>OX382189.1:1478131-2678131 GCA_947507545.1 Clistopyga incitator
GTAACATTAGACCTTGTGATCGTAATTTTGTAAAAAATCACGTCACAAATCATAATCTGAAATCATAACCCAAACGGAAATACTCGACAAAGCAAAAATTGAAAACAAACACCGCAATTGGTAGTAAATGTTAATTTTGCAATAAATAATGGACATAAATTTGCAATTAGAATGTAAAAGTTGATAGGACATAAAATAATTATGTGCGATGGAAGGCAACATTGAACTAACATAGTTGCTTGCAAATATGTTATTCTAAGCATTAAAATACATAAAACATAAAAAAATAAATTTATGATACAAGCGGTCTAATAAAATAACCACCGCATGACAGTTATATATTCTATTACAATTTCACATTTAGCATTGAATGTCTTTAATGTCATCATTGAATACTCTGAATTAGGAAAAAAGCATTTGAAAATCAGGTGCAAAAAAGAAATTGCGAAGTTGCTATAAAGATCTAGGAAATGAGGTATTCCATCAGTTAAGATTCAGACTGTCGGATCTAAGTGAATCTCGAAAGGGCACCACCCACGCACACATTTACACCTGGAAGAACTTTAATTTGGTGAATGGAACCTCCCACTTTGAGCGGTATTCATGGTCCGTTCACAAATCGAACGACGTATACCGCTTTAGCGATTACTCGATCGGATCTTAGCCCGAGGCGATCGCAGCCACTATACACGGAGAGCTCTTACGTAGCAGCAGCAGCAGAAGTAACAGCTACGCACGTGCTGTACCGGTGCTTTACACCATTCTGCCGGTCGTTCGAGGCTACGGACCTCGCACCGGGAAAGTCATCCACGTTATACTTGTACTACCTTGGCAAGCCGGTGTGCACAGGTTGAATACAAGATGGGATTGCGCGGTGAGTCACTCCAAGAAGAATACGAAACACCGAATAAAAAGGGAAAGCAAAATTATGGTAATCAAAGACTATTTTGTTTTTTAATAAGCGATTAATAGTTTGGCATCCAATAATTCAGTTGTATTCCAAAATTTACCATAGGGCTATTGAAATCAGCAATAAAACTTAATTTTTTCTTTTCTTTTTATATGCCTCTGCTCTGGTGGACTTGTATCGTGTATATGTTAAGAGCATGTCTACTGTTAAATAAATTAATAATTAAAAACATAATTTAAAAAATCATCTTTTAGATATTCATTGTTTTTAGAGCTACGTACTAGGAAAAAATAATGAAAGATTGAGCCTGAAGTCTTCAAAAATGTGCTAGAAGATCAGTGAATTGCAACTTTATATGCATAATGTAAGTTTCGTTTTCGTAACAAAATATTTTTATAATGTTCCCAATGTTCGGGTATTGAAATTCGTCGAAAAGCTCAAGAAGAGTGATTTAGGGGGAAAAAAAGTTCAGTGTTTAGGCGCATCCCAAAGATTTTGCCCTTAACCCTGCTAACTAACTAGAGGTCGGAATAATTCCAGACACAACTATAATCCGATATTACAGTAGGTTTTCTGCGGCCAGGGCGACTGGCATGCCATTTAATAATGCTGTGACATTCCCTTTTCTCTCCCCTCAGTACAGAATGTCGGGTGAATCGTGGCAACAATTGCCTCATTCGAGATAAAACGAAAAATTATTTCGGGGGTGAGGGTCATTCCGATAGTACATCCTATAAATTTAGATATATCGGGCTGAAGTTCGGAGCGTGTATTACTATCTGTAGCCATCGTAGCGATCGTAGCTATCAGATATTAACGAATTGATCGAAAATTTGTTTCGCTAAAATGACAATGCACTTAAGAATTCTTATTTGATTAAAGTGACGTGGTGTAAATTTGCTATCTTGTACAAATTTTCGTAGTATTCTTTTGATTAAGTCTAGTTACAAAAATGTCGTTGGGTTATAAGTTTGGCCTAGGCGGATAATATATATTGATAGGCATCGACCGTTGTGAAAATGGTATAGAGTAGGCATCGACATTTGCGGTCAGTATTAGTAGATGGAATTTTAGCGAAACACATCTCGGGTCGGAGACTTATGATCGCTCATTATCGCTCATTATATAATTTTAATAAAAATTTATTAAGCAGCCACAATCGACGATTTTTTTTCCTAAAACGCGAATGATTGTGAAAAAAATCCTGCCACGACCCGGGTTCGAACCGGGAACTCCAGAATTCTAGCCTGGTGCGTTACCAATTTCTAGGCGGATAATGCAATTTAAAAGTGATGTACTTTATCGTTATTATATAGGTAAGGTAGGCATCGACGTTGGCGGTCAGTTAATTGTAGATGGAATTTTTAGCGAAGCATATCTCGGGTCTGAGACCATGATCGCTTATTCAGATCTGAATTATTATATATCGACTGTAGCTGCTTAATAAATTTTTATTAAAATTCACTAATCAGCCACAATCGACGAGTTTTTCTAATTGAAACGCGAATAATTGTGAAAAAGTTACGCCACGACCCGGGATCGAACCGGGAACTCCAAAATTCTAGCCTGGTGCGTTACCAATTTCGTTATTATCCAGTCATTCTAGACTGAAAAAGGCTTATTTTCTATAATAACTCCGACAATGCGGGAGATCGTTTTATCTACATTAATGTAATCTTAATAATATAAACCTGAATCAATTGAAAAATTTGTCCAAAATTGAACCACGAGTCGGCCCAATTTGGTTTAAAATCCTTTATACCTATTGAAAATCATTTGACACGCTCGGAACCTCCTTGGTAATTTAATATTTCGAGCCTTCCGTCTAGGAATTGTCAGTACTCTAACTCAGTGTCGCAACAATACTGAGTTAGCCATACGGGATCAAGTCTTAGCACCAACATTAACGTGGTATTGGACTGTATATGTGTCCTGTTTCGGCAAATACTTCTGTGTTGGTACTGGCAAACGGGGTTGGGCCCATTTCGGAAAAATATTTTGGTAAATTTCTGGGATCCGAAATTGGCCCGAGTACCGAGAACAAATCGGGTCAATCTTCGTATTACGTAATGGTAGGAAAGTACTTTTGATTCACGGTCGAGAAACTTCTCAGCACTGGGGATGCACTGGAGAGACATTTATGCCTTTATTGGCGTTCAAACTCTGACGTCTTGGCATATTGAGTACTAAATCGGTAACGAACCTGTTGGCAATGCCTACATGGGCTATAATATTTTTAACATTATATAAGACCCGGTAGCAAAAAACAAACCGAGGTATAAATTACCTCCAAAAGACCAAAATTTGCATCCTCGCTCGACTTTTTGAGGAAGTTGGAACACGCAAAAAACGGGTTCAATCTCCATCTATAATCTGTCCAAGATCGAGTCTGCTTAATTAACGATCGACGTGCCCTTTCAATTCACGGTCTTTAACCGTGTTCTACCTGGTGACCAATTTCACACGTGTATAACATACAACCTTGAAATCCAGCTATGCCGGTATAGTTAATGGAAAAGAAAGCTTACAAGAAACACCTGCCGCATTAGTTCAATGAACGTCTTCCTCTGCTAAGGCGCTGCGAACGCGGACTGCGTCGTCTTTTTCCTATAATCGATTGCATCGATGTAATATCAATAAAAGGATGCAAAGTAGAACCTTGCACATTGCTTCCTCATTTAATTTTGCTCTTTACATAGCAACCTCTACGAGGAAGTATTGTAACTAATTTTGGCTTCCTCATAGAGGAAGCTTTGTCTAGAGCAAAATTTAATGAGGAAACAATGCGCAAGGTTCTACTTTGCATCCTTGTTTTGAGTAAATGAATAAATCACCGGCACATCTCATTTTTATTAGGCACAAACTTTTGTTTTACTTTATTAACCTTTGCGGAGGTTATAGCGAGATTCGCTATTTTTTAAAAAAATCAAAATGGTGTAATATTTGAACGACTTTACCGATCACCACCAAATTTGGTACACAGTAGGACTGAATGTTATTTTTCGTTTATAGAACATTTCAGTTAATTTGCTGAAATTCGACGCGATTTATAGCAAAATTTTGATTTTTTACGGAAATTCAAAATTATATAAAATCCGAACCGCTTTACCGATTTTGTCGAAATTCAATACCAAATAGCATTTAATGTCTCTCTAGTTATAAAGAACTATTTAGCCATTTCGGCGATTTTTTACGAAAGTTAGAGAGTATACGACATTTTTCAAAAAAATTTAAAATTCTATAAAATCGGTATACATATTTATATTTTCTCAAAAATTACAGCCATTGAAGAGGAATTAATACTCTACTTGCGTGCCAAATTTGAGCTCGATCGATCGTGCCATTCGCGAGTTATCGACGATTGAATTTTCGGTCCTTGAAACACACACACACACATACGGACACATTTTCTAAACCACTTTTCTCGACGTTTTAGGTGATTCTAAGCATACTGACATGAAAATCTCGAAAAATTTTTTTTTTCATGAAAACAAAGCTTCCTCTATGAGGAAGCAATATGTCAAAACTCTGCCGTGCTGCGGCGTTGTTATAATAAGCGTATAAATATGCATGTAAATAGTACTGAGTCTTCATGAACGTCGTATGCATCAATATAATTATATGCATGTACCGGACCTTTAACAGCTTCGACAATATGTTGATTATCAATGTTATATTTATTCTAACTTAATCCAATTATTACTACCTTGTCGTTAATTTTTTCGTCATTATTTATGCTGTTGAAAATTGCATCGTTGGGCTGCCACGACTTAAGAAAAAAAAAATTTAACCAAACATTAGCACCCTATTTAGGAGCGCTATAATATAAGATGACATTATTGTAAACGATAATAATCGCCATGCCATTCAATTTGAACCTTCCATAAAAATTTGGAATCGCCTAAATATTAAAAAATTTATTTCGTTGCAACCTAACGATGCAAACTCTTTTCACTTAGCGTTCAATTTTTGTTTTTAAAAAATATTTTTTTGGGGTTTCCTTATACCTACGCTTTAAACAACATTTTGCACTTGAATTTTTTTGTTATTTTCGATCGGCCACTTTTATCCTATATTTTCGAGTTTAGATTAGTAATTAGTTTTCTTAAGATACCTGAAAACACCAATTTATGAAAATAAAGTTGCTTTTTGTATATTAGCCGCCATATTGGATTCGAAAAGGCTCTCTGTTTCGTGTTTCATACCAATTATACAACTTATTGCCATTTGGACAGCCATATTGGATC
The DNA here is from genome assembly GCA_947507545.1 of Clistopyga incitator. Lineage (NCBI taxonomy): Eukaryota > Metazoa > Arthropoda > Insecta > Hymenoptera > Ichneumonidae > Clistopyga > Clistopyga incitator. The sequence goes on from OX382189.1 coordinate 1,483,289, forward strand.
CACTATTTTGAATTTCTGAATTCAGACTTGAGTTCATTAATCAGTTGCTTTAAAAACATCCGTGTACCAATTTATATCCAAATCCATCTGATGTCCCTGTGATTGTTATCCTACATGTAACTATTCTGGACGTAAAGTATGGGAAATCCATGTAGTAGGTTTGGCCGAGCGGTTAGCGTGCTTGTTAGGTAGTTAGATAGTTTAGGTAGGTCGTGTAGATCTTAGGTTCAAATCCCACTCACATCACTTTCCAGTAAACTATCGAAAAAATGCTATCCGTCGACGATTTCCATTTTTTTTTTTTTTAATAATAACAGAATAGCATTATTAAAATTATTGGAGGCGGTCCGTTAGGCAATATATATTTTTTAAATTAATAATTAATTACTAAATTGATGATACCGAAAATTTCCCGCCGTTACTTGCCCGATACTGGCCGTGTTTGTTACCATTCGTGGGCCTCACTAGCCCCCAATACCGGGCCATACCCAACTACCAATAATGGACCGAAGTTATAATCCGACTTTAAACCATGAGTGGGCCAGTTATGGTTGCCGTTACTGAGCCGTTATCGGGGAAATGGCCACCGACCCTGGCCCAAAATTGGGCCTGTTGTACTTTCTTACATGGGTAACTAGAGAATAGTGCTTCATCGAAGTCATCGTTAATGAAGATAGTTAACTCTTTGCAAAATCCAATTTCTTGCAAATACGGCATTCTATTGAACCCAATTAATTTAGGTTCTTGGTTATATGAAATAAAAGAAGACGCAACTTGTTGAAAGGTTGATTTAATATGATATCACGATAGAAATTGATTAAATACTGTATTGAATTTATGGATCATATGCTAACAATATCAATAGTTTTTTATCAGATTTTTTAAAACCTTACTTATCCGAATTTTGAGTTGCAAAGGACTTACCTGTGCGAGAGCGGCAACCGCAAGGCCAAACGTGAACGCGATGTGTAATGTCGTTGGTGGGACGTCCCACGTCACGCAGGAAGCACAGCCTATGAGGACCAAGAGGCCTGTGCCCAGTGCCTCGGCAAAAAGTGGTACCAGAAAATCAATTTTTGATACCTCTTCCAGCCCGACGAAATCTTTTGCACCTGTAAACAAGTACAAATAAGTTTTCAAAAATCCTCTTAATGATATTATGTGATATTATTATTTGATAGGAATACCGTCTGGAATTTGATTAGTTGATTTATAAGTATTCTATATGAGACGTTCCATACCAATTCAGGCACCCGATTTTTCAATGTTTCTAAACAATGTTGTAATTTTGTGGTGTTGTTAATCCGTTCTTATATTGCTATATTTATTCAGAAGAATTACTTCATTTCAAGATCGATCGTGTTCGGTTTTCAAGGTTTGCTCATAATTCGTTTGTTTTGTTGTAATTATTGTCCAATTGTTTCAATTCGCGTTAAATAAGATTACATATTTTTATTTTTTTACGCCCTGTGTTTTAAATAAGGGTCGTTCTCTACTCAACTGATTTTTTTTCTCGTTTCATTGACCGCTATGAACAAATGCGCAGAAGGACTAGGTGGCAAATGCAATAATGCACGAGTTTTCATTTGTTTATAGATTTGTTTTTTCTTTTAATTATTGTCAAACAATATCTCGTGCATTATAGTGTTTGCTTCTTCATGAACTAGCGAAAAAAGAGAATAAAAAATCAGTTCAATAGAGGTTGGCACTTGCTTAGAACACTTAGATTCAAAGATGAAAATAAAAAATAAACTGTAACAAATTTGTCGCACTTTAGTAAATTTAAAGAACAATTATGTTTAAATTAAATTGGGATGCCCATTCGTATACTTTAATTATGCTTTTACGTAGCTCCTCTCTCCTTTCTCCTCTTCTTCATAGAGACTACAGTGGTATCCACAGCCACTCAGCTTAATGATGTATCATATTAGAATGAGTCCATTCTCTAACCTGGCCAATTCAAGTCGCTTTATTTTTACTGAGATTCTACTGCTAGAAACTCAAAAAAAATGCGTCCGCTCAGCGATTGATGCAAAAACCAGTGCGCAGCTACGGGGACATGATTATATAAAAAATACATAAGCAAACGAGGATTTTCGTATTTTTTAAGCTAAAATACGCTTCGAGGTTATTAAGATATCATCAAACCAAACGGTTTATCTCAAAAACGAGACACTGTAATGTCTGGCTCTTGAAACGTATGGTGTTATAGTTGGCATCGTTGGGATGCTACAAAATAAATTTTCAAAAATTCTGATGACCCCAAATTATCATAGAAGGCACTAATTAAATGACATGGCGATTACGAAGATTTTATAAAAATGTTACCCTATATCACAACTTTCCTAATAATGCACTAATTTTTGGTTTCTCAAGTTCATTTTTAACTCGTTGCATTCCAACGATGCAAACTTCAACAGCGTTGAAATGTAATACTTTTTCTGAGGGAATATAGTAGTACGAAACCTCAAAGTGACAACATTGTTTAAGAACATTGAAAAATGGAATTGCTGAGTTGACGTGATATGTCGCGTATAGTGAATTAATCTATTACTGTCAGTGGGATTTCAATAAAATATATGTTCGCTGACACAGTTTAAGTTGCACTTGATTGCCCGTGACTTTGCGGATTCAACTTATTCGTCTGGTTATGCTAACGAGGTTATATACATCCGTATGTGGTACACGCTCTTGGCGTTGACCTTATCCTCCACTCATCGTCGCGGCCCGAGTAATTAACAAGTTTGAAGCCATTAGGGATATCGTGATTCTATATGTTCAGTTATACCTCAATAAATTAGAGACAAACGAAAGCAAAAATATATGCAAATAAATGCAGTATAGCGAATTCTATATGTATCGTGGCTTCAGTTGTCTTGAAATTTATTCTTATGGAGAAGTTTTAATGTTTAGGCAAAGAATTTCTTACATAAACACACCCATAATAGTGTCAAATGCCTAGAAAAAGAATGTCCCATTGGGTATAAGAAGCATCCTCTGTCGATTCAGCCACTTTTTTTTACGCCGTCCAATCTGCCCAATAAGTGCACAGAGAGAAGCGTCTGCGAATAACTAGAAGACTTTCCATTTTTAGTTATTATAATTATTGTGGCTAGATGATACACGGGATTAATCGTATTTATTCTTATGCGCGTAGAAGCAGTTCAAATATCCCGGGTAGAAATGTAACAGGGCTTGCATTACCAGGATTGAGCCCCGATCGGGGAGACGCGTGGCTAGCCGGATTTGGCCCTGATCAGACAATACCACTCTCTCCTATTATCGTAATACTGACCAGGGTCTCATCCTTTCGCATTAGGTTTAAGGACAGGCAACCACAAAGTCACACTGATTACGCTTGCATTAAGTTCCTCAGTGTCTACTTTATCTCGTGACTAAAAATAGATTGTAGACAGGTATCATATTCCACAACTATCATATTTATATATTGTTATGCGTACAATTAAATCATTACCTCTGTTTTCATATGATCTTTGAATCAAAATTGTTCTTCGGCAGTGGAGTCAACAATGCTCAGAGCGTTTACTGCCACCGATACGCCGGTGTCAAGACATAACACCAATATTGGGCCAGGGTCGGTGGCCATTTCCCCGATAACGACTCAGTAACGGCAACCATAACTGGCCCATTCATGATTTAAAGTCGGACGATAACCTCGGTCCATTACTGGTAGTTGGGCATGGCCCGGTATTGGGGGCTAGTGAGGCCCACGAATGGTAACAAACACGGCCAGTATCGGTATCGATCTGCCCAATAATTGCACAGAGAGAAGCGTCTGCGAATAACTATAAGACTTTCCATTTTCAGTTATTATAATTATTGTGGCTAGATGATACACGGGGTTAATCGTATTTATTCTTATGCACGTAGAAGCAGTTCAAATATCCCGGGTAGAAATGTAACAGGGCTTGCATTACCAGGATTGAGCCCCGATCGGGGAGACGCGTGGCTGGCCCTTCTATGGCGAGCCGGATTTGGCCCTGATCAGACAATACCACTCTCTCCTATTATCGTAATACTGACCAGGGTCTCATCCTTTCGCATTTGGTTTAAGAACAGGCAACCACAAAGTCACACTGATTACGCTTGCCTTAAGTTCCTCAGTGTCTACTTTATCTCGTGACTAAAAATAGATTGTAGACAGGTATCATATTCCACAACTATCATATTTATATATTGTTATCCGTACAATTAAATCATGACCTCTGTTCTCATATGATCTTTGAATCAAAATTGTTCTTCGGCAGTGGGGTCAACAATGCTCACAGCGATTACTGCCACTGATACGCCGGTGTCAAGACATAACACCAATATTGGGCCAGGGTCGGTGGCCATTTCCTCGATAACGACTCAGTAACGGCAACCATAACTGGCCCATTCATGATTTAAAGTCGGACGATAACCTCGGTCCATTACTGGTAGTTGGGTATGGCCCGGTATTGGGGGCTAGTGAGGCCCACGAATGGTAACAAACACGGCCAGTATCGGTATCGATCTGCCCAATAATTGTACAGAGAGAAGCGTCTGCGAATAACTATAAGACTTTCCATTTTTAGTTATTATAATTATTGTGGCTAGATGATACACGGGGTTAATCGTATTTATTCTTATGCACGTAGAAGCAGTTCAAATATCCCGGGTAGAAATTTAACAGGGCTTGCATTACCAGGATTGAGCCCCGATCGGGAAGACGCGTGGCTGGCCCTTCTATGGCGAGCCGGATTTGGCCCTGATCAGACAATACCACTCTCTCCTATTATCGTAATACTGACCAGGGTCTGATCCTTTCGCATTAGATTTAAGAACAGGCAACCACAAAGTCACACTGATTGCGCTTGCCTTAAGTTCCTCAGTGTCTACTTTATCTCGTGACTAAAAATAGATTGTAGACAGGTATCATATTCCGCAACTATCATATTTATATATTGTTATGCGTACAATTAAATCATGACCTCTGTTTTCATATGATCTTTGAATCAAAATTGTTCTTCGGCAGTGGGGTCAACAATGCTCACAGCCTTTACTGCCACTGACAAGCCGGTGTCAAGACATAACCCTACTTTCGCAGTGTTGGAATACTAGTGGTGAGCCAGTAAAATCAATAAAATGTATCTTAATCGCTCAGATATTGTTTGACGACCATTTTGATGTCATAAGTTTCAATTTTTTATATATAACCATCGAACGCAAAAACCTCTGAGAACTTAGTTTCGTGCCAAAACATAAGCACTAAGATCTCTCGGTTTTTTCCGTCATCGCTGAACCCCACATTTTGATTTAACAAATTGCATATTGAAATTCGTAACAATCAAATTTGAAATATTGGTGGAATTTAGAATACCATTTATAGAATCAAAATATCGGTTCCAATATGGCGGATACTGATGCTTTCTGCATTTTGTTACGATGATATTTCATTCAAATTAAGTTGGTATACTTGTTATTGTAATTTACATACATACATTCAGTTCATCAAAGACTTTGTTGTCTTTTCAATTGGTCGTATGAGACTTCTGGGGCAATCGGTTATGGAAAATTTGTAGTGTCAGATATGGATTGCGTTACAAGGCTACTAAATAAGAATTACTATTAATGATTTTAAACAGTTTTCCGTAGGAGATATACCCTAATTGTTATATTTTAAAAAATTGTATGCATTAAACAGATTTGAGATTACACAACTCAATTCAAAAAAAATCCGGCGGAACCCGCCACTAGATAATCAAAAAAGGAACAGAAACGCTACATATGTTTTTTTCTCTAGGAGGTAATCTGGCCAAGATATCGCGATCCAAAGTTTTGAAATGTAAAAAAAAAATTTTTTTTCGCCCTTAAAAAAAAATCCGGCGGAACCCGCCACTAGATAATCGAAAAAAGAACAAAAAAGGCACAGATGTTTTTTTTCTCTAGGAGGTGATCTGGCCAAGATATCGCGAACCAAAGTTTTTAAATGGCAAAAAAAATATTTTTTCGCCCTTAAAAAAAAATCCGGCGGAACCCGCCACTAGATAATCGAAAAAAGAACAAAAAAGGCACATATGTTTTTTTCTCTAGGAGGTGATCTGGCCAAGATATTGCGAACCAAAGTTTTTAAATGGCAAAAAAAAAATATTTCTTCGCCCTTAAAAGAAAATCCGGCGGAACCCGCCACTAGATAATCGCGAGTACTACAAAAAAGTCCTTTGGCATTTTTGCCTATGATCAATATTCTAGTCAGGAACCACTGTCAAAGACAAAAGTCCAAATAACTACCCACACATAACCGCCACCCGAAAAGTACAAATAACTGCCACCTGAAAATTAGAAAAGAAAGAAAATGTTTCCTACAAACTTTTCTCCCCGAGTCAAAATGAAAAAGATGCAGCGTGCCAAAGTTTTCAACTCGCAGTAATCGTCTTCATTTCAAATAATTTTTTTTTTTCAAAAATATCCGCCATCGGGGAATTTAACGAGGAACAAAAAGGTGGTAAACATTTTCCTCTCAGAACTAATGTCACGGCGCTACAGCGTGCTAAAGTTTTTTTTTGAAGATGCAGAAATTTTGAGGGTCATTATGATGAACTTTTTATAACTTTTGAATAGCTGCAAAAATGAGTATTTATTAATAAAAATTCATGGTAGTCTATTTTTTCCACTATTAGTATTTTTTTCAGCTATTCAAATGCTTTCACAATATTTTATAATCACTACACATTATTATTATGAGATTATAATTACGACCCAAATTGTACTGCAAACTATATCTTCTGAATTAATGGGGGTTTACAACTCTGGTATGACTCAACTACTAATACTGAAAATTACATTCAAATTCGGTTGGCAACATTTTTTTCATTACACACAAATACAAATCTTCGAAATTATTTATTTTATGTAAATACTAGGTATTAGTACGTCTAAACGGTAACTGCTACCCCGTGACATTCACGGTAATATTATAGGTATTATTATATTAGATGTGTTAAACGCAAATGTAAACAAATCCGCGTAGTGTTTGCACCGGTTGTCGAAAATCGATGTCACGTGTTCTGGTTGAGTTGAGTTTAAATTCGCTGACGCGAGATGGCGGATCATTGTTCGCGAAGATTTGGAGGTGTGTGTATATATAAACAGTCTGAAAAAAAGTCGAGGTGCATGAGTTCGAAAACGTTTTGGTACAGCAGAGCAATGAAAAAATTGACAAATGTTGGCGTAATTCTATTTCACTTTTTATGAGACAAGATGTAAAATTTTCCCGTTTGTCAATGAATATCAAAACACCCGATAATACATTAATCGCTGAAAATGATTTTAATCATTTTACCGATGTTACGTGAGGAGATTCATAAAATGTAATGCGGGTGGTTTCTATAGACAACATGCGAATTTTTGTTGACAAGTATTTAACTGAGTCGGACTTGATCGTACAATGGCGCTGTTTAAAGTACCATATTTACCGAAAATTTTCCGACTTCTACACGAAGTTCATTTGCATGAGTCGATAATCTATCGATTCAACAGTCGTAGCGTTTCATGTTGCTACGTCGCCGACGACGAAGCCTTGAATTATGATCGTCATCGGCATGTACGGAAGTCAAAGTATGACATTTGTTTATGTGGTTAAATTTACTAGTAAATACTCTGCAAGTATTTTGTCAAAATTGTAAATATGTTATCACTAACGATGGAAACCAAAAATCATCACCATTATTTCTCTACTGTACAATAAATTAACATACTATACTGTACAGTAAAAGTATAGTATTGCTGCTTCAACTATGTATTATTTTCTCAGTGTATTTGTATTACAAGTTTAGGAAAACTCAAGGTGTAAGAATAATTTTAACCACAATTTTCTGTGTATTATTTTACATTAGGATTAACGTAGATGTTTTATCTTTATATGTCAATAAGCTTTTACTTTATTTTTCATTTTCGCCCCATGTCTTTCGACATACTATAACATACTATACTGTACAGTAAAAGTATAGTATTGCTGCTTCAATTATGTATTATTTTCTCAGTGTATTTGTATTACAAGTTTAGGAAAACTCAAAGTGTAAGAATAATTTTGTCCACAATTTTCTGTGTATTATTTTACATTAGGATCAACGTAGTTGTTTTATCTTTATATGTTAATAAACTTTTAATTTATTTTTCATTTTCGCCCCATGTTTTTCGACTTACTATAACATACTATACTGTACAGTAAAAGTATCGTATTGCTGCTTCAACTATGTATTATTTTCTCAGTGTATTTGTATTACAAAGTTGTATTACAAAGTTGTATTATGTATTATTTATCCACAATTTTCTGTGTATTATTTTACATTAGTTGTTTTATCTTTATATGTTTATTGCTTTGACTTTATTTTTCATTTTCGCCCCATGTCTTTCGACAACTGTCTTTCGATCGTCAGCAGCACGAATAGAATTTGATGAACGATCTGTGTGTTGTATCCCTCAATTGTACTAATATATTCTAGCATAATACATAATCCATCTCGTTATTAATAAAGATATGAAGAGGTGAAGTTTAAATTTTAAGCTTAAAAGGAATTAAAAAATAGTTACTATTTCATTCACTATTTTTCGTGGATTGATTTACGGCATTATCAATTTATCTCATCTCAATGGGCATGTGTGCCATGTGAATGGTAAAAAAAAATGTCCTATACTTAACGTACCTTGCCACGATTTGCTCATCTTGTCGAAAATGCTTTAATCCTCGTATAAAAAAGGCACTCAGAATATTCGAGAGAGAAAATGTTCGTAAAGTGTTCTAATTCCCACAACACTATGAACTTCACCACAGACTTTTAAGTCAAGTGGAAGAAGTATTACGCGCGAGTTCGTTTTCCGCTGCGAGCACGTTTGGTCGTTTAAGATCAGGTTTAGTCACGCAATACAAACTACGACAAAACGAGTTAAACGTACTCCATGCGATTCTTCGTCTTCAAAGGTTATCGACTAAAATGTGACAGTTCTTCTTCTTTTTTTTTTTTAGTACTTCCAATGTCAATGAGGGACGTGAAGGACGATGCAACCGGACACAAAACACAGCACAGCTCACTTTAGATTTCGAGAGCGCGAGGGTATAGTTGGGTTATCGAGTGCGCGGCCCGTGAGTTTCGCGTTCATATATCGGCGTGCAACCCCCCCTTTCGAACCCGGCAAGCGCCCCTCTCCAGCTTCTAGTAGTGCTCTTGCTTCTGCTCGATGCTGCTGAGAGACCTCCGTACCAGCTCCCCCTGCCTCACCCCCTCGGTATACCCATCGACTCATTTGGAATCGCCGTAAAAAAAGTAACTCTACTATAATTATTTACGAACGAGCTCATCAGATATACACGTACTTAATGAATGAAAGGAAAGACCGAGAACGAGAAAAGTCAAATAGCTACTGGAAATGAAATTTTATATTTTGGTGTCTAATAACTGCTGATAATTGGTGATTTATTATTTTCAGCTATCACTTTGAATCGGCTTTAAAAAAAAGTACAATGTGACTTTGTCCTCTTGTGTTCTACGTGTCCTTAAAAAATACGAAGAAAGAATGGTAGGTGACCAACTGTCGCCATGGACGCTTTGTTCAACTTCTTCTTTAATGATCTCAAGAACACCTTTTCACTCAAAAGAAGTGAAATTTCATGATTTTTCATTCACTTTTTACTCAATGGCGTCATTGAATGCGAAATGACAGATATGAAGTGTTGGATTTATTTCCTGAAAATCTGTCTATGTGATTGGCATCATTTATCATGGACGTAAATTCAAAAGTGACCGGAGTGACCGACACCTCAAAAAAAAATCATTCTTACGTATTGATTTGATTTCATAACTTTTTTCTGGTTTTTAGTAATTTTTAGTAAATAATAAAATATTATTTGGCTGACTGTGGAAAACCTGGCCGATACCGGCGGTTTTATTGTTACTGGGTTTCTACTGTATGAGAATACAGTAGAGACTCAGCAAAAGTGCCTCCTGCTCAGCACCCGACGTGCAAACCAGTGCGAAAAGAAATAGTTTTGAATTAACTGTAGTTCCTATTCGTTCAATCCCACTTGTCATTGAAATAACAAAATATTATTTGGCTGACTGTGGAAAACCTGGCCGATACCGGCGGTTTTATTGTTACTGTGTTTCTACTGTATGAGAATACAGTAGAGACTCGGCAAAAATGCCTCCCGCTCAGCACCCGACGTGCAAACCAGTGCGTGGCTAAGCTAAGCTCACCCATCCAAGTTATGTCCGCAAACAATGCTGCTTAACTCTGGGAACCGGCGAGGCTACCGACCGCGTGTTTACCCATGAAGGGTAGTTCAACATGGCCAATACTTAGCCCAAGCTCGAAGCCAAGACTATCAACATTGGCATATATGATTGGTCGATCATTGGGCCGAGTCTTCGATAATAAGTGCTGCTCGATATTGGCAGTCAATAGTCGTCCTATATTGAAGTATCAGAAACGACCCGGTATCGCGTACGTCAAACTAAATATAAATATTCAAAAATTATGAAATATAATTTATTCTTATGACCGTGCGCCCATTGCTGTTGATGATAATAAAAAATAATTGATATCTCTTAGGCGGCGCAGATTTTGTCAGTTTTACATGTGAAATTGATAAATAAAAGCGCTCAGGCATTGTGCACAACTGCTGTGGCAAATTAAATAAATGTAAAATAAATAAAATCCGGGTACCGAAGCCTCTTTGTATCATTGGGCCATTGGCCCCTAATCGGCTAACCAACGATTGGCGCGTCAATACTTAGCTGAATATTGGTATCATATGGACAAACGAACTATTGGTATTTTGAAATTGTCGCACCAACGGTGACCCGCGTATTGGCCGTTTCAGTTTTATCGGCAAAACCTACACGGGAACTGCGTGCAATTTTCATATACCTTTTTCTTCATAACACCGAAATCGAGAAATTTGTTTTTAATGATTAAAGAAACGCAAGTGCTCAAATTTTGGATGTGAAAAGTATTGCTGGTGTTCGTACAGCCTATGATAATTAAAAGGGGATCCTGCGATAGAAAGCTAAAAAGTAGCTGTTTTTTCAAGATTTTTTTGTTGCAGCAAAGAAAACAACTTAGCCCAGTGAACCTTGCGGTATATTTTCTTATGTATTTGAAGTGTTAAAAATGATTTTTAAAAAGTAGATGCAATAATAAACCGCAGAATGATCAGCCCTTTTCTTGTCACTATAGTTTCCAATTGGCGAGCATGGTAGCAAAAAAACGAAGTTACCTATCAACACAAATTAAAGTTTGTTCTGTTCAGTATTAAATTATCTTCTAGGTGAACAGCTACTTCTTAGCCTTCTAAAGCAGGGTCCCTTCTTAATTTTTTATATAGTGACCAATAATGGCAGGGAATGGGTACATGAAAATAAAAAATAACGTTAAGATCAATAGGTTTGCAATTTAGCAAATCAGTAAAAAGTTACATTGTAATGATTTCCAATTTGATTGATTTTCTACTCATATAGATTTTACATAAAAATTGACGTCCCCTTTTTGTTAAACAAAAAAGGGCAAATTTTGTGCTAACATACCGAAAATTATCAGCAAATTTTTTTCACCCGGGTTCTAATATCCGTGAATTAAATGCGGGATCAAGTAACTTATTTGTATCGAGTGGATTTGGTTTTTAGTCGATCTAAATACTGTTAAAATGGACCCAATTTCATTTATTTAAAAAACATACCTCTATTCAAACAAAAACAAGTATCTATTCAATCGAATCAAAATCCTATCAGGCCAGTATTTAAAGAGATAGATTTATTTAATTCGAAGGAACAAATTTACTCATGGAGTGATCCAATATGATTTATAACAATGGAAATAAAATGTTATTTCCTAGGAATGAATTGTGATTGTACTCATATTAACTAATAAGAGCGTCTGCTCCGTATATATATATAGATAAACGATACTCCGCAGAAAGAGTATTATAAATAATCATTGCGCCTCACATTATACAGGTTGGCAAGTATTACGAAATGGTCTGCACTTCACATTCCTATTCACTGTCGATTTAATAGCCTCTCTATATAAGGTGCACATAGAGAGATAGTAGTGGGACTATAGTGGATCTCTTTTTATTCGGAGTCATGAGCATTGAAAAGTTGTTATGCTCATCTCTTTCTTAGTTTTGGTCTTCGCCGTATTCTCTCAGTTTGCCCAGACATATTGCGGTAGTGTAATTTTACTTTCGTTCGACAGACAACGGCGACGAAAAAGTAAGTACGCCCCACCTCACATACCTCTTTCAACGTCTTGTGAAGTGTTTCTGGTGGCACACAGTATAGTAGTCTTGTGCCCTGAGGTGCAGAACCGAATTCGGTGCCCGACGTGTGGTCGGAGTGTAAGGCACGGCTTTACGGTATAGAGGCTGCACTGGAGCAAAAGTCAGACGGTTCAGCAATCTGTGGATCTCTTTTTCGCTCGAGCACCACCGGCAACGTGTACTGTATTATCCATTGTCTTCAGTTTCGCGAGCCTCCGTAATGAACGTCTTTCAACGCGCTGTCATGATGAATTTGATGATCTAATGGTAGGTCTTGTTCTTCAACACGCAATATGTCCTGTCAGTGCTCGTACTCACACTCCAGGACCGTCTTGAAAATAGGACACTCGACTACTAATAGCATATACTATGTCCTTGAGCCTTCCATTCTGGGTGTAATTGGTTATCCCAATTTTGGAAGCTTCAAAAAAGCAAGTTTCTTGTATTGCATCCTTACATTTCGTGAAAATTTCTAGGAAACCCTCCAACTAAAAACGGCGTACTTAAATTCATCTGAAACAACGAAGAAAGTGAAGTGGAAAAAGTTGCGGTGTTATAGACGTGTGTGAGAATGTGTCAAGGAAAAAAAAAATCTTTTGTAAATAACGAACTGTCGGTTGACAATGTAGAGTACCAATGAAGAGTTTGTTATCCTCTTATGGAATGGTTTTTATGTTTCAAATATCTTATTTATCGCATGCCCATTGGTTTTCAGTCGCTCCAGTCTATTCCCTTCCATTCCTCGAAACACCTCTAGAGTATTGTCCGCAGCCATTTTTTCTAATACACCGCTATATCACAATTGCATGAGGACACAGAGAAACTACGGAATCTTGGCCGATACAGGTGGCTCTAATTTTACTAAATTTCTATTGTATGTGGGTACATTAAATACTCAAAAAAATGGCCTCAGTTTGTGCGCAAATAAATACGTGGCTAAGCAGACACCAATCCAAGTTACGCCTGCAAAAAATGTTGCTTAACGCTGGGGATTGCCAAAATCACATACCGGCTGCATATTTACTGCCGTCGGTTCTTTTATCAGAGTGAATATCATTATAATACGTTATGGCGTTCATATTTCACAGGTGCCCGGGAACAAATCCGTCATGGCTTGCTTTATAAGCAACAGGTCCCGATCCGGAAGCCGTATGTCTGGCCCTACTATGGCAAGCCAGATTAAACGCTGATCAGGCAAAACTATGACTAGATGTATTATGGTAACATTAACCGATTCGGGAGCCGTATGGCTGGCCCTACTATGGCAAGCCAGATTAAACGCTGATCAGGCAAAACCATGACTAGATGTATTATGGTAACATTGACCGATTCGGGAGCCGTATGGCTGGCCCTACTATGGCAAGCCAGATTAAACGCTGATCAGGCAAAACCATGACTAGATGTATTATGGTAACATTGACCGATTCGGGAGCCGTATGGCTGGCCCTACTATGGCAAGCCAGATTAAACGCTGATCAGGCAAAACCATGACTAGATGTATTATGGTAACATTGACCGATTCGGGAGCCGTATGGCTGGCCCTACTATGGCAAGCCAGATTAAACGCTGATCAGGCAAAACCATGACTAGATGTATTATGGTAACATTGACCGATTCGGGAGCCGTATGGCTGGCCCTACTATGGCAAGCCAGATTAAACGCTGATCAGGCAAAACCATGACTAGATGTATTATGGTAACATTGACCGATTCGGGAGCCGTATGGCTGGCCCTACTATGGCAAGCCAGATTAAACGCTGATCAGGCAAAACCATGACTAGTTGTATTATGGTAACATTGACCGATTCGGGAGCCGTATGGCTGGCCCTACTATGGCAAGCCAGATTAAACGTTGATCAGGCAAAACCATGACTAGTTGTATTATGGTAACATTGACCGATTCGGGAGCCGTATGGCTGGCCCTACTATGGCAAGCCAGATTAAACGCTGATCAGGCAAAACCATGACTAGATGTATTATGGTAACATTGACCGATTCGGGAGCCGTATGGCTGGCCCTACTATGGCAAGCCAGATTAAACGCTGATCAGGCAAAACCATGACTAGTTGTATTATGGTAACATTGACCGATTCGGGAGCCGTATGGCTGGCCCTACTATGGCAAGCCAGATTAAACGCTGATCAGGCAAAACCATGACTAGTTGTATTATGGTAACATTGACCGATTCGGGAGCCGTATGGCTGGCCCTACTATGGCAAGCCAGATTAAACGTTGATCAGGCAAAACCATGACTAGTTGTATTATGGTAACATTGACCGATTCGGGAGCCGTATGGCTGGCCCTACTATGGCAAGCCAGATTAAACGCTGATCAGGCAAAACCATGACTAGATGTATTATGGTAACATTGACCGATTCGGGAGCCGTATGGCTGGCCCTACTATGGCAAGCCAGATTAAACGCTGATCAGGCAAAACCATGACTAGATGTATTATGGTAACATTGACCGATTCGGGAGCCGTATGGCTGGCCCTACTATGGCAAGCCAGATTAAACGATGATCAGGCAAAACCATGACTAGATGTATTATGGTAACATTGACCGATTCGGGAGCCGTATGGCTGGCCCTACTATGGCAAGCCAGATTAAACGCTGATCAGGCAAAACCATGACTAGTTGTATTATGGTAACATTGACCAGGATGTGATCCCGCCCAATCCGGACTGTCGTATTAGCTGCAAAATCAGCCAACCACAAAATCGCGCTGATTAGGCTTGCCTCAACAGTGTCTTAGTTCCTACTTTATCCAGGCACTTGCAGTACAATTCAGACTTATCAGACGTATCATATTTCATAACTATTGTATTTATGAATTGTTATCCGTACTTTCAAGTGATGACGTCTCTTTCGATATGATCTTTGAATCAAACTGTTCTTCAGTAGTCGTGATAAAAATGTTCTCAGCGTTCACTACCACGAATACACCGGTGTCAAAACGTAGTCTTATCTTTCGCATTGCTGGAATATCAGTAGCACGTCAGAAAAATAAACTACGTGAACCTTAATCTCTCAAATTTTGTTTATCCGCCGTTTTGATAAGTTAGTAAGTTATATATTTCAAATTTGAATTCCTAATCAGCAAACGTGAAAATTCTTAGGAACCACGTTTCGTGCAAAAAACAAAATTAAGTTTGCTCATTCTCTTTCGTCATCACTTTGACTTTGTGAAGTGAAACTTTAAATTCGTAATAATGGAATTTGGAAAATCACCGGAATGTCAAATACCATTTATAAAATGAAATAGTCGGATCCAATGTGGCAGATGCAGCGATTCTTTGCACGTTGATCTGCCATTTTGATTTCTGAAACGTGAAGTTTAATTTCATCATCGGTCATTTTGAAAACTGACGAATGAATTTTGTCAATAAATTCGGAACATTAATTTTTGTCCGCTATATTGAATGTGCCATATTGGATTACAAAATTCAAAGTTCAAATTTGTAAACGGTGACTTCGGAAACTCTCGAAGAACAAATTTAATGTCAAATCAGTTTTTGCTTTTATACCCGGTTTATTAAATTCGCCGTTTTGATTATACGAATTGGAAGTTCAAGTCATTTCTGTGCCAGACCGATGTCTTATAAGATCATCTTCTCGCATGACTACCGGTCACTGTCGTCAGAATTTAAACTATTATGAAATTATAATATAAGATATACACATGCATAGTCGTTTTGGTCTAGTGGTTAGTATACCCGGTTAGGTAGTACCGTCGAGGTCCAATATTTTCGGAGGTGGTGTTATCAGAAGTTGGCTACTGTTTCGCTGTTAGCTCGTTTACATTTAATAATAATATGTACACAAAAAAATGTTTATTTACGATAAGGTCTATTTGAAACATTATGCAAATAATAACAATAATAATTATCCCCAATTAACAATAATTATCCCCAATTAATAAATCCCCCACATTAACAATGAATCCACATTATAATTAACAATAATGTTTGTTAATAAATGTAAGTTATGTTGTACAATTTCGAGTGTGCAACACTATTTAATTTACATGATTTTTAGGTGCGACAGCCCCGTCAGTATGGAAATATACACATCGGTTATATTACTAAGGATATAGAAAATTTTATTGTCTTTATTGTCTTTTGTAGATGACCATAATGTCGATAAAGGACGATAAAGGAATCTAGGAATGTTCTTTTAAGTTCTTAACAAATAACACTGCAATTTAATTAATCTCTAAACCTCAAACACAATAGAGAACTACAAAATATCACCAGCACATTTTGTTAAGTCTCAGAGACTATGGGCTGCTGTATTTGTGGACTTCACATACAACGATAGTATTCTTCTTGTCTCCACGTGTTTCACGAATCGGAGATAACTTCCCCTCTCATATACGTACGAACGCTTATGAGTTGGCTGTAGCTCTAAACGGAAGCTGTACATTCTGTACTAACAGCATTGTGTGTACCATACCTCCTCTTTGTGTACAGAAGCACGAGCTGGTTAACTTACGCAACAGACGCTAGAGTTGACGTTTAATCAGTACCTCACACTAAATTTAATGCAGCTAGCTGATAATTTTCTTTGTTGACTCGTTATATTGAAACTGGGAACGTATTCTGATTGTTTGTTTCATGATTCATTGGGCTGGAATTTAATGATTATAACTTTTGTATATGGGAGATTCCAGTTGGTTTCCGTCTAGCCCTCGACCTTTCGGATTTCGTCCACAATTTTTTGTGGTATTCTCCTTACTCTCAAAAGAGCTCGATATATTTTCCCCTATGCACCAAAACCTCCAACGATTGCATGATTAAAAAAGGATGCAAAATATAGAGCTTTGCACATTGTTTCCTTATTACTTTTAGCTTTTTACAAAGCTACCATTAAGAGGAACTTTGTTAATCGATTTTGGCTTTCTCATAGAGGAAGCGTTGTTGTTCTACCAGACTGCAAACAATTCAACAATGTGCGTTTCCATAAAATATAGTTAAATTTACACCTTAAAACCTAGCGCGTCCGAGCGATATTTTAACCGCACTGTCAAACTCGCCAGCTCAGCTTGTTCGCCATACGCAACGGAACCGACGACACCAATCACAGGACGAATAAATCGACAACGATACAAATTTACAATTTGAGTTATCAAAACTCGAAAGTCGACTTCTATGGCCAATTTTTTCGAGGATTCAAAATTCTATAAAATCTAAACCGCTTTAAGGATTTTGCTCTGATACAATAGCGACCTTCATTTTTCATTGTTTTATCTATAAAAAACTATTTAGCTCATTATGTGAAAAATTGCGGGTGCTAGAGAACATACCATTTTTTTTGGAAATATTCAAGTGACCTGACATTTTTTGGTAAATGTTTTCAAAAATGTATACATAGGAAGGGACTTCCATCCTCTATTTAGACCATTTTGAGTGTCCTGATACCAAAATCACGAAAAAAAAAAAATTTACGAAAACAAAGCTTCCTCTATGAGGCAGCAAAAGAATATACAACCATCCTAACAAATGAAAAATTCCGAAAACTTGTATGAAACTCTATGTATGAAATATTTATTAAATGATAAAATTAAACTCCTCGGGTTGAAGGAGCTACGTCGATGGTCCATTGGCAATATTTGTTGATTAATTGTTGGCAATAATTAAGACGAATATTACATCGATTTTCCTAGTAGCTTCCTATTCTGTGTAGTAATTTTACACGAATTTTATAAAAGGCATAGTCATACCGGATGAATATTCGCATAAGCTTTATGAGGTCACAAATTTAATAATATATCAAAGCTAGAAATCAGAATATAAATTAAACAGCATTCTTTCTATTTAAAGATCGGTAATATATTTAGCGTTTCAAGATGCAATTTTTATTTTATTAACTAGAACTACAATACGATAGTATATCATTCTGGTCGTACTAGGAGACGTCAACGGCTTGAATTGAACATCAGGTCTGACCTACTGTGCGCGACGTTACGTTTGCGAGCAAAAGATAAGGCCATAAAGAAATAATAACGTATAAGAAGTGTTGCATTTTATAATGACGGAAGATACACAATTGTGCTAACGAATAACCTTGCCAAGTTGAATTGCGTTTTATTATGCGTGCCTACAACCTATAACACAGTCCCTGTTTCAATATTTAAACTTACTATGATTACAACTTAAACATTGCGTTTGCACCGTATCATGTATTAGTTGACTAGCAACTTAAACTCTGAAAGTTCAAAACATTTTCAGATCAACATAGTAATATAATTTTTATATATATTTTTTTTTAATTTGTATTCCTTCGTATACCTTCTTCAGGTTTTTACGATTTTCCCCACTCCCCTCATCCCCTTCCATTTATTGAGATCCCCATCCCTTTCCATTTTTATTGAGTTCCCCCAGAGTGTTACCCGCAGCCACTCTTTCCTAATGCACTACTGTATCGCATTTGCACGAGGGCACAGGGAAACTGCGGAAAACCTGCGCCGATACAGGCGGCTATATTTTACTGACTCTCTGCTGTATGATAATACATCGGAAAGTCAGAAAAACTGCCTCCCGGTCAACAGTTAACGCGCAAGTTGATGCATAGCTAAGCGGTCACCCATCCAAGTACTGCCCGCGAGAGAAGCTGCTTAACATGGGAGACCGCCGAAGCCATACATCGACCGCGCGTCCACTGCTGTCGGTGATCAACATAGTAATATAACAAACTATTTTTCGTACAATGCCACGGTTAATGTCACATGTTTTTTTATTGAGTATAGTTTTTTTATTGAGATCCCCCCAGAGTGTTACCCGCAGCCACTCTTTCCTAATGCACTACTGTATCGCATTTGCACGAGGGCACAGGGAAACTGCGGAAAACCTGCGCCGATACAGGCGGCTATATTTTACTGACTCTCTGCTGTATGATAATACATCGGAAAGTCAGAAAAACTGCCTCCCGGTCAACAGTTAACGCGCAAGTTGGTGCATAGCTAAGCGGTCACCCATCCAAGTACTGCCCACGAGAGAAGCTGCTTAACATGGGAGACCGCCGAAGCCATACATTGACCGCGCGTCCACTGCTGTCGGTGATCAACATAGTAATATAACAAACTATTTTTTGTACAATACCACGGTTAATATCACATGTTTTTTTATTGAGTATAGTTTTTTTATTGAGATAAATTTTTATTGAGTTCCCCCCAGAGTGTTACCCGCAGCCACTCTTTCCTAATGCACTACTGTATCGCATTTGCACGAGGGCACAGGGAAACTGCGGAAAACCTGCGCCGATACAGGCGGCGATATTTTACTGACTTTCTGCTGTATGATAATACATCGGAAAGTCAGAAAAACTGCCTCCCGGTCAACAGTTAACGCGCAAGTTGGTGCATAGCTAAGCGGTCACCCATCCAAGTACTGCCCGCGAGAGAAGCTGCTTAACATGGGAGACCGCCGAAGCCATACATTGACTGCGCGTCCACTGCTATCGGTGATCAACATAGTAATATAACAAACTATTTTTTGTAGAATGCCACGGTTAATATCACAATCGTAATATCGTGCTACGATAAAATTAATCGATATAACGTTTAAAGGTAGTAAACAGTCACGGGCTGCCATCGGATCATCTTCAATTACCAGTCTCATAGTACTCCTTTGCATGCCTGGAATGCAAATGGTTTAGTAACAAACACTCTTGACATTAGCTCTCTAGGACATACGTTATGTAGACACGACGACGTCAGGCGAACTGGTACTGTCACGCAAGTGAATATTACATTATCGAGAGGTTTATCGTCAACAACAAGAAATACGGTATACTGCCGACAGTCTTCGTTTTGAAACCGCGAACAGACATTGTCGCAACTTTAATTTCTTTTTGTGTTAATAATTGCACTTACTTTTCTGTCGTTTGAGTACTGACAAATAAATCGTCATGCGTACCTAATCATTGGAAATTGATTGAAAGTCTCCTGCTTCGTGAATGAACATGGTTTCCTTTTTATTACTCATACATTTTTTAAAGGAATCACGACTTTTTAATCGGATCTTTTAATAAACGGAACAGACACATTTATAATGAAATTCGTTTTTCAATGTAAACTTATATATTTAAAATGCTTTTTTCTATTGTAACTCTTCTAATAACAGTGAAGCAGACAGTTGTCAGTTAGGCAATAAAATCTATGCGCACACGTGCACACAATTTGTGCGAGTTAATTTGATAATTGCAGACCAGTCACACGAATCGCTTCTAGCGGAAGTAGTTCTTGAGATAGGATATTCTTTCAAAGAAAAACACTATAAAAACAATGGATGACGACCCAGCGTTGATGAGAGAATCTGTATCGGGACGAGTAGTCGCAATTATGAATTCACTATTCCGGCGTCTACCTCCCAGGCAAAAAGAAAATTACTTTGACGATTACATTGAAATTGCTTCTCTACACGGCAATGTACAGAATTATGGCCAGACACCAGACAACCAAGGTACGATTTAATGATAGAAACATTGGCCATGACATTGACGACTTGTTCATCTTCATTTATCTCTTTCAATTGGAATCGAATTTTTGAAAACGGAATACTTTATAAACATGACGTCTTCGTGATACTGATGACGGTCAGTACTGTTTTTTGCGATTCCTGATATGCGCCTTCCGTTTTACAAATGAGAATACGATGCTGCCTCGAGTTTCGCTTACATAAGAATTAGTATTGCTTAGAAAGAAACTTCCATTATTACGCATCATTCATTTCATTCAATACGAAATTGTTTCAACTGAACATTTTATTAGAGACCCGGAATGATATAAAATTAACGTTTTTTATTTGCAATGTTTATTAGATATCGTATTTAAATTTAGTACAAAAACTATCATATAACAAGTTCTAAAGTTTAAATTCAACAGCATATTAAAAATTTAATTGAACTAATTAACATTGATCGCTAATTGTTGTTGGATATGACAGAATTCAGTTGAGTGAATCGAACTTCAACATTGACAATGACATTGACGACTTGTTAATCTTCATTTATCTCTTTCAATTGGAATCGAATTTTTGAAAATGGAATACTTTATAAACATGCGCCTTCCGTTTTACAAATGAGAATACGATGCTGCCTCGAGATTCGTTTACATAAGAATTAGTATTGCTTAGAAAGAAACTTCCATTATTACGCATCATTCATTCCATTCAATACGAAATTGTTTCAACTGAACATTTTATTAGAGACCCGGAATGATATAAAATTAACGTTTTTTATTTGCAATGTTTACTAGATATCGTATTTAAATTTAGTACAAAAACTATCATATAACAATTTCTAAAGTTTAAATTCAACGGCATATTAAAAATTTCGAAATATCTGACTCATTTCGACCTCACGTGAACTGCAAAGCGCCGGGCTAAAAGTTTATATATAATTGAACTAATTAACATTGATCGCTAATTGTTATTGGATATGACAGAATTCAGTTGAGTGAATCGAACTTCAACATTGACAATGACATTGACGACTTGTTCATCTTCATTTATCTCTTTCAATTGGAATCGAATTTTTGAAAACGGAATACTTTATAAACATGACGTCTTCGTGATACTGATGACGGTCAGTACTGTTTTTTGCGATTCCTGATATGCGCCTTCCGTTTTACAAATGGGAATACGATGCTGCCTCGAGATTCGTTTACATAAGAATTAGTATTGCTTAGAAAGAAACTTCCATTATTACGCATCATTCATTCCATTCAATACGAAATTGTTTCAACTGAACATTTTATTAGAGACCCGGAATGATATAAAATTATCGTTTTTTATTTGCAATGTTTATTAGATATCGTATTTAAATTTAGTACAAAAACTATCATATAACAAGTTCTAAAGTTTAAATTCAACAGCATATTAAAAATTTCGAAATATCTGACTCATTTCGACCTCACGTGAACTGCAAAGCGCCGGGCTAAAAGTTTATATATAATTGAACATTGATCGCTAATTGTTATTGGATATGACCGAATTCAGTTGAGTGAATCGAACTTCAGGGTATTCCTAAGTTTTTAGAAAATGTTTTCAATAATTGAAACCTTGTAATTTTGTTCCTTGTTGATCGTCTTATTCTTCGGTAGAACTGAAGACTCGATAAAAAATGAGGTATTATGGATACCATATGGATTGTGGAGCGGAATTCAAGGCACGTTTATTTCATTCGACACTCTTTGTTCGAAACGCTGCAGCGAACACGATCCGACGCTATAGAAACAAGATCGGAGTATGGAAGGTTAAGGTTACCGCTTTACAGGTGTATAGTAGCAGGTACATGCTATTATGTAAAGGGACGTCGATACGAAAAACGAGTGGATACTCACGCCGAGCGAGGTGCCGCAGCAGAACTGCGCTTCGCTAGTAATAGTATTGTTTTGCCTAATAGAAGGTTTTTCCTACCGTGGAAATCGATCGTAATGATTGGGTCCATAATCATTACAATCAAGGAATTCATTTAGATAAGCATGATGAGTCGATTTTTAATCTAGAATCACGAAACAAGTTTCATTTTAAAACTGAATAAGTACAGAATAGAATGTACCTAAGAATTCGAAAAAATATTGAAAAATGACAAAATGGCGGACATGTGAGTGAAAAAAAACATCCAAAAAACGAACTTTCAAGTTCACATGTCCGCCATTTTTTCATTTTTCAATATTTTTTCGATTTCTCAGGTTCATTCTATTCTGTATTTATTCAGTTTTAAAATGAAGCCTGTTTCATGATTCTAGATTGAAAATTGACGAGTGAGGAATGCACGCAGTTTTGCATGGAACCGAAGAGCACTTCATGTATCAGCCGCCATCTTGGACGCCATTTCGTATAAATTGAAAAAAAAAAAAAAAAAAAAAAAAAAAATTATTGCAATCGTTCTATAAACGAAAAATAACATACAGTCCTACTGTGTACTAAATTTGGTGCTGATCGGTAAATTCGTTCAAATTTTACACCATTTTGAATTTTTGAAAAAATAGCGATTTTCGCTATAACCTACGCAAAAGTTAATAAAGTAAAACAAACCTTTGTGCCTAATAAAAATAAGATGTGCCGGTGATTTATTCATTGATTCAAAACAAGGATGCAAAGTAGAACCTTGCACATTGCTTCCTTATTAAATTTTGCTCTTCACAAAGCTTCCTCTATGAGGAAGCCAAAATCAGTAACAATACTTCCTCGTAGAGGTTGCTATGTAAAAAACAAAATTTAATGAGGAAGCAATATTCTACTTTGCATCCTTTTTTTATTTTTTATTACGACTCCGTGTAATATAAAACGCACATTTGCCCTTTAAAATCAGTGAAAACAGAATCAAAGATATTTTCTCTTACGCTAGTAAGTATGACATTTGCAAGATGAGCATATAAATTTCTGTCATCCTTGTAAGGTTTGATTGCATTCTGAAAATGATTCATACCTCACAAATATCTGCGTCATTTTTATCGGCATTCAAAGGACTAATCTCTGCTGTAAAGAATTTGCAGAGTCTCGCAAAGCACCCCGGTCAATAGTTACCTTTATTTATTCTCTCTTAAAATATCCTAAGCAATAAACGGTGATGATGAAGTCTAACTAAAAAAACCTTGAAGATTAAAAGTACCCTGAACGGACTTCAGAAATAATCGCGTGGCCATGAGAATCGTTATCACAGAGCACATTTATTTCAGACTTCGTAATTCTCATACACTTGAAGGTATGGCTATAAACAACGAATTCCTAAAATGTGAATGTTCTCACGTTATTGCGGTATATAATAAATATTTCATGACTTTTTTCGTTCAATACAATCTCATTCGGTTTCCATATCTACATACGTGCGCGTGAGCTTAAGTGCGCAACGAGAAGTCGAAGAGCAGTGCAGCTTCACTTTCATTCCGTAAATTTAAACGCGAGTATTATCTGCTTGACTTTTGGACGCTCGGAGTTATAGGCTTGAATTGATTAACCGAATTCTCTACCGATTTTGGATTTTAAACATGTTAGTATGGCAATGTTCTTATTGCGCAAATGAATTAAGATTAACGATAAATGAGTTTAAAAGTTTGTTTATTAACAAGAGATGAGACTAGCACAAAATGGTCCGTACGTCAAGACATTTCTAGATGAACAAAAGACAGACCGACATACATGAACATATAAACAGACAGATGAATATATTAATCAACCGCGTGTCGTTTTAGTATCTTCTAGCATATTCCAATAAAAAAAAACAGCAAATCTTTTTTCCTTTAATACTACCCTGATTAACATTATCGAACATTTCGAGCATTCGTTGAGAGTGTTCGCATTAAAAGCGAAGTTGCGAGCGGTTCGGATTCGATGGATACCATTGTTGAATTGACTGAAAAGTATGGGTTCCGAAGTTGAATTCAGCCGTGAAAATGACCAGGCCTAGTATCGACCACAATGAAGACGGTTTACATAGCGTCTGCATTTGCAGGCAAATTGGCGGCAACGGTATTGGATACTCAAACTTAGAATTGACATGTGAATCGATTTTGGATTTTAAACATGTTAGTATGGCAATGTTCTTATTGCGCAAATAAATTAAGATTAACGATAAATGAGTTTAAAAGTTTGTTTATTAACAAGAGATGAGACTAGCACAAAATGGTCCGTACGTCAAGACATTTCTAGATGAACAAAAGACAGACCGACATACATGAACATATAAACAGACAGATGAATATATTAATCAACCGCGTGTCGTTTTAGTATCTTCTAGCATATTCCAATAAAAAAAAAACAGCAAATCTTTTTTTCTTTAATACTACCCTGATTAACATTATCAAACATTTCGAGCATTCGTTGAGAGTGTTCGCATTAAAAGCGAAGTTGCCAGCGGTTCGGATTAAAAGCGAAGTTGCCTGCGGTTCGGATTCGATGGATACCATTGTTTAATTGACTGAAAAATATGGGTTCCGAAGTTGAATTCAGCCGTGAAAATGACCAGGCCTAGTATCGACTACAATGACGACGTTTTACATAGCGTCTGCATTTGCAGGCAAATTGGCGGCAACGGTATTGGATACTCAAACTTAGATTGACATGTGAATCGAGTTTGGAATATTGTACAAAAAAGTTGAGTAATGGGTGGTACCCTATATTTACCTAACAAACGTGGAATAACAAAACCGAGGTATGTACGATTAACAAATATCACTTGGTTATTTTTCTTCGTTTCAAACTTTAAAAGTGCTTTTTTTTCAATTAATGATTTGAAGAAAAAAAAACGTGGAATAACAAAACAAAGGTATGTACGATTAACAAATATCACTTGGTTATTTTTCTTCGTTTCAAACTTTAAAAGTGCTTTTTTTTTTCAATTAATAATTTGAAGAAAAAAAATCGTTTTCTTTATGACGAATAATGTGTATGTACATAATCCATTGATAATTCGCTCTGAAAATAACATGTATTTAGTGGAACATGTTGAGCTTTTCAATAAACATTCAAGATGAACAGTTGTGCAATACTAACTCTTTCAGAATCCGTTTTATAAACTATTTTAAACAACAGAATTTTTTTGGAAAGTTGAAACTATTTCACGTAGGAATATGTCATGAAGTTTTTATATATAGAGATTATTAATTAAGTGGTTGCTGGAATAGGTTTTTATAGGCAATTTCGTAGTAAATTCTGCTCAAATTCGGACGGGATGTAATAAAAACTGTCATGCTTCGGCGTCTGGTCTGATTTGACATGTGCGCTCCAGAACCGTTTATACCTCAGAGGATCTTTTGGCACCTCGAGGGGCCATATTGGTGTTTGAGAGGTTCAGTAATGTACATTTTTTGACATTTGCTGTATGCAGAATTTAAAGTATGTTTGTATGACCTTGAAAATTTCTGCATCGGCAAAAAAAAATCTTTGGCAATTAGTAGAGTCTCAAAAACCAGGACAAAAATTTCTAGGGATTTTTTAAATTCCATTCTTAATTTATACTCATAATACAAACAGATTTTTATTTTATTTTTATTTTTAGAATTCATTAAAAAGCCTGTATTCGTAAATTTCATACTTTGAGGGGGTGGTAGGCAGTCTGTATAGCTTGGGAAAAAATTGTCATTTCCAAAAAAATCATTCCCAAAATTGATTCAGACAAAAGTTTCAGTGTTCGAGAAGGACGTCACACTGGATCAACCTATCTGGTTTATTGGCACAAACACTGAAACTACGTCAATCTCAACGCCACATTTTCAAATGGAAACATGTATGTTTTTCAGTGACATTATTATCGATTTCAAGACGAATTCATAGTCACGCGACGTATGAAAATAGTCACAAAAACGAGACATATATCGAAATAATCTCTTTCAAAGGATCCACTAACCTTGGTTTGCATATACCTACAGAAGATGCTCGAAGTGATAACCCTCGACTCGCAAACACTTGTTTCATGACTGTTTTCGTTTGTTACGATACCAATGTTTCTTATTGGCAGCAAGTACAAATGTTCTGTTCACATGTCACTTAGTTACGCATTACCTTCTAATATAAGTACATCGGATCGCGAAAATGAAAGATTTTCAAGGAACTTTTGATATGTTCATAATGTTGGGGGAATGCCTTAATGCAGATAAGTGCCTTATAATTCGAAAAAAACTCCTCACTGGAAAAGGACCTTGGTTGTTAAAGAGGTAAAAAGGTTATATTGCGATTCACTCTGATTCAGCAGATCAAATATCTTCTGCAAGGATCTGGCATTTCTTGCGTCTACAATGAATATGGATTTCCGTAATCTAAATTTCTTATAGTTCTATCGGCATTTCGTAACATATTGTTGAATCTGCAATGGTCGCATGTAATAAAACAGTGTTATTTCTATCTTTCTTAAATCCACATTTCATCCTGAAATGATCTGCAATGACCCGCAGAATTAGATCAACGCTAAGCGTGATGAAGATTATATCTTACACTTGATAATTATTTCACTAATACCTGTTGGAATAAAATCGATATCTCAGTTTTTTCATATCCAGAAATTAATGTATTCGAATGATATACAAAAAATATACGTGACGAGCATTTTATATATTCCGATAAAATCTTTGACTTCCCGTATGATAAATATATCAACTATGTATGTTAAAAATAAATGGCAGATATATTTTCAGTTCATATCTCTCAGGTTCAAAGATACCTGGGATATACAAAAAATATACGTGACGTACATTTTATATATTCCGATAAAATCTTTGACTTCCCGTATGATAAATATATCAACTATATATGTTAAAAATAAATGGCAGATATATTTTCAGTTCATATCTCTCAGGTTCAAAGATACCTGGGATATACAAAAAATATACGTGACGTACATTTTATATATTCCGATAAAATCTTTGACTTCCCGTATGATAAATATATCAACTATATATGTTAAAAATTAATGGCAGATATATTTTCAGTTCATGTCTCTCAGGTTCAAAAATACCTGGGATGAGGATTTAATACAATTATGGCATGCTTGAAGACTCGCGGGCCTTGAAAACATTTAGCGGTTTTTTCAAACAAAGGCATATATAATTCTTTGCTGTATACAAGATTCACGCGAAGATATTAGCGCTTATAAAAAATCAGTAGGGCGTCTAATCAGAGAATTTACCTATATCTATGTCCATCTATCTATTTGTCAATAGTTCGGGATATGATATAAATTTGTAAATTTTAATTAGAGACAGGTAGGTAAACGAGCGTATACATTTTACTTAAACGGATGACCACCCCTCGACCGAATTTGTCAATGCTCTTCAAGGGTCAACACATTTTGGTCTTTCAGGTTGTCCGGCCCACGTTTCTACTTTAAATGTTTCTGCCTCAGGTATATAAATAAATGTACTTTAAAAATGCACTATAGAAATTTATATCTTCTAAAATATCACTTTATTATTCAGTGATTAATATGGACTACTTAACTAAACAACTCCGAATGTCTAATTCGAAGTTCAAGGTAAACAAAATTCAATTAGCGCATTTAACGATTTTATATTCATTAGTTTTTAAAAATAATGTTCATATATAATGAATATATCTCGAATATAAAAGCGATATATTCATTATATATCTCTTTAATCTATCAAAAATGTAATCCGAATAATTTTTTTATACATAGAGCATCAATGCTCTTTATATAATGTATTTATGTACCATATATTCTTTTGAGCCTATATTTCCGATCTATTTCGGCCTGAAAGTGTTGGCGAATCTAAATCTATTCTACGTATGTTATAGATATACGACATACATTCTAAATATATGCAATTCATATTTCTAATATATTGGCAACATATGTTTGGTATTTATTTTAAATACTTAAATTTCCATGTGAGTCGATCCATTGCTCTCGTACAAAGGTAAACACGATGGAAATAAACAAAAGCTCGAGGTCTCGCTCAATGCAATACTACATTTTTAGTATTGTGCTGACCTTATGTGTATGTGCGTCAGCCATTCCCGGCCTAGGCTATATAAATTTGCGTTACCGGTTTTCTATCCGATTTCGGCGAATGCTCGTACTTGACCCTCCGACATTCGTGGAATTTCGCTAGTTATTTCATTTATATTCAATTTCTTAACGAAATTATGCGAGGTGCGTGCAGATAAGCGATGATTATATAGGTGTAGGTATACTACTCGCATCGGTATTCTTGAAAATGTTACGTCGGTCACATGAAGAAAAGCTAAGACACGTGTTGAAATTTGGCACTCCTAAAAAAAAAAAATAAGAAAAAAATTACATGTAAGTCAAGGCTCAGAAAGAATTATTCCTCTTCTTCACTGAATTAATAAATAAGCGGAAAAAAAGAATTTGTATATATTTTTGTATGTTAATGCTTTTAACTTTTTCGTTGTCACTCATCGTTTATTGTAAGGTCTCACCTCATAAGGCCATTCTTCATGACTTATATGCAATCATTATATCAAAATCACTGTTCTTCTTAAAAAAAACGTGTACGTTGTTTATTAAAATATTTGCAAGAATATGAGAGTTATAAAAAGATTTGAAATTATATTTTTTCGTCTTGAGATTTTTTATTCGGTGCATTAATATTATTGCATTCTGTTTCGATGAAGAATCCTGGTCTGAATCGGAATGAAACTTATTCACACATTTTCTGAAGATTTGTCCATTACTACAATTGATTGGGGAGTGGAATAATTGTATAGCCCTAGAAAAAACACTTGTGCTTAAAGATAATGCAATCCTCCATTGTTTATAGATTAAGGGGAGGTTCCTCTATAATTGACCGAAAACTACACTAAGTTCAGGAATTAATTCTGGATGATCAACAAAACGTAATAAGGTGGGATTTTTTTAAAATCTTTATTTATGCTTCAATTGTAATAATTTTTTTTTTTCTTCAATTTATACGAAATGGCGTCCAAGATGGCGGCTGATACGTGAAGTGCCCTCCGGTTCCATGCAAAATTGCGTGCATTCCTCACTCGTCAATTTTCAATCTAGAACCTTGAAACAAGTTTCATTTTAAAACTGAATAAATACAGAATAGAAAGAACCTAAGAAATCGAAAAAATATTGAAAAATGACAAAATGGCGGACATGTGAGTGAAAAAAAAAAATCCAAAAAACGAACTTCCAAGTTCACATGTCCGCCATTTATTCATTTTTCAATATTTTTTCGATTTCTTAGGTTCATTCTATTCTGTACTTATTTTCTGTACTTATTACTTATTAGGGCACTTCGTGTATCAGCCGCCATCTTGGACGCCATTTTGAAAAAAAATTTTTATTACAATTGAAGCATAAATGAAGGTTTAAAAAAAAAACCAGCTTATTACGTCTTGTTTATCATCCACAATTAATTCCTGAACTTAGTGTAATTTGTCGGTCAATTATAGAGGAACCTCCCCTTAATCCCACATTATGTATGAAATAACATTTTCATACGATTGTTGATTGTTTCGTTGTCAAAAGCCAAACGTTCGTCAATGAATCACTGATTAATCCAACAAAACATGCGACATCAGTAGCGTAAAATATGCGTTTTATATTTCTTTAGCGTAACTTCCGTGAAAAGAAACAAGACAAGTGATTGATGGCCGGTATAGCACAATATCGCACAGTCAGTCGGTGCAATCTGTACGTGGTGTGCGTATACAAGTGTATTACTGGAGCATGGAAATTCCGACTGCGGTGCGACCACAAAGCTTTCAGCTGACTTATACTCTGAGGTATGCGATAAAATTACCATACACGGAAAGAAAAAAGTAGTTGCAAGAACCATTTCCAGCACATCTTGCGCCGCAAATTAGTTGAGGCAACTACTGTGTGATTAGTTATCGAAAAGTAGTAAGGAAAACAGACGCGTTGGTTCCGACAACCAATATGAATTCTGCCTTTACCAACAGTCGTTAGGTGCCGCAACTATCGCCGGCAGTAGTTGTCAACACGATTCGAATGGTGCCGGTACACTTCGATTTGGTTTACGCTACTAATCGTTTCCCGCCTAAAACTAATTGGTTGGTTCTTCCAACTAATGTGTGATGTGCATCAAGTGAGTTTTGCACAGTGCCCAACCGGAGAATTTCGAAGTGCGTATTTACAGCGGAGCGTGCGAAATATACAGTAAGTAAATTGCGTACTGTTTGAAGTAAATTCTCTTAATTTTCAAAGAATTGAAACTTAGTAATGTCATGGAGATGCCATTATGAATGTATGGGAATCCCGCACCTAACCTCAATATTTTTATTATTTATTTTAGATGTATTGTGGGATTATATCCATTGACGATCTACTTCGTCATTTCGGTAACGACGAGCTTATAGAAAAATTCAAAGATGTGACTTCAAACTATTAATCTCATTTATTATTATTACCTTGCATATAGCATATCCAAAATACCCTTTGGAACAGAAATATTTTTATTCTGAATTTGCAGTAATCAAGTTCATCGAAGACAACTTTTTTTATTACTGTCTTGCACTTTGCGTAGAGTTCAAATTGCATGCTTAGGCCAAATTTCTTTCGCAAAGTCTAATTCCCTGTCTAGGAAAACTATCTGGTCTAACTATAGGAATTTCCAATTCGAAACCATTCGCAGCAGATTCACTCATTTTTAAAGCAAATTTTTTCCCCCGCAGTTACTTTTTTTATAAATGGTTTTTGTAACTTTTGCAAATAGTCTTTACATGGACAGTCCTTCATTTGTAACAGCATCGATCATTACATCTTGCAAAAAAAGCTTTGGCCTTCGGTGCACTTGAACTCTACAAAAGGTGTACGTTATTGTTTCTCTACACCTATTAGAAATAAATGTTTATGTGTAAAAAATAAAATGTTTGAATGTTTATATGTTTATCAATAAATATTTTGCATACATAATAGAAATTATTTGGATGCGTATTTTCATTATTATTCATAAAAATTACACAGCCTTTTCCCTTTCTTCTTAATTCTGTAATTAAGCCGCTGAAAAATAGTGTTGTTAAAAATAGCAATTTGCCATTCTGGAGTATGCTTTATACCACTCCGTTATTGACCATTTAAATATATAGATGTTTGAATGACTCGATTGCTTACCTTCGCTCATATATGAGCGAATTTAAGCAGAATTTTATAGAATTCCATCGTTCATTAAACCATTGTTTTTAACCATAATAATAACCATGACTATAGCATTATTTCAATAACGCAAACCAATTTGGTAGATTTAGATCTAATTTTATAGTAACGGAGCGAAAACGGTGCGTTGTAAGCTCTGAATTATAACCTAGAACTTCATTGAAATAAATTGCGTCCACTAACTGAGCGTATAGTTGTGGTTACGATTTCAGTTGGTTCCTGCTACTACGAGTATTCTACCAACGACATTTAGTTCCTCCAACCAACCGAGTAGACAGTTCAACTAACTGAGTAGTTGGCGCTATATCAACTATTCCGGTTAGTTGGCAGGACTCATTTTTCAGTCTCAATAACTACTCATTTCTTTCCGTGTAGTTCTTGGTGTCTATGTTAATTTTCCACAGTTTTTGATATCGAGTTTCATTCCTACATGGTTTTTGATATCTACTTTTATTTTTGCATGCCTTTTGGCATGGTGTCCAGGTTGATTTCTTTAAAGCTTTCAGAGTTCCGAACTATCGCCCTATAGTGTTCAATGTCCAGGTTGGTTGCTCCCAAGATTCGAGTCAATTCTATTTCGGGGTCTTAAAGAAAAGTTTGGCTTGCACATGATAATACTTAAAAAATTCATCTCGTGAGTTCAACCTGTTAAAAATTCGTCTCGTGCATTTAATTCGGTAATAGTTCTTTTCGCCTGCACCATTCGTAGATATATCACCTTGTAAAACCAAACTTTTGATGTTACTCACCGTCATGGATAAAGTCTCGTATGGTGTCCAAGCGATCGTCATATACATTAAGGTAAACGTACCAATGGCGGGACAGGTCCCAATTGAGGGACTCTATATGAATATTTGTATACATCAAGAATTCAATTAAGAAAATATAAAAAAATAATTCTTACAAATACTCTTATGTGTCCACCGATACGCACATTTCACGTCCCGAGATCGGGACATGTAGAAAAATACCCGTCCCAGCATTGGTACATTCTACATTTTTCAGCGTTTTAATTAATAACTGTTTTTCACACAATCAAAAATATTTTTATTGTATGCTTTTCGGAAACTAGAAACTCTAAGCTTACGATTTTTTACCACCATTTGCTAAAATAATAAATATATGGATGCGAAAATTGGTATACAAAACAGACATTGACTTAAACGTCCCGCCATTGGTACGTTTACCTTACTAGCAAAAATTTGCAGAAAAATATTCGTATGGGATCATCGTGTATATTGTAAATATGCAACTTTAAACTGTAAGTCTCTCTCCGACAAAGCACGTGCTGGTTTCTATCGAGCACGAGTTGTAGTTGCATGAACCAATCTCACAATCGCCCTCACTCCCGGTCGGTAGTGTTGGCACCGAACGCGTCAAGGTTTCGACTCTTTACCTTGCGAGATTATCTCAGTAGATCGAGATGTAAATTTGACGACAAAAAAACTTTCCATGCGAAATATATAATTTTGAAAAAATGTATGAAATATTGAAATATATCAAGCGTGTAATATTCTATAATAATTTGAATAGGCAAAATAAAATAAAAACATTTCGAAAAATTAACTACGGTCATTGAATTTTGTCATTAAACTTTTTTGTAACTTCGGCCGTTGTTTTTCTTTCTATTGTTGATGGTGGTTTTTTCCGAACGACGGAATCAGTAAACTGCGAATGAGGAAGGATTTGAAGATCAATAATACAATCGTGAGTAAACTGGTTTAGGAGGAAACGATTAGAGGATGACATTGCTATTCCGAGAAGATAATGAATGCCTTCGTCATTCCAATATTAAATTTACGTTGTTTTCCGTGATATAATAGTCGCTGAGAGTGATACTACTTTGTATCAAAGGAAATCTGCGGTCGGTAACTTTAGTGTTACGTCAATTCATTTCCGTTTTGCAGGTACTAAACTTCCATGAGATAATCATCGGTGAGAAACAATGGGTCCACTTGTTGTGAGATGTTTAAGCATGAGAATAAGGAAAATTACAGGATGCTTCCTCAGAGATGAAGTTTCTTGTTTGTCACGAATAAAAATTTTTTTTGGAGATTTTTATGTCAAACTGCTCAGAATCTAGAAAAAATAACCGTATGTATATATGTTCGTGTGCATTGAAGAAAGGGTAATAAAAAAAAACAGTTTTTAAATTCTTTGTTCAAACTTGTGAGAGTCCGTATCTTTATCTCAATACACACATTTTTACACAGAATCCGCTGGGTAAATTTGTTAAGTTATTGTTTACTAGATATCCATTTCTAAAAGTAGATGTCGATTTGTCCGCACTTATCATTTGGAAAGCTTATTGTGTGGTCATCACCTCGAGTTCAAGTTTTGGGCACTAGGAAAAAAGGCAACGTTGGAAAACAATTTTTTTTAATCAGAAGAAAATGTGTTTTAGGATGGGATTCGTTCCTAAAAATGTTTTGATTATATCAATTGAATTAAATAATTAATTATATTATATCAATAGCATATAATTATATTATGAACTTTGTATTTTTTGGTAAATTAGCTCGACTCGCCCACCAAAGTTGACCCGGCCAGCATTTGAGTTTTCTGACTCCTGGTTCGTTTATTGTTTACTCATGAGTGTTTACAATCATGACTTCAATTAATATTTTTTCTCAGATTTAGCTTGAAACGCTGTCAATTGCATGTTGAAGGTTTCAAAAATATTAAGTTATGATTACTCTAAATATGCCGAGTCTGCATATCATACAAGGAACGTCTTCCGTAAATATTCTAATTACGCAGACTCTGCAGATGTGAGGAAGAATATTAATAACAGAAATGCTTGTAAGTACTCATAAATTAACAATAATCGTTCATCGATTCATTGAAAAAAAAAAAGGATCCAAAATCGAACTTTGCCCATTGCTTCCTCATTATTTGTCATTTTTTGCAAAGCTTTGTGTATGAGGAAGCCAACATCGATTAACATGAAACGCCGTAAGATGGTTGTCTATGGGATATTGCTACCGTAAATCAACCAGTTTCCAACCGACCCTATTTTTCTTCTCAAAATCAAAACTGATATCGGTTGTTTCATAGTCGTTTTGTGGTAGTTTGTACGGCCAAAGGCAACCGGTCGTTTTGCGGTAGAAAAGTGGTTGTGTCCACGGTTGCCTAATCCGACAGGGTATACCGGAAACTACTAAAATGGTTGAAAAGCGGTTACAAAACGGTTATTTTCACGGCGTTTTCCAACCGTCGTTTCTCGGTTGTTTTGAAGTTGCGGTGATCCGATAAGGATACTTCCTCACACAAGTAACATTGTAAAAAGCTACAAGTAATGAGAAAGCAGTGCAAGGTTTTTATAAACATTACAGCGAGTGAGGGCACGATGATTCGCACGTTCTTCACCGAAATTTTAACTTTGATTACTACATTTGTGAGTCTTATGCTATTTAAATACCAAAAATTACTAAGTCATTGATAACGTTGTTGGAAGCGTGCATGCCTTTTTAGGTAGTCAGGTGGATAGATCGTGGGTTCAAACCTCAATGTAGACAAGAAATTTTCTTTGACGAAAATCAAAACCCAAAAGTTATTAATGTCATAATACTTCTGAAAAAACGTATTGTATATCTTTTCCTATTGTTTTTAAACCTATCTTGAATTTCCGACGAATATATACTTAAATATTAAAATACCGCTTATCAACAGAATATCTATAACGTACATTAATTTTATGTGCAATTATAAGAAATACTTGATGTATGTACATGAAATTTGAAGTGCAGAGCTATCGCTATTCCAATAACATTCGAATTATTTTCATGTGCACGAACCTAGAATTTTAACACATTTGAAATTTAAGAGACGCTCGGTGACTAAAAACTTCCGGTACCGGTATTTCAATTTTCAAGCAGTTTCTTTTAGCGTGCTTACTCATCATTATTCACTTTTTGAAAA
Organism: Clistopyga incitator; assembly: GCA_947507545.1. NCBI lineage: Eukaryota > Metazoa > Arthropoda > Insecta > Hymenoptera > Ichneumonidae > Clistopyga > Clistopyga incitator. Next base: position 1,519,108 of record OX382189.1, read on the forward strand.
TCTACTTGGTTGAGACAGTATGTTGATCCAGTTTGAATTGTTCATAGAAGAAGAACTGCAAGATGCTGAAAACAACGAGGAAGAGATATGCAAGTTTCGAGTTTACATCCTTAATTTGAGTACATTTGGGCATCTGAAATTTAGGAAAATTTGAGTAATCAAGAAGTGATAAATGCAAAATCTATTAAATCCGAAGCGCTTTATCGATTTTACCAAACACCCATCGCTATGTGCAATATTTATGGGAAGCTGCAGTCCGATAGCTATAAATTTCGTCGAGTAAGAGCGCGTGCCGAATTTTTTCAACATCTTCAAAATCCTATCGAATGGGATTCCTTAAGCAGTTTTCATACAATGTATACAAAATAAAGAGTGACTAATACTCTACGTGGCATAAAAATGTGAGATTATTCGGTCGAGTAGTTCACGGGCTATAAAGTATGCATTTTGGGAAAAATCCTATGAAATGGGATTCCTTAAGCACTTTTCATACAATGTATACAAAATAAAGAGTGACTAATACTCTACGTGGCATAAAAATGTGAGATTATTCGGTCGAGTAGTTCACCGGCTATAAAGTATGCATTTTAGGTTTTTTATCACATACATATACACGTACATAAGTACATACTTCACAAACAAATGAATATAATTGTTAAATGGTTAATACCATCCAATTATTACCTAGTTCTGAATTAGATGAAAGTGGAAGAAAGTAAAGGAGAGAGAGAAAGGAACGAAAGATGAACTATTTATGTGAGGCAGATAGGCCTTTGTGTTTAATTCAACTGACCGTCGGAATGTAATGAGTTTAATTATAGTAATTCACACAAAAACTTGTACTGTACAGCTTAATACGGACATTAAGAGACTTACGAGTCATTCTTTGCCGAGCGCTGCCAGATGCAATTGCCGCGTGGCGTCGAACTTCGTCTTCGTGAACGGGAAATACCGTCGCTACGTTCATCGTACCGTCAGGATGTGGCGTAGTATGCTTCAACAAAATTTTGGAAAAATGAATATTAAAACCCGAAGCGTCAAAATTATATTTCCTGATACACCATCCTCCTAAGGATTGTTTGAACCATGAAAACTGGTACATAATTAATTTTTCATACGTTTTGGATGATTATGAAATAAAATAAGATACCTAATCCGAATTCTAGTTGAACATTATTCTTCATAATTTTATTCTTTCAAAAATGTTGAAGACTTTTTACGTGCTTCTGGAAAAAAAGTTAGGGATCTTGTGATCAGCGGCAAACAACAAATGCTTAAGGGGTAACACCACCGTTATTTTTTATTTTTATTTCTATTGGCTTAAAATATACTTTAAACCTCTTAGAGCATGGGGCAAAAATCTTATTCCCTGTAAGAATTATTTTCCTCGACATTTCGAGCTCTCTCGCAAGCACGTTAGGTTGTTTCGAATCAAATACCGGTGTCCAAGAAATCCCTGCTCGGAAGTTACCGCCTAATGTCTTTTGATTTACTAATACCTAGAATATCTCGTTAGAAATTGTTTATGCTGAATAAGAAGCGTTTTCAAATGAAGTCCGGATTTCGACTCGAAATTCTTATGGAAGTGGTACAAAAGCCTTGAACATATATCGAATGATATTGCTGTGTGCAATTGATGTCAATTGATTCGTCAACGTTCTGACGAATATTTTACGACTTAGTAAAGTTTGAGAGATGGATATTAGCGTCCAAATATACAATTTTAGCTTAAGGGGGATTTACTTTTTTTTTTAGTCGAAAAAACATGTTTTTTAATAATTTTTTTGTGGAAAAACTATTTGAAATATAAAGATCTAGTTTTTTACATGTTGTTGTGTATGGTTTGAAGAATGAGTACAATTTTTTTTTTTCATAAATTTCTTATATTTGCTGAGTTACAGTGGTCGACGTCTCGCAGTACGTCTTCCATGGGCGGAAACCTACAGGTCGTCAAAGTCATCTGAAATCAAATTTCAGATTTCAAAAATGACTTTTGTCTGAAACATTTTTGGAAATGATCAAGAGTTTGAGTGCTATGGCTCTGTAACACTTTATGTGCCTCATCCTATATAAGTGCATTCTGCCGGCCGAAGTGCAGCTTCATTTAATTTCGAAAAACCTGCGATGGTCTAGTTGATTTAACATTTTTGTCAAAATCACTGTTTTTTTAAATAAATATCATACAACGATGAAACAAACAAGATATACGTTAGAGGATAACATTGATGACTTGCACAGTTTGGCTTCAATATGACTCATCGTTTATTGGTTACCATTAGTTTTCATTATTATTATTTTTGCATTACAGGAGCGATGTGTCGACTTGTTTGCAAGCATAATTTTTGATTCACAATTAATTTTTAGTGGCTTTCCGACTAATTTCAGAATTACAATAAAAGAAACAAAAATATCGAAATGATTCCTTCTTCAAGTCTTCTTTACTCCTCTACTCCATTGCAATTTATCCAATAATGCTTTGAAAATCATAGTGAAGGAAGAAGTATAACATTGTTTCTGTTACCTACGATTTATTGTCTATTTTATTTTAATCATCATATCAAGAGCCTATATAGAGTTTACTTCTTTTTTTTATTAAAGTATAAAAACATTTTCTTATTTATATGTCAATCTTTAAAATTATATTAATTTTCAGTTATTCATGAAGTTTATCAGCAAATAATTACAGTATATTCGTTGCGACAGCCTCTATCTATGTTTTAAGACACTATTAAATCAGAAGTTTGTTGGTGAATACCAGTTTATATCGAAAAGGAAGGTTACGTTAAAAAATTGGAAATTACTTTCAAAAGCACATAAACCGTTAAAAAATCACATTTTTGAATAAATGCCACTACTATAATTGAAAAGTAAGGATTGTGAGATGGAATTTCAGGGACAGCAAACCAAGGAGTAATACACCGAAATAAATCATGAGTTGGACGATCTAACGGTGATTTGGGTTAATTATTCGGAAAAAAAAAAAGTTTTCACCAACTAATTAAGAGTTCATTCAACTACTTGTTAGTTTTCCCATCTAATCCTGTTTCTCTGACTAGGTTTTTTAGTAATTTTTATTTAATAAGTTTTTCATTCCGAAAAAGTGCAGATAAGGATGAAAATAATTTTTTAATAAACATTAAAATGTTATTTTTTGTTGGAGTTAAATATCGACATGCAGAGCACAACGGGGTAAAAATTCTGTAAAAATCACCTCAACAACAGCGGGTTCAGGCATCGTAAATTTTCACTCGTTTTAGCACAATCAATTTATTCCACAGAGACGTTGTTTCTTAGTGCACTAACGATGCGTCATAATTTTCTTACTTTATTGACTGCAGAATGTTTTTATGTATAGCCTGCAGCAATTCGACAAATCTAGCACCAAACTATACCTCTAATTTCCGCGACCACATATTGACCATTTGTTCCGTTGAATCTCGAGTTCTTGGGACGATCAATCAGTCACTTACGTCTTAAGGACGACGAAGCAGAGCGACGATAGACATTACTATTCTAATCACCCCGCACGTTAATTATCTTCCTCGTAAATTGATCGATTGACGAAGCGACGTGACGTGACGAAACAGCGACGTCTGCTATAACTACTGCTACTGTCAAATGCATCAGAAACAATGGTCGATCTTTATCAACACTTCCACTCCTTCTGCTCGTATTTTCTTCTTTGCCACGAGGGAATTTTTGCAGCCACTGACGTAATATAATGGAAATTAAATTTTTTGTTACATGATATTAAATACATAATTTAATTCAAACCCATCGAAAACACACTGAGAGAAATTGAGATGATGATTATATTTTATTAGAGCAGGTATATATTTTTGTAACTACATTAACTTTCTTATAGTTAATGTAACTACGAAAACAGTCACCTAGAGTAATATAATGTTATTATTATTGAATAGTTATTGGTCCCATCCCAATTTCTCTCAGCGCAGTTATCTTTTTCGATCAACTTTTTTGATAGCACATAAAAACACGCATTGCACGTAATTGAAGAAATATTTTGATCCCCATCATATTCCGATCGTAATCAACAATTCTATCGATGTGAAAAATCACTTCTGCGTAATTTTTTAGTAATTTTATTATTTCTTATTGTTTATGAGCTCTTTCAATTCATCTTTCCACTTTTATGTTGTATTAATCACATAATTATATTCCGAAGAAGTTTATTATCGTTGATTGACACAGGTAGTGTATTTATTTATTTGTTTATATTTTTATTGGGCACACCATCTATGCTTAGTAACGAGTTGATTTTTTTAAGCAGATTGCAAGAGTAATTGAGAGTGATAAAGACGGGACACTCACCGCGAAGGCCACGGCGCGTTTAGCGGTATTGGCTCGGGTATGTAAAGCGGCAAACTCCCGCCAGAGGTGAAGATAGTAGTGGCGCTTTCCTCCTACTACCGCTGCTGCTGCTGCTGCTGCTGCTGCTGGATCAGGCGGCATCCCCCTGAGTATCAGGTATATTATAGGGCTTAGATATAGATGTCCTTCCTCGGCGTGCTGTTCAGCGGTCAGGTTATCGTTGTTCAGCACGTTGGCCGTCCGGGCCTACCTTTTCACCCCATTCGACCCTCATCGGCCCCCTCTTTACCACCAGCCACAATAAACCACAGTCCAGCAGTCTTCTTTCCCCCGTCGGCTTTATGCGCAAAAATAGCCAAGGCGAATGAGCGCTTATACATCCATGATACTTACTAGTAGTGAGTGACTAACCCCCTTGATCGCTCGATCCGTAGGGGATGAATTTGTGTCTGAAATGCATACACGGAAAAAAGATTAGTTGGAAGGTAAAGGAAAATAATTGGTTGGGTCCATAAATTAATCGGTTACGGAATCAAATCAATTGGGCCAACATATCAATTAGATAGCAACCATCGAATTGGGTGACATAAACAACTAGCATGTCAGGGGAAACTAAAAGTCGGTTCGCTTAGCCAAAAAAAATAGCCAAGGCGAATGAGCGCTTATACATCCATGATACTTACTAGTAGTGAGTGACTAACCCCCTTGATCGCTCGATCCGTAGGGGTTGAATTTGTGTCTGAAATACATACACGGAAAAAAAGATTAGTTGGAAAGGTTCCAATAATTGGTTGGGTCCATAAATAAATCGGTTACGGAATCAAATCAATCGGGCCAACATATCAATTAGATAGCAACCATCGAATTGGGTGACATAAACAACTAGCATGTCAGGGGAAACTAAAAGTCGGTTCGCTTAGCCAAAAAAAATAGCCAAGGCGAATGAGCGCTTATACATCCATGATACTTACTAGTAGTGAGTGACTAACCCCCTTGATCGCTCGATCCGTAGGGGTGGAATTTGTGTCTGAAATACATACACGGAAAAAAAGATTAGTTGGAAAGGTTCCAATAATTGGTTGGGTCCATAAATTAATCGGTTGCGGAATCAAATCAATTGGGCCAACATATCAATTAGATAGCAACCATCGAATTGGGTGACATAAACAACTAGCTTGTCAAGGGAAACTAGAAGTCGATTCGCTTAGCCCATTTAGTCACTTAGAGCGTATTTAGTCATGCAGTTGGTTGGCTGCTTATTCCTTAGGTTCATTCTATTCTGTATTTATTTAGTTTTAAAATGAAACTTGTTTCATATTCTAGATTGAAAATCGACGAGTGAGGAACGCACGCAGTTTTGCATGGAACCGGTGGGCACTTCATGTATCAGCCGCCATCTTGGACGCCATTTTGAATTTTTTTTTTTTAATTATAATTGAAACATAAATAAAGGTTAAAAAGAACAGCAACTTATTACGTCTTGTTGTTCATCCACAAATAATTCCTTAACTTAGTGTAATTTGGCGGTCAATTATAGAGGAACCTCCCCTTAAACCGTTTTTTTTTACGCGTTTGAATAATGGGCTGAGACTTCGGTCACATACGGGACAACGTACAATCTAGTACATAATGTTGTTAAGAAACAATCAAGGAGTTAAAATTTCATAAAACATTGAATTATTTATATTTATGTCTTTCAAAAAGATTGCAAAGTCGGTCCTTCTCATTTCGCATCGTTCTCAAAAATTGAGAAAATTATGTTATAATATATATATGTTATGTGTAAGCTGAGAAAGCAATGTGCAAGACCGAACATTATAGTCTATGTAAATTTAAAAAAAGGTTTGTTCAAAAAAATAGACACGGACATTTTTTTAAAGTTTACAATACATTTTTTAGAAATCACGGGTTTTACAGGTCGAAAGCTAGAAAAAGTAGAATGAGATGGTGAAAGTCGATAAATTATTGACAATTACAGCTTCATGAATGCCGGAAGCATAAATGAATTTTATATACCAAGTTTTATATGAATTGCGTTAAAAGTATTGAGCTCATAATATAATTTTACAAATAATAAATTTAAATATTTTGCCACAAATAAAATAACTTGAAGTTCGATGAATGTATAGGCTATTTTCTACAGCAATAAAGTAACATTGAGTTGTGCTTGATATTAAGTTTTCAAAAGTCTTAACGATACTATATTGTGGTTGTCCTTCACCAGGATATAGATATTCATGTCCGGCCTAGATTGGTTTTTTTTTTTTTCTTTCGAATTAAAGTAAAGAAGATGAAATTCTTAAGTTCGAGGTCACTGTAAAAGAGGGTTATACGGTTGTGTGGTGAAGCAGCAGACGTAAGTGAATGATAGTACTTACGTTTGAAGATTCGAAGCGGAAATTCGTTCTTATTACCTGTTTCGAGTACTGGTAGCGACTGGTGCTGTGTACATTGGAGACGACGGTGTAGGTTGACAATCTGGAATCTAGCGTGACAATAGTCGCCACCGGTTACACGGTACCGCGTGTTTCAACCCCCCGACACAAGTTGTATGATATGACCTTGACTTCGGTTCTGCCGACGCTACTGTCACCCCATAGTTTCGACGATATAGGTAGATACATGCGTGACGATGTAGTACCGGTTGCCCATGTGCTCGCATGACACATCACTGGACACCTCGAGTTGCTCGGCTATTTCCCGAGCTCCCGATCAATTTTCATTCCTGCCTTGAGTCATTACCGTTAGGAATACCGCGACCACGTGAAATTAGTACTCCTCACACGCACCCATCGACTCTAATACGTGTGACATGATACTCAACATGACGTTTCTGGGGTGAGACTTCGATGTAAATGAATGTGGTTTATAAATACCGATTTGTTGTTGTGAATATCGATATACACGATGATAATCATATACAGGGTGACAATTATAAGTCGGACAGGTAATATTGTGGGTGTTGTGGCAATGTTTGGATTGATGTTCGGTGCATTTTTTGCGTAGTCTCGCAAGCTTTCTTCAATGGAATGAACGATTTTTGTTTCTAAAGTATAGTTTTCAAGGGAAAATAAACTTAAAATCAGAATTTCTTTGAAAATACGTTTTGATTATGGAATCGTAAAGATAATAAAAATCTCGATTCAAAATACCTATTGATGTATTCATTCGAATGTATTTTGATAAAGAAAAATAATATTGAAATTGCTGTTTTTAGCAGCCGTTCCTTGTCTGAAACAGGGAACGCCGGATGTTGCGAATGCGCAGGCGCCACGAGTGTCGTCAGTCGGCCGATTGTCCGGCTGTCAAAAGTTGTCTGCTAAGGAATTAAAAGGTTAGTGGAACATACTAGTGTGAATAACCGAATTGACATCTTTATGATTGTCATAAAGCGACCACGTGAAATTAGTACTCCTCACACGCACCCATCGACTCTAATACGTGTGACATGATACTCAACATGACGGTGCTGGGGTGAGACTTCGATGTAAATGAATGTGGTTTGTAAATACCGATTTGTTGTTGTGAATATCGATATACACGATGATAATCATATACAGGGTGACAATTATAAGTCGGACAGGTAATATTGTGGGTGTTGTGGCAATGTTTGGATTGATGTTCGGTGCGTTTTTTGCGTAGTCTCGCAAGCTTTCTTCAATGGAATGAACGATTTTTGTTTCTAAAGTATAGTTTTCAAGGGAAAATAAACTTAAAATCAGAATTTCTTTGAAAATACGTTTTGATTATGGAATCGTAAAGATAATAAAAATCTCGATTCAAAATACCTATTGATGTATTCATTCGAATGTATTTTGATAAAGAAAAATAATATTGAAATTGCTGTTTTTAGCAGCCGTTCCTTGTCTGAAACAGGGAACGCCGGATGTTGCGAATGCGCAGGCGCCACGAGTGTCGTCAGTCGGCCGATTGTCCGGCTGTCAAAAGTTGTCTGCTAAGGAATTAAAAGGTTAGTGGCACATACTAGTGTGAATAACCGAATTGACATCTTTATGATTGTCATAGCAGTGGCATTATCTCGCAGCTATTGGACATCATTTTTTCTGAAAGTACATATAATTCCCTACAAAACAAAACAAAAATCACGGCAATACGAGGAAAATTTACCGAGGTACAAGCATTTTAAAAATGGCAACTTTTCGTTGAAAAATTTTGTTGCGATAATTTTGTTGCAGAGTATATTGTGGACTTTTTTGCTTTGACGGACGATTACTTTCCGTCAAATTATCGGACAGAGCTCGGTAAGCGTTCCAATTAAAACTGATTAAATTATCTAAAAGAGTCTCATAGTTGCATGATTAAAATAAAATATTTGAAGTCCACAGACCATTTTAAAAACAAGCAAAAATTTTGAACAAAAAATTTCATTGGCTTTTGGATGATCACTTGAAAAACACCCACGCGAAAAAAAATTTACCGTCCAGATCTAAAAACTAGACACTTGTAGCTACAATTTCCTTTTTTTCAATTTTCTGTACGACCATTTTTCTTCGAATTATTCTTTGTTGAAAATCACCTGAAAATTTGGAATTTTTTCAATACCCTATAATTTTGTGAGTAGTGTGTATTATTTTCCATTTCATAGTCTGCGTTTTGAAATTTCATGAACTCTGGTATCCGAGAATCGTTTTGATTTTTTACAGAATTTTTGCAGAATCTGCATATTATACAAAAAACGTCTTCCGTAAATATTTTGAATATTATTTGGTGCGAGTTTGGCTCAGTTAACAATGCGCCTCATGTAACGCTACATATTTTATACTGGGATTGTTGTTAAATTATAGTTTCTACGCTTTTCTGCACGGAGAAATGGTTTTTCTTATTCAAATAAATCTATTATAATTTTTCTTATCGTTAAGGTCTATTTAAATCTGGATAAAATCGATTTTAATAATCTAACTCATTATCCGACGTAAAAAATTTGATACCGACATATCTGATGCTGATACCGACGGTGCCACTCACCTATCAATAATGGAAATTTCGATTTTTTCTGCCTTAAGGGTATACTGGAGTGGGCGATTTCGTAGTATACACTATTCATTGTAAATATGCTACAAATATGGTTGAAATTTTACAGGGATGAAGCCTTCATGCTTCGGCGTCCGGTCTGATTTGATACACGACTGGACGCCGAAGTATGAAGGTTTTTATTAAGTCCCTGCAGAATTTAAAGTATATTTTTAGCATATTTACGTTAAATAGTGTATACTACGAATCGCCTAATCGACTTCAGCATCCGCTTAATGTAAGAGAAGCGCATATTTATAACGTTGTATGATACTATAAATAATGACATTAATGTTCACCAAAAGTATGAACGATTTACAGAATACATTTCTGGATCGTGCGGATGAATAAATGAGTTTTTTACGAAAGTATATTGGTTTTTAAATAGGGCAACCTGATTATACCCGTTTCTGATATTCGATCGATATAGTGCACCGGTGCATGTGCACAAACTCTTTCCATCGAGATTTTGCGAGCTTACCTAGAGTATAGTTCAACAGGTCCGCCGTAACGGATACATCAGTATTGTGTATTTTTCCTGTGTATAAACATAGTATATACGGGTTTAGATCTTTTTACTTTACATCATTGATAGTAGTAGCCATATAAAGGCTTATTTTAATCAGTGTCGACCATAAAATAACTAAATTATCATAGTTTTTTTTTTAAATACCATTCAAAAATTGTCCGATAAATCAAAAGTAAGTAAATAAAATTTTGTAACAATTATAACAAAATGTTATTTAGTTCCTTATCTACCTCCTAAAAATTGTATGATATTCACAATCCATTCATGAAAATATGATTTTAAAAAAATAGCTGTAACATATTAAGAGTGTATTGATTACTGGCATTTTGAAGTAAAATAAACTGAATTATACAATCGACAACTTTAGAAAATTGCAAACTATAAAAATAGACATTTGGCAGAAAATATTATCCAATTAGAGTTAATTATTGAATTCACATTGCATAAACATGATGCACGAAAAACTGGAGGGCGCGAGCTCGGGACAAACTTTAGAATACGAATTAACTTCTCTCATATGGCGTTTGTTGCACGTTCGAATAATCTAAAGTACACAAAAATCTAAATTAATTACTCGGTAACCAATTTTTATGCATTCATGAAAAAACAACTTTTTAACACATAACAATCAAATGAACTAGTTACGCATCGAAAATGTAGTATACTTTATTATTTATCTAGAAGTAATAATAATTTATCACATCAAGCAAGACAGCATCCTACCGGACGATTGTGGGAAATTGCGTACCATTGAATCGTGCTTGAACAAAAATCAATAAAACCCAGTCAATTTTACCATAAAAGATTGGAAGTCCAGCAGCGAATAATCAACCAGCAAACATAGAAAGTCACTGAATTTAGTACGTAATTTGACAATATGCCTGGATGATGTTTGGAGCCTGCAGTACGAAATAAGAGACTGTATTACGAAACAAATTTTAATTATTCACTGAATTACCACTGATTATATGTTATAAGTTTAATTTATTATTATATGTTATAAGTTTAACATTTGTATAATTGAGTCTAATAAAAGTATATTTAAAAAACCCGGTCTGAAAAATTGTTAATTCATAAAAGTAATTAGGTAATTTCACAAATTAGGACAAAATGTTCACTGCCGTTCACGGAATTTCCAGTGTATTCGCGTACCTATTCACGTTCTCAAAGTATAGCGGTATTTGCAGTTTGTGAAATTATTCAACCATTTTCATGAGTGAACAATCACTTATCGCGGTTTTCTAATATAAATTTAGACACAATTTTACAAATGTGCTTATGTTTCCTTATGAGACAACTTTTCTTGTATTTTGGATATAAAAATAAAAAAATGTATTTCCAAAGATGTAAATGGTCAAGCAATGTTACAATGCAACTGGTTGCGCTTTGATATACTTTGTATAGAGAAAAATACGTAATTGCCCTGGCCTGCGGGAGTTATACGGAAACCCAGTGGGATAAAATCCGTACTGGGGAAACTAAGGCCCCGCCGCGGACCACCTCCCCAAATCCTACGGTGTGAGCTATCGTGCCTACGGGATGCATGGAACTAGGGAAGTAGTGTCGTAAACGATGCCCTTTGGGTGCCAGGCGCCCCCCAATTGTATACAGCCTTGCCCCCCTAAGCAGACTGGGGGTGGGGAGCCTCTACACCTAGCAACTCTTGGGACTTCTATGGATTTCAACATAGCAAAATACACCCCACTGGATGAGGGAGTCTCCATGGAGACACGCCCATCCCTTAACGCGGAAGCGATGACCGTGGAGCCCACCGGGGGCGAGGGGGCCTTGACCCTCTCGAACCAGGCGCCCGTGGCGGATAGAAAGATGGCCATTGTACCGTCCAACTACCCCACTGCGGTCCTCGGCCAGAATGAGGGCGAGCTGGTCGTAGCAGCGCTCCTCAAAGTCTTGGACTCTGCCTCCATGGGGGACGAGGCACATCGCTTCAATGGCTACCGGTATTTCCAGGGAGCCCTGTGGGTAACCTGGACCGATGAGGAGACCAAATCATGGAGGCTGCGGAGGACAGCCTCAAGCTTAAAGCTTTGGGACGGAGCCTCTCTCCTGGTCATAGGGAGGGAGGAGCTGCCCAAGCTGACTAAGCTGATGGCCGTGCTCCATAACACGACGGGTAAATCGATGGAGATTTACCAGCGCCTACAACGGCACAACCGGGATCTGTGCACACACCTGTGGAGGGTGTGGGACAGGAAAACGGTTAACGACACCGAACATCTGGTGATAGGCGTTAACGCCTCCTCACTTAGAGTGCTGGAGGTTGCCAACCTCAATCCCCACTTCGGGCTGACGAGCGCCCGTTTTTACCGGGTCAGCGGTTTTCGAGTCTTCAAGCGGAGGTGTACGCCATCCGGACCTGTGCCAGACTTATTCTGTACAAAGGATACAGTGGCAAACACATCTACATATGCCGCGAAAGCCGGGTAGCGATCGGGTCTCTCCATCACGTTATGAAGAAGTCCGGTTTGGTGCTGGACTGCGATGCGCTGTTGTCGCAGATTACCTGCCGCAATGGTGTAAAAGTCCTTTGGGTGCCTGGACATGCAGGCATCTGGGGCAACGAAGAAGCGCGTAACCTGGCTAGGATCGGATCTACAAAAACCGATCCGGCAGTTATTCGGTCTGTCCCAATTTCCATGGACTATATCAGGACCCTGTCAGACCAATGGGCAGAGGGACGTTTCAAGGACCTCTGGCTACAGACAGAAGGAATGGGACACTCGAGGACCATCTTTAAGGGCCCCTCGAGCAAGCTAGGCTCTATACACTTATAGGCTTGGACAGAAACCACCTCAGAGCTGTAATCGGCCTTCTCACTGGCACACAGGTAAGCATCTTAATCGGCTGGGATTAAATGTGGAACCGCTGTGTTGGAGATGTATAGAGGAGGACGAGATACCCCTCCACACGATCACGAGATGCACGGCGCTGGAGATATTAGCAGGGATATACTCGGAAAACCTGTTCTCGTTTCGCTAGATTTAGAAGAGGTCAGGATGGGCGCCCTCTTGCACTTCGCCAAGGAGGCAAGCCTAACCGACACTCTCATTTAAGGGGAGGTTCCTCTATAATTGACCGACAAATTACGCTAAGTTAAGGAATTAATTGTGGATGAACAATAAAACGTAATAAGCTGGTTTTTTATAAATCTTTATTTATGCTTCAATTGTAATACATTTTTTTTTTTTCAAAATGGCGTCCAAGATGGCGGCTGATACATGAAGTGCCCTCCGGTTCTATGCAAAACTGCGTGCATTCCTCACTCATCGATTTTCAATCTAGGATAATGGAACAAGTTTCATTTCAAAGCTGAATAAGTATAGAATAGAATGAACCTAAGAAATCGAAAAAATATTGAAAAATGACAAAATGGTGGACGTTTGGTATTGATTTAAACTGCGTAAATTAGTTTTCCCAAATCTCGTCCACAAAGAGTAGGGTACTTGCAATTGCAGTACATAAACCCTGTTCAAAGAAGCATTGCAACTAGCCAATTTGTCAGACATTGCAGTCCGCTACACGGCGGTCGCAGATTATAACACGAATTAGGAGATTTTGAAAAAGCTCTTGACGCATTATAAATCAATACCAAACGCACACAAGCAACCTTGTTCCATTCCAGGAGTCGATGGCACCATACAGCGTAAACCTTATTCATAAGTATCTACATAAAATAATTCGGAGTGTCAAATCTTGAGCTTGGCCCATTCCAAACATGTGACCTGTATTTGTAGAGTATGTGAGGGTAGTATGTGAAAATTTAAGATTTTTGAAACGTGACATAATTGAACAAGAAAATTAATTCGCCTATTAATAAGGATAACTCATGCAAAGTCATTTTTTTATGAAAAAAAATTGTTCACCAACGTTCATTCTAAATAACATCTTTTATCTAGTATACATTTTTTAACCATTTTACATTGTCTCAACATACGCGCTTCACCGTATATATTAAGTTTCTGCCGCACGCCAAACCACGGTCAGGTTAGGTATACGGTCAAGTGCACAGAGGGAGGTGGCCACTACCGGAAATGGTATGCTGACGAGCGGAACTCGCCACTGGTATAGTTTGTCTCGAGGCCCTGCATCACACTTAAAGAGATAGCAAGGCACGATAACTATTTGCATTTGGGGTCAGGTCACCGTATTCTCTTAAATAATAGATGAATAATAGACAGCGCGGGATTATGGTATAAGTAAAATGTCGGGTATCAAAGACCCAAAACCGATATTTCTATTGCACAGATTCAACAGCATCATTAATGTTCATTTGAACATTGAATACTCGTCTGGAACAAAAACGTGAAAAAACTTTTTTTTTTAATACGCGTTTAAAGTTTTTTAGTGTTCGTGTCTTTCTCGATTTCATAAAATTGTAAAGTACAATCAATTATTTATGACATTCCACTGTTCACTAAATATTTTCCTGAATTTTTTGGATTATGCTAAAAATATATGATCTAAAAAATAAGTATTCTTCAGAAAAAGATTTTCTACATTGGCTATTATCATGTAGAATGAACACTTCGAACGAAAAATGATTGGACTTTGCCTTTGGATTTTCATTCTTTCATCGGTTGTTAGATGTGTAAGACCTACATACGGTGTGAAAACGATATTAAGTTGGTTCCACATTCTGATATTGATTGACAGTTTTGAATGACAGTTTTTCCAGATGCATGATATTCTATCATGGCCCTGAAGATATCTGCACTAAGAAAAATAAAATGTTTGACACGCCATAACTCCCGTAATATAGGTCCTACTATCATCTATAAGGATTCATTTTGTTCATCTTGAAATTCTCTAGAGGCGGCAGTTTTTATTATTTTTTTATCAGTGTTATTTTTTATGCCATGAAAAGAAAAAACATGAGAAACATTTGGCACACTGTAGCTCCCTTAATTTTCATCATATAAAGATCTGTGAGGGTGCATTTAGTTCGTCTTGAAGTTCTCCAGGGGCGATATTTTTTAGATTTTTTTTATCGCTTTGATTTTTGAAACTACTGCTTTTTGGTCACTGTTTTTTGGATAATTCAGATAAACCAAAAAAATGTTCTTCAAAACAACAATGCTATGCCAAGTATTGAAAGTATAGCCATCTCCTCTAAACAAAAAATGTAAAGATAAAAATAATCGTTGCAAGAATATTAAAAGAAATGCAATATATTAGTCAAGTAAAATTAATCAATAGATAACGCGCCATAAAAAAAAATTGGTGTGTCATTAGAATCTTAGGGTGTCGCTGTCATGGTAAGTTCTATTATACCGAGTTATCTATGCGTTAGGATGAAATATGTTATTAATTATAAATTATTACACTAAAAAGTAATCGTCACGCACGATTCTTTCACTTTTTTCTGTCAGACGACAAGGGAAAGCCAGTCATATGTATATCCTACTATATATTATATATATACACATATATATAAGCGTCCGTGACGCTTTAACTCCGATTATTAGTTACAATTCCCTAGCAGACGAAAAACGACAAACCTCCAAATAATAAGGAGAAGGCCGATAATTCCTTTCAACACTTTGCGTCGGGACTCTGCCGAGTCTTTAATTAGTAGTAATAGTAGTAAAACAATCTATTGACAATACAACGTACATATAGTTTCTTTCCCTTGTACATAACTTATTATTTTAAAATCGTGACTTTATTCCGCTTCCGGTTCCTCAGTCATATTACAAGTCGTTGTTGAATAGTTAGAGCTGGTTGTTTCAATGTACGGTTTAAATTCGGCATTGGGGAGATACAAAGTTCATTAATATCATTAATCTGATGTTTACCTCTCTGATCTGCGGCGGGATTTCCAGCGGCAATGAATTGTTCCCTGGATTTTGATAATTTCTGAGACCATTTGGAAAATATTTTAGTCGCTAACCTTACTTTTACATAGAAACATGAATACATAAAATGAGAACATAAAAAAGTGTTCGCGTGTTCTGCGGCGAAAAAAATGCAGCACAAGTGTTATTTAAGTAATTACCCCTCAACGTTGTCCGAACGGACATTAAAGTATGGCTTCAATAACTTGAGCGAAGGTATATAGCAAAGAAATCAATACATTCGCAAAAAAATATTGTCTCAAGTATAAGAATAGCCTGTAAATATTATTGACATTTGAACAATCAATATCAAATGGGTATGTACGAAATATTTCTATGCTAATTACTTAACTTTTATCAGAATTTCTCCACAATTCTTGGTACTAAGTATATAACATCGTATGCAATATCTTATGTTTTACTAGCTTGACTAGGATTGGAGTTTATGGGAGTATCCTTCTTTAGACGGTCCCAACAATTCAATTTCTTTATTCCTTAGATCAATACAAATATTCCTTAGATCAATACAAATATACCTTAGATCAATACAAATATACCTTAGATCAATACAAATATTCCTTAGATCAATACAAATATTGTATATTTATAAAGTTAGAGATGTCAAATCTATGCATTATCAAAGATACAAAACCGAAAACTGAGAAGCGTCGAGCAGGTGTACGAGTGCATAGCGAGAGTCCGGCGCGTGTGCTACCCCTGAATTCTGTTTCGAATTTTATACTTGAACGAAGTTGAAACGTGCTTCAAAGCAATATTCAAAGTTTGAAGTAGTATTGTGTTGAGCCATAGTAAGTTTAGGAGAGTATAAAGATATACAATATATCTCTGTGTACGTGTTTCTTATAGAGTTATGCCACTCTAAGTGAGCCCTTCGTCAAACTAATTACCTCTTGTCTGTGTGAAGTAACAAAAAAAAAAAATGGTCTTGGATCCTACCCAGTGAACCCGTTTTGTCACGGCAATATAACATGGTAGTTACATGTAATAAAACAATGTTACTCTTGTAATACGTAGCGTGTACATAACATGCTGGTAACAGGTTACGTATCATTGGTTATACGCAGGTAATGTAGTTGTTATACGTCCCTTTTGACATTACAGTTATATTTAAAAAATACGTTGTCGTTACGTAATATAATCGTAACAATGTAATTTTCACTTCGATAACATTCCGATAATGTTACTGAGGTATAACGTAATAACGTAATAATATTGCAGTAATATAACTGTTATGATCCTTGCTAATATTGGCCGCAATGTAACTGTTATGTACCGGTTACATCACAAGTTATGTAACATGTTATATTGCTGAGTCGGAAATTGCAAGTTACATGCAACTTACATGTAACAAATTGGTAACATTACCTGTTACAATCGGTTATATTGCCGTTACATTATGGCAACACAACTGTGTTCACTGGGTATGTACAAAATCGCATGATCAGTTGTAGAGAGATACTCTAGAAGAGCAGTTCGAATTAGAGCTTTTTAGCTTTCGCTTGAATTAGAGCTGCGCATATGAAGTGGTGCGAGTTTGCGTCATACCCTTCCACAAAGTTGTCTCTTATTCTTACAATAGTCTACCAATTCTCAGAGTTCTCTCGTACGGGAAGGATTCTTAGATCCATATAAAAGGTACGCCGATGTTATTAATAGCTGTTGAAAAACAAGGGATTAACGAACTTTTGAATACGCACGTTACAGCGCTTGGCGTTTTCTCATTGTCTAACATACATACTAGCACTCTACGTCACTTCCATATGAGCGCGTCCACGTGTGTCTTGCGAGCTTGCCAGTTAACATACCAGCATGTACAAATAAATTTCATCGCATATCTAATCAGTATTACTGGGTTCTTATTCAGTTCATAAATGAAATTTTGTTACTAGCTCAGTCGGTGCATGATCCACACGAGTTCTGATGATAGCTGCTGCAAAGTGACTCGCTCAGATCGACAACATGAGATCATGGAAGAAAATGAGCAAAATCAGAAAGCTGAATGTATACTCTATGAAAATATGAATATAAAAATGTTACACTCAAAACCTAGAACGCGTTTTTCTTGAAACGCCTTTTTTCAAAACGGTGGACATTCTTCAGGGAGCAGTTTTTAACCGATCGTCTCAACATTTTAGGAGAATATTCTTTATCCGATTTTTCAGCGTGCCATAGAAGCTTTTTTGCTTTGAAATCTTCTATTTTTTTTCGAAAAACTGTCAAAAAATAGGGCTAAAATCGGTATACTTATTAAATAAACTTATAACGAACGTATTTAGAATCTTTGGAAGTGATAAAGCACTCGCAGCGTGGCCTTATAATAACTTAACTAGACAACCTGACCAAGGCTATATCCCAGTGAACCCGTTTTGTCACGGCAATATAACATGGTAGTTACATGTAATAAAACAATGTTACTCTTGTAATACGTAGCGTGTACATAATATGCTGGTAACAGGTTACGTATCATTGGTTATACGCAGGTAATGTAGTTGTTATACGTCCCTTTTGACATTACAGTTATATTTAAAAAATACGTTGTCGTTACGTAATATAATCGTAACAATGTAATTTTAACTTCGATAACATTCCGATAATGTTACTGAGGTATAACGTAATAACGTAATAATATTGCAGTAATATAACTGTTATGATCCTTGCTAATATTGGCCGCAATGTAACTGTTATGTACCGGTTACATAACAAGCTATGTAACATGTTATATTGCTGAGTCGGAAATTGCAAGTTACATGCAACTTACATGTAACAAATTGGTAACATTACCTGTTACAATCGGTTATATTGCCGTTACATTGTGACAACACAACTGTGTTCACTGGGATATGACACAAAGTGGCAATTCGATTTAGAGCACTATCAGGTTCCCATGCAATTGTCCCACTAGGATAATTACGCAGTTTGATAATTCCCTGACAAGGACCCAAAGATAATTTCTACCGGGTAGTTCTTTTCCAGTAGACCTGGAACTGAATCCATTTTTCACATAATATACATTTTTGAGAAATCTTATGAGAGTGAACGGAAGGACAAGAAAGTTCCCATATGCGAATTCTGATATACAGCCAGATTTACTAACACGGTCCACTACCAAAACGGATTCGGCGGCCAAGTGTTGTTGTTGAGTACCGTCACAGTATCAATTGAATACTAGCCTTATTCCGCGCCGTACTACCAAGATAAAACTAACAGTGTTCAGATAAGAGTCGTCTACGTACTGGCCGCGGACTAGTATAATAAAAACTTGAATACGATGCAGTTATGCATAGATATATTTTGATATCATGAGTCTTGATAACGTCAAATCTGTTTAATCCATGCATTCAAAAGTTTCGTATGAATAATTATGGTATAATTCTTACTGAAAAGAGCTCAAGATAATCTAGCCCTGTAATCTAAAATCTATATTTTACACAATCCAAATTGTTCATAACTGATGAGTTCAAGATTCTCATACGAGTGAAAAGACAACAAAGTCTTTTATACAAACGTCAGACAGACAGACAGGTAGACAGAAAAATCTAATGTGTGTTTTTGGAGTCTAGGACACTCGAAAGATATATTTCCATCAAAACCCAGCAGTGTTTTTTTTTTGGATTGCAATATTTTCTCTGTTTACATGCTTCGTATGTGATGAGACAGTGGAAATCATCCGACAGATGCTTAGTAGTCGTCTTCTGAAGTACCAATCGCATACCCAGTGAACACAGTTGTGTTGCCACAATGTAACGGCAATATAACCGATTGTAACAGGTAATGTTACCAATTTGTTACATGTAAGTTGCATGTAACTTGCAATTTCCGACTCAGCAATATAACATGTTACATAACTTGTTATGTAACCGGTACATAACAGTTGCATTGCGGCCAATATTAGCAAGGATCATAACAGTTATATTACTGCAATATTATTACGTTATTACGTTATACCTCAGTAACATTATCGGAATGTTATCGAAGTTAAAATTACATTGTTACGATTATATTACGTAACGACAACGTATTTTTTAAATATAACTGTAATGTCAAAAGGGACGTATAACTACATTACCTGCGTATAACCAATGATACGTAACCTGTTACCAGCATGTTATGTACACGCTACGTATTACAAGAGTAACATTTTTTTATTACATGTAACTACCATGTTATATTGCCGTGACAAAACGGGTTCACTGGGATAGTTTTGAATTCCTGACCACGACACCATCACCGATATAACGATTTATCACCATCCGATCCATCCTCTTCAAATACCTACATTGCTCTGTAATAACGTCATAGTCTCACGTTCATCGATGCGGAATTTGTGGTGGCGTATATGCGCTACAATAGCGAGAGAGTCAGCTGTCCAGGATCGATCGGCCAGAAAAATGCAAGAAATTCTTGCATACATTGTTATGCTATATACCCTCTGCAGCAACAGCGCCAACGGCCACGGTCTCGTCCATCGGCTGACCTCGCGTATGCTAATTGTCGTGGGCTTATCTGCACGCGAGTTCACCGTCGCCGCGTAATATTAACGTGCCTTCGAGCTTCTGCTTCGAGTGAACAGCGCATAGACAACGGAATATCCCACCTCACCACCATATTATCTCCACCACGTGTATTTAGAGCCCAAGTAAAGTATCGGACGAACTTGGCGCGTACACCAATCGCGCAGCCACATCGAGGTGATGAGTAAATGCAGAGCTTTACCGTTCGGCTGGTAGACGAAGAATAAAACGAGAAAAGATTAAAACCGATGATTATCTGGTTATAGATGATTACCGCATGCTTGACCCAATGAAGATCCTCAAGCCTGAAGGTTATCGTATCTTATCTTGTATGAGCTAATCTTAAACCCTTAATCTGTAATGAAAAGGTAATGCAAAGAAGAACCTTGTATATTATCTCCCCATTATTTTCCTTTTTCAGCGATCGTACACTATAATGTACTATCTCTCTGCATCGTCCGAAAACACAATAACATTACTACACAGAGAAACACGTATCTACAAATATCGGTACCACCCGCGCAGAAGAAATTAGACTTATGAATAAAAATATACAATATAGAAATTAGGATATAAAACTCCACGTGTCATAATTTTTTGTTCATATCTCAATCCGCAAGCAAAGGGCACTTCCAAAACTACTGGTAAGTACCTATGTAGAAAATGCCAATACTGGCAACAGGCCCGAGTCTTGGCTCATGTATGTTTATTGACAATCGGCCAAGTGTAACTCGCCCATGGCTGGGCCGTGATTAAGCCAGAATCGGTTGTTATTAGCATCGATTTGTTTGTAATTACCATCACTCAACCGATTTTGGCTGATGTACTAACGCCAATGATTGGCCAAGTATAGGATTTTAGCCTTGGGCCATTATTGGTTTCTAATTATTTACCATCATTACCTATTTTTTAATCTCTGCCATTGTATTAGGTTGGGGAAAAATTATTTTTTCGGTAGATGACTGTACTGATAGATTTCTCGTAAAGTATCGATCAAACAATTTCAGATTTATGCTCGTTCGAAAGGTGACATTTCGCAGTAAAAAAAAAGTCTTTTGCTGTTTTTTGTTTGGTGCTTTCAGTTGTGAGTTACAGGGTGTTAAAATGGAAGTGAACAAAGAGAAAATTCGGTACATTTTACAGTTTTTCTTTGACAAAGGCGAAAATGCAAGCCAGGCGGCTAAAATTGTGAATGGTGTTTATGGTTCCGATACTGTAACAGCCAATTATGTGCAATTTTGGTTTCGTAGATTGCGTTCAGGAATTTTTGATGTCAAAGATGCACCTCGCACAGGTAGGCCGGTCGTCGAAAATGTCGTCAAAATCGGAGAAATGATCGAAGTTGACCGGCATGTTAGCAGTCGTAACATCGCCCAGAAGCTAAAAATCGACGATAAAACAGTTTTAAACCATTTACACAAAGCTGGATTCAAAAAGAAGCTCGATGTTTGGGTGCCACACCAATTAACAGAAAAAAACATGATGGATCGAATTTCCATCTGCGAAGCCTTGGCCAAACGGAATGAGATAGACCCATTTCTTAAACGGATGGTGACTGGAGATGAGAAATGGATCACATACGATAACCCTGTGCGAAAACGATCGTGGTCAAAGAGCGGTGAAGCACCTCAAACGGTGGCCAAACCAGGACTAACGGCCAGGAAGGTTCTGCTATGCATTTGGTGGCACTGGAAGGGGATTATTTATTATGAGTTGCTTCCATATGGCCAAACGCTAAATTCTGATCTCTACTGTCAACAACTGGACCGTTTGAAGATAGCGATTGACCAGAAACGGCCAGAATTGGCCAACAGGAGAGGTGTCGTGTTCCACCAGGACAACGCTAGGCCACACACATCTACAGCGACTCGCCAGAAACATCGGGAGCTTGGTTGGGAAGTTTTAATGCATCCGCCATACAGTCCGGACTTGGTACCAAGCGATTATCATATTTTTCTTGCATTGCAAAATTTCTTTAATGATAAAAAATTGGCTTCTAGGGAGGATTGTGAAAATCGACTACTAGAGTTTTTTGCAAATAGAGACCAGGACTTCTATGAGAGAGGCATTATAAAGTTACCTTTAAAATGGCAACAAATCATACAACAAAACGGTGCATATTTGACCCAAATCAGACAATCCGAAGCATGTTAAATAAAGTCCTGAAGTTCATATAAAAGTAATGGATTTCTCTTTTTCCCCAACCTAATATATTCACTTTTACTATCCCTTCCGCTTTATATTTCTTGCAACCCTACTTGCAGCCGCAGCCGACAAACCTCTCCCTGCATCGCATGTACGCAAAGGCTTATGAAAACTGCGGAAAAGTTTTTTTTAAGCCTATGGTGGGCTCGTCCCAAGGGGGAGGGCACCTGTGCTACTCTTTTCTGTGGAAAAGCTGATGCAGTCGCGATTGGGATCTGTTTCCCCGGAGATAGCCGCGCCCCAATGCATGAAAATACTGATCTGCAAACATATATATCGACCTACGCGTCCAAAGCTAATCATTTTTAAGAGTAGCACGCAATCACCGGACGAGACCTAATTATTGGTAGAGAACCTACACTGAAGTTAAAGGTGGGTTCCGAATCATGAGGGTATTGCAGAAAAAGCACATAAAAAAATTCCATTGGTGCCCGGCCGGAAATCGAATCTGAACCCACTGCGTGTGAAATTGTCACAATAGAATATTTTGAAAACTATCGAAAAGTACTTTTTTTTTTGTACCAAGTATACTTCTAACCCATGGAAATCTCCCTCTGATAATGACATATAGTGAGTGAAAAACTGTCAGCTTTTTGAAATGCATACACAAAAGATAAATGAGTATAAGGAGAACCCTTTCAAAACCCGTTTATTAAGATATTCGATTTCTACTATTTTAATATTTTCGGAACCGAAAAATGGTTTTTTTGTAAGCTTAGATGCGTTCACGCAAGCAAACTACGTTATCCTATATTATAATAATTCAGAAAAGTAATCGAAAAACGCAATAATTAGACATGACCTTAAAAATTTCTGCATCTGCAAAAAAACATCTTTGGCCATTAGTAGCGACTTAAAAATCAGTCGAGGACAAATATCTGTCAGGACTTTTTGTTCCTTTTGCTTTCTCATAAAGAAAGCTTTGTTTTCATGAAATTAGTACATTACACTAGAAGGGCAGAAAGTTTGACATTCCTGCACCGAGGCAGAGCCGAGGGCATCATATCGCGCAGTTCAGGGTTTTCCAACTTCTGCCCGTGTGGTGTATACGATTTTTCTTTATATCCGGTCGAAAGTACGGAAAAGTAATAAATAAAAAATGGCATGTATTGATATGCCTGTCCGACATTTGCGGCACGAGGTGCTCTCTCTCTCTCTCTCTTGATTGCAAAATATAGCGCAACAGTACAATATTGAAACATATTGTATATGCGTATTTTTCGTTAAAAAACCCATAGAATATTATAAAACTACAATAAAAAAAATAAATCTGGCCTGCAATGAAAAACTAAGTCTTACAACTTCCCTACTACCCTTTTTATTCGGTACCCACTCTAACCATTTTATAAAAAACGTAGAATAAATATTACTCCAAAAAAATTATAAAATAATCTAAGATGAAGAACACTCAGCCCGAGGTCATGTAATCAGCTAGTTAAAAGGGTTGCAGAACTCCAGTTGATGGTCTATCACTTATGCATATGCAGTGTAGTGTACATTTCCCAACGCCAAACACCATAAGATATAGTCCTTCCGTTTATTTTTATATATTGGGAGCTACAAAATGTATACAACATCCGAGAGAGGCAGAAATTTACGGAAAACCTATCAAGACTATTATTTAACATGGGACGATTTCAATCGGTCTATCACCTATGGGATTTTTCTAATCGGACCCTATGGATCTTTCAGGAGTCGTTGCGGAACGAGAAGCTTCTGCAAAAAATTTAATGTGGGAATATTATCGTTATAGCAGACACGAATACAAACACACGGACAAGGAAGAAAAAAATGGAAAACGTGATCCAATAAACATAACACTACTACTATAATTTTAAAAACTTCGAATGATTCATACAAATTGTTAAACGATTATTCCCCTCTCTAATTAGATTTAAAGTCTTCGTCTTTAGAGGCAGCAATTATCAATTGCTGCGCTAGCGGGTCGCATTTTTCATTGCCATTTGATGCATTAGTGAAAAATACTGGGATTGCGATAAAAATTGATGTTGTAAGTTCTAAGTGAGAAAAGAAACACGTTTCATTAGATCATTAAATCTTGAAAATATCACGATTTTTTCCGCCACCGTCGTTCATACGCTGCTAATGACTATCATCACTATTTGCTGTGAATGCTGCAAAACATCAGCTCATATATGTACGCATATATGTATACTAGAATATCACTGTGGGCTCGCCTCAGGCACTTATCGGGCTTGGGAGC
This sequence comes from Clistopyga incitator, assembly GCA_947507545.1. NCBI lineage: Eukaryota > Metazoa > Arthropoda > Insecta > Hymenoptera > Ichneumonidae > Clistopyga > Clistopyga incitator. The sequence continues at coordinate 1,543,816 of OX382189.1, forward strand.
CATTGAACGACTTAAGGTAAACGTACCAATGGCGGGACGTTTAAGGCAATGTCTGTTTTGTATACCAATTTTCGCATCGATATATTTATTATTTTAGCAAATGGTGGTAAAAAATCATAAGCTTAGAGTTTCTAGTTTCCGAAAAGCATACAATAAAAATATTTTTGATTGTGTGAAAAACAGGTATTAATTAAAACGCCGAAAAATGTAGAATGTACCAATGCTGGGACGGGTATTTTTCTACATGTCCCGATCTCGGGACGTGAAATGTGCGTAACGGTGGACACAAGAGTATTTCTAAAAGTTATTTTTTATATTTTCTTAATTGAATTCTTGATATTTACAAATATTCATATAGAGTCCCTCAATTGGGACCTGTCCCGCCATTGGTACGTTTACCTTAAAACAATTTAGGCTTGGGGTCAAACAGGCCTCCAAAACTCTTAACACGGCAACCGTAGCGACGCGAAATCGTTATAGAATTCAGAGAGGTATCATTATTCATCGCAAAAGCGATACTGTTTCTTGTACCCATCGTTTCCGCTAACAAATTTATTTTAATGTCCGTCGTGTAGTTGATCGTGATCATTACTTGTTTGTTATTCCGTAAACTCATGTACGTAAAAAATGTGCTACGTCAAATTGTATTTGTTATTTTGCTGTGACGGTATATTTGGTATTATAAATGAAAAGCAATAGCATTAGATATTTTTTGTGTATTGGAATTATTGTGAATTTTGTGTATTAGAGTAATTGTGTATTGGGATTGGAATGATTGGTAAAATAATATTATTTAGTAAACAACCGTGAAAAAAATACCAGCGATATAGTAAAACGGGTACCGCAAAAATTGTTGGGGCAGGTTATTTAAATCTGTACCTCCAAAGAGAAAAATCGAATAAGAAACCTCAGAGAAAAATTGAACGTCCGTACTTGGCGAGTTAATCAGGTAACATCAATATTTAATAATGTTCCGATTCAGGGCATTTCACAAACTTGCCAAGTAACGGCGATCAATTTTTCGTCGTAATGAATTTACTAAATAATGAGATAAATAATTTTTCTTCATACCCGGCCGAAAGTACGTGCTTTAAGCTTCGACTGTGAAGCAGAAAATCCAACATTTATGCGTTGCTAGGGGCTGCTACAACAATTGCTGTCACTCACTCGATTGTTTTTGTTATTTTTACGAATAGGAAGTTATTCATAACCTCTAAGTGTAAGAAGTAATTAGCAAAACAGAAAAATCAATGAAACATTCCCATCCGAGGAATCAATGGACGAGGAAGAAGTATTAAGAAATTTAGATGCAGAGGCGAAATTAACATTTAGAACCTAAAATTTTTAGAATGTTAATAAGCTTCAGGAAATATATTTTACACACCTAGGGCAGTCAAGTAAGAAATGTCTCAGATCAGGCTATAAAGAAAAATAGTATGCACCACACGGGCAGAAGTTGGAAAGCCCTGAGCGATATGATAAAAATCATAACGCGCAGTGCAGGACTGTCCAACTTTCTGCCCTTGTAGTGTAATATTATACTATTATTATTATTTTTTTTTATTTATATATTTTTATTATCACAAACAATATTTGTTTTTCAAGTTCATAATCTACAAGGTCTCTATATACATAAATAATGAACAACGTACTTGTACACGTACATGTTTTTAGTTCATGTCAAAATTTTTTGCGATATTTAATATATGAGACCTTCCACGGTACGTCACTCAACCAAAAGCCCGATGTACTCCAATTTCTTAAAAATTTTTTTGTGTTATTGATCAAAGCGAATGGAGCAACTGCGAATTTTTTGAATAATTTTATTGCAATATTTGTTCAATTAGTATCAGCACATGAATGAACGTTTGCCATAACTATCGATTAACTACATAGAGTGTGTAATGTGTGTGACTCATACCTCGTTACATGGTTTCCACGTATAATCAACAGTCAGCCAGCTACTTCTATACCACGTCATCGTCGATGTTGTTTTGTACTTTATATTGACATTTGTCATGACTTCAACCGTAAATTATCTCATTTTCACCTTATTATGCAAATCGTTTACAGCAGCCGAGGTGCAGACACACCTGTTGCACTCAGCGACAAGTCCAAGCTGCCAAGTTGTGAAACATTCATTTCCTTCACTTACACTACAATCTTAATAAACAATGTATCGAGAAAAAGTGATGGTCAACTAATAAATTTGCAGTTTGGGTCCCTATGGAGGGTAGTCGGACATGGCCGTTTATCGCCCCAGATCGATTTCGAGATTGCCAGCATTGGTATATACGAGTGGCTGATCATCGGGCCCAATCTTACATAATAACTGTAGCTCGATATCGGCAACTAATATTTGTCCTATATCAAATTATGAGAGACTGCAGAGTATTACATTGAGTAGCGGCCGAGCATAATTTTTATCAGACAGGGGAAGGGGGGGGGGGGCAAAGTGGGCCCCCCTAAAATTTGGAAGGCCTTAAAAATTTAGGGGCAAAGTGGGTACCCTGAAATTTACTCTGAACAAGGCTCATAATAACCTTTACCTTTTGACGACTAGTCATTTATTGCTTATTAGCTTATTTATATCTTACAAAATTACTTACTACTAATTAGGTTTATTTCTCTTTTACAAAATACAAACAAATACAATAATTATTTATATTTATTCACACATATCGCACGTGTAACTTCGAACAACTTTCTTTTTTACTCCAGCACAAGAATCATGGGTCCAATTCTTACACTGGCCGCATTGAATCTATGATTCGACAGATTCAGAGTATACTTATAGGATAAAATAATTGTTGGGAACACGATATATATACTGAAAAAAAATGTCATTGATTCAATAAATCCATCATTTGTGAGCTACTAAAAACAAGTGTTATCACCTTAATTTGAATTCTAATTCCTCCAATTTCCATACAAGATCGAAACAATAACTCCAAACTAAGCAAAATAAAAATTTTATTATTTCAATATTGAATAGGATTGAACGAATAAGAACTAGAGTTCATTCAAAACTACTTCTTTTGGCAGCCCGCGAACGATGGATTTATGGAATAAATGACATTTTTTTTCAGTGCGCGTTATATTAACTGTGCACTGAGAAAAATTTATGGTGACAGCAACAAAACAAAGTATTGCTGCGTCCACATTTCTTTTTATAACCATGAATTTACTAACATAACCAATGCGTATTGCTCTAGCAGCAATATCATTTTGCTGGCATTGTATTCGTTACTATATCTATGCGAGAGAGTACTCAGAACCGTATGCTTTAGTTACTGAAGAAATTTTGTTAAGTCGGGTGCTGTAAGAATCCCAGTATAGCTGTGGGAGCAATACGCGCCGGTGCAGGAGCTAAACGCTCAATTGGAAGAGCGATGCGCGTACGCTAGAAACGTGGGTGGCGACGACCGGCAAGACTCGCGCAGCTCGATCGTGGCGCTGGCTATCCTTCGTAACCTCAACACTTTTTCGATCGCTGGAAGTTAGCCATCGTTCAGTTCCTACAGCTATACCGTTTCGCTTCTGCAAGCGGACGACGTAAAGCGGAAGGGTTCAGCTGTTGGAACTGGGCAGTTACACTGTTGTGCCGACAGACTTGAAAATAGCTCTAGCAGTCAGATATTCGGTCGGCATTGCCGTAAATTTTTCTCAGTGTGGTTCTGAATCGAAGCTATCTTGCCGATTAAGGTAAACGTACCAATGGCGGGACAGGTCTCAATTGAGGGACTCTATATGAATATTTGTATATATCAAGAATTCAATTAAGAAAATATAAAAAATAACTCTTAGAAATACTCTTATGTGTCCACCGATACGCACATTTCACGTCCCGAGATCGGGACATGTAGAAAAATACCCGTCCCAGCATTGGTACATTCTACATTTTTCAGCGTTTTAATGAATAACTGTTTTTCACAAAATCAAAAATATTTTTATTGTATGCTTTTCGGAAACTAGAAACTCTAAGCTTACGATTTTTTACCACCATTTGCTAAAATAATAAATATATGGATGCGAAAATTGGTATACAAAACAGACATTGCCTTAAACGTCCCCCCATTGGTACGTTTACCTTACTCATCAATAACACAAACTTCTATTGCAACGTACGATAATCGTAAATTCTGGTTTTTTGTTCATTGATATCTAATAAGTATTAAAAGTGTCTTTGAAGTATGCGAATTATGAGTTGCCGAGAACAGTAGTCAAACAATCCGATACACGTATCCGTTTTTTTTTTTTCTTTTTTTCCCGAGTACTTTTGCCAAAGTAACACTGTCTTCAGCATGTCCTCGAAATATACATAAAACTGTCTGTGGCTTTTTTTACCATAGCCCCCGAAGTGTTTGTTACTCACATAAAATTGTGGAGACAATCCTCAAAATAGCCGATGGTCCCGAAAGAGTCGAAGCGATGATGAAAATATTCCTGACCCAGACTTTAAGCGTACATATAATTATACATAATCATTTTTTCCGGTTCTCATAAACAAACGGCTTCGAGTTTCGAGGAGCCAGAAGCTTAACGCATTTCTAGGAGTGTAGTTTAGGTTTTCAATGATAGCTGCTATTAATTTATTTTCGGACCACAAATCGTTGGTTCGTCGATTATTCGGTGGGAAGTTTTTTACGCGTATGGAGATGTAGTCATTGCGTTGAATTGTTAAATATTTATTACCAGTTACCACAATATCATGATGTTGAGGAAGACAGAAAGGAGAGTCATGTAAGCTGCGTTCCATCAAAACGTACTCTTTTGATCACAAGTCATATCGACAATCGAAGTCTGTTGAGTTTCTTCATTATTCATTCCCATTGACATATCGATTAAGAGTATGGCTGCTTTGGATCAGTTGAGCTTTAAGAGTCCGCTGCCTCCCAAATGAGTAGGGCCAGGCGTCTACTATCAAAGGCAGCGCGTAAAATGATTTCTTGCCTGTATTGAGTATGCGAATGCTTGAGGCTTTCAAAAGCCTAGCGATGCGATCACGACTAAAAGAAACTCGGTAGGCTTCTTGTAGATAGAAGAAACTATAACTGTCTTTAGAAACTACGACTGCACTGTGAAAAAAAAAAATCGGCTCGAAAATTAAGATATGTGTACTGGAAGTTTTTTGCCACAAATCGTCTCCTAAATTTCAAATACGAATCCGTTGAAATTCTAAATTAGTACACATAATAATAATTTCAGTGTAATTGGAATATTAGCTTCGTACTTGGGATTTAATGTACATACGTCAAATATTTCTGATTATTGTACGTAAAATTAATGTGCATTAACGTCAGCGAGTGTTAATGATTTCTGACGACATAACATGTCTGAACAAATCATGATCAAGTAATAATTCTCTCTCTCTCTCTCTCTCTCTCTTGTAAATAACCACGAAATGATAAAGTCGTTTGTTATCATTGCCACAAAATTGGACATCTATCAAAAAACTGCCCAAAGATCGATCGACAGGAGTTCCGAAAAAAGATATCGTCAGCAACGAAGAAGCAGAAGATGATACTCTTGGAGATCACGAAATTTGGTTTGTTAATTTGAACTTCGCAGAAAGAAAGGATTTCCAGAAGGAAGATGAACACAACATCAGTATGAGTCCTCCGTTTTCTATTCCTACTAGAATAGATACTGGGTGCCCGGTGACCTTAATATAAGAACCTTTTGTAGGTAAAAACGTCTTTAAACCTCTGAATAATAAATGGCATCGATATCGACAACAAATCGCGATTGCAAGTAATCGAGGTAGTAGAGGCCCCATAAGTAACCCTAGAGCGTGATAAGGTAAACGTACCAATGGCGGGACGTTTAAGGCAATGTCTGTTTTGTACACCAATTTTCGCATCCATATATTTATTATTTTAGCAAATGGTGGTAAAAAATCGTAAGCTTAGAGTTTCTAGTTTCCGAAAAGCATACAATAAAAATATTTTTGATTGTGTGAAAAACAGTTATTCATTAAAAGGCTGAAAAATGTAGAATGTATCAATGCTGGGACGGGTATTTTTCTACATGTCCCGATCTCGGGACGTGAAATGTGCGTATCGGTGGACACATAAGAGTATTTGTAAGAGTTATTTTTTTATATTTTCTTAATTGAATTCTTGATATATACAAATATCCATATAGAGTCCCTCAATTGGGACCTGTCCCGCCATTGGTACGTTTACCTTAAATGACAACGGAGTTTAAAAAATATTTAAGATTGTCGGGCCTTTAAACATTCTAATTCGTGTAGAATGCCTCATATATTAAACGAAGCAGACTCTCGAAAGTTTATTCATTTGGCAGATTGTTCACGCATCTCAACCGGTTCTTTCACCGAGTGGAACTCTGGTCTGTGTATTATGCAAGACACGGGGACGAAGCCAGTAGCAGCATCAAGCATTGTCAAGGTCTCGGTAAAAAGACACGCTTCACTCACCGTCGTTCAGTGCCGTTAAATTTACGGGTAATGAAAAAACTCACTGCGATGAAGATCGCTCGAACTATTAACGGCGACTTCGCAGAACTTCGAATCTTTTACGTCCGCTCTGCCCACGTAGTAATTGATGTACTGCAATTTGGAGACCTCACTAAACGTGAAGGTATCTGGCCTCCGAAGAATTAACGAACAATGGATATTTTGAACTGGCTCACGTGCAATTACAAATACCATTAACGGGGGCCTGAAGGTTGGGAGTAGTAAAAATTAGTCATTAAGGCAGGGTTATGGTTTAGAGGATTTTAATAAACGTGATTTTTGTGATTTTTCGGTAGACAGAGAAACAACGGATCTTCTTAAATTTGTGAGTATATTTCGAGACATATTAGAACAGTAAAAACAAAAATGTATCATCAAACTGTCGGAAAGTGACACAATCATTAGCTGAAGATGCAATACTTGTCTGAAACGGGAAAACTATTAATTTTATTTCGCATATATTTTTATTATCGATGAACTACAAAAGGCTGGAAGGAAAAACCTTGTAAATTGCGTCCGTATAATTTTTTGCTTCTTACACAGCTATCTCCATGAAAAGTAATAAAGAAGCCATCGGCAATATTCTACATTGCAGTCTTGCTTGAGCTCAAAGACGTTCTTTTGAATATCAAAGTGTCTTAAAATTTGACACGATTGATTTGCGTCGAATTTGTAGATTAACTATGTTTTATGTCAGTCCATATATGGAGTAAATTTTAACCCGGTATTTTTCAATGTGCACAAGCATACACGCGAACGAGATTTTTTGAAAATTCAAAATCACGTAAGATTTGAACGGCTTGACTGATTTTCGTAAAATCGGTTTCCGAAATTCAGCAAACTCAATATATACTACAGCTGGATATTCTCGTATGGAATTCCTTAATTGAGCGAAACCGAATGACCCTCAAAATTTCTGCATCTTCAGAAAAAAACTTTTGCACGCTGTAGCGCCATGACATTAGTTCTGAGAGGAAAATGTTTACCACCTTTTTGTTCCTCTTTAAGTTCCCCGATGGCGGATATTTTTGAAAAAAAAAAAAAAAATTATTTGAAATTAAGACGATCACTGCGAATTGAAAACTTTGGCACGCTGCATCTTTTTCATTTTGACTCGGAGAGAAAAGTTTGTAGGAGACATTTTCTTCCTTTTCTAATTTTGAGGTGGCGGTTATTTGTGGGTAGTTATTTGGACTTTTGTCTTTGACAGCGTTTCCTGACTAGAATATTGATCATAGGCAAAAATGCCGATGGACTTTTTTGTAGTACTCTCGATTATCTAGTGGCGGGTTTCGCCGGATTTTTTTTAAGGGCGAAAAAATATTTTCTTTTGCCATTTAAAAACTTTGGATCGCGATCATCAGTGGGCGTGCGGTCGGTGTATGGCTTCGGCGGTCTCCCAAGGCAAGCAACTTTCCTCGCGGGCAGTACTTGGATGGGTGACCGCTTAGCTATGCACTAACTTGCGCGTTAACTGTTGAGCGGGAGGGGGTTTTTCTGACTTTCTGATGTATTCACATACAGCAGAAATACGCATACGTTTTTCTGACTTTCTGATGTATTCACATACAGCAGAAATACGCATACGTTTTTCTGACTTTCTGATGTATTCACATACAGCAGAAATACGCATACGTTTTTCTGACTTTCTGATGTATTCACATACAGCAGAAATACGCATACGTTTTTCTGACTTTCTGATGTATTCACATACAGCAGAAATACGCATACGTTTTTCTGACTTTCTGATGTATTCACATACAGCAGAAATACGCATACGTTTTTCTGACTTTCTGATGTATTCACATACAGCAAAATATAGCCGCCTGTATCGGCGCAGGTTTTCCGCAGTTTTACTGTACTCTCGTGCAAATGCGATACAGTAGTGCATTAGGAAAGAGTGGCTGCGGGTAAAACTCTTCAGGGGAACTCAATAAAAAAAGTGGAAGGGGTTAGGGGAACTTAATAAATGACAAGGGTTGAAGGGGAATGGGTAAAACGTAATACCAACAATAAGCAACTGCGATAATCATCAGTACATATATATCGCTCATTTTGACCGGGACCCCTTCATTTTAAATCGCCTCAACTATTTCACGTTAATTTATTCGAAGAAAGATAAATCACACAGTGACCCGTTTAAAGATCATTGGAATTTGAGCATTCGGGTTTTTTTCAAAATATCCTAATTCTCCGTAATACTCATATATTTTTATTGGTTTCGAATTACGTGGAATATTTTAAAAGAGGACAGATATACTGACGAATGGGAATACCAAATGAAGCAATAATGATGATAAAAGTGACGGCATGATTAATAGAACGGTTTAATTGCGATCCTACATTTCTTTTTGGCCGGGCATTTTTAACTCTGTGATTTTTCGTTCTTTGTAAAAAGATAACCATCATGAGTTCAACGTGAATGACCTTCGATTTGTGGAAAAGAAGAGAACTCCCGATGATGAATGAAAGCACACTTTAAAAAATGTCATTCAATGGCCGCAAAAATGCAAAAATGGTATCAACACTTTTTTGATGATGTTGATTTTTCTCTTTAAATGAACATTGCACCGATGTACTCCAATTTGATGAAAAATCTCTTTTACCTTTGTATCTTACCAAAGATAATACGTAATAATATAAAGAGAAAAAAGTATGATGAATTAAATAAAAATATAGTAACACTAAAGATGATTCTATCATAAATTATGAATTCCTGTGAAGCCATCTATATTTTATAATTATTCAAAAATATAAATAAGTAGGTACATGAACCATAAATTAGAGGTAACGAAAAGAATGTTTGTGTAGCAATGGCAACCGATTGTCTATCTACAAGATATAAAGTATGAGGAACGATCAGAACATGATCATATGGATTGTGTAGTTGAGACAATTACCACATAGTTACCTTAACTATTTCTGTAATTTCATGTAGACCATATATTAATAATTATAAACTGAAAAAAAAAAGTAAAACCCGACGTTGCAAAATATATATTCTTACTTTATAAGAATAAGAAAATAAGAATATGGATTAAAAAAATATACGATAACTTTAAACTATTCGGACGATTAAATGACGAGGACGGGATTTGAACTGCCTACTTACATATGCCTATGAATCTAATCTCTACCGACTACCCTATTACTAACTTTTCAATTTCTCGTTCAAATTTCCTGTAAGATATATTAAGGAAAAATTCCTTTGAGTCAGCGACCAATTAACACGTTCTCTGCCGCGTGGGGCGTATGTGCCCCACACTGAACTTTCCGTTCAAGCCATTTGGCTTGTATATTATATGCTATTATTTATTTATTTATTTTTATATATATACAAGCCGTTTGGCTTGTATATATATGCTATTATCATTGCAGAATGCAGAGGCGCATACGCCCCACGCGGCCTGAACGGGAAGTCTTTAAAAAACGGTCTGGCAGGGAACGTGTTAACCAGCTTCCCGGCAAAGTTCTCGTCGTTTTTTTTTTTTTTTAGCGAATCATTTAACTTTTTTTTTTGGTGAATCACGGTTTATATATTTTCCATCGTATATATGACATTACAAGTGAAGTGCAGGACTATGCGTATCGGAGAAGAAAACCTAGCTCTGATGGCAATATAAATAAATAGTTATCCGAGAGTAAAATATACTCTGCTGATGGTATTCATTAGGGCGCATAAAGAAAAAAATTTTTTTTTTTCCTTTAGTTTATATAATAAATTGTGCACCGATATATTGGAAGCCAAATACAAGGTTATTTTTAACATTCTTTTCTTTAATGGGCTTGAACTATCAAAGTGCTAACCACTATAGTACTAGATAATGCCGCTATAGTAACATAGATCTTTTTAACCTGTTCCACGAAGGTATAAGCCTCGCTGTCAAGCGTAACGTGAGCCAGCATTTCCCGTGAGTCATTTTTTTGCCCACTGGACCTAGGAATACATATAGAACGAGTGATGTAGATCTATTTTATACATCTACGTTTTATACAGATCTACATCTTCATAGAGGATACGATTTGCTTTGCTTTTTTTTTTCATCATGAAACTTGTCAATGTCATGTGATATCTGCTCTTATGTAACACAATACATAATACTACAAATGCACATCAAGTATTGGCACAAAGTCTTTGTAAATTTGCGATTTCTCAGTCAATATTAAGAGTCTTATAAAGTAATAATCGGGTTACTGAAGGTATAAATTTTCAATGTCATTTCCGCTAAACTTTTATGTAACTTATAACGTATATTACCTTGCGACCAAATATAATTTTTTTTCTTCAAAATAATTCAGGGACAAATAAGCAGTTAGTTATCTTCTTTGCTCACATAAGTATTTGAGAAAACCACCCGCCCGAAAAAATGTAATATGAAAAGAGTATTAAAACAGTATTAATTAAATAATATAAAAGTATTAAAGGAAACGTATAAGGAGAAATAATTTTTTTATTATAAAATCTTCGATACTCAAATTTTTTTTTTTTCGTATACTCATTTTATACTTAATACTCGAATATAAGTATAATTGGACTGTGATTTCGTGCAATACGACATATACGTCAAACTTTGCTGTTAATAAAATTCTAAGATCCCACGTCTTCTACATGTACACATTTTTTTCTCTTGTACCGTTACGCGATTCGTGATTATGATCGCTAGAAACCTCAATCCCGTTTTACTTTCAAACTCGTTTTGGTTTCCTATGACGACAGAGTATATTAAAATGCGACTGTATTTTTTAGATGACGATCAACATTACTTTTTTTTTTTTTTCACACCATTACACTATATTCTGTTACGGCAGGTTAAGACTAATCCGAAAAATTGATGATTAAACTTCTGATCGAAAAATCAGTTTTGAAAACGGGTTATATAAGTCATATGGATTCAATAATGGTAATCAATTGCTTTCAACCCTCTAACTGCTAGTGACGCATATTCGCTACATAGAATGGCTAGCAATTTTCCAAAAAATCTTTTTTAATTCAAACCTGAAAATTCTAGAAGGATTTGAAGAATAGCGACATTCTATAAGGAATTTTAACGCACATTTTTATTCGTTTGATTTACGCGGAAAATGTTGAAAAGTATGTAGATTGAATTATGTCGCTTTTCACATGTTTGCAGCGACAATTCAGTCCGACTTTAAAAAGCAGATATATTCTTCAACAGGAAAAATACTTAAGGCAATTAAGCGATTAATATTTTATGATTTTTCTTAAACTTTCTGTGTTAATGCGTACATGTGATTTTACGGTGTAAAGTGTACGTGTTTCATACCGCATACCGATTTCGCTGTCTGTTGAAATGAAATAAATCGTATCTTAAGAATGTCGAGAATCTTTTATGATATAATTTCCAAGGTCGTCAGAAGATTCTTTGGTTTCTAGTTCAATGAAAAATACAAATACAAATATAAAATAACTAATAAAACAGTTTAATTGCACAACGTGCAATTCCCAAATAATAACTTGAAAAATGGAGCAGCACTGAAGTTACGAGACCGTACGATACATGAGTTTATTCATGTAACGCGTCAGTTTAGTTAGATAAAGAAAGAGCTAATTGCGATCAACAGCCGGTATGACTTACACTCGAAAATGATAAACAGAGGCATAAATGACGTACTTTTACTCGAGCGTATCTCAAGCATGCGAGCTCTGTTATCACTCGACCACTCTTTGCCTTTCCCCCCTGGCGGCCGATTATTTTGTATTTAGGCCACAGGGTACCTGTGTCAAATAATTACTGACATATTCGGTTATATTTTTCAAAAATATTTCTTACTCATTAAAGAAAAACAACGTTTTCTGAACAGGAATTTAGTTTTTGTGTCTCGTAAAATAACATTGAAAAAGTTCTTTTCCCATGGAGGGTGATCGAACTTGGCCGATCATCGGCCCAATCTCGGTGCCGAGACTGCCAACATTGGCATACGCTATTGGCCCGATTATCGGCCCGAGTCTTGGATGATACGTCTGGCTCGATATTGGCGAACAATAGTTGGCCGAGTATCGCGGGCAAGGAACGGCCGAGTATCGCATACGAGCAACGGCCGAGCATTTCATACGATAAATCAATTTAGTAATTAATGATTAATTTAAAAAATATATATTTCCTAACGGACCGCCTCCAATTATTTTAATAACGCTATTCTATTATTATTAAAGAAAAAAAAAAATGGAAATCGTCGACGGATAGCATTTTTTCGATAGTTTTCTGGAAAGTGATGTGAATGGGATTTGAACCCAAGACCTACGAGACCTACCTAAACTATCTAACTACCTAACAAGTACGCTAACAGCCCGGCCAAACCTACTATATGGATGTCCCATACTTTAAGTCCAGAATAGTTGCATGTAGAATAACAATCACAAGGACATCAGCTGGATTTGAATAAAAATTGGTACACGGATGTTTTTAAAGGCACTGATTAAAGAACTCAAGTCTGAATTTAGAAATTTAAAATAGTGGATCCAATATGGCTGTCGAAATGACAATAAGTTTTATAATTGGTATGAAACACGAAACAGATAGTCTTTTCGACTCGAATATGACGGCTTACTTGGCCGAGCATTAGACTGACATCGATAAACCAACAACTGGTGAATCAATAATTGTCTGAGTATTGGCTTACAATCGACAAACCAACAATAGGCGAGTCAACTCTTGGCCAATCATTGGGCTAATATCGAGAAGCCAACCATTGGCATGTTAATACTTGGCCGAGCATTGGCGTAATATCGGCAAGCCAACAATTGGCGAGACAATACTTGGCCGAGCAGTGGCCTAATGTCGACAAGCCAACAATTGGCAAGTCAATACTTGGCCGAGTATTGGTCTAATGTTGCAAAGTCGATAATTGGCGAGTCGATACTTGGCCAATGCTTGGCCTAATATCGACGAGCCAACCATTGGCGAGTCAATACTTGGCCGAGCATTGGCCTGATGTTTTATAGTCGATAATCGTCATCCCAACATTAGCCCGACTATTGGCCGTTTCAGCTTTATCGGCACACCCTACATGGGTTTCTAAGTCCAAATAGAAAAGTCTTTTTATGGACGAGGTAATTATACTTAAAGCCGCATATGTGAAATTCAATATTTAAAAAAATGATGCAAAGATATGTAACTGTATATTGAACACAATGAAAAGTTATGTTCAACAATAACTGTCACATTGCTACTCATATTAAATTTTATACATATTTTTCTGCTCAAAAACAGGCTCTACTATATTAATACATCTTATACTTAAAAACGCCTCTGCAAATACTTTGAACAGTATACGGCAATTAAAAATACATCGTCCAACAATTTTTCTGTCAGGACACGTCACAAAATATTCTGGTTACATAATATTTCGGAACGTTTATAAATTACTTACCGGGTCGTTAGGTTTAAAAAATGCTTCATTTTGATAATTGTGATCTATTCTACTTGTCACAAATTACAAGTGTATGTGACGCGGTCAGCTACTAAATAAACATTATTTTTTACTACCGTAGCGAGAATTTTTTGATATGCGAATCAGGTCATTTTTTTGCATCCTCACCAATTCAAATGTATTGTTCACGCAGTTTTTCTTGATTAAAAAAATCCTCTTTCCGAACACTAAATCTAAGGTGGGCATTAAACGCTTTAAAATGATCACATAAGGCACAGCGGATCCATGATTTTTATTTTATTTATTTTCAGAATAGAGATTACTGGAATTACGAAATTTTGAAGACATTTTTTAAATTTACATCTGGGCATTCTCGAAAGAAAATACGCCTAACGTAATTTCATTAGGAATGAAACGTACATTTTGATTGCATAAACAAAATTTACATGCAAATATGAAAGTAATGAATAAATAAAATCAGAATTTTTTGACAGATTCTCGTATGTTAAACGACTACAAGATATTCAACATTTTGTTGTGCATGCAAAAAAAATAATTATGAGATAATTTCTAAAATACTTCCGCGTAGAATATTTTCTGTCATCTTTTTATTTTAACTATAATTTTGTACAAATAATTATCTATTAATAGAGGCCCAACTTTTACCAATGAAAAAAAGCGCACGATAAAAAAAACGATACAATTTACGGCTGACCCATTTGCGGAAATATGATTTTTTTTTCTAGACAATGAACAATAATTTCGATGTGCAATGTAACCAAGAACTCAAAATTGTTTCAGCTGTCTTACTAAGTTGTTCCGTGTTGATCATGGATATTTAATACAGCAGAAAGACAATGTCTATTGACATGTCAAAAAGGTAACATGCCTCCCATTCCTCAGTTACCGGAGCAGTCTACTGACCCCTCAAAGACAATTTGAGCGTTGTTAATATATTTCTGATATTTTTATAAATTCCGACTTTGAAAATGGTACATTCTGTTCTAATAGATTCACAGGTCCATGCAGCTCTTGTCAAAATTACCATGTAAGAAGCATCCAAAATATTCAGGTGTGTAAAAAAAATGATTATAAACATTCATAATATTCAGGTTTTTAAAGAAAATGGTACATTCTGTTTTAATAGATTCACAGGTCCATGCAGCTCTTGTCAAAATTACCATGTAACAAGCATCCAAAATATTGAGGTTTGTAAAAAAAAAATTATAAACATTCATAATATTCAGGTTTTTAAAGAAAATGGTACATTCTGTTCTAACAGATTCACAGGTCCATGCAGCTCTCGTCAAAATTACCATGTAAGAAGTATCCAAAATATTCAGGTTTGTAAAAAAAATGATTATAACTAATTATTGTGCAAGAATAAAAATACTTGTGCGTAAACGTGATGATTTGTTTCTGTACAATGAAAAAATCTTTTTTTTTTGTTAACCGCCTGAGATGTTCCATCCATAATGGATATGTAAATAAAAATGAAATTTTTATTGATATGTCAAAACGGTAAGGTCTCTATCCCCAGTCACCTATACAGATGATTCGCGTTACCTACTGACTTCTCAAATGCAGTTTTAACGTCGACGATATGCCCCTACTACTAGTTCTGTAGCTTCTGGCTGGCTCGTGGTGGCTGATGGCTGTGGTCCGAGCAAGCTCCTCGTAAGTTGCTGCCACTGCTACTAGAAACCTATATGAGATTGGCATCCTCTATAGCATAGCCCAGTTGTCGTTCGGGAACTCAGCCGGTGAGACTGTTGCCGTTGCCGCTCCTGTGTATAGCTTCCCTTCAACGATAATCGTCTTCACTTTTTTATTCTGGCGTGGACCAAATCGCGTTGTTTTTCGTGCATCGGCGGTTCTTTTCACTACTTCCATTTTGCTTCCCGTATCACGAATTATTCAAAGATTATTATTGAGGAAAAACAGAAAAATTCCTATAAACAGAGTGCGGCGATAAGAAATAAAGGTTGACAGAACTTCTAGTATCCCTTTGGTGAGACTACGGCTGGCTCCACGTCAAGCCTTCGGAACTTTGCAATTTACTGCCGGGTGAACGGTTGCAAATCTTCAAATTCATCGATACTGTCAAGGTGAGTCTTGTTTCACCCTTTTATTTAATACGTAGAAAGTGAATGAGATTGATCAATGATGTTTCAAAGAATTTGGAGATGATTTCTGTAACAATATTATACAGAATATTTTATAATTGTTTTTGTTTTATCTACTCAAGGTCAAATGAACTTTGATAGTTATTGACACTATACAAATACATTTTTATTCATATACAATAATATTTTTATAAGTAAATAGTTTAGACTTTGACAGAAACATTTATAGAAATTTATCTTTTTACAAAATAGCAATACTCCGTTGACATTTGTATAATAGTTTTCATTGTTGACATTTGTGTTAATTCAGTAACTACTACTGATATGAAGCAATCAAGCATTGTTAATTGACTGATTTCGAATTTTAAGTACTCCACTTGATGTCGAGTACCATATCTCTGCCACGATGATAAATCGTATTATCGATACATTCTTTTCACGATTGACTCATCACAGAAATGTGGACAAATATGATTAGCGATGCTTTCATTTCACAGAAGGGAATAAGTTCCCAAATTTGTGCATTTCAAAAATGGATAACATTACGGAACTTAACATTTTATATTGTTTATGCACCTAGTAATGAGTACAAAATAAACACAAAACATATACCCAAAAAAAGACGACATCGACATTAACAATTAGTTGTGAAGACAGAAATTTTGATGATTTTATGCTTTCATTTCACAGAAGGGAATAAGTTCCCAAATTTGTGCATTTCAAAAATGGATAACATTACGTAACTTAACATTTTATATTGTTTATGCACCTAGTAATGAGTACAAGATAAACACAAAACACATACCCAAAAAAAGACGAAATAGACATTAACAATTAGTTGTGAAGACAGAAATGTTGATGATTTTTTTGTGATAAAATTATTCTGTGAACCTCAACTGTTTATTGCCCTATTTCTGCAATGAGTAATTAGTGCGAAATGAATATTGAACATATCGATAGGGTAAAAAATATTTAAACATGGAACTGTGGCGACAAAAATTGAGATGAACCGATCATGCGAAGCTAATCATGTGAGAATTATACTGTGACCTGATCACACGGAGCAGGAGGAGGGGCCACGGTAGCAAGGTAATTGTGAAAGAAAACCGGGACTTCCATGATGGTTACTCATAAACACAAAACATATACCCAAAAAAAGACGGAATAGACATTAACAATTAGTTGTGAAGACAGAAATGTTGATGATTTTATTGTGATAAAATTATTCTGTGAACCTCAACTGTTTATTGCCCTATTTCTGCAATGAGTAATTAGTGCGAAATGAATATTGAACATATCGATAGGGTAAAAAATATTTAAACATGGAACTGTGGCGACAAAAATTGAGATGAACCGATCATGCGAAGCTAATCATGTGAGAATTATACTGTGACCTGATCACACGGAGCAGGAGGAGGGGCCACGGTAGCAAGGTAATTGTGAAAGAAAACCGGGACTTCCATGATGGTTACTCATAAACACAAAACATATACCCAAAAAAAGACGAAATAGACATTAACAATTAGTTGTGAAGACAGAAATTTTGATGATTTTATTGTGATAAAATTATTCTGTGAAACTCAACTGCTTATTGCCCTATTTCTGCAATGAGTAATTAGTGCGAAATGAATATTGAACATATCGATAGGGTAAAAAATATTTAAACATGGAACTGTGGCGACAAAAATTCAGGTGAATCGATCATGCGAAGCTAATCATGTGAGAATTATACTGTGACCTGATCACACGGAGCATAAGGAGGGGCCATGAGCAACGTAATTGTGAAAGAAAACCGGGACTTCCATGATGGTTACTCATAAACACAAAACATATACCCAAAAAAAGACGAAATGGACATTAACAATTAGTTGTGAAGACAGAAATGTTGATGATTTTATTGTGATAAAATTATTTTGTGAAACTCAATTGCTTATTGCCCTATTTCTGCAATGAGTAATTAGTGCGAAATGAATATTGAACATATCGATAGGGTAAAAAATATTTAAACATGGAACTGTGGCGACAACAATTGAGATGAATCGATCATGCGAAGCTAATCTTGTGAGAATTATACTGTGACCTGATCACACGGAGCAGGAGGAGGGGCCACGGTAGCAAGGTAATTGTGAAAGAAAACCGGGACTTCCATGATGGTTACTCATAAACACAAAACATATACCCAAAAAAAGACGAAATAGACATTAACAATTAGTTGTGAAGACAGAAATGTTGATGATTTTATTGTGATAAAATTATTTTGTGAAACTCAATTGCTTATTGCCCTATTTCTGCAATGAGTAATTAGTGCGAAATGAATATTGAACATATCGATAGGGTAAAAAATATTTAAACATGGAACTGTGGCGACAAAAATTCAGATGAATCGATCATGCGAAGCTAATCTTGTGAGAATTATACTGTGACCTGATCACACGGAGCAGGAGGAGGGGCCACGGTAGCAAGGTAATTGTGAAAGAAAACCGGGACTTCCATGATGGTTACTCGTCATTCTGCGTTATACGAGAAAGGTACTCCAGGTCAATTACCGGTCTCGTATCGTACCGGGCCATCCAGCGGCAGCGAAATGCGGGTTGTGCAATTTATCCCTTCTTTTGCTTTGAATGTATTCATGTCTATGAGCAGAAGATCGATAATCGAACAATAAAAAATGATGCCGTATGAAAACGCATGTTTAATTTTTCTTGGTTTAATACATTTCTGCATACATCCAATTACAAAAAAGTCAATGTTCTCAGAATATTTATATTAACCACATTTTTACATATAAAACAGCTTAGCTACGTACGAAGAATGTTATTTTTCTGTTACAAGAAAAATAATAAATAATAATTCGACCGCAATTCTCCGAATCTTTTTGATGTTGCATCAACGGGACTGTCAAAATCGCAGCTGTTTTCGATTTTCAACATAATGGATACTTACAAAAAGTATAAAAAGTTGAAGCTTGTTCACTTCATTCTCATTGTTTTTGTTTGTTTTATTTGTAAAATTGCCATTATACGGAAATATCTCAATCGATTGTTGTTTTTTTGTACAGGCACTTTTTCATCAAGCGTAAAGTAATAAGGAAATATTGTGCGAACGTTTTTTTTACATCCTAGTACACGTAAAATAATAAATAGCTGAAATTTAATGACATTTTGGTCGTCAAATGAAAATGAACAAAAGCGAAATTCCCTATAAGATCTAAACTCTTAAACTGAACTATACCAGATATTTAACATTAATGAACATTGTTACGTTTACATAAAAAATTCGTGCTCACTATACAATAACCATAACTCTTAAAAATAAAAACACTTCATATAATCCGAACTACTTCACCCATTTTGTCCAAATTTAACACCAAAGGTTCCGTCACTTTTAATTTTCACGATTTCGAGAAATTTGTTCAAGTCGAGGTGAAAACAAACGTTTTATAAGATGTTTGAATTTACAAAATTTTAACACACAATTCAATTCCCGCAAAATGCACCTCAAAGATAAATTGGGCAGCACTATAAGGTAAACGTACCAATGGCGGGACAGGTCCCAATTGAGGGACTCTATATGAATATTTGTATATATCAAGAATTCAATTAAGAAAATATGAAAAATAACTCTTAGAAATACTCTTATGTGTCCACCGATACGCACATTTCACGTCCCGAGATCGGGACATGTAGAAAAATACCCGTCCCAGCATTGGTACATTCTACATTTTTCAGCCTTTTAATTAATAACTGTTTTTCACACAATCAAAAATATTTATATTGTATGCTTTTCGGAAACTAGAAACTCTAAGCTTACGATTTTTTACCACCATTTGCTAAAATAATAAATATATCGATGCGAAAATTGGTATACAAAACAGAAATTGCCTTAAACGTCCCGTCATTGGTACGTTTACCTTATGTGGCATTAAAATTTGAGCGAAGTAATTTACCTGTTATGGTGATACAAATTTTAACCGCCGTAACATACGTATAGACACTTTTATAAACCGCTTTTTCGATGTTTTAGACCATTTAGAGAATACTGACATGAAAATCTCGATGAACATTCTTTTCGTGAAAACAAAGTATCCTCTACGAGGAAAAAAATAAAATTTGAAAAGTGGCCCAAGTTCAGTAATGGTTACTTTTACTGAGTGTGATTTCAAAAATTCGAAAAAACGTCATGTCTCTTTCTACGTCCATGCAAATTGATAGACGAATTGCAAAATATCAATAAAATAAATAATAGCAAGATCAAATACTCCAAATATATTTCAAAATGATTTTTTCTCGGCTGCGCACGTACCAAGGTGATTAGCAAGTCGTTTTTTTACATCTTAAGTGTTACGCTGATAGGGTTAAGGAAAATTCAAGACATCGTATTATGCGAGTTTGGAGAAAAGTGGAACGAGTGAATTACTAGTTTGGCCTCTGTAGGTATCGTCACGCCGGGGGTTCCATTGGATTGCAGTCGTTTATAGTGAACCCGCATAGATACGGTTTCGATTAACATCCTTAATCGGCGAATTATTTACAAATGCTTGTTTACAGAGACATTGAGGAAAGTTAAACCCGCAGAGAGCATTTCTATGTGGACATGGCGACTGTCTATAAAGGAGTGGAAAGAATCAGTAGGGGAAATCGAGTTTCGTATTTCTACTGATGTCCATATTCGGCTTTAACGATCGTCCGGGCACCGGTCACTTCTGTCTCACCGACATAACAGATATATGTCGCCCTACAATAAATAGTCGTTGCTCGCTCACTGTTCAAACGAAACGACCAATTATGTCTACCCGGTAGCCCTCTTTTTCGTCCTCACAGACGTGTGAATTGAAATTTAACTTCTGTCGACCGGAAACAATGAAGCGGCTACAATGACCTTCTTCAGAAATAACCAAACCATGCCTAACTGTGATTGAATCGGATTAAATCATCGCAGTACAACTTTTCAAAACAACTACCCGAGTGAAAGTTCTCAAGAAACTGATCAAACGAAACGACCAATTATGTCTACCCGGTAGCCCTCTTTTCCGTCCTTACTCCTCTTGTACTAGAAACAAACTTTTGTCTTACTTTCTTAACTTTTGCAGAAGTTATGGCGAAAACGTATATTTTTTCAAATATTCAAAACAGTGTAAGATTTGAACGACTTTACCGATCAGCACTAAATTTGGTAAGTAAAATTTAACTCCTGTCGACCGGAAACAATGAAGCGGCTACAATTACCTTCTTCAACAATAACCAAACCATGCCTAACTGTGATTGAATCGGATTAAATCATCGCAGTACAACTTTTCAAAACAACTACCCGAGTGAAAGTTCTCAAGAAACTGTTCAAACGAAACGACCAATTATGTCTACCCGGTAGCCCTTTTTTTCGTCCTTACAGATGTGTGAATTGAAATTTAACTTCTGTCGACCGGAAACAATGAACCGGCTACAATGACCTTCTTCAGAAATAACCAAACCATGCTTAACTGTGATTGAATCGGATTAAATCATCGCAGTACAACTTTTCAAAACAACTACCCGAGTGAAAGTTCTCAAGAAACTGTTCAAACGAAACGACCAATTATGTCTACCCGGTAGCCCTTTTTTTCGTCCTTACAGATGTGTGAATTGAAATTTAACTTCTGTCGACCGGAAACAATGAACCGGCTACAATGACCTTCTTCAGAAATAACCAAACCATGCTTAACTGTTATTGAATCGGATTAAACCATCGCAGTACAACTTTTCAAAACAACGACCCGAGTGAAAGTTCTCAAGAAACTGTTCAAACGAAACGACCAATTATGTCTACCCGGTAGCCCTCTTTTTCGTCCTTACAGACGTGTGAATTGAAATTTAACTTCCGTCGACCGGAAACAATGAAGCGGCTACAATTACCTTCTTCAACAATAACCAAACCATGCTTAACTGTGATTGAATCGGATTAAATCATCGCAGTACAACTTTTCAAAACAACTACCCGAGTGAAAGTTCTCAAGAAACTGTTCAAACGAAACGACCAATTATGTCTACCCGGTAGCCCTCTTTTTCGTCCTTACAGACGTGTGAATTGAAATTTAACTTCTGTCGACCGGAAACAATGAAGCGGCTACAATTACCTTCTTCAACAATAACCAAACCATGCTTAACTGTGATTGAATCGGATTAAATCATCGCAGTACAACTTTTCAAAACAACTACCCGAGTGAAAGTTCTCAAGAAACTGTTCAAACGAAACGACCAATTATGTCTACCCGGTAGCCCTTTTTTTCGTCCTTACAGACGTGTGAATTGAAATTTAACTTCTGTCGACCGGAAACAATGAAGCGGCTACAATTACCTTCTTCAGAAATAACCGAACCATGCTTAACTGTTATTGAATCGGATTAAATCATCGCAGTACAACTTTTCAAAACAACTACCCGAGTGAAAGTTTGTTCCGATTGGCATCCGGTGAAGATCAGACTTCCATATCTGCACAATACGGTCCGGATAAGACCACTATATAAGGCCGTGATCAGGTCTGCAATGTCGTTTCGAATCAGGTCGTGATCAGGCGATTAATCTGAACCGGAGATTGCAACCATTATACGGCCCTGATCATCCTATCCAGTTCCCTCCTGATCTGTTATACTGTATTTATATGTACGATGTGATAATAAATCAATCTAATTATCGAAGTTCCGGGGATATAGAACATGATAGAAGATCAATATCAAAATATGTAATTAATCGGAACTAATAGAGGCTCGATTAGAATTTTTTTGAGCCTTTGCTGTGACCTGTGTTGTTTTGTTTTTCATTATCCTTTCTTCTCATTTGACGGTGGCCAAATTACCTCAAAGGTTAAATAATTATAGCACTTGAAAGCTCACAATTATTCAATTAACTAAACCAACAATGACATTCAATTATTCACATCAAAACTAGCTAATCAACATTAGCTTCTGTAGCAGTTTTAGGACCCCCATGCGCATATGTACCTCAAACATGAAATTTGAGAGAAAATTCACTCTACTGATTCTCGTCAAATTTGCTGCACATAATGGTTCGATGATATTTCGTTTACGTACAAAATTTCAGCTCGATATTTCGTAAGTTACGAAAGTTATAGCATGAAAAGGATTTTTTATTTTTACAATTAAAAAAATGTTTCACGTCAAATGCAATCCCAAGTTTTTATTATTACGAGTTGTATTTAATTACGATTAAGGGCGCCACCATTGGTGAGAAGCGTTATGGTTTAACCCTTCGAGATATGGTGGAAAGTATACCTGACACCTTTTTATAACATTTTTTCTATTCAAAAGATTCCTGTAAGATTATTTGCTTTTGGTATATTATGTTGGTATATCATAAGACAACATATGTGGAGGATTATAAAGAGTTTTTTTGCATAAATATTCAAGTTATTAATAATACACAAAATGTGAAATATGCTCGTCTTTCCAAATTAAAATCGTTTCCCCCAAACTGTATCAGAATTTTCGACTAAAAATCGGTTTGTGAGGGTTTTTGGGGTCGCTGAATGCCGATTTGATTTCAACCTTCAGATATTCGAAATGGCGATCCAATATGCCAGACTAAAATGCAAAAAGTTACTTGATTAGGATGAAGTTTGATATTCAGAAGTTTTGCAAGTCGCTCAGAATTACCGAGCTCGGGTCGGTAAAAAAACCGGCGGGACCTGCCACTAGATGATCGAAAAAGGAACAGAAACGGTACATATGTTTTTTTTCTCTAGGAGGTAATCTGGCCAAGATATCGCGATCCAAAGTTTTGAAATGTCAAAAAAATATTTTTTCGCCCTTAAAAAAAATCCGGCGGAACCCGCCACTAGATAATCGAAAAAGGAACAGAAAAGGCACATATGTTTTTTTCTCTAGGAGGTGATCTGACCAAGATATCGCGAACCAAAGTTTTTAAATGGTAAAAAAAAATATTTCTTCGCCCTTAAAAAAAAATCCGGCGGAACCCGCCACTAGATAATCGTGAGTACTACAAAAAAGTCCTTTGGCATTTTTGCCTATGATCAATATTCTAGTCAGGAACCAC
The DNA here is from genome assembly GCA_947507545.1 of Clistopyga incitator. Taxonomy (NCBI): domain Eukaryota; kingdom Metazoa; phylum Arthropoda; class Insecta; order Hymenoptera; family Ichneumonidae; genus Clistopyga; species Clistopyga incitator. The sequence continues at coordinate 1,567,860 of OX382189.1, forward strand.
TGTCAAAGACAAAAGTCCAAATAACTACCCACACATAACCGCCACCCGAAAAGTACGAATAACCGCCACCTCAAAATTAGAAAAGAAAGAAAATGTTTCCTACAAACTTTTCTCTCCGAGTCAAAATGAAAAAGATGCAGCGTGCCAAAGTTTTCAACTCGCAGTAATCGTCTTCATTTCAAATAATTTTTTTTTTTCAAAAATATCCGCCATCGGGGAATTTAACGAGGAACAAAAAGGTGGTAAACATTATCCTCTCAGAACTAATGTCACGGCGCTACAGCGTGCTAAAGTTTTTTTTTTTGAAGATGCAGAAATTTTGAGGGTCATGAAAAAGTTTACGATATAGTTAACAAGTTAGCCAGTGCTCGTGCTCGTGCTCGAAAAATCTTCGGAACCATGAATTATACTACATCTACCCACATTAAACATGCGTGACGGTAGAATAACGGAAAAAACGGTTCGAATATGGCGAATGACATCATCATTGAGTGTAGGTATTTGATAACCCGCTTCGGCAATCGCCAGTATCGCGATCTACGTGATGTTCTCATTCTATTTTCAAAACAGTGCTTTTTATTTTCTCCACTTTGTTCCTCAAACTGATTGCAACTCACACGTGGCTCTATTTGTCTGATAAACAATGCTCTAACCGGCAATAAACGTTTATCGTTCGAAGTAAATGATTGTGATAGTGTTAAAGCACGAGACTTAAAAAGATAAAGCATCCTCTTTACCTAAAAAATCCTTACGAATAACAATCCTAGATAATGAAAATCCTCTAAAGTACTATTTGTTAAAAACAAACAGTCCCTTAAAACGGGGATATACTACTTTGTCGGTACTTTAGAAGAGAGCTTTAATATATTTTCAGAGAAATACGCTGTTTTAAAAAATATTGGGTCGTTCGGAAAGTCATTTCGTTTTTTCCCGACTCTCGGTAATTGTATTTTTTCGAAGCCAAATTCACACTTAAATCGCATAATCATTATATGGTTTGGCAGCTAATATAGCAAGGCTTGTGTGTGAAAAAGTTCAATTTATTCTACGCAGTAGTTTTTCGTTTCAAGTTGGCTTCGAAAAATGACGAAATGACTTTCCGAACGACCCAATAGTTCTCTACAATACTAGCGCGATAAATTTTATTCTGGCGAGTGTGAGTTTGCAGCACGTGCCGACGTTGAATATGGCAATCACACGAGTTAAAAAAACTTTAATCGCACGAGTATTAAACAAAATCTTGTCACAATTCAATCCGCTGTTTTATTTTTGTATGATTAGAAAACATTACTTTTGCCAGTGGTGACTCAAAATAGAGATAGGCATTGTGTAGGTCCAGTTCTTGGTTTTTTAAAAGTAGACACATTCAAGACCCCTAAACGGTCGGTGAAACTTATATATTAATTGCATCACAATGACATCGTTGTTGACATATTGTATAAATAAAAATCAAATACGCACATTATTTCCCGATTCTTTATCTGAATCTGCATTGAAAAAATTGCCAAAATCAGCGTGTCTAGGACCATTAATTGTAAATGATTTCGAATTACTTTTAGCTCAAGTTTATAAATAAATTGGTTAGAATGAATTAGATGATCTAATGCATGAATTAATTCGGATTACCAAGCAATCAAAAATTATTCCTTGGTGTGGCTGCTTCAAGAAATCTCACAAATTCGTGTGTGACATCATATGGTAATAGGACACCTCCGTACAACCGGTCTTATAGCGAGTCACAGTGCTAAGCAACGTTAATCTAAATTTATATTATTACGCTGCTATTTGATGTCTCTGCTCATGTGCCACTGCATTAACGTGCTTGGCAGACGGTTCGTCTTGTGACACACGAAATCGAATAGTGCTCGACTAACTGCAGTGACTCCCAGGCTGTTCGGTTTTATTTTGACTAATTGTCCAATAACAATTTCAATAATAATAATTTCCAATAATAATTTCTAAAAAAAAAAAAAAAAGCTACCCGTGCGACAAATAAAATTCCATAGGAATATTTAATACAAATAGTTTGAAGTCATAACATTTTTAAGAAATTTGTAAGATTTTAAAACAAATCAAAGGGCTAAAATTTCGTATGAAAATTACACAAAGTAATCGATAAAGCATTTTGGGTTTTATAGTGTTAAAAAATTACAAACACTATTCCACCTGTCAGATAAAAAATCTATGGTCTAAACTTTAATATTGATCCTCGTGAAAGAAAAAGTTTAGAGCCAATTTTGTTTAGGGTGGCGCAAGGGCCTTTTGTATTTTCCATTTCATTAACATGTAGAAAATCAAATCTTTTCTTTGGACGGAAATCACAATTTTTGTACACGATGTACGATGCTATGTATGGTAGGATTTGATAGCGCAAATGGTAACATCCAATTATCATCTCGTGTATCGTAAACCGGGATGGGCACATTCAAATGAAAAAGTATTTAAATACACTATTTAAATACAAAATAATTTTTAGTTCAGTATTTAATTGAGCTTAAAATTACGAATGGTTTTTCATTCAATATTTTTCACGTATAAATAATGAGTGGTTTTTCATTAATTATCTTTTCAAGTTTAAATGGTGAGTGGAAATCCAGTCACCATTCATTTCGAGTTTAAATAATGAGTGTAAAACCACTCGCCATTTATTTCGAGTTTAAATTATGAGTTTAAACATTAATATCTTGCGAATCGATGTTTTTTCAATTTTTTACTCAAGTAGCTGTATCTTGGGAATGATTCATTGTATTGAAGTCTCTGAATAACCAAAATTTGCGGAATGTCATGATCTGCAAGAAAAAAAAATTAACTGAAATCTAACTGACATTCTAAACACAAATTTTACGGCATAATTATCGAAATTAATTTTTTTCGGCGAAGCCACCGTTCAATTTTGGCCGTAATTTTTTCTCGAATCCTGTATATGAATTAAAATTGTTTTCAATGTATATATTGCATAGTCGATGAGCCATAAATTTGTCATTTCTCACAAGAAGAAGACAAAAGAACAAAATTTCCACTTAAAGAAAATAATAAACGATTATCGTACAACTGATTCTACAGTTATTATTAATTGGAATCTATGATCATTATTCTTCAACTTTTTAAATACAGATTTTCATAATAATTCTCGACAACTAGATATTAGCTAGAATCAAAGAAATTTACTGACTATATTGAAAATTTACGGGCAAACCGTAGCCATTTGTAAAAAAATATTCTTTATTGGGTTACTCTTCCGTATGCTTTATGGAGACTTTTATGGTGAACCTCTCCCATTTCTCCGTTACACTATAGATACCCTCTTATAATTTAGTCCACAGCCAGTCAGCCTAACGTACTACTGTATTCTTGGCACGAAGTCATAGGAAAATTGCGAAAAAACAATTGGCCAATACAGTCAGCTGTATTTTTACTGAGTTTCTGCCTATCCTACTATATTATACAAAGATGTCGCTGTCGCCGCCGTGCACAAGAATCGAGCATAACACCGCCATGACATCGCTCGGGATGGGAGCGCGTGCAGCGCGCGAACCAGAATAACAGTGTTGTAATAATATATTAAAATATCAAAAAAACTCACTCCCGCTCAACAGTTGGCGCGTAAGCCAGTGAATCGCTAAACGGTCACCCATTCAATTTATCTCCGCAAATAATGTTGCTTAACTCTGAGAACGACTAAAGTCATACACCGACCGCCCATAATCATTTTTTTATTTATCGCAATGCACTGTCACATATTGATAAATATTATATATATATATATTTGATTTTCTCGTGGAGGAAGCTCATGAAAGCATTTTTTTTTTTGGATATTTAAATCGAAATACTAAGAACGGTGTAAGACATCGAGGAAAACGATTCAACAGCTTCTTTTTGATCATCCTGTGTTTGGTTGCCAGGAAAACAACTGTGTTCGTGGTAAACAAGTACAGTTTGGCGTCAAATTTGACATAAGAGGACGAGCGCTGGAGTGTCTGTAACCTTCTACAGGTTATAACCCGACTTCCCTTTATTTGGGAGAGGGAAGAGATTAGTGAAAAGTCACAATTTAACATGAAAATACTGATGAAAAAAAAAAACGAAATGTTTTTAATAGCTTCAATAATAAACAAAAAATGGGCGCCAGCTCCGTAACGTGTAGCAACACAACTTTCCTGGTCGCGTGACTCAGTAATTTACAATAATAAAAAGAATGGAGAACCCAATGAAAAATGAAGAGTTCAATAATGGTACACGGCTGGGGGGTAGACACGAGAAGTCTCAAAGGCGGAGTTCCCGAACCCTATGGCTACTTAATTATTACGTCGGTGTAAGGGCGGGAAGTGGGGAGAGAAGGTGAAAGATGTCAAACTTAATTATTAAATCCTCTGACGGGTCGTGAGGACACCCAGGTCGAAGGTTGGCTCAAAGTGCCGAAAATGTCGGCCGATTTCTTCAATGTTTTCGGCTCCGCGGCTCGAGAACACTGCAATGCTTCAGCATCGATCGGTGGATCGAATGTGGCTAGTGGGTGACGCTCGAGCAATGTTACGGCGAAGCGGCGTAGCCCGGCTGCTCCGCAGTGTGAGGACCACCGGCTATTTGGATGCTGCTGACGATCGTCAATGCACGCAGTTTGGCGGTCAACTCCAACATTTGGCAACACGAGTATAGGCAGCTTGTGTACCACGGCATGTACTCCTCTACTGGCTGGCGTGGCAGATCTCTCTCCCCAACCTACACTCTCGCCACATCGCTTTGCCCAGACGGCTGTAGTGTCTCTTCCCAGTGAACACAGTTGTGTTGCCACAATGTAACGGCAATATAACAGATTGTAACAGGTAATGTTACCAATTTGTTACATGTAAGTTGCATGTAACTTGCAATTTCCGACTCAGCAATATAACATGTTACATAACTTGTTATGTAACCGGTACATAACAGTTACATTGCGGCCAATATTAGCAAGGATCATAACAGTTATATTACTGCAATATTATTACGTTATTACGTTATACCTCAGTAACATTATCGGAATGTTATCGAAGTTAAAATTACATTGTTACGATTATATTACGCAACGACAACGTATTTTTTAAATATAACTGTAATGTCAAAAGGGATGTATAACAACTACATTACCTGCGTATAACCAATGATACGTAACCTGTTACCAGCATGTTATGTACACGCTACGTATTACAAGAGTAACATTGTTTTATTACATGTAACTACCATGTTATATTGCCGTGACAAAACGGGTTCACTGGGTCCCAGTGAACACAGTTGTGTTGCCACAATGTAACGGCAATATAACCGATTGTAACAGGTAATGTTACCAATTTGTTACATGTAAGTTGCATGTAACTTGCAATTTCCGACTCAGCAATATAACATGTTACATAACTTGTTATGTAACCGGTACATAACAGTTATATTACTGCAATATTATTACGTTATTACGTTATACCTCAGTAACATTATCGGAATGTTATCGAAGTTAAAATTACATTGTTACGATTATATTACGTAACGACAACGTATTTTTTAAATATAACTGTAATGTCAAAAGGGACGTATAACAACTACATTACCTGCGTATAACCAATGATACGTAACCTGTTACCAGCATGTTATGTACATACTACGTATTACAAGAGTAACATTGTTTTATTACATGTAACTACCATGTTATATTGCTGTGACAAAACGGGTTCACTGGGATGTCTTTTCTTTTAATAAATATGCATATTTGAGTTTCTTTTCTGCAATATTTTATTCGGACGAGTCATCCGTTTCAGCTCCTTTCTGGATTCCTATAAAAAAATGCTTGGGATCACTTCCAATCTACTGCCGGATCCTTTATGGTATCCCGAAGGCAATCGGACGTGTGACCGTTCCATTTCACATTGGAAAACCGATCGAATATCGGACCAGATACTGACTAAAGCGCAGGGAATCCGGCCGATATCCAGTTGGATCACAGTAGTAATTTCTGCACAGGTCATCAGTTTTTCATTACAGTAGTCACTTTAAGTCACTTTTGATTCAGTGCTGTCTGAATGCACAGGAGTGTGTGACTTTCCGGATGGGGCATAGGCAGTACTCCGAGCAACGAACGTTCTAGGTAATAAACTCGTGCACAAAGATCGAGACCAAACGGACGTTATAGTTAACGTACTGCAGTATGACAGCCATAAAACAACGTGCGTAGGTGCACAATTTACAGTAATAGAACAGTACGATTAGCGAAGCGTTGCGGCTAAATAAAATGATTCGTCGTAAAGTGATCGAGCCAGAACGTGGAGTTCATTGTACTTAACGCGATCGTGACCGCACCTAACTCCAAAAAGTAGTTTAGTTAATCCGATATTTAACTAATGATCTTATATTAACGATATAACTTTAACCAGATTCCTAGATATTAAGGCATTGGACTGTGCCAATGCAAAGAAGACAGTTGCTACTCCCCAAGTGGTAATTACTGAGACCATCGCAAGTTTATCTATAACTTAGTGTCGAATAGTTACAGACAATACTCATTATGGTGGTTGAAAAAAAAAAAAAGAAAAACGAGTTCCAGTCGCTTATGTACTGATCGTTTATATTTAAAAATGTAATGGCACGAAATAACTCTTGCGAAGACTGCGATTCGCACGATATTATTTAGTCTCGAAGATCGTAAGGGTGACGATAAATAACTTTTCTAAGGTATTTTTATATTTGGAACATCCATAAATTTGTTTACTCCTTGACGGGGATGGGCAATTTGTATTTTTTTTAAATACAAAATGATTTTTGACTCATTATTTATTTTTGCTTAAAATAATGAGTGGTTTTTCATTCAATATCTTTTTCAAGTTTAAATAATGAATGGATTCCTACTCATTATCTGTTCAAGTTTAAATGATGAATGGAAGACCACTCATTAACTTTTTAAGTTTAAATAATGAGTGGAACGCCACTCAGCATTGACTGTTCGGTAAGCGAATGGTGGATGGTGACCGTTTGATGTGCCCAAAATAAAAAAGATAATTATAAAATAGTTACATTTATTCTTGTTACCTTCATGGCATCCACTCCGTTCCACTTTAATTTTCAATTTAGAGACGGGCAGATATCTCTTGGTGTAATCATCATTCGGACGTTTGGCTTTTTGGGAAACCACTAGCCATTTAAATCGGAATTAAATGTCAAGTGAAAAATCACTGATCATTTAAACTCGAAATGGATGGTGAGTGGTTTTCCACGCATCGTTTTAACTCGAAATGAATGGCAAGTGGTTTTCCACTCATCATTTAAACTCTAAATGAATGGCGAGTAGAAAAAAATCATTATTTATACCTGAAAAAATATTGAATGAAAAACCATTCATTGTTTTAAGCATAAATAAATAAGCAGTGAAAAATCAATTTTTCATTCGAATGTGCCCATCCTGTCTCCTTGACGCAAATAAAAGATATTTGAGAAGGCTGATGTGTTTGTGATGATATTTAAGACTGACTCATTCATCTTGATATTTTGCAAGACGGGTGATTAAAAAAAACGCATTGCACGTAATTGCTCAATAGACACATTCAACCCTATACTAGAATAAACGTACTGGAGCTTGCAGAGATCAATACCCATAGACAAAAAATTGAGCTGTCTCATCAATATAAACCCTTTTTAAAATAGAATCATTTCTGAATGGAATTATTGTATTCATCTGGTAGTTATTTTTTCTATTAATTAAAAGCTGATGCAAAATTGTATGCCATTCTGATAACAATAACTTGGACCTTATGAATGAAATATGTTGTTCCTTTCCATTCCTGCACTTCGAACATATATCTGAGCAATTTTCGTCTAATATCCTGATCTTTCTGACTTAGTCCACGATTTGTTATAATAGTACAACTGTTCGAAATAATGATTACCGATTTCATTTTCAACTTTTTAGGGGAGCCCATGTTTCTTTGACTTAAAAAAAAAAAGATTTTCTTGCAGTTCAAAAATCTTAAGGAATTGTGAAGCATCAAGTTTTATATAAATCATTTAAGTTTATCGAAGATGATATTTTATCAACTTTAGAATGTTTAAAATTGTTTAAATTTTCTACAAATACTCGAACCACCTGCGAGCATATGAATCGAAAAAAAATTTGTAACTGATACGGTTATACACACGTTTATGAAACTAATTACCTTTTTTTCACAATCATTCGCGTTTTAGAAAAAATCGCCGATTGTGGCTGATTAATGAATTTTAATAAAAATTTATTAAGCAGCCACAATCGATATATAATGAGCGATCATAAGTCTCCGACCCGATATATGTTTCGCAAAAATTCCATCTACGAATACTGAGCTAACATAATGAGCGATCATAAGTCTCCGACCCGAGATGTTTGATGATGAAAATTCCATCTACTAATACTGACCGCAAATGTCGATGCCTACTTTACCTATATCTAATTACCTTAGATTTACTGAAAACATTAACATAATTAAATTTTGGGTTTCGTACTTTCTTCTAAAAGTTTGTATTGTGTAGGTATAATAGTTACTTCCATAATACGGTTATGGTTACGGTTAATTAATAGAATACACGAAAAGTACGAAAGGCATCAAGGGATGATGCTACTTGTGAGTTTATTGTTTAAAATGTAAATTAGACTCATAACTTTTTCACTCTTTTCGGTATTCTAATCGTATGAACGATGTAGCACTCGTCGCCGTGACCACCGTTGATTCGCGCGTAACCACTTCGTGTCATGTTCTGTCCTCGATCTAAATACTTGACGCAAATCAACGGAACTGCTAAACGAAGACGCTAGCTAGTGAGCAAGCGCGCTCGGCCGCTCCTTTTTCATGTGGGCGACGAACTGCCGGATACGACAAGTCCATGAAGACTACATCTGAGATGTATTCGCGTAATGTTTTACTTCCTTGTCATTCCTTGTCAATTTCTACGATGCAGTGGCTAAGCGATGGCACAGCACAGGGCTTTTGACAACAAGTCACTAAAACAACAACTGTAATACATCTCAGTTATCAGATCGAGATTTTTTAAAAACCCAAGAAATAGCAGAGAAGATGACTCATTATCGTCATGCAAATTTCTAATACACCTAAAACATTCAACATGGATTAAAATCCATAATGACCGGCAATAATAACCCGATTATTAGGCACAGCACAGGGCTTTTGACAACAAGTCACTAAAACAACAACTGTAAGACATCTCAGTTATCAGATCGAGATTTTTGAAGAACCCAAGAAATAGCAGAGAAGATGACTCATTATCGTCATGCAAATTTCTAATACACCTAAAACATTCAACATGGATTAAAATCCATAATGACCGGCAATAATAACCCGATTATCCGAATTAAGGAGGACCGGGCTCCATTCGGATAGACAATACCTTGGTTTTGTAGAACCTATTTCGACCCCAGCAAAATCAGGATGGCCCGGAAAACTCGCTGACAATGACGGCGAAAATCACGGTCAGTTTAGACATTGAAAATCACGGGTCGTATCACGGCTGAAATCCCGAACGTGTCATACTGTTACAGGATTTTTTCAGTGTGAAAAAAAATCGATTTTTTTGTCTTTTCCATCCTCTCCAATTTTTAAAGCGAATTTCGAAATATTTCGCTGGGAATAGCCATTCTTAGTGAAGAGGATACGGAACAGCGGCGAGTGACCTGGCGCACACGGCGTGCCAAAGACCCTCGGCACTGTATCCGCGTTCAATTTTCATTCTTTTGTCGCCTTTACTACTGATTTATACCTCTAACGAGTTTTGAGGCCAATTTATGAAGATTCAACAGTGGATGTTTTGCTAGAGCGATGTACGGGTGCGAATACGCAAAATAATTAAAATTAGCGCGAAAATACGTTTTCAACGGCGAACAAATCGTGGAAATCATAGCCTGCACGTTCAACAAAGGTTATGATCCAATTTTGAAAGTTATGGAAAAGATGGGTGCGGCAATGGGTGCAGCAGCCGCAGCGTTCGCTGCCAAGTACGCGCACCGTCGACGCTCCTTTGACAGTAAAGAAGCTTGCACAGGTCGAGGACATAAGATAATGGAGAAAAATGAACAAAATGAAAAAGCTGAATGTATACACTATGAAACTGGTAACGCCGATTAGTCGTAAGTGCACTATTTATATGAAATTTTTATACTCGAAACTTCGAACGCGTTTTTCTCGAAATGCTATTTTTCAAAACGGTGGACATTCTCCAGGGAACGGTTCTCAACCGGACGTCTAAAAAATTTTAGAAGAATATTTTTTATACAATTCTTCATCGCGCTATGGAAACTTTTTTTAATCTTCTTTTTTTTATCGAAAAAATGTCGAAAAATACGGCTCAAATCGGTATTTTTTGCTCAAACCACCACCATTTTGCCAATTTTGACAAAATAAAAAAGCCTCCATAACGCGATGACAATCGCATACTAATTAATGATCCGTTGGATTTTTTTGTTTCAGATAAAATTAAAAACAACGGTGTTTTCAACAACAAAAAATATACATATTAACAATAAAAATCATTTCGATAAAAATCGTTTTGTTTCATTTATGAATGTAAATACATGTATAAACAATTTCAGACCGATCGGCCTACAGGAACGGTTCGAAAAAAAATCGTGAAAATCGGCTATTTTTCGGGCCGTCACACTGGACAGAAGATCCCTTAAGATTCTGAGCTTGGGAACCATGACTTTGCAACAAATAACGGTAGAAATCGTTGTCGTGGTAATTCACAGACTCGCGATTTCACTCACGGAGTTCGGTATTATTCGAGTCGTAATTTGAGCAGTGATTTCATCTATGATATTTTGAAAAATCACCGACCCAAAGCTCAAAAGCTCCTCACCGTGATTCGACGACAGTCTGATCTGCTAGAGTACACGAGAATGTGTGTATCATTTATTTTACACGCGTTTAATGGAGGACGACCAAGTTATACCACACGAACTCGACGGAGCGAAATAAAAAACAGATTACCTTCTACACAACGAACGCGTGGAAGAATTAAATTCAACGGTGAAAAAATGATCAGAGCAGTAATCATTACCACGAAATTGTGCACTGCATAACTTGGAATGATACAGACTCATTTTTCGTGAGTCCATAAAACCATAAACTTTGTGATCTGAGACAACCACTTTTTGTTAGTTGCATAGCTTGCGTTCCAATGACCACCTATTACGGTTATGTGCAATCTACGGTTCCTTAGCACAACTAACACGCCAAACAAAATACGATTGACACAGTTACCAGTATAAACAGTGAGGAGTTATTAAAATCGTGATTAAACGCAGTCTCCGTGCAAATAAACACTATCAGTGTTCTAATGACTCGTTGGCGACGCACGTCTAAAGTAGTTACTATCACTACTATCGTCACGTGTTGTTTCGACACTTAAAAAACGGGTTACTTTGACGCTGTAAAAAATAGCCATAATTTATAATGTGCACGGAGAAAAAAGATTATTTGGGCCAACCAAAATAATGGTTAACACAACCAACCAAATTTCGTAATTCCCCTATAACTTAGCTAGTTTTGTGACAACCAAACAATAATGGTTGCACGAACCAAGCCTTGTTATTAGAAAAAAATGAAAGTTATCGTGACTTCTTGGGTTACCTTGTCACCACCAAACTTCTCGGCAATTTATTTTATTAATGTGAGTGCCATCACGCCTGTAGCACGAGACTGGTGGGAAAAATTATGTAAAAATGAAGAGAAGCGGGATCGTCCATTGAAAAAAAAAATCTTAATCGCGTACAGGAGTTAATGATCAATAATTGGGATCACACCTGCGTAAGCCTAGCTACTCTCTTAAAAACGATCTCGCGACATCTCTATGCATCCTGAAATCTTCCCGTCTCATGTTTTTTCCTGCGTAATCCCGGGTATGCTTTGTCGTTGCTGGATCCGTACGAGAAGGGACATCTCTCGCAAACACTACATGACGAACAATGATAATTTATTCCGATAATCGAAATTCATCGGCCGCGTTTCTCCCACTTTCCCTCGCTACGCTTATTTTATTCGGCTACGACCGGACACTCCTGTCACCGAACGTGAGATAGAGATTCTCATGCGTACATAATAATGAAAAACAAAAAAACATCTAATGCAGACTTGACAAAAAGGACAACCGTCAGAGCAAAATTCAAACACAACAACCCACAATTAATAAACCATAACGCAAAAATATGAAGTCACAAACTCAACTCTGATAAGAAATAAATATATTTCTGAAGAGGCCCTGATCAAGGCGAAGCGTTAAAACACAAAAAAACCTCATATACAAGCACCTCACGTACATTGTATCACATAATTGACAAACTTCATATGTATTTCTCTTCATATGTATTGCCAACAAAATGTAGATGCATTTTATTATATCATTTTGGGAACACTTGTATTGCTTCATTTGTTAAAAGATACTTGTGTATGATATGTCAAAGTTTCTAACCTTTTAATTTTTAAATTGAGTTCTAGAAATTTAAACTTGAGTACATTGAATATTACGACGATTATGTGGAGATTAATATTTTCTGCTAAATTTCATGTACTGATGGTATTCTTATTACTTAATTTATATTATTTTCTATTTCGTAAAGCTGATTTTGAAATTTTATATATCTCAGTATATAAAAATTGCTTTCGTTTTTTATAGTGTATGGTCATGTTTGATTATACACGAGTATATATAATGATATATCCGGTCAAGTATAATTATATATAGTTGCTTTCTTTCGGGCGGTTAATGACAAATAGTTAAGTTGTTGAAAACCTACTAGACCCAGTGAACACAGTTGTTTGCCACAATGTAACGGCAATATAACCGATTGTAACAGGTAATGTTACCAATTTGTTACATGTAAGTTGCATGTAACTTGCAATTTCCGACTCAGCAATATAACATGTTACATAACTTGTTATGTAACCGGTACATAACAGTTACATTGCGGCCAATATTAGCAAGGATCATAACAGTTATATTACTGCAATATTATTACGTTATTACGTTATACCTCAGTAACATTATCGGAATGTTATCGAAGTTAAAATTACATTGTTACGATTATATTACGTAACGACAACGTATTATTTAAATATAACTGTAATGTCAAAAGGGACGTATAACAACTACATTACCTGCGTATAACCAATGATATGTAACCTGTTACCAGCATATTATGTACACGCTACGTATTACAAGAGTAACATTGTTTTATTACATGTAACTACCATGGTATATTGCCGTGACAAAACGGGTTCACTGGGTACTAGACCCAGTGAACACAGTTGTGTTGCCACAATGTAACGGTAATATAACCGATTGTAACAGGTAATGTTACCAATTTGTTACATGTAAGTTGCATGTAACTTGCAATTTCCGACTCAGCAATATAACATGTTACATAACTTGTTATGTAACCGGTACATAACAGTTACATTGCGGCCAATATTAGCAAGGATCATAACAGTTATATTACTGCAATATTATTACGTTATTACGTTATACCTCAGTAACATTATCGGAATGTTATCGAAGTTAAAATTACATTGTTACGATTATATTACGTAACGACAACGTATTTTTTAAATATAACTGTAATGTCAAAAGGGACGTATAACAACTACATTATCTGCGTATAACCAATGATACGTAACCTGTTACCAGCATGTTATGTACACGCTACGTATTACAAGAGTAACATTGTTTTATTACATGTAACTACCATGTTATATTGCCGTGACAAAACGGGTTCACTGGGGACCTACATCATACACCTAAAGTGATTCATGAGTTTCCACGGTCAAACACCAACTGCACTTCTGGTTCGTTTTGAGTTTATACAAATACTTAGAGTTTCTGCTGTGTCAAAAACGAATGTCCGAATTGTATAAATATTTGCTAACCTTCGAAAGTGTGAAGTTCAATATTACGGAATGAGAAATAAAAAATTTCAGAGACCGAGTTGTATTAAACCTCCGCAAACCTGTAGGCTTCGGGCACACTGCGCACACACTAGAAACTCTAATAGTCGATAATTCGTTTTTTAAATTGAAGGATTGTCGCGATGCAACTTATTAGCGACACCAAATGTAGCTAGAGTGAAGTAATCAGTTGCTCAAATTTCCAGTATTGATAATACTCTATTAGCATGGTATGTTTTCGTAGTGAAGTGAAATGGAATGTTTTTTTTATTATTTTGCAGAAATGGTTAATATACGATCGGCATTGGGGGCCCAGGAGCTCACGGATAAAAAGGCTGGTTTATCTCGTGCACTCGTTGCCGAATTCCTCGGTACGGTACTCCTCAACTTCTTCGGTTGTGGCGCCGTTGTAACTGGAAATGTCGTAGCGATCAGTCTGGCCTTCGGACTCACAGTCGCCGGAGCGGTCCAGGCCATCGGGCATGTGTCCGGTGGTCACATCAATCCTGCAGTCACTGTCGGTTTGGCCGTGATCGGCAAGGTAAATTGGTACTAAATACAAGATTCTTGACACGTTACTGGGGTCAAGGTAAGCCGATCTGGATAGCAGAGGGAGCCAAGTCAAAATTAGTTATATTCTTCAACAAATATCTCACTGGCTTAGTTACTCGTATTATATTTAAAATATATTATTTGCACCTGTTAAAGAAACAATTGATTGTAAAACAGTGAAAACCTGTAACAATCGTGGGTTGCTTACAAGACATTTGTTTCCACACTGCATGGTTTTTTTTACTCCGCAGGTTTACTATTCTCGAATTTTTTTCAGTTCGATGCTGAATCTGTCCGACATAAGAGTATTGATATTAAGTAGACTAATTTGGGGGAATGCTGGGGACTTGAAAGGGAACTATAAGAAACAATAACTAAATCAAATGATCAACAAGTATTAAAATTATTTAAAAGTATTAAATAGAATTAAGTTCAATTGCAACCTCCAAATATCGTCACGTCGTGCTGTCTGATCAGACATAACAAACGCTTAAGTATACACATATACATATGTCTATAGAATATTGCCATCAAGGCTAAGAGTATTTTTCTCTTCGGCACTTATTTGAATAGATTACCCTTGGCAGCTAGTTGCTGGCACGCCAAGTTTTTGTCAAAAACTTATCTGTCTTTCAAGATGCTTTGCTTGGTTATTCTATCCATTTTCATATATAATCTTTTTTTTGTGGTCTGCAAAATTTTGAACACTCTACATGCCGGAATTGCCATTTTATGGGAAAATGTTGATATAATTAGAATCTATTCATTTGTTTTTTCACGAGATTTCTTAAACAGAGTGGAATACATATTCTTGGTGTAACCGAATGCAGGAATTTAATTATGTAGTCAATAGTCATTATGTGTCAATGTTAAGAAAAGATTTTGTATTGCCCGGACGTCTGTATAACTTAGGGACTCTGCATTTTAAAAAACCGAATAAGATTAAATTAGCAGCAATCTCATTTTTTATATGGACATTTACCTTAAGCAATTCCACTTTTCAGGTAAAAATCTACGTATTGAGCAAAAGAAATTTGCTTGAATTTGCAAAGTACTCCTGATTTACCTTGATGCTTTTGTTTAGCTGTTTTTGACTGGTCTTACATGTACATGTAGTGTACGTCGTACTAACTTCGCCAGTAAAACACGATACAACTGATATCACCCAATCAGTGTATACGCAGTGTACACTAGGGTGTGTCATTTTTGGGCAATTTTTTTTTTTCGACTCAGAAACAGGTTGTATACTTTCAGGAAGGTAAAATAAGAAGCCTGTAAAAATTTTAGCTCTTAATATTAATATTTAGATGCGCCTCATCGCGAATTTCTATTTCCCATTTAAATAACATGGGAAAAAAATTTTTTCATGTTTGGAATTTTATACGTTGGCAATGGCATATTGTTCGATGGAACGCAACACATATTTTATAGAGAATCGCACGCTCTACAAAAAAGATGTCTTGCATTTTTTCGATAGACATAGTCATTCTGATGATATTTGAGTTCAAAGTTCAAAATATACGAAAATTCATCTTTTTGTTAATTTTTAACATAAACATAAACATTTTTTTTTTACTATTAATGGAAATAACGAAAGATATTTTTCGTGAGTATTTTGTCGATTTTTTTTGTAACTATTTATGATAAGTATCAGCCCATTAGAACCAGTTTCGTGACAGAAGACAGGTCTCTACAGCATTGAACAATTCACCAATAAATATTAATTAATCATGGATGAGACAATCTTCATGGTAAATTTAATAATTTACATAAAATTTGATTGAAGATTCTCAATAGAGTCAATAGTTTCGCTATAATATTAACAAAAAGATGAATTTTCGTATATTTTGAACTTTGAACTCAAATATTATCAGAATGGCTATGTCTATCGAAAAAATGCAAGACATCTTTTTTGTAGAGCGTGCGATTCTCTATAAAATATGTTATGCGTTCCATCGAACAATATGCCATTGCCAACGTATAAAATTCCAAACATGAAAAAATTTTTTTCCCATGTTATTTAAATGGGAAATAGAAATTCGCGATGAGGCGCATCTAAATATTAATATTAAGAGCTAAAATTTTTACAGGCTTCTTATTTTACCTTCCTGAAAGTATACAATCTGTTTCTGGGTCGAAAAAAAAAAATTGCCCAAAAATGACACACCCTAGTGTACACCAGTATAAACAGTTGGAAACGCTATTAGTTTTAGAGTCCCTAGAAAGTGTGATTCTAACAATGAAATTCCTCGACGATAATCCTTAGTGAACTATCTACCAAATCACCGTAGTAAATTAAAAGTAAGCTTGCATCCCCACTCCAAGAAAGCTCTGGCGTCGCGATAATTCTCTCACGTCCCTTCCCGATCCAATCACCGAATAAACCACCGTACAAATCACGATAGTGGTACTGTGCAATAAGTTCACTTACAATTTGGATAAAACCACTACGTTAATTGCCACTCCGAGATTCATTTGGGATGGTGGTTTCGACAGTGGAAAGGCCAGAATAAACCACCAGTCCCGATTTTTTGCTTAAGGTTCGTCCAGCGGTTTTTGCTTCGCCACCTCAAACGAACCACAATTTTTTCAACCCCTATTGCTTGGAGTACCAGGTCACAAAGATTGCTATATATGATTAATTTTATTAATTCTTTGAGATCCGAAATTCCGAGTTAAGGGGATGCTGGAGTGGGCGATATCATAGTTTACACTATTCATTGTAAATATGATAGAAACATAATACAAATTCTCTAGGGATGTAATAAAAACCTTTATGCTGCGGGGTCCGGACCGATTTTACACATCTGAGCCTCAGAAACGTTTATATCTTATTTCAACGGATCTTTTGACATCTCGAGCGGTCATTCTGGTTTTTGAGAGATTCAGTAATACATATTTTTTAAATATTTGTTGTATGTCTTGAACCGTAATTCAACCAGACACCGAAGCAGGAAGGTTTTTATTATGTACCTGCTAAATAAAAAATATATTTGTAGCATATTTGCGACAAATAGTGTATACTACGAATGGCCTAATCGACTCCATCATCCCCTTAAGGAAAAAGATAGCCTAGCGACGTTTCTCTTTTCATCCAAGGAATACAAAAACTAACACTAAGGAGAATCACCTTCAGACAATAGCTCCCTCAAGTGCATTCCAATCACTAAGCATTTCCGTACTTTAACAAACACTTCGACTTCAAATCACTTGCGAGAAACACGAATTTATATTATACTTATATTATATACTTATATTATACTTATAAAAATAAGTTGGTGGTTTTATTTGGTGATTAACCAGGAAACTATCGCACCACCCACTGGATCTACATTTTTAGCGACTAGTCGTTTATTCCGTCACTTCTACCGTCGAAACCACTATTCCAAACGAATCTGGGATTGATAATTTGCGTGATAGTTTTGTCAAAATTCTAAGTTAACGTTTTATACAAAACCACCATTTCGCCGGTGGTGGTGTGGCACTTTGGGCGGTGACGGAATCTACTGGGGCCATCCCTAGCAATCTGGAACACCGTCGTTTCCAGCTGATTCACCGTAAAAACCACCGTGGTATTAAAAATATTATTCTGTTGTTTTTCCCTTTGCCCATGGTAAATCGAAAAAACCGACGACATAACGTTTTTTAGGACAGTCGTTTTTACGCTCGTTACCACCAACTTTCGGGTTTTTGGGTTTTGCGAAAAAGCACCCTGTCGTTTTTAGGGTGAAACGGTGGTTGTTGAGGTTGCCAGGGACAAGAGAATTATTGGAAAGGCGGGGCTTTTTCGGAGTGAGAATGCAAACACACTGTTTTATTTCCCACCGTGCTTTGGTAGGTGGTTCGGTAAGGATTATAGTCGCTCTTTCGAAAATAACCACTGAGGTGGTTACAATAGTAGTTCTGTTGGTGATCGGGTATGCTAACCTTCCCAGATAGGAATATCAGCAGTCTGCTCAAACTTCCAGATAGAAACGGATAGAAAAATTTCACTTCCGTCTACTGCACTGAGAAAAATGCACGGCTCTGCCGACCGAATATCTGACTGCTAGAGCTATTTTCAAGTCTGTCGGCACAGCAGTGTAACTGCCCAGTTCCAACAGCTGAACCCTTCCGCTTTACGTCGTCCGCTTGCAGAAGCGAAACGGTATAGCTGTAGGAACTGAACGATGTCTAACTTCCAGCGATCGAAAAAATTTTGAGGTTACGAAGGATAGCCAGCGTCACGATCGAGCTATACTGGGATTCTTACAGCACCCGACTAACAAAATTTCTCCAGTAACTAAAGCATACGGTTCTGAGTACTCTCTCGCATAGATATAGTAACGAATACAATGCCAGCAAAACGATATTGCTGCTAGAGCAATACGCATTGGTTATCTAAGTAAATTCATGGTTATAAAAAATAATATGGACGCAGCAATACGTTGTTTTGTTGCTGTCGCCATACATTTTTCTCAGTGCAAGGTTGCTAGGCGATAAACAATCATTTTTCTGTCACTTGTAACCTATGCAAGTGTTTGAAAAGTCAAAGTGCTATTCCCGATCGTTGATATGACTGAGCAAGGTCAGCGATTCGGTGATGAATCTCTTGAGAATATTTCTAAAAAAATGAAACAAATTGTTCCGGCTAATACAGCTAATATAAATGTTAAATAACGCAATCTTATTAGTGGAAAGTGAGGTTAAAAAAATGATCAACCGAATACCCCTCGAGCTTGAAAATGAATCGGATATTTCCCGATTGTTTCCCTGCACAGCATCGATTGAGTTTAATTTCGCTCAAAAATCCCTCGCGCTGCACCGTATTTGTTTTCGATACGATTATCCGGAAAATGTCAGCTACACTAGTGCGTCGTATTAGTTCGGAAACAGATTTAACAATCAATTTTCACGAGCGGATTGAAGTTGCTGAAAACGTATTCATACGTATAAAATATTGTTACGATTCTATACGTTTCTATCCAAAGTTTGAGCAGGGCACATTAAAGGTCCCGCGTTAGCTTCTGCCACTGGCACGCTGCGGCGGTAGATCGCAGTCATGTGCGACGTCATTGAGAAGTTTCCTGCCGGTACATAATGCTGACCCCGTAATGGATCCATTGTGCAGTAAGAATACTGCACACGTCGTCGGTTGAGAATCCGGCACAGTGAAGGCACACACGCAACCTTCCGTGGCACCATGCGTACAGCTCGGACGCCTCTGTGGCGTTACATTGCCTCGAAATCGTTCAGCAAGCAACAAAGTGACGGCACGTATCCATTACATGACATAAAGTTAAATTTTTAATGTAGTATCACGTTGTCAGTTCAATATGGATTCACGAAAAAACGTAGTAATAGAACCGTGACAGTATGTATCTAGCACAATAAATCACAGGATGTCCTGACCACGGACTTACATACAGGTCTTGACACGATCGGGGTGGGGGTAGTCCGCTTATCGGGTGGCAAATTCGTTTGGCTTGTGGCCGCAAGGGCTGCGCTGCGAATGAGGGATGTTCGTAACCGCGCATGCGCATTGAATCCGAACCTTAATATAAAAAATTCTAAATGATCTACGATAATAATATTCCACAATGTTAAATGTGTTTTCCTATTCTGGCAAATACCACGATGGGTACAAATAATTTGGAAAGCTCCTTCATCACTCGTGACCCTGAAAGCATGGATGATGTTTATTCGTAATGTTTCCGAGAAAACGGGAAGGCGTAGTGGGTAGACTTTAAATTCACAATCTCGCGATTTTGGATTCGATCTTCTGCCAAATTTACCGAAGAAAGGTGAATAAACACGACTAAATATACGAATTTTAAAAATCTTTATTTTTTCCTTACTAGTTCGTGAGTTTAGTAAATTTTTTTTAACGACCAAATTTTTTCAATTCTATATTTTCTCGTTGGGCATTCTGCTACATTCTTAATTGTATCTAATAAACCACAGCGTAAGACAGAATCTCCGAACGATATTCTTCACAAGGGAAGGAAAAGTTATAAGTTGAGAGAACTGCATCACAACTCTTATATACAACGTCACAACAGGTTTTGGTCTCTGGTTTTATCTCTTTCTATCCCTCTACTGCTAGCGTCGCATGATGGTCACAGTCAACCCTAAAAAAGCGGACGCTATTAGTGCTTCCCCCACCACCAAAATCTCTTGGTCTTTCAAGACCCGTGTGTAAGACTGTGGTCCTTGAAGAGACTGGCACAGGTCCCCAACGAGGGACGAGCCAACTAGGATTTAAAAAAAAAAGACCGTGGTCCTGACCAGTGACATAAAATGACGCATCACTATGACCATTACGTGACGTCATGTGACATGCGATGACGCCAATTCCTTTTTAGCTGATGTTATATGTAAAGCTGATCATCGTGCAAATTTGGGCAATATTACGATACGTTTGGCCGCAATATTTGATGCTCGTTTCTGATAGTACTTTTCATGGGGAACAAAAGAGTTCATATGAACTATATGCCTAACTATCTTAGTTTTCGAGATATTCAATTTTAAAGATTTCAATATGGTGTGAAAAAATGGACAGTATTACGATTTTCAGGACGCCAGGATTTGACGGTGGATTTATCATTCTTGGACCAAGACACAACAACAACAATAATAACATTATTACTTTTTTCTACGGGGGGGCTTCGCAAAAATAACATACAGCCGTGCTACGTACTAAATTTGATGATGATCGGTAAAGTCAGGTAATGACCAAGTACTATTCGATGGTTTGGTGAAGCTGTTTACCGGAAATGCTGCCGAAATAAGAATCCTGCAGTTAATTTACCACGGTCATATGATCGTCTCTTATACCGAAAATGGTTTCTAGATGGTTTTCGAGAAACGAAGCATCAACAAAAGTTGGGATTAATCTGATTAGTCTATTTGGTATCGACAAACGATTACGCATCGATTGGCCGCTTGGCAAACACGAACGGACTTGAAAATCAAAAATTTGAGCCAAGTAAACGCTAATTTTTTTGGCGTTTCTAAAACACGGCTGGACCGACAATCGTTTCAATCAATCTATTAATCATTTACAAACGATTTACAAACCGTTAGAAGAAAAAAATATTTAAAAAGTCGAAATCGGCCGGCTAACTTCATACAGATATTTTGAATTCACAAATTTTGAGGACAGGTTCGTAATCAGCGACCGCGTAAATTCTCCAATGCCAACTTTCACAAGAATTGAGTGAACTATTGTAGTGTGCGATGACGACGACCATCTGGCATAACTGTACTTGTTTCGAAGCGCTACCGCGACTTTTAATTAACTGTAATAATTAATGTGATGAGCGACCCATTTAATAAACAGAAGCAATTAAGGGGAAGCTGGAGTAGATTTCTTTACCGACAGGGTAAGAGAGCCTTTGCTGCAAGATATAATCGCTTCAGGAATTCAAACTTATCAAATCAGACGGTACCTCAATTCTTTGAAGTTTTTTCTCCATTCCAGTACCTGTGAAATGTCGATTACATCAACGAAATCCGCGTATAGTGTGTCCTACAGTTGCTTAGACTTTAACCTAAAACGAACAGACCACGACACTGTAGAACACACTATACGCGAATTTCGTTGATGTAATCGACATTTCGCTGGTACTGGAATGTAGAGGAAACTTCAAAGAATTGATAAGTTTGAATTCCTCAAATTTAAACTACGTACGTAGTGTATTAACAATTAAACGTATAGTGTGTTCTACGAAATAGCACTTTTTGCATAGGAAATGTCGGTAACCTAATCTACTCCAGCTTCCCCTTAAGGTGTCAATCAGTAATCTCAATTATTTGAAAAGTTCCAATGATTTTTGAACACTTGCCCACCAGTAAATTGTTTGATGTTGAAAATCATGTGATATTGATTGCAGGACAGTGATTTACAAGTGATTATTTTCACCTCCAATAATAATAAATAACGTGGTTTTTATTTTGGCGTTTGTGATTGACTCCGATCGTAACCTAAAAATGTAATGGAGTAAAACACCCATTATTGCAATATACTATTTTAAGATGATTAAAAAATTAATATGTGAAAAAAAAAAAAGAAATTCAGTGTGTTATTGCCTTATTTGCGATTGACCTCAAAGCTCCCAATGTCCAATAAAATACTGTCCCTTTTAGTGAAATTTATTATCAAAACAGACAGAAATAATAAAGACTTCTTTAATTTATATACATGATGAATTTCATTTATTACCAAATTCAATAAAATCAGTGGTTATTAAGTGAAGAACTGAGATTTGCATCCTTAGTTTTTTTGCAAACTACAATCACATTCACTGTTATCATGCAATTAAGTCTGTGTATATTTTGATAGTTATTTCATTCACGACAAGTTTGGACCAGATAGATGCGAAGTTACTTATCTTATTTCATTTATTCCAATTTTTTATTTCAGTAGAGTAGTCAACATTGTTTTTCTTGCACAACTTTTGCACGATTTAAATTTCATAGGTCATTTGAATCAAACACTAATTTCATGCAAATCAACATTCTTGCGGTAAAAAATTATAGGATATTCAATTTAATTTTTGCCAATAATTCACAAATATTTGGATATTTCCTGTAGGACATCCTAAATAATTCTTCATATTATTGAAAATCAGTATCAGAACAATTTTGTAATCATTCAAGTATAGGAAAATGCGTACAGAGTTTGTTTATCTACTGATGATTAAACTTGAGATGAACTTTTAAATGTTTTGTCTTACGATAGTTCTTTTTGGTTTTAGCCCAAGATTTTCACTCCAGTGCAGGTTCCAGACTTATCACTACTAGGATTAATCCTAATACGCTCTTATTTTCTTTAAAAATTCATTTCATCGTGTAACTTGAAGAATTTTTTCTTTAGTTTGAACATTAAGAGTGACATCTCTCCAAATGTTAATATCAGTTTGATATTTTGTACATCAGTTAATAACTTTGACCAAAGGCTTTTAAAATAATCTTTTGTCTGAATTCCAGTGAAATTATATATAGAAGATTTAAAAAATAATTCTCTAGTCAGTTTGTTCTAGATTATGCACAGAGTTGAAACAGCCTAATTCTACATTTTCCTGGAACCATCAATATAAACTTAGCCAAAGGTCGGCCAATTCCTAATAAAAAAATACTGTGTGTACAGAATTTGAGGCAATAACGTCTGTAGTATGATACACTCCAAAAAGAGGTAGTAAGTTAAAAATATAGAGTGGCTCATGTTGTGAATAGATGCTAAGAGGAAGGAGAAAAATATATAAGAATTTGCGCAGTATACTATAAAGCTGTACAAAAAGCATCGGCACTTTAAATATAATCTTCGAAAATCGGTAGAAAATTAGAAAACAAATAAATTAACTTTATGGTTAGGAAAAATTTAGACCATAGTACCTGTCGAGCTTGCACCGTATACTATAAATTGTTTCACGATAAAATATTTATTCCCACTTGTAACCTAGTCTATTATCAGGTCTTAATATGCTCTACAAACAAAAAAATTATTTGTCGATTATCTTATTTTAAAAAGATTTTTTTAAAAATGTTGTTCCCTGTCTATAAAAAAAAAACAATTTGTACTTGATAATACGTAAGGCAGATGTTTTCTATTCATTTCACATGGAAAAATCCTGAAAAAATGTCTCCAAAGTCTGAGGTTTTTATACGCATCAAAATAGTTCTAATGTTTGTTATGAAAAAAATTCATTCAAAATAGAAGCGCAGTCATGCCCACTTTCGGCCTAAGCTTAAAAACATTGCTATCTGATACAGAATTTATAGGATTATTTTCAGATTTTTGAAAAATGAAGTTCAGTATTTTCGTTATACATAATCATAAGTACATAGAATGTTTAAAAAGAAATGAATAAAAATTAATAAACATAACGTTAAAAAACAAGGATGAAACGCAAGAGGTCGAGGTGAACTTAGTATGGAATGCCTCATACACTTTTTCTAAATAACTTTTCTCGTCGTTTCCGTCGATTCTGATTGGCCTGACAAAATAATGTCGCAAAACAATATCATGAAAACAAAAAAATTTCTATTAGGAGGCGAAAGAAAAATGAACATTACCTGAATTTACTATCAATATTATACGAGGCTAAGAGCATATGCCAATACGCATCGGTCAGGAATACGTTCGCATTGCTAGCTACAGTAATAATAGAATAGACTCTTCGTCCGTTCCAATAACATGTCGAATGATAAAAATTGTTCACCGGTTTGATCTGAAAGCTACAATAAGTAAAAATTGTACTTTTCACCTCTCATTATTTTGGTGTGTTGCATTGCAAAATTGCAAAATATAATGCTTGGGATGTACTTAAGGGGATGCTGGAGTCGATTAAGCGATTCGTAGTATACACTATTCATCGTAAATATGCAACAAATATATTTAAACTTTTTCACGGAGGTAATAAACACCTTCATGCTTCGGCGACCACTCGAATTACCGTTCAAGACATAGAGCAAATGTTTAAAAACACGTAATGCAAACGTATTGCATTGCAAAATTGCAAAATATAATGCTTGGGATGTACTTAAGGGGTTGCTGGAGTCAATTAAGCGATTTTATACTATTATACTATTCATCGTAAATATGCAACAAATATATTTCAACTTTTGCACGGAGGTAATAAAAACCTTCATGCTTCGGCGATCGCTCGAATTACCGTTCAAGACATAGAGCAAATGTTTAAAAAAAGTATATTACTGAACCTATCAAAAGCCAATATGGCCGCTCGAGACGTCAAAAAGTTCGGTTAAAGTAAAATATAAACGTTTCTGGGGCTCAGATTTGTCAAATCAGACCGGTCGTCGAAACACGAAGGTTTTTATTGAATCCCTGCAAAATTTCAAGTATATCTGTAGCATATTTACGATGTATAGTGTATATTACGAATTCGCCCAGTCCAGCATCCCCTTAATGAGGTTTTAATGCAAGATCTTTCTGCAAAAATATACCATCGACAATATTTTGTTTTTATAGTTTTTTCGATGACCCGGCCGCCATAAGAGTAATAAAGTAACCAAGCATGTGAGATATTTGTCTCCGACCTCTTAAATGTGATCACTATCAATATTCCGAAGTTCGCATTTTTTAAATCTCTTGTTTGTCACAATGCTTAAAATGATTTTTATGGCTATGAGGGACATTGCAAAAAAACGGCAATAAAATAGACATGACATTTTGACGATACTTACCAACTTTCTTACTACCGTTGTATTCATCGTCTCCATTAAAAAAAAAAATTCTCTGATAAAGGTTCCAATCATTCGGGCAATCCTTTACATCATAGCTCAAAGTCTTGGCGCAATTGCTGGATCTGCTGTTGTGAGAGCTCTGTCAGCCCCGTACACAGAAGAAGGTTGTGTATAGTCATCGAAATCCAGCACTAACAAATTCATGTAAAAAAATGAAATGTATTCAATGATAAACGCTAAATTGCAGAACGGATAAAGCATCTTGGCGTCGTTTCTTTGGCAACTGGAATAGAACCCGTTCAAGGATTGGGTATTGAATTCTTCCTCGCTTTAATTTTGCTTCTCGTCGTGTGCGGTGCCTGTGATGCTGCTAAACCAGAAAGCAAGGGCATCGCGCCGCTCATTATCGGACTTGCCGTCACTGTTGGTCACATCGTGGGGGTAAGAATAATTGTGAATTTCCTAAATCCTTGAATGCTATCCGCATTCTGTATGTTCACATTCCTAAATTTCTTTCGTTGTCAATTTCAAGATTCCGCGAACTGGATCCGGCATGAATCCAGCTCGTGCATTGGGAAGCTCCGTCGTTATGGGAACGTATTCCAGTAGTTTTTGGATTTACTGGGTTGGACCTATTCTCGGTGGGATGGCTGGAGCGCTTCTCTATAAGCATGCAATCGGAGCAGCCAAGGAGCCTGAATTACCGAAATCATACAATCCCGTTGCCTCAGAGGAAAAGGAGGTACATTATTCAGCGGACCGTAGAGCTACGTAGAAAAATAATAACATTTTTTTCAATAATTTGAACGCAAGAGGCTTGATAACATTTTTGCAAATTGTTCTGAAGGAAAACACCTCTGAGAATCAATTTATTAAGCATACAGATTATGCGTTGATGAAAAATGATTTAGTTCAAGTCGATTAAATACTGTTTTGCTGTGTTCGTATAAAAAAAACGGTCGTATATAAGTGCCCAATGTTTCACAATACTAAAAGATATTTTAATATATAAGCAACAAATGACTTGACGATTGATTTGTTCGTGAAGTATAAATAGTAAATCGAATAGTCACAAGAAAATAACTTTTATTAAATTTGTCGTCGTCATTTTGATATTACGAGACATTAGAAAATCACAAAATCCTTCGTTGATGTTATTATTTTTACATATTATCATACTCGGAGTTGCTTCCCATTGCCGATCCGGACCTCGACAATTATTGCATGGAGAGAAAAAGTTTCCTTGATTTTAAGAAATCACTGAAATCTCAACCTATAAAACATTTTTTTGGAGGCAGTGAAAAAATATATTGGCGTTGATAATATGTTACTTTATAACTAATCTTGAACTTAATGAAATGTGGCGGCAATGAATCAAGAAGTTTTAAAAACCAAACTCTGATACACTTTTGTTTTTCACTTTTTCAACGCGACTAACTGAAATATTTGAAAGCTTGTAAAAGTTCAAACGTCTTTGCCCTACAGCGGTTCGAGTACATAGACAGTGGACGAGGTGGCCTCTGAGCGTGAGAAAGAAAAAAAAACGAAAAAATACGGACAGATATGATCGGTCGAAGGACAAACACGCTCTTCCACTATATTCATCCCCTCGCGTCGCGACTCTCATGTGGGACAAACGAGGATTGAGTTATTTTAAGAATAACATTATACGTTTTTCCAGCTTCAGCGGCTCACGGGCAGGAAGGGCGCGCATCCAGCTTGATGCTTTAACAACAAGTTAATTGGCATGCGAAACATCTGAAGAATAACAACAGCATGACGTGAAATTTTCATCGTCACTATCCTTTCGATCCTCTACAAACTTCACGAATGGTAGTGGAAAATAAAAAAATGTCCTCTTCTCGATACCATTTATCACTTTTATTTTGCTCGAAAGCTTTGTGAACTATAGAAAGCAAATGCGTCTACCATTAAAATATGATCGATGCCATCATTACTCGAAAAATTAATATTTCGGTGAAACACGGAAAACTTGATATCACGGAATTCACTGCCAAATCTTTGTTTTACATCTCACACGCTCTATTTTTTATGACGAATCACGACTATTGGGGGGAAAAAAAAAACGTGATAGCCTGGTAGGTCTAAACACCGACCAAAGCACCGAAAAAGCACTGAGTGCTTTTCTAATATTAAAAATATAGGGATTTTGATCGAAATCGTCCCAAAAAACCAACACTAGCAATTTCTACGATCTCTGCTTCTTAGAAAAAAAAAAACTCAATAATTATTGGCTTTGTTACATTCAATTAAGCGGCTTGAGTTTGGTTTTTTTATTTCCACATATTTTAACTTATTAGTGAGTTTAGTACTATTTGATCGTGGAAAAAGATTAGAATTGTTCAGACGTTCGGTATTCGCTATTCGCGTCTATGTAAATATATATTTTAGTTGCTTGTTTAATGTGAATAATTCCAGGCATTTACATGGTCACATCTGCAGTTATTCCAATAGAAACACGTTTAACCATTTTTTACTGAAATCTATTGTTTCAATTGCTATATATTGAATACATTGCACTGTGGAAGCGACTGACCTTCCAAGATCGAAATTAAATAATTTTAGGCATCATATATTACATACAAATGTACAAGCACATTTAGAATTTCCTTATACTCCAAACAATCAAACGCAATTCTTGTGAAAGTGTGAATAGACGAGTAATCTAAAACTTAAGTTCATATCCCCATATATTACAGTTTCACCGATGACATAACATTTTTTTTATTATTCGCAATCAAATGTGTATACCTAACTGCCAAGTAAACTCAAACATAAAATGAAAAATGAAAATAGCGTCGGTTAGTTAATTGTAGCACAGACAATATTTTTTTTTTAGTTTTTGGTGCTTTCGATCAAACTTTTGGTGTATTTAATATTTGAATGGCATTCAATGCTCACCGGTGCTTCATCGGTGGCTGACCTTTGTTCTTTCAGAGATCAGTCTTTTTTGCGAAAACCTGCTAGGGTATCTCCAATACAATATGCTGTACATAACACATCGAGAGTCAATGCAACGTGTCTAATATTTGACCAAGCCCCACGTAAAATTGATTTTTATATATAATGCGTGCAAGTCTATTTTACACTGAGATTAATTATTAAATTATCTAAGAATGAATGTCTTAGGCTTAGATGTAATGTAACTTTGTGTATTAGCATAAATGTGTAAACCCGTACTATTTTGAATGTTCAATAAAGATATCGATTTATATTCATTCTCTTCGTAGAAAAGAAGACATTAGCAAAAATCCCTACCTTATTCCTGACCAAATAATTTTTTCTTCATTAAGATATGAACTAACAAGGTGATATAAAAGGTTCGTCTGTGAAACTGTACCTCAGAATACGCACACACACACATACCCCGGACATTTTTTTACCCGCCTATACTAAATTTCGATTTTTATAGTCCCATGAAAACCACGAAGACAAAACTTTTTCGAGGAGGTAGTAAATTCAGAAATTTTTAACAAAATTAATAAGTTTCTATCGCCGAAGGGCATGGCAATTTAAAAAAGGATGCAAAGTAGAACCTTGCACATTGCTTCCTCATTGAATTTTGCTCTCTACCGAGCAACCTCTACGGGGAAGTATTGTGATTAATTTTGGCTTCCTCATAGAGGAAGCTTTGCAAAGAGCAAAATTTAATGAGGAAGCAATATGCAAGGTTCTACTTTGCATCCTTATTTTAAATAAATTAATGAAACACCGGCACATCTCATTTTGATTAGGCACAAATTTCTGTCTTACTTTCTTAACTTCTGCGGAAGTTATAGCGAAAATGTCTGTTTTTTTTTTATACACTTGAAATGCTGGAAAATTTGAACGACTTTACCAAACAGCACCAAATTCGGCACATAGCAGCGCTGTATGTTATTTTTTATTTGTAGAACATTTCAGTTGATTTGTTGAAATCCGACGTGATTTATAGCAAAATTGATATTTTCTACAAAAATTCAAAATTCTATAAAATCCAATACCAAACAGCGTCTAACGTGTCTTTAGTTATGAAGAGCTATGTATCGCCATATCGGCGAACTTTTACAAAAGTTGGAGAGTATACATTTTTTAAAAAACTTTAAAATTCTATAAAATCAGTATACATAGACAATTTTTTTTAAATCACAGCAATTGATGAGAACTTATTATTCTACTTGCGTGCCAAATTTGAGTTCGATTGATCGTGCCATTCACGAGTTATAGACGATTGAATTTGCGGTTCTTGGAACACATATTTTTAGAACCATTTTTCTCGACGTTTTAGGTGATTCTAAGCGTGCTGACATTACAGTCTGAAAAAAAAAAAAAATTCATGAAAAAAGGCTTCCTCTGGGAGGAAGCAAAAGAAATTGACTTTTTGTCAACCATGAAAAACTTATTTGAGAAAGTTAGAATCAAGTTATGTTCTAGAAACAAACATTCCAAAATATGTCATGAAACATGTAGAAAAAACACCAACAATTATTAGCACTTACCTGCCTACTGTACCCTCCTGAGGCAACGCGAAAATCCAAGACAGAAATATGAAAGTATTGAGAAAAAAAAATTGGCACCGAAATGGACACAGGGGAAAAAAATCTTCCCTAGGAACGGCTATTTTTTCCCAATACGTCACAAAACTTCGTCTATTTTCATAAAGTTCGTCCAGTTTTACTTCCTTTTCTAAATATTCTTTATTACTTTTATTTTCTCAGTAATCTCTAACGTTTTTATTAAAATTGAGAGGTTTGTTAGCAGTGTTGCAGGGCGAAATACATACGTTTATTCGACCGAATAAACTTAAGAATTCTTGTGCGAATGATATACAATAGTTCGCGCAAGCAGAGTTTGTAAAACGTACAATTACCTACAACGATAAAATATATACATTTGCGCATATAGATACGTAATTTATAATTTTTATCGAAAGAAATAATTTCATTTGCGATATGAAGAGTGAAAAAATTGGAAGAATAACTCAAAAAATTTAAAAAGTGGATCGTCGAAGAAACAAGCTGAGTGAATTTTACTCAGTCGACAAATTTAAAGGATTGAATCCACGGTCGGACTGGCACACACTTCGCTTGTTTATTTCCTGAGTTCTACGGTTTTTTTGGACTTCCCTGAACCATGGTCATCGTGATTTGAAATTTTAGTTGGGAAGGTTTAGAAAAAATTAAGCTTCAACACTGTTTTGTGACACTTACACACCACACGTTGTATTTTAATACGTACATCTTGATTTTTTTGTCGAATATTCATTTTTTCTCCGATCTTCGACTATCGCTCGTAATTATCTTTGCCGTCTATGTATACTGAATGCACAGTATTTACTGCCCCTATAATAACAATAGTATTTATATTATACGTTAACTGGAACACATGTACCATCTCGTTAAGGTATCATATGGTTGTGATAATCAGCAGGCTTTATTCGCACTCCAATATTTATGTTATTTCGTGTGAATCCGCAAATCTCGTGTTCGAGAATCTATGAGTGTAAATGAAAATATGGTATACAAATTACTCCCTTTTCAATGAATCTTTTTCGCGTCTGTTTTCGGAAAGTTGTAAAAAACGAGGCATGATCATTGCAATCCACACAATAGCTTATGTACATACAAACTTTTACGTTCAAAAAATTGATAGTATTTTTTTCAATATAGTATGTTATAGCAGAATAGCTGAATCGATCATCTAAAATTGATATTAATATTTACACATTGTTTACAAATGCCAAATTAAATCCTCGTAGGTTTTTGACTTTTTCGCTTTAAACTTTCCATGGACCGTGACACTTAGACCGAATGTCGAAGTAGACGTGATGAGATCGACGATACGACGGATAACTTTTCGTTATTCATAATCATATCGTGATCATAACGAATTATTTAAATTATTAAACGTCGCAGTATCGGTACATATGTTTTTTTGTTCCTCCGTAACTTCAACAGATGCCAGAGCATCGCGCTTTGCGTGTGACGCAAATATCCGCTAATCAATATATTTAGAGTTATAAGATAACATTTATCTTGAATTTATTCTTAAAAATGGATAATCGAAGCATTCCTTGGTACAATAATATTAATAGTAATAAGGATAATATAGAGAAAAAAAGTTGTGTTTAATCGGGCTAAACATATCATTGGTGCATCCGTAGTTGATCTAAGGAAGAGCGGAAAATGCAAAGGTATTTAAATCTGAAAATCTAAGGGGAAAAAAAAAAAACAAGAAGTATTGACGAACGAATACACCACAAGATTCGTGGAGCGCTAGAATATCACTACCAAATACGGCCGCCCGAAGCATACTTCGGAAATTCTTTTGGTGTTTACGAATAATGGTCGATTTGTTCTTAAAAAAACCCATAAAAATAGTCCAAACATAAAAGCGTAAAAAGTAAAATGTCAAAGTTGAAACAGCATAAAGCTGTATGTTTCGCGCAGCTATTACATCGATTACCAAAATAACGCCGTCAAGAGTCGACTATTGAGTTTTCGTAAGAATAGAATAGATAGCCAAGAGAAACAAAAAAAAAAAAAAAAAATAAAGAACAAAGAAAAAAATGTTGAAATGTGGCGAAATTTTAATTGTCAATCATTTCGTTTTCGTCAGCGGCGGCAATTATTCAGCTATTCAGATGCGATTTCTGCGTGTGTTAAACATTACGTTTTTTCTGCATGATTAGCCCTCCATTTGGGAAAGTTTGTCCTCCAAACTATCCTGACTTTCGTTGGTATCGTTCAAGTTAATCGTGTCGTCGCGCGAAAGTTCGATCACCGATTCATTAAGACTGGGGTCGGGTTTCGGGCACATTAGCGGCGAGTCCGAACCCTCGAATATATCCGAAGCGGACATATCCTGCTGTACCAGTGTAAGACTCGTATCTTCTTCGTGGGTGGTGATTTCCTGCTCGGCAACGGCTATGTCAATGATACCACTGCTGTCAACGGTCTCTTGTTCATGTTCCTCTACCGGTTCCTGCACCTGATTTTGATCCTGGCCCTTGAGCTGCTCTTCAACTTTGGCAGCACCTTCATCTTCAATGGTACAGTCATCCGGTTTTATTGGTTCAGGTATTGCGGTTATTGTGGCCGGAGTATCGATATCCTCGCTTTCTTTTCCGTCACTGTCGGTTATCCCGGACATTTGCGCAAGATTGGTCAATACATTCTCCTGCATCTTCACGACGCTATCCGCCGAATTTAGAATGCTGCTAAATTCGCGACTCATTTCCTCGACCTCTGAGGGATCCTCGGTCTTGACAAAAATCACCTTCTTATTCGTATAAACCTTGGAGCTCGTGATAGCCAACTGTTTGCTTCGTGTGACCGGAGCATCGAGTGCAGCTGCGACTTCGGTTTGCGTGTCCGGCTCGGGAATCTCTTCGGACTGACTCTCAAGTTCTTTCTTTACATCCACCTCCTTGCCATCATTTTCCGAGTACTCTTGCTCCTCATCGTAGATACTTTGCTTTCTCTTAACGAAAACACGTTTGAGAGGCAATTGCTGCTCATCCTCGGATTCATCATGCCGTTCTGGCAATGATTCGTCAATAGCTTCAGTCTCCTGCTGTTTTCTCGCTTGCAGTTCCTCGATTTTAATGCGCTGCTGTTCCACACGTTTCTCAAGCTGTTCAAGCTTTTCCTTCGTCTCCTGATCGCCCTTCGAGCCTGCGATAGATTTTTTAGCCTCGAGCTTGACATTCCCAACGGTAACACTTTTCTCGGGTGCACTAGAAACCTGTGAAGTTTTAAGCTCGAATTTCGGTGTCTCATCGAGCAGAGACTCGCCAGATTTTGGTTGAATAGTTGTCGTGGTTGCGCCTACGAGTCTCCCGTCCGTCAATGGCTTCAGTACTTGTTGAACGAAGTTTGAATTTTTATTGTCCAAAGCTTTCTTAACAACGACTCGTTTAACGACATTGCCAGTCGGTAATTTGGCCAATTCAGCGGGATCGATTATCGTACCGTCGGGATTCATGATAACCTCGCGAGTAGTGTCGCCTTGACGAATAATTCGTCTAACGATAACGCGTTTGGTAACTTTGGTAGCGGAGCCAGAGGGGCTCGGTGCGACAGCGTCGGTCTCTTTGCCCGCGGGGGTCGTCACCGTCGTACCTTCGACCGCGCCACCACCCACCGGCTTTCTCACCACGATACGCTTTATTACCTTAACCGTGTTGACAGATTTCGTCTGGGGGCTGCCCGTCACGTTCTCCGTGCTCTTGTCTTCCTTCTGGGATGACAAGGCCGCGGCGCTCTGAGCCCTCGTGTGAACCTGATTCGGCGGGCTCGTTGACGAAGACGCATTATCCTTGCCTTGACTTTCCTGTGGAATGTTGGTATGTTTGAGTGGTATCTTATGTTCTTTGAATACCGACGCAACGATCTTCTGTACCTCTGCCTCGGTGTCGTCGACACCGCGTGAACCCTTGGCCGTCGTAGTCGTCGTCGTCGTCGTCGTTGTCGTTGGGTCATCGTTCTCGCGGGATTGTTTTTTGCCGCTCGATTGCTGAACACCGGCTTTACCGCTCTTCGGAGATTCAGAGACCTCTCGACGCTGAATGGGCATCAAAGTTTTGATGGTTTTCTTTACGATGTTGCCGTCTTTACCTCGAACGAAGACGACCTGCTCCTTGCGATCTTCCTTCTCGATGCGTTCCTCTCCATCCTCGTCTTCCTCGCTATCGGGTGGCTGAGTCTTCACCTTGGGCAGTTTCTTAACGACATAAGCCGGAGGCTCGTAGTCGTCATCGCCGTCCGAATAAACTTCTTCCTCTTCCTCCTCTTCCTCGGATTCCGACTCGATCTTGTCTTTGTCCGGTTGCAAACCATCGGGACCCATTTTCTCGCCAGCTTCAATGTGCTGTTTTATGTGAGTCACGTAGTCGGCACGATTGCGACAGGACTCCTGGCAAACGTCGCAAGTAAGACCCATTCCCGAGCGCTTACTGTGAGTCAATTGATGGACCTCGAGGCTCTCCTTACGCTTGAAGGCTTTTCCACAGTCCTCGCAGACGTGTCGCTTCTCCACAGAGTGGGAGCGCATGTGTCGTGTTAAATGGTGCGAGAGGAGGAATTTACGTGGACAAAGTTTGCACAGATAAGGGCGATGTCCAGAGTGCGTGGCGAGATGACGAGCGAGCTTGGTGCTCGTACGAAAAGCTTCCTTGCAGTATTCACAAACGAACGATTTGTCTTCGTTGTGTAGCAGCTCATGGCGTTCAAGACCCTGTTTATAGGTGAAGCGTTTATTACAGATGTTGCACTGATAAGGCTTGGTCGTTTTGTGCGAAGAGTCCTCATGCTTCTCGAGCTCTTCGGGGGTGAAGAACTCGCGATCGCAGTGCTGGCAGCCGTAGCGCATGTCATCGCGATGAACCTTTTCGTGACGCTGCAGAAGATTTGCGCGGGAAAAGGTCTTGTTGCATATCGAGCAGGAGAAGGGTTTGTCCGAGGAGTGAGTGGTCATGTGCTTGCCGAGATCGTATTTTGAGAAGAACATGCGATCGCACAAAGTGCATTTGTAATTGCGATCGCGATGAGCTCGCTGGACGTGCAGTTGCAACGATTGACGGAGCGGGAATGTTCGATCGCATTGGTCACACGCGTGGACTCGAATCTCTCCTGGCTCTAATTTTCTATCTTCCTTCTCGTTTGCTGTATCTTGGTCGCCCTCGGTATCACCCTCCTGCTCTTCCTTGTACAAATCGTTGCGCTCGGCTTTCATGCTCTGCTTCTCCTGTTGACGCTCACGATCCCGTTGGCGCTCCCGGTCACCATTGTCGACTCGCGGTTTCTTCACCGAATCCGTCTGCATCCTCGATTCGTTGGTACGCTTCAAACCAGACTCTGGGAAATCTGTTGATATCGGAGGAAACGGACGAGGTAGCACACCTGTCATCGGGTATGCACGCAAAGCCTCGTCAGCCTTCTTGCACTGCAACTTGAACTTGTACGATCGATCCAAATTCCAGCGACAGGCGCTGCATATCATCTGTGGCATCCCGTCGGCTGCATACACCTTGAATCAAGTTTTTAAAATTTATTATTAACATGATTGTTTAGTCTTTTAGTCTTTTAGTCTTTTTAAATATATTTTCTCTTATTATATCATTGAGTGTTATTTTTTTTTTGTCTATAGATACATTATATATGACAACTGATTTTCCTTTTTTAGGAATGGAATTTTGACAATGAAATCGAGTAAATTTTCATTATATATGATTGCTTGTGAGATCAACTTCAAATTTAAAAATTGAAACCATTCTTTTCAGTATGTAAGGTTTTGTAAATAACATAATTCTATGAAGAGCTGTCACATATTTAAATTAAGAGAAAGGATATGAGTAGAATATTTGTTAAAGCTTCCGGAAACTTTCAACTTTTCAGTGTTTTTGTAGTTTGTGCATACATTTTATGTTCGTATTTGTAAAATTGTGGAAATCATTGACAATTCACTATATAACTACAAGCGACATATCTTTAAACTCCATCATTTACGAATATATTTGGACTAAATTTGGACTCCATATTCTTTTAAAGAAATCCAACACAAAGATGAAAATTTAATTTAAACATCTAGGTTATATTTCAAATGTTTCCAAGTAAAAACTTAAAATTCGTGGATGTATTCATTTTAGAGTTTAGGAAATAAATTTGTGATTCTTCAAAGTGATTCCTAAGAAAAAATTGCTGGATCACATCTTATTTCTCTTATGGAATTCTCAGGTAATAAGAAAAATAAATTGCAACTATGGACTCTAATACACTAAATCATTTTTACTAATTTCTACGCATGAAATAGTTAAATTTGTACAGTTTCAACAGTATTCAGCAAAACTACTGGACTCTATTACTGGAATAATTTGATTCAATACAAATTGTTACTGTATAACTCTTTCATAAGGATAATGTGAAACTTATTCCTGATTTGTCTTTCTCACTTTGATATGAGCAATCATTAATTTCGTTGAACTTGTACTTATAAATGTTTGATATATTTCAAAGATAAAATGAAATATTATGAAGGTGAATATACGTATATTATAAATTATGGTGTTTAGTGGCAAATAACTGTCTACTCCTGACTTTTCTCTTTATCGCATTTGCCATATATAGCATTTCAGCTGTAGGCAGGGAAAACTGTGGAAAGCTTACATTGATATAGCCAGTCTCCTTTTTCCCAATCAAAGTGCCAGAGCCATAGCATTTTTCGTCAAGAACGTAAATGCAAACTGCAGAGATATACATGTACCCCTCATACTTACGATACCTGTGTATCTCTAATGCATGGAGTTTCATTGCGTCTGTATTTCAAAGAAACAATGGACAAGGAAACAATTCTCCACGACATTATACATCTGATTGAAAGTATTATAAACAGTATAATACTTACATAAATGTAAGTATTGCACTTACATGTGAAATAATCAAAGCTCGATGCAACAGAATTACTGCAAGTTATAAATACAGTTGTAAACTTCCAAACATCAGTTTCAGTATATCATAGGATAAACATATTTACGTTGTTAGATTCAGTACAGTACACATTTTTTCCTCATGATTATAGTGGAAATGTGATACTACTATAATGAGATTAAAATGGAATAATTCAAGTCAGCTAAGCATTTTAAATATAATTTGATGTGTTAAACAAGAAAGATAAAAATGCCTCAAGTGATTACTTGCATTTATTGATAAATCTGGCGTAGTCCAAATCTGTTGAGCATATTGTAAAATCTGAGTGAATCTACTTGCTCATTAGTTACAATATATCTAAAAATAGTGAGTATATATGGGGCATTCCACGTCAAATCAGCAGGCCATGACCCTCACCCTCATCTATTGTGTTCATTTTGCTTCCTCATAGAGGAAGCTTTGTTTTCATGAAAATTTTTTTTTCGAGATTTTCATGTCAGTATGCTTAGAATCACCTAAGACGTCGAGAAAAGTGGTTTAGAAAATGTGTCTGTATGTGTGTGTGTTCCAGGGACTGAAAATTCAATCGTCGATAACTCACGAATGGCATGATCGATCGAGCTCAAATTTGGCACGCAAGTAGAGTATTAATTCCTCTTCAATTGCTGTAATTTTTGAGAATATATATCTATGTATACTGATTTTATAGAATCTTTAATTTTTTTGAAAAATGTCGTATACTCTCTAACTTTCGTTAAAGTTCGCCGATATGGCTAAATAGTTCTTTATAACCAGAGAGACATTAAATGCTGTTTGGTATTGAATTTCGACAAAATCGGTAAAGCGGTTCGGATTTTATAGAATTTTGAATTTTTGTAAAAAATAAAAATTTTGCTATAAATCGCGTCGAATTTGAGCAAATTAACTGAAATGTTTTATAAACGAAAAATAACATACAGTCCTACTGTGTACCAAATTTGGTGGTGATCAGTAAAGTCGTTCAAATATTACACCATTTTGAATTTTTGAAAAAATAGCGATTTTCGCTATAACCTCCGCAAAAGTTAATAAAGTAAAACAAAAGTTTGTGCCTAATAAAAATGAGATGTGCCGGTGATTTATTAATTTACTCAAAACAAGGATGCAAAGTAGATCCTTGCACATTGTTTCCTCATTTAATTTTGCTCTTCACAAAACTTCCTCTATGAGGAAGCAAAATGTGGTTAAAATAGTAAATATTGAGATCCCATTATCGCATGGCACTCAAAAATCATATTTTAAATCATAGAATTAGTGTGGATTTTTTCAGATTTTTAAGAACAGCGTTTTTGAAATTGGTTTTTTTTTCGAAGATTTAAAAATGTTACTGGTGGTGAAAAAATCTGAAAAAAAATTCGAGTCCTTTATGAGTCGATAATAACATCATATTGAAAATTGAACGAAATCGATGAGGGTCAGAGTCATGGCCTGCTGATTTGACGTGGAATGCCCCATACGAAATCTGTTCTTAAAGGATGAAACATTTTCAAATTCTGTTTTTGGCACAAAGATGCCCATGACTTTGATTTTAACATAACATTAATGTTAGAAATCATTTCTGTGTTTAATAAAAATCATAAAAATGTA
This sequence comes from Clistopyga incitator, assembly GCA_947507545.1. Lineage (NCBI taxonomy): Eukaryota > Metazoa > Arthropoda > Insecta > Hymenoptera > Ichneumonidae > Clistopyga > Clistopyga incitator. The sequence goes on from OX382189.1 coordinate 1,606,588, forward strand.
TGGAAAGCGACTATAAATATATATTTCAGAGGATTCAATGGCCTAAAAAGACATAAGAAAAATCGTAGTGTTGGCATTCTAGTACGAGTGTAGCAATCCTGGATGTAGTGGAAATTGAATATATGTAAACCCATTATATAGTTAGCTTTTAAGGAGTAAAACCACTATAAATCTACCAGAAAATCGAATTTTTATTACTGGCCCAAAAGATGCCTCCAAACTTTTAGAATATGAATCAAAAACCTTGATCACTTGTAAGAATTGTTTGACCTTGAAATTTGAAATTTTTCCCAAGGGTGGCTCCAAAACAACTACCAGTGTCAAATAAATCCATGGCGAAAAGCTACTGTCTAATGTATTACCTTCCGTTATCTCAAGTCTCTATTACACCACAGATGTTCTTAGAAAGTGTTTGAGTTTAATTAGAAACATTTCCATAAGATTTTGCAGTTAAATTCCAAACGTTGCACAAACGTCTCGAATACAGTGAATGATACATAACAATTTTGGGGATGAATATTGGCATCAAATCATACAATTTTTGTTTTGAACCCAATGCTAAGGGGATCAAGTATCCTGAACTATCAGTAAGGGACGCGGCAAAATAGGTACACTCCAGTTTTGATCGTAATGGAAATAAAATGAGAAAGAATATTTAGATATGGAAAGGCAGCTGTTTGGTTACGAATAGTAGATAAATGGGACATTTTTCGCAGACTACAATCTTTCGACACACCACGCAGCATAACTCCAAGAATTGTCATTCCCGTCATTTGAATTTTTAATGATACTTTTAAAATTACATTTTGACGTGAAATACATACAGAGTTTTCGATAAGTTCATTTAAACATTATTTAATAACAAAAATAATTGCCTTTTTTTGTAGAAAATGTAACAATTTTTAATTAAAATACTCGCTAATTAGACATAAATAGATAGTTTTAAAATCTTCTACATGTTTCACTAGCTATAAATATTTCGATTAAGAGATTTTTTTTTACTCCTTAATAAAGGAAGTATCTATACACTTACAATCATGGCTTTGTCATAAAGGCCTGAAATAAAAATTCCTTTACTTATATATTAGAATAAAGTCTTCGACAGATAACATAAAACATCAAACTATAAAATGTGTTCAGTGCTTGGAAAGGTATGACATATTAGAAATTTAACTGTCGACACTACAACATTTTGGTGCACTATGTCTACAAAACTAGTGAATTACAATGCTTGGTGTATACTTAAGGTGATGTGAAAGCTCAATGAGTACGAGAGAGATAGCAATCTCCAATTTCTCCGCTATTGTTGATCTTTTCGATAAAATACGACAAAGCGGTTCTGCAAAATTGTTAAGCGGAGAGTGACTTTCTCGTCTCTCGTCCAAAATATTAACCGAGGCTAAAAATTAAAAAAATGAAAGAATACTGGAATCAACGCAATTTTAATGTCTCAGCCCCCTTAAAAACATGTTATACTCATTATCGCCAGATAAACGAAAAAAAGCCGGTAATTCGATTTTAAAACGTTTCGATAAATAAATGCATTGAATCGGCATAATGGTAAGTGCCAATGTTGTGTGACTATGAAAAAGCCGATTCTTCGCCTTTCCAAAAAGACACGAGTGCTCTGATATTCAAAAGGAGCGACGAATTAAATATTTTGGATGCATGAAGATAATGGAATAATTGTAGGAGAGGAGAGCGTGCAGATGGTAGGACGTTGCAACATGGGTGTGACTGTGTGTGCGCATGTATGGTGCATGGAAACCCGCGCATTTGGTATATAACGGAGAGAGTGCGTTCAATGGCCGGCGTGGAATAAGCGAACTCGGCCGTAAAGTCGGTTTCCCTCGTTATCGACACGGCGTTCGATGTTCTATTGACTCGCCAGCAGGCACAGAGGCCACAATATGACCGATTAAATGAGAATGTGAACGGAAGTGATGAATTTGAGAGAATGAAGTCAAGTAGAGAAGAGAGAATAATGGTTAAGCGATAATTTCACAAGACCCACTGCCGAGATTCTCAAAATGTATTTCCTGTATTACCTCGATGGCGACGCACGACATAATCTGCAGGGTAAGCGGCACTTGGAACGGCTTGCTGTGATCCCTCTCGTAGATGAAGTTGAGGGGTTCGGTTTCGGTGAGGCAAAAGCGGCAAACCCGCCTCGAGCGTAGCGGTGCCGGTCTGTTCTCCATCTTTCCACGCGAGCGAGTGTTAACGCCGCGAAAAAAAAAAGTCGAAATTCACGTTGATTTCGGTTGTTCCGGAGCACCGATAAGAGACAAGACGCTGCTGCTGCTGCTGCTTTTGCTGAATCCGTTAGTACCGCGCGCACCTTCCACGGTTATATTACCCGAACGACGCGGCGCATCAATAGATGAAACGACGCCGAGCGTCGGTAAGCGTCTCTTCGCGTCAACCGAGAAAGACGACGAGTGGGACGAGGTATCTTACACCGCTATGGCGGAACTAAATTCTCGCCGACTCGCTTGCTTGCCTATCGCTCGTCGCCCTTCCGACTCAGCACACTAGCGCCACTGCGCTCGCTCAGTGGCGTCATTCGCCACTCGGGACTTTTCACCCCAGCGCCAATTTAACGGACTAGCGTGAGAACACGCGATACGTGGCTGCTTGCCGTACAACGTTGTGCTGCTCAACCTATTCAACCATCGATCGCCGTACAGTGATAATATAGATGCTTCGTCTGGTCGCTGTTGGAACGCCGCGCCCACGTCCCGCTAGAATTACCATAGAGTTACGAAGTTCAGGCTTTTCCCGATAGCGCTGCGTCACTCTTACTTCCAAGCTAGTAGATCAATAATAATATTTCACACTATGATGCCGTAATGAGGTTTGTGTTCTGCTCTAATATTACTATTTCTCCTATTATCATTTTAGAGACTTCGTATTCTAATCTGCCTACTATCCGCTAGTTGCTATACTGACTTTCGTAGGACTCAATCGGTCACTGAACAATGATTTATCTTGGTCGAATAATACTTTTTTTGCGCCATCTTTTATTGATGAATATTGTTAATATAAAGCGGAATATATATTAACGGCTTTTGTTTTACAAAATAAAGGCTAAAAGTCGTTGATTTTATTATTCGGATAAATATAGTTAACGACATCTAACGGAGATCAATGATACCACGACCCACTTGCAATTTCATTTTATTATGATGATTATTGAAAGTACGTATAAGCCACCACAATTATGCAGAAATTACGAATATGTACATTATGAGGTGATGTATATGGGGCATTCCACCAAAAATCTAGTAGTTTGAAATTTTTTTTTAATTTCCATAATTTTGCTTCCTCATACAGAAAGCTTTGTTTTCATGAAATTTTTTTTTTCTCGAGATTCTCATGTCAGCATACTCAGAATCACCTAAAACGTCGAAACGGCTTGTATATGTCTGCCTGTGTGTGTGTTCCAGGAAACGAAAATTCAATCGTCAGTAACTCGCGAATGGCTCGATTGATCGAGTTCAAATTTGACACGCAAGTAGAGTATTAATTCCTCTGTATATAGAATATATATATAGAAGACTATACCTCCGCAAAAATTAAGGGAGTGTGACGGCTCGCAAAACAGATGATTTCCACGATTTTTTTTCGAAAATTTTTTGAAAATACAATTGTTTTGCTTTCTCATAGAGGAAGCTTTGTTTTCATGAAAAATTTTTTTTTCGAGATTTTCATGTCAGTATGCTTAGAATCACCTAAAACGTCGAGAAAAGTGGCTTAGAAAATGTGTCCGTATGTGTGCGTGTGCGTGTGTGTGTGTGTGTGTTTCAAGGACCGAAAATTCAATCGTCGATAACTCGCGAATGGCACGATCGATCGAGCTCAAATTTGGCACGCAAGTAGAGTATTAATTCCTCTTCAATTGCTGTAATTTTTGAGAAAATATATATATGTATACTGATTTTATAGAATTTTTAATTAAAAAAAAAAAAGTCGTATACTCTCTAACTTTCGTAAAAGTTCGCCGATATGGCTAAATAGTTCTCCATAACTAGAGGACTAGGATTTTATAGAATTTTGAATTTTTGTAAAAAATAAAAATTTTGCTATCAGTCACGTCGAATCTCAGCAAATTAACTGAAATGTTGTACAAACGAAAAATAACATACAGCCCCGCTGTGTATCAAATTTGGTAATGATCGGTAAAGTCGTTCAAATTTTACACCATTTTGAATATTTGAAATAATAGCGTTTTTCGCTATAACCTCCGCAAAAGTTAATAAAGCAAAAAAAATGATTGTGCCTAATAAAAATGAGATGTGGCAATGATTTATTTATTTATTCAAAACAAGGATGCAAAGTAGAACCTTGCATTTTGCTTCCTCTATCAGGAAGCAAAATGTGGTTAAAATAGTAAATATTGAGACGGACAGCAGTGGGCGCGCGGTCGATGTATGGCCAAAGAATATTACAGTCCATATTCTTTGGTATGGATTCGGCGGTCTCCCAAGTTAAGCAGCTTCTCTCGCGGGCAGTACTTGGATGGGTGACCGCTTAGCTATACATCAACTTGCGCGACATTCGCTCTGATAATACATCGTATGATACAGCAGAAAGTCAGTAAAATATAGCCGCCTGTATCGGCACAGTTTTCCTGTGCCCTCGTGCAAATGCGATACAGTAGTGCATAAGGAAAGAGTGGCTGCGGGTAACAGTCTGGGGGGAACTCAATAAAAATGGAAAGGGATGGGGATCTCAAAAAATGGAAGGGAATGAAGGGGAGTGGGGAAAATCGTAAAAACCTGAAGAAGGTATACGAAGGAATACAAATAAATATTACTGTGAAAAAAAAAAATTCGAAAAAAAAAAAAACAATTCTAGTAAATATTGAGATCCCATTATCGCATGGCACTCAAAAATCATATTTTAAATCATAGAATCAGTGTGAATTTTTTCAGATTTATAAAAACGGCGTTTTTGAAATTGGTTTTTTTCGAAGATTTAAAAATGTTACTGGTGGTGAAAAATTCTGAAAAAAAAATTCGAGACCTTTATGAGTCGGTAATAACATCATATTAAACAAGGATGCAAAGTAGAATTTTGCACATTGCTTCCTCATTAAATTTTGCTCTTTACATAGCAACCTCTACGAAGAATTATTGTAACTGATTTTGGCTTCCTCATAGAGGAAGCTTTGTCAAAAGCAAAATTTAATGAGGAAGCAATGTGCAAAGTTCTACTTTGCATCCTTGTTTTAAATAAATTAATAAATCACCGGCACGACTCATTTTTATTAGGCACAAACTTTTATTTTACTTTATTAATTTTTGCAGAGGTTACAGCGAAAATCGCTATTTTTTTGAAAAATTCAAAATGGTGTAATATTTGAACGACTTTACCGATCACCACCAAATTTGGTACACAGTAGGACTATATGTTATTTTTCGTTTATAGAACCTTTCAGTTAATTTGTTGAGATTCGACGTGATTTATTGCAAAATTTTGATTTTTTATAAAAATTCTAAATTCTATAAAATCCGAACTGCTTTACCGATTTTGTCGAAATTCAATACCAAACAGCATTTACCGTATCTCTAGTTATAAAGAACTATTTAGCCATATCGACAAACTTTTACGAAAGTTAGAGAGTATACGACATTTTTCGAAAAAATTAAAAATTCTATAAAATCAGTATACATAGACATATTTTCTCAAAAATTACAGCAATTGAAGAGGAATTAATACTCTACTTGCATGCCAAATTTAAGCTCCATCGATCGTGCCATTCGCGAGTTATCGACGATTGAAGTTTAGGTTGTACAATTTAATAAATTGTACTTAGGTACATAAATTTAATAATATGTACAATAAATTGTACATATCACCGTCAATAAATTTTAGGTTGTACAATTTAATAAATACAAATTGTACAATTTACATACGGACACAATGTACAATTTATCATAAAAGTACCCATGTACATACTGTGTACACACGCACGCACGCACATACGGACACATTTTCTAAACCATTTTTTTGGAAGTTTTAGGTGATTCTAAGCATATTGACATTACAATCTCGAAAAAAAATGTTTTCACGAAAACAAAGCTTCCTCTATGAGGAAGAAAAAATGTTGTCCTTAGCGTTACATAGTTGTGGCTGGGGAAAGAGTGAATTCGATAGATGCAGATATCTTCAAAGTCGTAAACATTAAGCGAAGTAATCGTACATGAACGTTATTAACGGATAGAGAACGATAGAAAGTAAATGTATACATTATTGACTAATATGGACAAAGATATAAAAAGTACACATATAAGAGCGGTAAAAAAACGATAGAAACTATTATAACGAATCGAGAACGTTGAAATAGTATTCATACGTACGAATCATTGCCGATACATTAATGTAATTAGCTAGATTTTTGTATGCTGGAAAGTTGAAGAAAGAAACACATAAATTATGAATAAAAACGTTTTTTTTAACCGAGTCTATCCGGAATTTCCAGAAGAGAAACACAAGCTGTGGCTGAGAGTGATCCTTCAGATTTGGCGTTGCACATATTGTGGAATCATTCCAACAAATGATCCCACAGACAACTAAAATACTGAGCGTTTCAGAGAAGAAGAAACTTCATGTGACCGCATTGGACGTCGAGGACATCGCCCTCATGGAGATCGCTGACCGAGTATCCGCTGATATTAGAATCCTGGAATGTCAAGGTGAATTCCCCTAGCCAACCAACAACGAGCAGCAGCAATTTCGCTTTCTTGGTTAATGTACTATAGTCAGTTTTCGTAAACTGGAGTCTCCCACGCCCTTCGCCTTTCTCTGCTTGGTCTTTTCCTCCTCTGCTACAATGCAAGCATCATGTAATATTTTGCTTCCTCATAGAGGAAGCTTTGTTTTCATGAAAATTTTTTTTCGCGATTTTCATGTCAGTGTGCTTAGAATCACCTAAAACGTCGAGAAAAATGGTTTAGAAAATGTGTTTGTATGTGTGTGTGTGTATGCGTGTATGTGTGTTCCAGGGGCCAAAAATTCAATCGTCGATAACTCGCGAATGGCACGATCGATTGAGCTCAAATTTGGCACGCAAGTAGAGTATTAATTCCTCTTGAATTGCTGTAATTTTTGAGAAAATATATTTATGTATACTAATTTTGTAGAATTTTAAATTTTTTTGAAAAATGATGACCGTCAAAATTTCTGCATCTTCAAAAAAAAAAAAACTTTAGCACGCTGTAGCGCCGTGACATTAGTTCTGAGAGGAAAATGTTTTACCACCTTTTTGTTCCCCTTTAAATTCCCCGATAGCGGATATTTTTGAAAAAAAAAAAAAATTATTTGAAATTAAGACGATTACTGCGAGTTGAAAACTTTGGCACGCTGCATCTTTTTCATTTTAACTCGGAGAGAAAAGTTTGTTGGAAACATTTTCTTCCTTTTCTAATTTTGAGGTGGCGGTTATTCGTACTTTTCGGGTGGCGGTTATGTGTGGGTAGTTATTTGGACTTTTGTCTTTGACAGTGGTTCCTGACTAGAATATTGATCATAGGCAAAAATGCCAAAGGACTTTTTTGTAGTACTCGCAATTATCTCGTGGCGGGTTCCGCCGGATTTTTTTTAAGGGCGAAAAAAATTTTTTATGTCATTTCGACTTTGAAATTTGAGTAAAAAAATAAACACATGCGACAAATGATTCAGTTGAAATTCTCCCTGGTAGGAATACCTGTATAACTACTGGTATGTGGCAAAGCCCTTTGAACCCAGTGACTAATTGAATGAGAATGTGTCCAAGCCTGATTCTCGATCCGTTCGACAAGAAAGTCTCTCGGGCCTTGGCAAATATACCGAAAACCGGAGTAAACCAGTTCTATTTAAAGAATTGTGAATCTTTTTTTTAATCTCCGCACGCACAGTCTAAGGGGATGAGGTCGCGGTAGCCTGGCGTGACCGAATGGTGGTAGAAAGAGACGCGAGGCTGACAAGAGCAACACCACTTTCACGGTCAATTAACATGCTTATGCCTTACATATCCTGCTGGGTGATATATCACGGTGTTTGTTTTTCTGCAATGGTATACCTATGGGTTATGAGTGGGTGGACTTGCTTCAAGAGGATGGGCAGCAAGACTTTTCTTGTGAAGAATCTCGAGGCTATCGAAACGCTTGGGTGCACTGCCATAATGTGTAGCGACAAGATTGGCCAAGACTGGCGATGATACTACTGTTTATATGGTAATAGTATTGATTATCTATATTCGTTATTTGGATGAGATGCAACATGAGATTTTTTTTGTACACCAGGGGTAGAATTCTGTCAGGACTTGTCTTACTAGGATCAGACCTCGAGCTAGAAGCCGCATGACTAGCCCTACTAGGGCGTGCTTGATTTGGCTCTGATCAGGCAATATCGTGGCTAGCCCTATTGTGGAAAGTTCTGCCTGGCCGTGATTAGACAATATCGCGGCAAGCGCCATTATGCTAAGATTTACCAGTTTGTGAGCCGGGGCAATTGGGACTACCGTATTAGGTATAAGATCGGGCAATCGTGATGTTGTACTGATTAGGCCTGTCCCTACTTTTCCCCGTGATTCAAAGTCGAAATCAAGCAGGTATCATATTCTATAACTATAATATTTATGGATTGTTAGCCGTAAAATTAGGTAATGATGTCTATTTCCATATGACCTTTTTAGTCGGAATCGTACTTTGGCAGTTGGTACACGTTATGCGCGTTAGTGAATAACGTAAAAATTCAAATTTTGTAATAATTACCGTATGCGATAATTGTTAACGTGGGTTTTTATGCCGCAAGGCTTTTCCCACTCCAGCCAATAAAGAAAGTCGTATTTTTATGGCTCAATTCACGTGTTTTATTTTATATTATTTGAATTAACCCTGAACCATTAAAAAATCTTAACATTTAAAATCGAAAATACCAAGGAACTTCATATTGAAGGACTTTCGACCTCGAAGGACACTCGATGATCGAGGAGAATCAATTTTATTTGTTGAATGTCGTACTAATCAATCTTCCAGGACGCTTCTTAAAACACAGAATAACGGAGAGTGTAATTGCTTAAAAGTATCTATATAAATTTCGGTTTCATTTAATGTTGTCGGCTGCTTAAGAGGCAGTGATACACCGAGAAAATTTTCAACGGGGTCGGTAATATAGAGTTCTGGTCTCTATCTCAAAACCACCGCTAGATGGTGCGCCGCGCCACTTCTATCTCGTTTCAAACGGAGGCGTAGCCACACTGGGCGTAGACAGGCAATAGCTGTTCGCACTGTGACACGCCCACTTTATCGTAGCGATAGATGTATATCGAGCGAAGATCATCGCTCCCATCTCGCAGTATTGCGGAAAAAATTATGAATAATAAATATATGCCGACAATTATCAACATTTTTACTCGACTTATGTCGAGAGATCAATAAATATTGGTATCATAAAAAAAAACTTATTGAACATAAAACAGCACCGAGCGGTAATGTTTTTCAGTTTTCAGAGCATCTGCATTAAATCTAAGTGTAAATATATAAGTAAAAATGCGCGCCTAGGTGCAGCATTGATTATGCAGCGGCTCTGCAGCGCACAGCATTTTGTAGCGCGTTTTACGACTTACGTCGGCATACGGAGAAGACGCAACGATTGTTGGTCGCTTCGTTAAAAAAACGAATAACAAAAACAATATTTTATTCATACAAAGGTGGATAGTCTCTTTATTAAGCATGAAACTATGGAGCGATTAACATCACGCAAATATCAGAGCACTTCGCTCTGCTTAGAAATAAATATTATAAAGTGTACAGACTATGTTCGTTAAAAAATAACGAAAATAATCTGTACACTTACTAATTACTCAGAGCACTTCGCTCTGCTTAAAAATAAATATTATAAAGTGTACAGACTATTTTCGTTAAAAAATAACAAAAATAATCTATACACTTATAACATACACTTACTAACTACTCAGAGCACTTCGCTCTGCTTAAAAATAAATATTATAAATTGTACAGATTATTTTCGTTTGAAGATAATCTATACAATTATGGATAAACACCACATACCTCTTCGAAAAGTTTTTTGAGTTGCTTCAGCTTCTGGTGCATTCATTTCTCGTTGCTACTGCTGTTGTTGGTTGTCTTCAGGCTGCATTGACTCCTGTTGAACATAAAAGAAATTAATAAAATGTTAATGTGATTTATGAAATATTGATTCGATTTGATTTCATGAATATTGAAGATTAAGTATTTCTCCGTTACCAGTAAGTTTGCAGAGTCTGTGGATAGCTGTTGCAGCTTATCAGTGGCTATAGATGAGTTTTGAGAAGAAAAAATTTGTCGAAAGATAGTTTGAGACTCCACAGGAGAAAAAATATTGATCAGAGCACTCTTCGATACACAGCAGAGCTGGTTTCTCTGTCGAAGAGCTCTGAACATAGTCTTTAATCAATAGAGTTACAAAATTTCTTTCGATAACTTTCCCTCTTCATAAGTTTTTGTAGCCGCTGTGCCTTTACATAGACACAGTAGTCTATCGGTGGCTGGAGCAAAGTGCGAAGAGAGAATCATTTGTTGAAAGAAATTTTGGAACTCCATTGATTAAAAACTTTGTTCAGAGCTCTTCGCCAGAGAAACCAGCTCTGCTGTGTATCGAAGAGTGCTCTGGTCAATGTTTTTTTTCCTGTGGAGTCTCAAAATGTCTTTCGACAAATTTTTTCTCCTCAAAACTCATCTATAGCCACTGATAAGCTGCAACAGCTATCCACAGGCTCTGCAAACTTACTCGTGGCGGAGAAATACTTAATCCTATAATAGAATATTTTTTGTTTTACCTGTTGATGATGAGGTTCAGATCCTTCTTGCTGCTGTTCTTCTTCCGCTGCTGCTGTTGCTGCTCATCCTAGCTATTTATCAGCTCCTGTTGAACATAAAAGAAATTAATAAAATGTTCATGTGATTTATGAAATATTGTTCATATAGTTGAAATCTTCCCCACAAAGCAAAAAAGCTTTACCTTTGTGGAAAATCTTTCAAACCCAATAATATTTATAAATATAATACTGTGCAGCTATCGACAAGCAGATAGAGCCTGTGCATAGTTATTGCAGCCTATCGATGGCTGCAGAAAAGTATGAAGAAACATTTGTTGAAAGATATTTTGAGACTCCACAGGAGAAAAAACATTGAACGGAGCACTCTTCGATACACAGCAGAGCTGGTTTCTCTGGCGAAGAGCTCTGAACAAAGTTTCTCTTCGCACTTTGCTCCAGCCACCGATAGACTACAGTGTCTATGTAGAAGCACAGCGGCTACAAAAACTTATGAAGAGGGAAGGTTATCGAAAGAAATTTTGGAACTTTATTGATTAAAGACTTTGTTCAGAGCTCTTCGACAGAGAAACAAGCTCTGCTGTGTATCGAAGAGTGCTCCGTTCAATGTTTTTTCTCCTGTGGAGTCTCAAAATATCTTTCGACAAATGTTTCTTCATACTTTTCTGCAGCCATCGATAGGCTGCAATAACTATGCACAGGCTCTGCAAATTTACTCGTGGCGGAGAAATACTTAATCCTATAATAGAATATTTTTAATGTTTTACCTGGTGATGATGAGGTTCCGAGATCCACCACACTTGTACACTTTAAATCACTTGTTACCAAAACATTTGAATGGCCGCCATTACGGACTGCCAATGGTAATGGTGGCCAAGCGATCTAGTAATGTCTTCTGCTACCGGTGATTTCTTCGGCGGCCGCTGAGATTACCGCGCCCGATTGACTTGGTCCCTAGTGACAGACCACGTGATCACTTTCTTCTGCTAGTTCAAAACAATTTGTATCCCAACGACGATGCCGGCGTCAAAAATAAGTAAGTATCTGTTGTATTATTCTATTATAAATTCACATCGGGATAACATTATTTAGCCGAGAAAACACTGGGTCGAATGATCGTTATCTCGGTAAACAAATCACCGAACGTCGAATCGTTGTTTACCCACAAAACGTATTGCCGAACATAACGTAGCCGATCTTTTCTTATACTATATATATATTCATTATTGTGCTGGGCGATGCTGCGTTGGCAATTTTCAACGATTTGACGATTTTATCAATGAACATTTTTTTCATTATTGTTTTTATTTGCAGATCTAAAGCGAAAAGCGACGAGGGGCGTTCGGCGGCCAAAAAAAAAGGTAAGTTTGTCGTTTCTTTTTCTGTGGGTATATTATATATTATAATAATATTATTAAGTATATTATATATTAAAATAATATTATTATTATTAATCAAACTGTGACCGATATAAATTCATTACTATAATGAAAGTTTAACACATGGCGTAGGAGAAAGAATCTTACAAATATGTTTATCCGTAGCAGTCAAAAAGTTATTAGTGTTCATCAAGACTTTTTACAGAAAGATTTTACATTCATCGTAGAGTTAACTTTCCGTAAGAAGTTTTGCTGAACAATACCAACTTTTTGACTGCGACTGAGAAATATGTATGTAAGAATCTCTCTCCTGCGAAACATGTCAAACTTCTTTACAGTAACAATTGTATATTGGTCACAGTGTGCAGAATGTTGCAGCTTGACCTTATTAAATAAGTTATATTATTATTATATATTATTATTATATATTAACTTATTTAATAAGAAGGTCAAGCTGCAACAATCTGCGCACTGTGACCAATATACAATTGTTACTGTAAAGAAGTTTGACATGTTTCGCAGGAGAGAGAATCTTACATACATATTTGTCAGTCGCAGTCAAAAAGTTGGTACTGTTCAGCAAAACTTCTTACGGAAAGATTTTACATTCATCGTAGAGTTAACTCTACGATGAATGAAAAATCTATCTGTAAAAAGTCTTGATGAACACTAATCACTTTTTGACTGCTACGGATAAACATATTTGTAAGATTCTTTCTCCTACGCCATGTGTTAAACTTTCATTATAGAAATGAATTTATATTGGTCACAGTTTGACATAACGTTTTATGGATAGTTTTTTGGTCGGAATAAAGTACACTTTGGTGCATTAAATTATTATTATTATTATTCTTAGTATAATGATGTTTATTTTATAACTTTTGCAGCAACAACAGCTGCAGAAGCAGCAGCAACAGGAGCAACAGCAGCAGCAACAGCAGCAACAGCAGCAGCAACAGCCGCTGCCGCAGCCGCAGCCGCAGCTACAGCAGCATCAGCATCAGCAGCCGCAGCAGCATCAGCATCAGCAGCCGCAGCAGCATCAGCATCAGCATCAGCAGCCGCAGCCACAGCTGCAGCAGCATCAGCATCAACAGCCGCAGCAGCATCAGCAGCCGCAGCAACAACAGCCACTGCCGCAGCCGCAGCAACAACAGCCGCTGCCGCAGCAACAACAGCCTGCCTGGCAGCAGCAGCAGCAGCTACAACACCAGCCGTTGGCGTTGCCTCCGCTGTCTTACCAGCATGCATTTCCGCCGCTATCTGCCGGAAATTCTTTTCAACCACGGCAGATAGCTGGTGCATTAGATGAAGCACACCTGAATCTTGATCAAATCAACCTGCTCAAGGTTCAGGTGTGCTTCTATAACAGCAGCATGCTGGTAAGGCAGCTGCAAGCTCGAGTGCAGGAGTTAGAGGACACCGCGCGAGAAACCAAATTAAATGCGGACCGAAAATTTTGAATTTTTACTGAAAATATACACTTCGGATTTACAAATGCGGATGAATTGCGAGGATAGAGAATCTATGCAAGAAATAAAGTATTCTTGCGTTATAGTCAGATTAACCCCTTAAGAATGCTCTTCGTCAATCTGAAAGGGTAAATCATTTCATATTTCGTCGCCATCCTTCATGTTAGGCAAGTTTCATTGAAGTTACTTGGCGAATTGTCAATAGACCCGAAAAGCGATCAAATTGAGTAGACAGTTTACCCCCTTAATTACCGGTAATACGTCAATTTTCATTTACTGGTAATTCATTTTCACTAACGAGAATATTTCAAACCAATATTCACTTGAAAATTGCGCGAGATGAGGTTCTATATGGAAATTTATGCATTGATATGAAGGGGGTGGTTTACCCTCTTGAACATGGTTTCCCGCAAAAATGCAAAAATACGTCAACTTTAATTTTACTAGCCCTCTCAAATGATACCAGTTTCATGAAATTCCATCAGTAAGTATTTTAAATAGGGTGAAAAAAAGCTAATTTAGGGGTAGTTTACCCCCACAAGAGACAATATATATATATATTTTTTCAGGCGAACTTTTCATTACTCGTGATGAGAAACATTTTAGTTTTTGTTTCATTGAAATCGGTCGATTCCTTCTAGGTCAAAATGTATTATCACCTCTCTACATGCTGAACTTTGGGGGTTGATTTCACCCCCTAAAACTGTTTTTCCGCAGATAAAAAAAAATACGTGTCTCGTAGTTTTTCAAGGGCTACAACATAGTTGAGTTTCATTGAAATCGGAGAGGGACACTTCAGTGACGTTCCTTGTTAGAATTATGAGTGGTTTTTCATTTATGATCTTCCGAGATCGTTGAGTGGGAATTCCCAATTATTGCAACCTCAGACCGAAACCTTAGGGCGGACCCTCGCGGCAGCTCAAAAAATCGAGCATTTCCAACACTGTTCCATTGTAAATAACCTTTAATCAATGCAGAAACCTGCTTTCGAATATGTTAAGAGGCAGTGGTACTTCCCCCACCGCTTTCAAATATTTTGAAACCTATTTTCTCGCAAAATACTCGGCAGAAATAGCTCAAATTTGGAAATAATGTGCCGAAGTATTGCACAATTGGGCTAACCTTCGGGCTCTTCGATATTCAAAGCCATTTGCTTAGGAGAATCGATAAACCAAAAAGTGGGGTGAGGTGTGAGAGAGAGAGCCCTATAGGCGTTTGATTGCGCGACGAAATTTTCACCGGTATATCACTGACTGGCGAAAAAATTGGCGGCGGTATATCACTGAGCATTACAATCAACATTGTTAATGAAGACATGCATATATGCAATTAACAAATAGTTTGCATCAACTTTAAAATCCAAAAAATAGCTCATATTTCGTGGATCGGTGATACTGTTTGTACTAAATTTTTATCGTACAATTATACAGTATTCACATTAAACAATTTGATGATAACAATTCGATTTATTAAATTCAAATTTATATACATAGATCGAGAGGGCCCCGTTGTCGCTCCGCCCATCAAGGTGATGGGCGGAACGGTGTAGTCATTTCAACTGAACATATGCGACACGTCTAGTGCGACATTTGAGTGAGGAATTTAACAGTGAGGAATGTAGCTTTCGGGTTTTGTGTATTTGTGCATTCTTTGAGCATTTCTACGGATGCTCGATCGTATTTTATTGCAAACGATTAGTGTTTTATTCAGTGGGCGTGGCCAATGAACCATCGTCGGTAACGCCATCTCTCGGATGTTCGCGGAGTTTTGCTTTTTCTCAAATTTTTGGGAGGCCGATAAGCTATGCCGAAATAAATTTCAAAAGCTATTTTCTCCGGTGTTATTGCGTCGATTTGGATGGAATAAAGATTAAAAAATGTGTTTTTTCTCCGTGCATGGGCTAAGCTTCTGGCAATACGATCCGGTGAGCATAAAAGTAGAAATATAGTAATTACTCTAGAGGTGATTAAAATTGCAATTTTTTTTTTGGATTTCCGCAAAACCCAAAGCTTAGCCCAATTGTGCCATCATTTTT
Source organism: Clistopyga incitator (assembly GCA_947507545.1). NCBI lineage: Eukaryota > Metazoa > Arthropoda > Insecta > Hymenoptera > Ichneumonidae > Clistopyga > Clistopyga incitator. The sequence continues at coordinate 1,622,296 of OX382189.1, forward strand.
TACTTGTGTTCCAAATTTTGTTGCGATTTGATGTCTCGTTTGGAAGAAAATAGCTTTCGAAATTTCGATGTGATGCGGCCGCGGGGAGCGCGGAGGGAGGGAGTGTATCACTGCCTCTTAAGTTGTTTGAAGAGAGTTTTACTTGGCTAATACATTGGATTTCTAATATTGTTTTGCTGTGGAATAGTTCCATTCCTTTTTTACTTGGCGTCCAATTTTTATTTTTGAATTTATTGATTTTTATTGTTTTCAAGCCCCTTTGAAATTTCCAACATCATTGTACTTGAAATTTAAGAAACGGTTTGTGAATAAAAATTTCCGATACCGGTACCTTAAGGGATCTTTCCAGTGTGACGGCCCGAAAAATAGCCAATTTTCACGATTTTTTTTCGGGCCGTTCCTGTGGGCCGATCGATCTGAAACTTTTTATACATATATTTACATTCATGAATGAAACAAAACGATTTTTATTGTTAATATATATATATTTTTGTTGTTGTTGTTGTTGTTGTTGGAAATACCGTTGTTTTTAAAACGGCCTTGATGGTGGACATTGTAGGTATCGCAAATTTTATCTGAAAAAAAAACCCAACGAATTATTAATTAGTATGCAATTAGTCATCGCGTTATGGAGGCTTTTTGATTTTTTTTTAAACTGACAAAATGGCGGCGGTTTTAATAAAAAGTACCGATTTTAGCCGTTTTTTCGACGAATTTTCGGTAAAAAAGATAAACAATTAAAAAAAAGCCTCCACAGCACGATGAAGAATCGGATTGAGAATATTCTCCTAAAATTTGGAGACGATCGCTTGAAAACTGGTCCCTGGGGAATGTACAACATTTTGAAAAATCGCATTTTGAGAAAAAGGCATTCAAAGTTTCGAGTATAAAAATTTCATATAAATAATGTACTTACAACTAATGAGCGATTCCAGTTTCATAGAGTATACATTTAGCTATCTGATTTTGCTCATTTCCCTCCTTTATCTCATGTCGTCGATCTGTGCGACCCTCTTTACTGTCGAAGGGGCGTCGACGGATCGCATACTTGGCGGCGAACGCTGCGGCTGCTGGACCAATTGTTGCACCATATTTTTTCCATAACTTTCAAAATTGGATCATAACCTTCGTTGAAGGTGCAGGCCATGATTTCCACGATTTGTTTGCCGTTGAAAACGTGTTTTGGCACTAATTCTAATTATTTTGCGTATTCGCACGCGTACATTGTTCTAATAAATCATTCACTGTTAAATCTTCACAAATTGGCCTCAAACCTTCTTAGAGGTATAAAGCAGTAGATATAAAGGCGACAAAACAATGAAAATTGAACTTCTCCGCTTCTCCGTATCCTTTTCGCTAAGAGTAGTTATTCTCAGCGAAATATTTTGAAGTTCGCTTTAAAAATTGGAGAGAATGTTCCTGACCGTATATACTAATGGATAAAACCAAAAAAAAATCGATTTCCTTTTTCACACTAGAAAAATCTCTTAATCTTCATGCAGTATTGTTACCGTGGACTTCCCCCCACCCCCCTCCCCCCGTTTTTCTCTCGCTAATGCTATTCGTATTGGTATTTACTCTCACCTTAATCAAGAATATAGCTCTCACTTGGGCTATACATAAGATCTATAGTCCAACTGACCTTAATGTCACATTGAAAATGTTAATTATTTACCAGTTATGATTGATACAACTGATGAGTAAAAATCGTCGATAATTGGAAAAGAAACATTTCCATTCTTAATGTAGGTAGAACGTGGCATGTACAGTCTCAGAGAAGAATGAGTCGTCGCACCTTTAATGCTCTATCCCGACACTAGATATGAAGAATGATGTGTTTAGGATAACAATCTAACTATCGTTATCCACTGGTATATATATATATATATTCTATAAGAGTCAGTGCACGCTGGATCTCGTATCTGTGGTGTCTAGAGCTCGAGTGTTGTAACTCGTCGTTCTACGGTCAGAGCTCCAAAGTGGGGGAGGCATATAAGATCCTGGGGGCCCCGTCGATGCTCCAGTAGTCTCTAGTCATCATCCCGCATTGCAACCACCAATTCGTAGAAGTGAGAAAAGGATTTTACAAAGAAAAACACCTGTAGCGAGGCGAGGGGTCGCGGTTATTACGCAGGGACCGAACCAACGTTACAAATAGTCATCCCCATTGGCGAAGGCCGCCATCATTTTCATCACGATGAAGTCCGGATTTCTGATCTGCCTTCTTGTATGCTTCGGTAAGTTTTTTCTTTTGCCCTTAACTTTCTCAGCTTTTTTTCCATCTTTTTTTCTCATACAGTTTTTCTTTTGAGTTAAAATCAAGTCCAGCGGAATTCGGATATTACTTCATGCTGTATACCGAAAGTGCGCGTCACGATGACCTCCTTCTCTCCTTCAGTCACGAGTGGGTCGGTGAACCACAACTTTTTACTATTATGTAGATTCTCAAGCGGATTTTCATTGCAATTATTCGTCTGTTATTATCAACAGTTTCTCAATTCCCTTGTTTTTTACAATTTCCAGGATTTAACATAGATATAATCAGACTTGGACTACTTTAATGACGACGAATGAACAATTGTCACTAAATAAACCGCAAAGGTGGTTCAAAATCGTATCCTATCAATCTCGTATAATTAAACCCCTTCCGCTTCGACCGAAATAAACTCGATAAATAAGATGTCTTTTGAAAAGTTAATTCCTGTGAATTAAAAACAATCCCGATCATTTTTCCAGGTGTTTTAAAATGTTGAATGATTTTACTCGTTGTGAATAGAATTATAGGTATGGAGACTACTTCTGTTTGCATTCGTGAAAAGTTAGTCAAAAACATCTGTTGCTTTAAACAGTTTATCAACTTTAAGTTTTTGTACAATTTTTTGAGATCTATTTAATTTCCATCAAATCTAATTGAAATATCTTGCTTCTTATTGCTCCATCAATGCATATCGAGGCTCACGCGTGCACAACTACCGAGAGCTCGTTTGTTCGCTCCCCGGTGTGACCGCGTCGCGTATTCATTTGCCGGACACTTTCTCGCTTTCTTCCATGGCGCACCAGAGCAAAAGCAACGGCAGGGAACGTGAGCCTGCGCGAGGTCAACCGGCATCTCTATCCGTGTTCGATCGTAATTCTTGCTGGCGGCTTCGTCCGTTCAGGGACGTAGACACGCACTGCCTTGAAAACGATCAGCTAGGTATCCACCGGCCTTCTCGCAGTAAAAACACTTTCGTTCATGACAAGTTCCACGAGGTAACCGGGTTATACTCTGATTTCCTTGAAGTGTCCATCCTAATAGGTGTAAAAAAAATTATGAGACCAAGATGGGTAAATTGTATTATTTTTGATAATGCTTTAGTCAATTTAAAAAATATATATATACATATATATATATATATACTCTATATTGTAAAAAAATTCCGCCGTCGCCTCCGCCGTGTACATGAATCGAGCATAGCAACCGTTGCCATGACAACGGTCGCCAGTCGACGCCGCCGGCGCCTCTGCCGTGTACATGAATCGAGCATAGCAACCGTTGCCATAGCAACCGTTGCCATGGCGACCGTTGTCATGGCGACCGTTGCCATGGCGACCGTTGTCATGGCGACCGTTGCCATGGCGACCGTTGTCACGGCAACGGTCGCCAACACGGCGGAGCCGGCGGCGGCGTCGACAGCGAAATTATATATATATATATATTACAGAATATGTAATATATATATTACATATTCTTCCAAGTATATTATAGATTAGAAAATATTATTATAAGCCTGTCTAAATTTACTTAGTCCGGGAACTAAAATTAAGAGTCAATTTCATAGTAGTTACACTATCCTAAAATACCCAATGTATTCCCGATATCGATCGTGTCAGTCTTATTTCTTTGGTGAAGATAAAGCCCCACCTTTAATGCAAGGGATTCAAATTAATATCACTAGTATTTTTTCATTGATATTTCACTTGTTTGCAAGGGCGATACAAATGTTGCTTGATGTGCCATAGTAGGCAGATATATGGGCATATCTGGCAACCATCGGCTTTCGTGTCACTAAAATTCGGAATGCGATAGTATTTCACGCAGAATGAATCACACAATTATAAAACTTGTTTAAGATGTTCAAAACATACTCTATATGAAAAAAAGAATTTAATTTTTAAATGCACCAATAAATAATTTTATCTCCTTTCGAATGCAAAAATTATTAATGTTTTCGCGTCACTTCTTACGTATGTAGCAATGATATATATACACATTCAGAAAAAAAAATCATCAACTTCTGGTGAGGTGTAACAAACATAATGTACTTACTTGTTAATTAAGACAAACAAACCTTTGTGAATTAAGTGGTTATCCTGTGAACTTCTGTCACTCGATTTTATGATGAATCTAATGTCCACTTTTATTTATTTTTCAAGTGGTATTCAACTGTCATGTTTGAGAATGATCGGTTTATAAGTGCGCATGATGAATTCAAACTATTATCGTTCCTAAATTATCCGAATTATATTTCCAATAAGTAGAGTCATCACCGGCTACACTTTTTCTCTTTTGTTTACAAATTGAGTAAAAGTGAATTAGAAAGATGACCTACGGGAAGGGATAGTTCCGACAACGAATTTGTATTAACTAAACTATTTTCGTTTAATAATTACAATATGATTTTTCATGTGAAACACTGTATAAGATTATTTGTCCATGAACAGATATTACTATCTAAAGATCTTGGATGGGTGAAAAAATTTACGAACCTGCCCTCCTAAATGAGATTTTGATTCTTTGAAGTCGTAAAATTTAAAGGTTTCCCATGGAGGGTGATCGGACTTGGCCGATCATCGGCCCAATCTCGGTGCTGAGATTACCAACATTGGAATACGCTATTGGCCCGATTATCGGTCCGAGTCTTGGATGATAAGTCCGGCTCGATATTGGCGAACAATAGTTGGCCGAGTCCCGCGGGTAAGGAACGGCCGAGTATCGCATACGAGCAACGGCCGAGCATTTCATACGATAAATCAATTTAGTAATTAATGATTAATTCAAAAAATATATATTTCCTAATGGACCGCCTCCAATTATTTTAATAACGCTATTCTATTGTTATTAAAGTAAAAAAAAAAGGGAAATCGTCGACGGATAGCATTTTTTTGATAGTTTTCTGGAAAGTGATGTGAGTGGGATTTGAACCCAAGACCTACGAGACCTACCTAAACTATCTAACTAACAAGCACGCTAACCGCTCGGCCAAACCTACTATATGGATGTCCCATACTTTAAGTCCAGAATAGTTGCATGTAGAATAACAATCACAAGGACATCAGATGGATTTGGATAAAAATTGGTACACGGATGTTTTTAAAGGCACTGATTAAAGAACTCAAGTCTGAATTCAGAAATTCAAAATAGTGGATCTAATATGGCTGTCCAAATGACAATAAGTTATATAATTGGTATGAAACACGAAACAGATAGTCTTTTCGAACCGAATATGACGGCTTACTTGGCCGAGCATTAGACTGACATCGATAAACCAACAACTGGTGAATCAATAATTGGCTTACAATCGGCAAACCAACAATAGGCGAGTCAACACTTGGTCAATCATTGGGCTAATATCGAGAAGCCAACCATTGACGGGTCAATACTTGGCCGAACATTGACCTAATGTTGTATAGTCGATAATCGTCATCCCAACATTGGCCCGAGTATTGGCCGTTTCAGCTTTATCGGCACACCCTACATGGGTTGTAAGCCCACATTTGCCACCTAGCAAAAAATCTTTAATTAAGGGTTAACACGCGCTTATCTCTATATATTATAAAAAGATCTCACTTTTGTCGTCGTCGTCGTTATCGTCGTCATGCCGGGCACAAGATTCGAGGCTAGCAACCGTTGCCATGACAGCGCTCGCCATGGCAACGATTGTTATGGTTGCCATATCTCTCAATATCATGGCAACGGTTCCTATGTTTGTTATATCTCTCTATATTATAAAAGTACCTGATGCGCAAACGACAATAACGTCCTAGTTTATTTATATAATGTCAACGGCCATATAAGTATTGCATGCATTAAGTGAAATCATTTAATCTCACAGGTGCTGCAAGTGCTTTGTCACGAAAGCAGGAAGCCGTCGAGCAGACGCGTCGCAAGTTATCCTTGCCAGGTCGGCGGATACTGAAACCAACGACTGCAGTTCCGGTTGATGCCGAAGACAACGCGGATTTTGAGGAGTACGAGGAAGAGATCGTGGCCTCGGACCAGTGCCCGGAACCTAATGGCTACTTTCCAGATTCCGAACAATGCGACAAGTACTACGACTGCAGAGATGGCAAAGCCACCGAGAAACTCTGCCCCGACGGCATGGTCTTCAATGACTACAGCCCAGACAGCGAAAAATGCGACTTGCCTTTCGGCATTGACTGCTCCAAACGTCCAAAACTTCGTGAGTTTTATAATTTATAACATTTTAAAGATAGTTATTTAAAAAGTAATACATTCAAAAACAAATGCATTGCTAATCAAATATATTGTTTATTTAAGGGAACCCCCTTGAATAAAGAAATAATTTATGTGTGATCAACCAGATTTGTTAACGAAAACGAAGATATTTCCAAATAAGGGAAAATGCAGTTTTTCAACCGAATTTAATACACTAATAAACGATAGCTTTCAAATTCTGACTTTAAGAGATAATATATAATTAAATGTAAATTATTGATTCAATCCTACTAATTTTTGGTAACGTTAATGATTTCTTGGTTTATTTATCAATTCAGAAACACCCCAGCCCTCCCAACATTGCCCAAGAATGCACGGATACTTCGCCCACGAGGACGCCAGAATTTGCGACACGTTTTACTACTGCGTTGAGGGTAAATTTAACATGATTACCTGTCCGGATGGTTTGGTATTTTCACCAAAGACTGGAATCTGCAACTGGGCGGATGAGGCACAGAAAAAGGGTTGTGGCGCCCGCGAACTTTTCAACTTTACATGTCCGAAAGTAGACGAATCTGTAGCCGCCACTCATCCTCGTTATCCCGATGCGGAGGATTGTCAGTTCTTCTATGTTTGTGTAAATGGCGAGACTCCCAGGAGGAATGGATGTAAACTTGGTCAAGCTTTCGACGAGAGAACTGGCAAATGTGATTGGGCCAGAAAGATTCCTGAATGGTAGATAATATTACTTTCTTTATATTTTCCAAATTCAATTTTCAAGACAATTCCGTCGGTGACAAACAATTATTTTCGAAAAAATGATCCGTCGAACTTTGCAAATTGTTTCCTCATTATATTTGGGTTTTTATAAATCTACAGTTATATGAGGAAGTGTGTTAATCGATTCAAGTTGAGGTTTCAAAAAAACCAGAATTAATGAGTTGATATTGGAAGATTATAATTTTTTTAAATTTTATCCATTTTTGATACGGCCCTGAATTGAAAGTTACGATAAAAAGAATTTTCGATCAGGGATGCACCGACGTCCCACGCATAATAATAATTGCGTGAAACTTTACCTTGCACAGGGCTCGCCTTTGCATTCAGCGAATACCCGTTTAATCCTTTCACTTTTTCATGATTCCACAGCAAAGACTGGTATAAGGGTCAACTGACCGATGCAGAGTTGGATGCTCTGGAGAATCCACCGCCCAAGCCAACCGGCGGGCCCAGCAGACGAAAGTCATCACGACCATCCAAAAACTAAATGCGAAGCGGCATCGGTCCTCCTAATTTTTTAATTACACCTGTATTTCATATTTTAATTACATTGTTTGTATAATAAATTTTGTTCACAACTCAAAATGTTTTAACATAACAATTCTTTAATCCAGTGTATTGTACTTGTCTACAACATAATTAATGAAATTCCCCGAAATAACTAATTCCTATACAAAAAGTTACGTGGTCAGCTTTCATTTTCTACTTGCTCTATCATCCGGTTTCTTGACGAAATTGATTTAATATAGACTTTTACATGGAAGATAAAAAGGACCGACTGGTGTGATTTAAAGAAATCGGAAGGCGAAAATGAAAACTAAGAAAGCAAACGAGAAAATTGAGTAACACGAACTGTCCATTACCGAGACTCGCCTTTCCCCGATTCGAAACTCACTGTCGATCTTGAAATCGATTTCTTTACTTTTTCCCCTATTTATTTTTCACGCATGATTCCACTTTGTTCAAAAACCACCGAACTTGATCCGAGTTTCTATTCAGACTTCGTTGTGCATCGTTTTTGTTTTCAATTGAATTTGAAACAGTAACTTCTGTTATTTAGAATTCTTTTTATCTCAGATCTGTGATGAGCACAGCTAGTGATCGTAACGATGCCCATTGTAATTTATGAAGTGCATTCACGTCTTCTCGATTTATCGAGTATGCTCAAAGCATTCATTGCACTTCCCGTTTCAAAGGCTAACGGGTACTGTCTGTCGGCTCTTGAACAATTAACCGTTACTTCAAGAACGTGTAGAGGCACCTATACTATTCTTTGAATAAGAATTAAACACACTGAGGTCAAGCCTTTCATTCTCACGACAAAAGTGTTTATTATCCTTTGAAAAGCTGGTTAGAACAATTCTAAAATGTTAGTTACTCAAGAGTTAGCTGTTCTGTGTGATTTCAATATCTTGCCAATTCGAAGATAACTGATTTCTACAAAACGGAAGCCAGGTTACTACACCCTTAAAACTTTAACGACCAAAAACTGTTTTCATCAAAATATTTTTTTCTTTTAATTCTTGGACATCTTTCTTAAAAAAACAAATAACAAAAAGGGCGTTCAAAAGCAAATCTATGCACATTTCTGAATCCGTCTTTATTTTATAAAATAAATATGCAGTATATATTTGTACTGAAATTTCACTGTTAATTAAATTATCGAATTTGATTAACAAACATATGAGTAATTCGCATGTAAATTAAGAAAGACGTTTTAAAGAAGAGTTGTTTCTGCAGGAATAGGATACATATACTATGATTGCAGTAAAAGGCAATTTCCAATCACACCTAGAAGCTGACTTACTGCGATTCATCGAATTTTTGAACGATTTTTAATAATAGTCATATAATAATAACATTGCTTCTCTTTAATAATAATTTTTTTCTCACATCCAATGAATAATAGAATCAATCAATTTGTTGACATCAGATCGATTTTAATGTGATTAATAAAGGCATGAAAATACAAGAAAAATACATGTATATGCCATATATGCAAAATTTCATTGTACTTATCTATGTAACTAATAACGAGCACGTTATATACTGGATTTTTTTTTTTCACTCGGATTTTGGCCGATCCAAGCGCAGTATTTGAGACTACCCAATAGTTTTATATAGCTTTCATATGTTTATGCTTCTCATTTTCGGTGCATTTCACGCTAACTATTCTGTGACATAATAAGAAAAGTGGGCTACTTCAAACGTACTGAAAAATGAATCCAGATGCTGATTAGTGCACTCTGATTGGCCGAAGTTCGAGTGAAAAAAAAATCCATCAAATACTAATCGTGCTTCAAAATAAATCGGATATTTTCCTCGAGCTTTTCTGGTTAGAAACGAATATGTAAATTTTTCCAGAAAAATTTGGAGGAAAACGAAGCTATGAAAAATGTCCGATAATTTTGAAGCACTTGTGGCATTACTACTGAATACATATTCACTTGCAATATATGCCGAGATAATCTTAAAAACGCACACATTATTAGTTTCAGCTTATTTCTTTTGGGTCGACAAACTATTTTTTATAATAATTCGGTTCGTGAATCAGGTTTCTAGAATATCACAATAATTTCCCTCTATAATACGAACGATTTGTTTTTACCTTGAATGAAGAAACCGCATTGACTAACTTTAAATAAAAATTGTGTACGAATCAAAAAAATCTGTAAGTCATTTTATTAGACTTTTGTTCAAAGTAATGATCGTCAATCAATTTTTCACTTATATGATCTGCAGATTCCGCAAATATCTTCTGCAATCTATTTTTTTTTGCTATCAAATTCGGCTATAATTAGATATTATAATGAAGTTATAAGCGTATGTGATGCGATCAACAAATAATTTTATTGTTCTTTTTCCATTTCATACGTAATAAGGTACAATTTTGAACACAAATAATAATAATACGGAAACTGAACATGCTCTATAAGCACGTTTCTGGCCATTATACGTGAAATATATGATGGCTGCTGCATGAATTTCTTATTTAGCGTATTTGGCTATAATTACATATTATAATGATGTTATAAGCGTATGTGATGCGATCAACAAATAATTGTATTGTTCTTCTTCCATTTCATACGTAATAAGGTACAATTTTGAACACAAATAATAATAATACGGAAACTGAACATGCTCTATAAGCACGTTTCTGGCCATTATACGTGAAATATATGATGGCTGCTGCATGAATTTCTTATTTAGCGTATTTGGCTATAATTACATATTATAATGATGTTATACGTGTATGTGATGCGATCAACAAATAATTTTATTGTTCTTCTTCCATTTCATACGTAATAAGGTACAATTTTGAACACAAATAATAATAATACGGAAACTGAACATGCTCTATAAGCACGTTTCTGGCCATTATACGTGAAATATATGATGGCTGCTGCATGAATTTCTTATTTAGCGTATTTGGCTATAATTAGATATTATAATGATGTTATAAGCGTATGTGATGCGATCAACAAATAATTTTATTGTTCTTCTTCCATTTCATACGTAATAAGGTACAATTTTGAACACAAATAATAATAATACGGAAACTGAACATGCTCTATAAGCACGTTTCTGGCCATTATACGTGAAATATATGATGGCTGTTGCATGAATTTCTTATTTAGCGTATTTGGCTATAATTAGATATTATAATGATGTTATAAGCGTATGTGATGCGATCAACAAATAATTTTATTGTTCTTCTTCCATTTCATACGTAATAAGGAACAACAATTTTCAACACAAATAATAATAATACGGAAACTGAACATGCTCTATAAGCACGTTTCTGGCCATTATACGTGAAATATATGATGGCTGCTGCATGAATTTCTTATTTAGCGGCACGTGCCCCGAGGTGAAGGACGACCTTCTCGATTTCCCGGGTATATAGATAGAAAATAAGAGAGAGAAAGGATCTGCTGAACGGAATGCCTAGAAGGGGGCAGACGTAGCTTATTATGCACGCATATGAGTAGGTAGACCACGTATACTACTCACTACAGAGCGTTCTAAAATTTGTACAAAAACTGCTAGCCATCGTGGAGTGAAAAGTCTAATACATTTTTCTCAGAACCGAGGAGGCAGTTACGATTATTTTGTAACGAGGACCCATTGTCATTTGCACTTCCAGGAAAAATGTTTGTCAATGGCATGTAAACCATTATTCCATTACAGCTACACTTGATTTGTCTGTCAAGGTGAAGTAGTACACGATACAAAATTTCGCTAGCATTTTTATACTACCCATGAATGCTATAGATAGAGGGACCACTGGCTTATCAGGATCTCATGTGCAACAGCGGATAGCATTAAAATGGGAAAGCATTTAAAATGCTTTTCGATAAGTAACGATGCTTAATAGATATGGAGTAATGCTTAATAGATATGGAGTAATGATGTTTTTCACGGTTTTGCAATAATTATAAATAGGATTAATTAATCAGGAAAGTATTCGAAATAATGTTTCTTTTGAACGTTGCCCATTACTCCTCAAACGAGGAGAGAAATATAGTCTTACCTACGACCACTATTATTAATTCCCCGATTTTTCCAACAAAGAGAAAATCTCGTCACTTTTGCCGGTTTTTCATGGTCGTGAACTCTAGGTACTATAAAGTGTCAGCTATTCATTTGCGGTCTATACGACTGTTGTAACAAGGTAAAAAAGTAGACCTGTGAAAATAAAATCAATAATACCGATTTCATAGTTATCAAGACTAGATTTGCTCTGGAGTGTGTGGATAAATCAAATAATGAACAGACCGGTTTCGTCTTTAGGTAGGTAACGATAATAAAATATTTTATCTTTAACGGGGAAAGTGCATCGTGCCGACAAAAATCATTGCAATTACTAAAAGTCTGTTGACATAAGAAGTATAGTTAGATATTTCATTGGTTCTAAATTGATTTTTATTGGTTCCTCAAGGCAAAAGACATATCTATGCTTTCAAATAATTAATCTATTGCCCCAAAGGTAGACGACATGTATTGTTTTCCACTCATTTACGATTTCAAAACTAAAAATATAAAGCAAAAATAATAATAATAATTGTAGTAATATATTGTTTGAGGCCCTTCATCAGTTACAGCAACGGAAGACGAAGCAGTTCGATACGGTCATAAAAGACAAAAGTCGTTAACAGTTCGAACGACCATTTATTTCAATAATTAGCTGTTGTGAAACTTTTAACAGGAAGATATTTGTATGAAAATAACCCGATGGAGAAACAACGCGAGACGTCCCACGAAACGGTCTGTCACATCGCAAAATTGGGCGCTCACTTTCAGGAATTCTTGGACACCCTGTAGAGGAAGTGAGAAGAGAAGAGATATGTAGGGGGGCTCAAGGGGGATCAGGGTAAAAGTGTGTAGTCGAATGTCCAGTCTACCGCTGCGACTATCGGCTACCGAGCAACAAACGTCAGCGAAAGTGGGGAAATGGTTGAATAGTGGGGGTTGACAGGGTATACCCGATGGAGAGCCATGGACGGAGCAGTATCTCGCGACGAGACGCCATTCCAAAGAGCGCCCAAAAATCTGTTCGCCCCATAAGACTATATAAGTGGAAATAATTATTTAATTTTTTTTTTCATCCACGCCACTTCAAAGATTTCCAAATTTAAACTAATACCAGAATGGCGAGAGTGTGCTTCCTGATAATAGCCTTAGCATCCATTGCATGTGAGTATAGTTACTGTTAAGAACGTAGAAATGAAGAAAATTTTAATTAGCACGTTTCGTAAATCAAAATTCAGTAAAATGAAAAAAGATGTTTTTAAAAATCAGCATCTTATCGAAAATATAATTAAATAGACAAGTATTCGACATATGGTTAAAAAACAAAACCATTAACCGAACATTTGCAAGACAAGAAGAAAAAAAAAATGTTGGGAAAAAAATCGCCGCTGTACATCTACAGATACTTATTTGAGGGGCGCGAATTAAGAACTCGTTCGTTGACCTCGCGCATGCGGTAGCTCGAAAGGTTCCGAAAAAAATCGCAACTACTTTCGCCGTGAAACATAAAACCCATATAGTAAAATGTCTACTTAGTGATAAACTTGTAATCACAAGCATAAAAGTCAAACTTTAAAAGCCTGCGTATTTAGTGGCTATACTGGATAGTCGGTACCGACTACCGTGGACTTATGCGAACAGGTATAAGTTATATACGGCGAGCCTGGGTTGAACGAAAAGCGGTATCGAAGCTGCACTTTCTAAAGTGTAAATGTCAGTGCGCGGTGGCTCTCTCGTATCTCGCCGTTGCATAAGTAGTAGAGGTGCTCTCGCTGTCGTCCTGACGACGAGCAAATTGCATAAGGAGATTATTATAATTCACTATTACAATGCAGGTTTAAAAATAATTATGTTTCCATAAATAAATAAAAATAACACCACAAATATAAATAATTTTTATAAATAATAATAATAATAATTAATATAAATAAAATTAAAACAAATAAATAATAAATAATAAAACAAATAATTTATATAAATAATTTGGTCACTTCACAATATTATTTACAACATTTTTATTACTTGAATAAAAAGTCCAACAAATTTCATTTAATTCACATAAAATTATGACTACGCTAATTTTTTAATGTACATTATTATAAGTAAATATTGTATATTGCAAAATTGTAGAAACAAATATAAATAATTACGTACGATTAAATAATTGCTAATTGAACAGCATGTTCATATATTGTAATAATATAATTTGTAGACGCGGCAATCACTTGTCCAAAGAAGGACGGACAGTATGAGGATCCGATTCAGTGTGACAAATATTACCAGTGTGAGGATGGCGTAGCAACGGAAAAGCTCTGCCCGGATGGTCTCGTATTCGACCCACTGAATCGCAAGATCAACAAGTGCGATCATGTATTCAACGTAGACTGTGGCGATCGTCTGGAGCTGCGTAAGTATCTGCGATGTCAACGATTTCAATGCTTCCGCGAATTCCTCTCTAATGACAGCCGTCCCTCTGAGAAACTATGAGGCTAAAGCGCTGTATTTAACACGGCAACAATGTTGTTTTAAGCACATAAGTATATAAGGGACTAGTCGACATTTGTATTTGCCTTGTAACGGCGAGTTTCTTTTGCTTCTCTTAGAACCACCCTCGCCGGCCAAGAATTGCCCCAGGCGCAACGGATTCTTTGCTCACCCGGATCCTTCCGTGTGCAATGTCTTCTACAATTGCATCGATGGTCAGGCCGTTGAAATTACGTGCACGACCGGCCTTCATTTCGATGAGTACAGCGGCACATGTGTCTGGCCAGATAGTGCAGGCCGTGAGGTAATTAATAGAAAGAAAATTTTTATAGACTAAGGGACTTGCTCAAAAATCTTTATCTCAATTTAAAATGACGAAACATAATCAATATTCAAGATGCTTTAAATTTATTCAAATAACATTGTATTTACATCTGAATATAAGACATTCATTCATTCTTCAATAATTAATAAGAATCTATTTTTAATTTGAGATATATGAAGCATTTAAAAAAAATGATATTATATTTAATAGGAATGTAAAAATCAATTAATTGTTGAAGAGTCACTGACACAGTTTTAAACGTTTTAAAGTCAGTCATATTTGATTCAAGATATTCATTAATATTTTTAGTAATTTTACATTTATCATCGAATTAAACATCAATTAGAATCAATGGCTTAAGGATCATAGTAATAACAAAAATTAATGTATGAACATTGAACAAAACAATACTATGATATTAAATTAATAATTAATAAATTAATTAATAATATATTAATAAATTAAATTATAATAATTATTAATAAATTAAAATTAATTAATAATAATTGGAATAATTTATTTCAGGGTTGCGGGGTCGTTGGCAAGACCCTCAAGGACGGATTTGAGTGCCCGAAGGACCGTCAGACCGACGTAAGGGGAACGCTTGTGGATCACCCGAAATACGCACATCCCGAAGACTGTCAGAAGTTCTACGTCTGCCTGAACGGCGTCACCCCGAGAGAACAGGGTTGCAGCGACGGTACTGTCTATAACGAGGAGCAGCAACGATGCGACGCTCCGGAAAATGTTCCTGGATGGTACGTAATTTTTATAATTGAAGAAAATTAAATAATCTAATGAGAACCTTCTTTATCGTTACATTTGGTATTGTTATCATTATTGCAGTGAGGATTGGTACAAGGACGACGACAAGAAACCCTGAAGCCACCCATGAATCACACATGTCCCGCATCGGGATACCAAATACACATTGCTTTCGTACTTCTATATATTGCGTGTTGTGTAATTACGTATGAATCTTAGCTATGTAAAATTTTTATAATAAATTACCCGTTAAAATGTAAAAAAAAAAAAATTCTGAAAAAAAGCATTTTTCATATCCCTGAAACATTATTTTCTTTCAGTACGATGTACCCATCATTAATAAATACATCAATAAATAATTTGAAAATATACAATCAGTGAAAATGTAAAATAATTCGATTTTGTGTAATGTTTGTTATTAGAAAGATCATTGACTCGTTGATTGCCAGGTGGATCAAGTAAATGATACAGTTATTTATAGATTAATAATAATAATAATAATAGTTGCCGCGTTAAGAATTTTCATAAATATTTCCTGGTGGTCATTCGAACACGCGCTTTATTATATCTCAGTCTGAAAATTATGGAAATGGTTTTGCAGTAATGTTTTTATCATTTCGTTCCTGGTATTCGTGCAACTAGATTAACTGCTACAGCTACGTATTCACTGCACTTCAGGCATAAGATAATGCACTAAAACCGTCTCCTAATTATCAGGTTTTCGTATATTGGCAGTAACTTTATAAACCGTTAATATTATTTCTTTTAGTTTAAATAGTTTCATCACAGAAATTCTATTTTCATGTGAGTAATGCTGTTTCGGATTCTTTGTCATTTCAAACTTGCAAATATTAACAACCAAACTCGAATTCACAATTCATAAAAACAAAATTGATTTGAAGACTTTCCTCGGACAGCATTGGAAAAATGTTATTTGAATAAGCCATTATATTTCATAGTCGACCTGAAGTTTTATTTCCTCGTCAAAAAAATTGATTAACTATTTTCATAGGCGTGATAATACATAAAATATTGACCGACACTGGTGGTTGTGCTGTCGGTGTACGGCTGTACGGCTCTGGCGATCCACCGAGTTAAGCAGCATTGTTTGCGGCCATTACTTGGTTGGGTGACCGCTTAACCGTGCACCGGCTGGCTCATCAACCAGTGAGCGGGAGGTCAGTTTTTCCGAGGCCTCGGTGTACATACTTAAGTAAGAAACTTTCGTGTGTACACCGGGAAGTCAGAAGAATATACGGCCATCTGTATAGGTACAGGTTTTCCGCAGTTTCCCCGTACCCATGGCAAATGCGATACAGTGTAGCTAAGTCGGCTGCGGACGCACCGGAGATTAGGTTAACTTAGCGCAGTGCGGGCAGGGAAAGAATAAAAAAAAATACATAAAATACTGTTTCATTCGTATACTGATAATCCCTATTTCGGACTTAATAAGTTTTCAGTAATACCCATAAGTTGCTCAATACTGTTAAGGGAGGGGTCTGGGTTTCAGCGTAAAAAAAACACTTTTTTTGTGATTTTTTATCTCAAATATCGATTGAGCAATTTTATTCAAACCTTCTATACATTATTGAGCATAGTTTTGACTATGTTCTGTAAATTTTTCATGCAAAAATATTAAACCATTAGCCCGTGACAGAGCTTCCCCCAGGACGTCCTGAAAAAAAAAACAATTTGCGGTGTTCACTGTAACTCGGCCGGAAATTATCTGAAAATGAATTGTAATATAATGTAATTGAATGTAATCCTCCCAAGTTCTTCCTCCTAAAATAATAATCAAATTATCGAAAGGTAGCGACTCGAATGTCAATAATAGTTCAAGGATGAAACCTGTTAAACCTGGAAATTCACTAAACCGATAATCCAGTCATAAAAAAATATCGTAATAATATTATAATTCGCACCACATATGAAAGCAACACGAATATTCTATATCCGCGCCTTTCTTCGTTATGCTATTGAATGTATACGCCGTGTTAAGAACTCTCTGTATCATTGCATAAGTTTTATAGTGTCAGCTTTTAATAGATGAAGAAAGTGTTCTGAAATCAAAATGAAGTTATCAGTTGTCTGATCGAATCTTGTCAAACGTCAACTTATAGATGATTATTATTCTATTATATAGGAATTAAATTTCGTGTACTATCTGTAGTAGGATTGAAAAATCAATGGCTTCTGCCACCGGAAGTATTCTTCTTATCCTCAGCTGGTGCTCTCAGGGCCCAGTCAAGTAAATCGTCTCGATAACTTTCTCCTGGCCTCGCCTCGGTCGCTCTCGATAAAAGGTCGGCACGCCGGGCCGCGTAATATATATATATATATACATCACGCCGTTATCCCGTTTTTCGTATTCCAATACTTCTCCGCTGGTGCGTGGTATATCAATATATATAAGCTTTCTGTAAGTTGCCGAGCAGGTTGCTTCATGGTTCGATTCATCGCTCGGAGTAAAAGGCGACGGCTCCAAGTCTCAGATCGTGGCTCCACTTTCCTCTAGTCTCGCGGTCAGTAGTGGACCTTGAAGTCCCGGTGCCCTGGGCGTTTATTCCACGGGTACGTCGTTTGTTCTCTCCTCGACGAGGTAACAGACGTTTCAAGGCTGTTACACAATTTTTGCACTCGATTATTATCTTAAGAAGGGCATCTCGCTTTTATCTCGTCTTGACGATACTCGTTTCGATGTTTTTTGTTTTCAGTGCAGCTAGCTTTAGGTTCCAGAATGCAGAGGGCTACTGCTCCGTCCTTTGTCATAGCAACAAATGTTATAACTGTTCTTGAGAAATGCTTGACTTTGTGTGAAATGCATATCTTGTCTTTACAAATATCGGCTATAAATAAAATAGAAAGACTTCAAAAGAGAGGGACCAAATCTTGCGCCTCTTGTTATTGCGTTGCTCGCTATTCCAAGACTACTGGTATATACGAATACCTGATCGCTTCCGCATTCTAAACTGCTGTGCATAACGCGAACGTCAAATCCCGGGCATGGCGCTTTCCACGCCAAATTTCGTACTGAATTCGCACTGAAAGCTTATTGTTCCTGATAAAAACATTTTTTCTGGATTCCCAAATCAGGTTCTTCACAATAGTCTATAACATTTAAAAAAGTAGTTAAAAACAATGTCGAGTCGATCGAGCTAAAATCCAATACGCCGTTAGAATCGCTATTCTCTTTATGTTTTGTTCATAAAGTTATAACTTTACAAATAAATTCAATGGTCTCGTGATAAAAATTTATAAGAATTCGAAATTTTCGAAACAAGTCTGTACGCTCTCGAGCTGCCATAATTTTGTAGTTAATGCGCTAAGTAAATCTTAATAAAAAAATTATATAAAAGGACTGGGGGTTTACATTTTGAGCTAAATTCATAAAACGATTTGAATTTTATAGAATTTTGAAACCTGGAGAAATTCATTTTTTTTTTGTAATTCAAGTCAACTTCGATCGATTCAGTTCGAATTATTTACAAGCTAATCAAACTAATGTCCAGATATGGGAAGGTATTCTTGTTTATACTATTTTTATTTTTATTTATTTTTGCTTCCTCATAGAGGAAGCTTTGTTTTCATGAAATTTTTTTTTTCGAGATTTTCATGTCAGTATGCTTAGAATCACCTAAAACGTTGAAAAAATTGGTTTAGAAAATGTGTCCGTATGTGCGTGCGCGCGCGCGCGCGTGTGTGTGTGTGTGTTGATATGCGAAAAAATCTGAAAAAAAATTGGAGGCCTTTATGAGTCGGTAATAACATCATATTAAAAAATGAACAAAATCGATGAGGGTGAGGGCCATGGTCTGCTGATTTGACGTAGAATGCCCCATATGTATATTAATTTTATAGAATTTTTAATTTTTTTGAAAAATGTCGTATACTCGCTAACTTTCGTAAAAGTCCACCGATATGGCTAAATAGTTCGTCATAACTAGAGACACGTTAAATGTTGTTTGGTATTGAATTTCGATAAAATCGGTAAAGCGGTTCGGATTTTATAGAATTTAGAATTTTTATAAAAAATCAAAATTTTGTTATAAATCACGTCGAATCTCAACAAATTAACTGAAAGGTTCTATAAACGAAAAATAACATACAGTCCTACTGTGTACCAAATTTGGTGGTGATCGGTAAAGTCGTTCAAATATTACACCATTTTGAATTTTTCAAAAAAATAGCGATTTTCGCTATAACCTCTGCAAAAGTTAATAAAGTAAAATAAAAGTTTGTGCCTAATAAAAATGAGTCGTGCCGGTGATTTATTCATTTACTCGAAACAAGGATGCAAAGTAGAACCTTGCACATTGTTTCCTCATTTAATTTTGCTCTTGAAAAGCTTCCTCTATGAGGAAGCCAAAATCAGCTACAATACTTCCTCGTAGAGGTTGCTATGTGAAGAGCAAAATTAAATGAGCAAGCAATGTGCAAAGTTCTAATTTTTTAAAATTCTTACGTATACCTTCTTCAGGCTTTTGCGTTTTTTCCCCACTCCCCTCCTTCCCCTTCATTTTATGGAGTTGCCCTACCCCCTTTCATTTTTGTTGAGTTTCCCTCCAATGCTACTGTATCGCATTTGCACGAGGGCACAGGGAAACTGCGAAAAACCTGTGCCGACACAGGCGGCTATATTTTTACTGACTTTCTGCTGTATGAGAATACATCAGAAAGTCAGAACAACTGCCTCCCGCCCAGCAGTTAACGCGCAAATTGGTGCATAGTTAAGTGGTCATCCATCCAAATACTGTCCGCGAGAGAAGCTACTTAACTTGGGAGACCGCCGAAGCCATACACCGACCGCGCGCCCACTGCAGTCGGTTATACGGGAAGGTATTAAATTTTGTGAATATCGGCAAGAAATTTTGGATTTTAGATAATGATTTTTTGTCATGCGTAGATGAATCTTATTATACCGAATTTATTACGACAAATTGAACGGTTATACGGGAAGGTATTAAATTTTGTGAATATCGGCAAGAAATTTTTGGATTGTAGATAATGATTTTTTGTCATGCGTAGATGAATCTTATTAACCCGAATTTATTACGACAAATTGAACGGTCAAATTTTTTCACCAATTTGTTCTAATATTCAGCAATACTAAATGCAAAATTGGGTGAAGATTGACAAAGGACTTTGGATCGTATAAAAAATGTATTTGACAAGTTTAAGATGTCTTTCAATCTTTCTTTCGTTTTTGCAAGCATTGAAAGACAAGCACGTTTATCATATGCGCTGCACCCAGAGAATGGGACTATTTAGAAGAAAGAATTTAATGATCTGTCTAATTGGATTTATGTATCTTGAAAAAGTTTTAGTTTGCTATTTTTTAAGCAAACCTATTCAACTGATTATACTCGGTGTTATAAATGAGCTTTGTTGATTCAACTGATTTCGTCGGGTTTGAATTGTTAAATACCTGAGATTTAATACTCCGTTTAATACATACGTATACTTTAGTTACCGGAGAAATTTTGTTAGTCGGGCGCTGTAAGAATCTCAGTATAGCTGTGGGAGCAATACGCGCCGGTGCAGGAGCTAAACGCTCAATTGGAAGAGCGATGCGCGTACGCTAGAAACATGGGTGGCGACGACCGGCAAGACTCACGCAGCTCGATCGTGACGCTGGCTATTCTTCGTAACCTCAACATTTTTTCGATCGCTGGAAGTTAGCCATCGTTCAGTTCCTACAGCTATACCGTTTCGCTTCTGCAAGCGGACGACGTAAAGCGGAAGGGTTCAGCTGTTGGAACTGGGCAGTTACACTGCTGTGCTGACAGACTTGAAAATAGCTCTAGCAGCCAGATATTCGGTCGGCAGAGCCGTAAATTTTTCTCCAGTGTAAGCCATCATAAACCAAGGAACCACAATGCTATTCGTAACTTTGATTTAAAAAAATTAATCCATGAAAAGTGTAGCTTTATTTAAAATTACACCACTACAATTTTGTTACATTTAACATTGCACCTCCACACGTTTGGTAAAATTATCAACCCTACCGAGAAATCAATTTTAAAAAAAGTAAAAGTTCATAGGCGACATACCGGCCAAGAGTTAAGGCGAATGATCATTCAACATTAATTTTATTATACAGAGTACATAGCAATTGAAAATTATAGTAACATATTCTTAATCAAAATGCCTCGGCTAACTAAAATCCAATCTGCTCAAATTATAGCCTTGCTATAATAGAAGCAGGACTGAGTCAAAGCGATATATCCAGAAGATTGGGGATTCATCGCTCAATGAAGGCAATAATTTGCAGTGCAGGAACTTCAAACTTTCTGCCCTAATATTGTAATATACTATTCCTCCAACGTCAACAGACTATCTGTCTGCCGTAGTAAAGCGTATTTATGGCAACCCGATAGCGCCCTGAATCGAATTGTAACGTGGTGTCATATATGGCCCTGCTAAGGCGCCTGATCAGGCTATTATTGGACTGCGCTGCAACTGCCCGGGGTGATTCGCCACTGGTATTCCAACAATGAGAAAGTAAGGTTATGTTTAGACACCGGCATATCCGTGACAGTGACCGTTGTTAACGTTGTCGATCTGCCTGTCGAAGAACTATTTTAATTCCAAGGTCCTACGAAAACAGATGTCATCACTTGCTTACCCTGTCGGATTAGGCAACCGTGGACACAACCACTTTTCTACCGCAAAACGACCGGTTGCCTTTGGCCGTACAAACTACCACAAAACGACTATGAAACAACCGATATCAGTTTTGATTTTGAGAAGAAAAATAGGGTCGGTTGGAAACTGGTTGATTTACGGTAGCAATATCCCATAGACAACCATCATACGGCGTTTCAACGGGCACTACCGGAAACTACTAAAATGTTTGAATAGCGGTTACAAAGCGGTTATTTTCATGGCGTTTTCCAACCGTCGTTTTTCGGTTGTTTCGAAGTTGCGGTGATCCGATAGGGTATACGGATAACAATCCATAAATATGATAGTTGCGGATTATGATACCTGTCTGAATCCCACTTTAAGTCACGGGATAACGTAGGAACTGAAGCACTTTTGAAGTAAGCCTAATCGGCGCGATTTCATGGTTGCCTCATCTTGCACTTAATACGGCAATCCCGGATTGCGTCGAATCACGCCGTGGTCAGTCTTACCATAATAAAGCTACCTGTGGTATTGCTTGATCAGGCCCATGCCGGACTTTCCATTGTAGGGCCAGCCGCGATGTTACCGGATCATGGTCAAATCAGGCTCGCCATAGTACCGACTACCCATACAACTCCGCGAATGGGCCCTGGTCTTTGCAAGGCAATAACCCTTGACCGATTTCTACCCCGGAAGCTTTTAACTATTTATTCCGATCTGCTTTGTGCAAGAACTGTCACCGGTATATAAATTTTTATTCGAAGTTCTTTCTCTAAAGATATACGCCATTTTGTGGGCGATTTCTCTTTACGCAGTAAATTTTAATCATGATACTATTACAAGAATATGTAAGTGCTATGCAAAACCTCATCGATAGACACGTTTTCGACGCATACTGTTTAATTATTCTATCATTCATTTACTATAGACGTATGACACATTTATAATTTCGTAGGAAAAGTTGCATAAAGCTAAAATAATGTATATGTATCATCTATTGTTTTTTGCAATACAATTCATTGCAATGATAATGTTTGAAGGTAAAAAAAGAATATTTTAGGTTATACATGCCCGGTGCTGGCGGCAGTGTTTTTACGCACATTTATTATATTTTATTAAAATCACGATCAGTTCTCTTACGCATCCGTGCTACATATCGTTTCATTTCATCTGGATCCATTAATTCATTCGTAATTATAAAAAGGATTCGAGATCAAAATACTGTGTCCTGTAGATAAAATGTGCCTAATACGGCAGCCCTGACAATGCCACCACATGGCCAAATTAGATTTTTAATAATAGAGTCAGCTGCAACATTATTTGATAAAGGCCAAGTGAGGCGTGCATTAATACAGTTGACCATAACATCGCCTCATCAGCGCCAAGTGAGGCTCGCCTTAATATGACAAGCCGTGACATTCCGTAATCAGGTCCTGATTCTGCTTAGGCCAGCCGTAACAGATATCTACCCGGGTAGTTTGCAAATACGATTGATCAACCAGTGACACCGAAATAAATAACAATGTCGATAAACGTATAAAAATTGGTAATAATATATCCATTGAGAAGAATTTCACAATTGCGTATCGGTAATGAATTTAACGGATTTCTACGGAACCAACAATTTGTTGACGATTGTTACTCATAAAGTAATTGACAATAAATAATCGGTAATTCACTTAGAATTTTTAATCAAATATAGATTCAAATTGGAAATTCTAAATGGTCCAGCTCGATTCTTATAATGGGAATATTACTTCGAGGTTTCTTGCAATTTCCTCAGTTGCGTCGCTAACTGATTTTACTTTCCAAACTGGGATCTACATGGATTGTATGACGAATTCCGTTATGGGAATTCCCTCATAAATCTTATCGGGATTTATAAAGACATAAGGACACCTTCTACATGGGCTTAGGCTTTTTTTTTTGCTTTTAGTAACTGGTACGATAGTGCTCCCCGTTGGCAGAATTGGTATTGAAAAAAATATCGTTTGTGTGAATCTATGAAACCGTTTCCTCAATTCAATTCAATGCTCTCTTGCAAAAAAAAAAAAAGAACACAATAATAATTTCACTGCATCAATGAAGAAAATTCAATCCATCGATTCTTTAGGAATCAATGAAATCTCTTTTCTTCCTGCATTAGGCCTCATTCATATTTTGTGAAATAATATCACATGAATTGAAGAAAAAAAATATATTTGATGAACAACGTAACAGGATTTAATTCAAGTGAATAGGTGCGATTCAAATAAATGATACTGAGTTAAATGTATCCATTAGAATGACGCTTTTGCGTGTAAAGTTTGTAAGGTATTGGCAGAATGAGGGCGAAAGTTTGTGGATTTAGCGGCTGATAGATTTATCTAAGGAGTGTCAGAACCCCTTCTCGATTGAAGCATCTTCGAGTCCACTCCTGAAGTGAGAGCGTCGAGAATGTCTGAAAGCAAACGGAATGCCCACGCGTACGCTACGGAGAGTACTTGGAAAGTGCATACTGATCACTTGCGGTGAATATTCCACCTATCAGTCTAGACGCATAGCATTCGATACAACAGATCGCGCCCGCTACGTTCATACCTTACGTCGAAAGTGCGTGTCGCTGAAAGCCGAGACGAAACCGAATGTTCGAGTAGGCGACAAAAGCCATGGAGTGTACTAGAAATAGTTAATAGAGTAAGTGTAGGCCTATGATGATGTAAGTTGATTAAGAGAATGCATGGAAGAAGCGTAGCGATAATGAAAAAAAATAGATCGAATGTAGATTATAGGTTGTGAATCGAAGCTAGAAGATCGCAACTTATGAGTCTATGATTTTTTATTTAACATTTGTAAATAACATAATTTGTCAGACGAAATTCAGTTGCTTCCAGTATACCAGACTGTTGTTTTCTCCATGTAAATTTCTAGTTGTACCTTTTTACGTATTTGAGGTCGTCGTAAATTAATTTATTCATACCGTACCGTCGATTCTTTATCAGTTCATTTTTTTTACTTTTTTAGAAATTCACTTCAATTAGCCGGATGTTAATATTACTACAAGTGGCTACCTTAAGTAATAGTAACAAATTACTACCGCAGACTTATTTATATAAGCACTTATTTAAATAAGCACTTATTTAAATTACAATCGTGATTTATGTTCCGAAATAGTAAGTTTATTTGTGATTTAATTGAAATTTAGGAATAGAATAAAACAAAGAATCGCAATATAAATGTAAAATATAACAATACAAAGAATACGTTTAGTTATTTAGATATCGTGACTGAAAGAAAAATGAAAGAACTCGCGAAAAATCCAGGTATTCATACGTAGATTCACCTGTTGATCTCTTTCCATCTTTGTGGAAGGTATCGCTGCCATACGACTTTAAAATAATTTATATGGAATAGAGTAATATATGCGATATGCAATAATGATTGAGTTATAACTGATATTCTAAACTAATTGCGTTTTTAAGGAAAATAATCGAATTAAATCAGTTTTCGACCCACCAAGCATTCATCGATTCACTTTAAATTGAACAGAAAACAGAAATGTGGATCAATATAGGGTTAAAAAATCATCAATGTGTGTATCGAAAATGAACCCAAATGTTCGAAATACCACGTTTTTATCTATAAATCAATTTCTTAAAATTGAATACTTCCATTAGTTTAGGTC
Source organism: Clistopyga incitator (assembly GCA_947507545.1). Lineage (NCBI taxonomy): Eukaryota > Metazoa > Arthropoda > Insecta > Hymenoptera > Ichneumonidae > Clistopyga > Clistopyga incitator. The sequence continues at coordinate 1,647,913 of OX382189.1, forward strand.
AGTGCTTTCATGGATTGTATATGGGGCATTCCACGTCAAATCAGCAGCCCATGACCCTCACCCTCATCGATTTTGTTAATTTTTTAATATGATGTTATTACCGACTCATAAAGGTTTCCAATTTTTTTTTTCAGATTTTTTCACCACCGGTAACATTTTTAAATCTTCGAAAAAAACCAATTTCCAAAACGCCGTTTTTAAAAATCTGAAAAAATTCACACTGATTCTATGATTTAAAATATGATTTTTGAGTGCCATGCGATAATGGGATCTCAATATTTACTATTTTAACCACATTTTGCTTCCTCATAGAGGAAGCTTTGTGTAGAGCAAAATTAAATGAGAAAGCAATGTGCAAGGTTCTACTTTGCACAAACATTTGTTTTACTTCATTAACTTTTGCGGAGGTTATAGCGAAAATCGCTATTTTTTCAAATATTCAAAATGGTGTAAAATTTGAACGATTTTACCGATCACCACCAAATTTGGTACACAGTGGAGCTGTATGTTATTTTTCGTTTATAGAACATTTAAGTTAATTTCCTGAGATTCAACGTGCCTGGTAGCAAAATTTTTATTTTTTACAAAAATGCAAAATTCTATAAAATCCGAACCGCTTTATCGATTTTGTCAAAATTCGATATCAAACAGCATTTGGCGTGTCTTTAAACTGAGAAAAATTTACGGCTCTGCCAACCGAATATCTGACTGCTAGAGCTATTTTCAAGTCTATCGGCACAGCAGTGTAACTGCTCAGTTCCAACAACTGAACCCTTCCGCTTTACGTCGTCCGCTTGCAGAAGCGAAACGGTATAGCTGTAGGAACTGAACGATGGCTAACTTACAGCGATCGAAAAAATGTTGAGGTTACGAAGGATGGCCAGCGTGACGATCGAGCTGCGCGAGTCTTGCCGGTCGTCGCCACCCACGTTTCTAGCGTACGCGCATCGCTCTTCCAATTGAGCGTGTAGCTCCTGCACCGGTGCGTATTGCTCCCACAGCTATACTGGGATTCTTAAAGCACCCAACTAAGAAAATTTCTCCAGTAACTAAAGCATACGGTTCTGAGTACTCTCTCGTATAGATATAGTAACGAATACAATGCCAGCAAAACGATATTGCTGCTAGAGCAATACGCATTGGTTATGTAAGTAAATTCATGGTTATAAAAAGAAATATGGACGCAGCAATACTTTGTTTTGTTGCTGTCGCCATAAATTTTTCTCAGTGTAGTTATGAAGAACTATTTAGCCATATTGGCGAACTTTTACGAAAGTTAGAGAGTATACGACATTTTTCAAAAAAATTACAAATTCTATAAAATCAGTATACATAGATATATTTTCTTCAAAATCACAGCAATTAAAGAGGAGTTACTCCTCTACATGCATGCCCGATTTGAGCTCGATCGATCGTGCCATTCGCGAGTTATCGACGATTGAATTTTCAGTCCCTGGAACACACACACACACATACAGACACATTTTCTAAACCATTTTTCTCGACGTTTTAGGTGATTCTAAGCATACTGACATGAAAATCTCGAAAAAAAATTTTTTTCATGAAAACAAAGCTTCCTCTATGAGGAAGCAAAATGTGGAACAAATAGTAAATATTGAGATCCCATTATGGCATGGCACTCAAAAATCATATTTCTAATCATAGAATCAGTGTGAATTTGTTTAGATTTTTAAAAAACGCGTTTTTGAAATTGGTTTTTTTCGAAGATTTAAAAATGTTACTGGTGGCGAAAAAATCTGAAAAAAAATTGGAGGCCTTTATGAGTCGGTAATAACATCATATTAAAAAATGAACAAAATCGATGAGGGTGAGGGTCATGGTCTGCTGATTTGACGTGGAATGCCCCATATATACCCCTGTGAATTCTGTAATTGCTTTGTAAACTATCTTATTAGACCAAAAAATTTCTTCGGGTTATTTATGCCCTCAATAAGAAAAAAAAAAGTTGTGTAGTCGAGTAAAAAAAGTTACAACGCATCTACTAGTTCGTTCCAGATAAAATAAAAATATATATTTCTATACCTTGTAAAAATGCAAAAGCGAAATTCGTAGGCCAAAAAAATGACTGATAAAAATCACAAAGTTGAAGAAATAAATGTTGAATGCGGCAGAGAATGCCTTGTGATCACCTTTTTATGTCATAGTCATCCAAACGTAATACTTAAAACTAGTATTTAATATTTGAAACATAAAGTATTTTCCCTTATTAATTTTACCTAAATTAAATTGATAATCAATTTATAAAGCATTGATTCGATCAATTGCAAGTTTTACATCGTTAATCAGATTTAAAACAGACTGGATTTTCTAAATCACGAACCTAATACTTGTGACTAAAGCCTGGGTGTACATTAAAGGTTGGAGACATTGCAATGCAGACTGTACTCCCGAAAGTTTAAAATCATTTCTCGATGATATGTACATAATAAAGGCATTGAAATTCTTTGGCGTTACAAATCGAAGTAAATCAAAAGTAGAAAATGTCCTTTCAATTGTTTGGCCTTTCAACCTTACATATTACGGTTTCCTAAGAAATGAAGCGTAAAGAAGAATCTACATACAGTTAATGTGAGAGATAGAAAAGCCTCTTAGTACACCGGGAAAACGTGTAGGCTGTATGCAGGGAAACGGGGGGAGGGGGGAGGGGGGGGGGGGTACTACCACAGGAAGCGAGTAGGTAATGCACATGGAGAGTGCATGAACGAAAGCGCCGATCGGGGTTCTTTCGGAGGGGGGCTCAGGTTGGTGCGTTCAAGGACCGTGGAGGGGGAGGGGGCACCCAAAGAGCGAGAGGAGTTTTGGTGAAAGGGGTGGGGGTGGTTTAATGCATTGAAGGCGCTAAGATGGTGATGTGGAGAGCACTCGAGCGAAACGAGACCAGTATACCGAGGCTCACAGTCACGTATCGTAGCTCTCCCGCCCGCACCAACGACAACGATAAGAAAGAAATTTTCCCCTCATTTCACCTGTGTGCCCCACGACAGACAGTACATTTTCGACAATGATAAGAACGCGAGCCACCATAAGCGCTACTTCAACCACGATAATGACAAGACGCGGTCTTTCAGTCATTTTTCTTCTCGTTCTGGGTGTGTCTATGTCCAGAGCACAATTCCGATGCCCCGAAGATAAGGGTTTCTTTGCCGATCCAGAACAGTGCGATCTTTATTACTCCTGCGTTGACGGACAACCGGAGGAAAAGCTCTGCAAGGATGGCCTCGTCTTCAGGGACGACAATCCGAAAAAGGACTTCTGTGACCTTCCAGCTAACGTCCCATGCGGCGATCGTACCCTTCTTCGTAAGTTCGATTTTTTTCTTCAGTCACTCCATCACTTGATCCTCAGATACGCGGAATATTTACAAGGGGAAAATTATTTGACTTAAGTTCGAAAGAGCTCGGTTACAGTAGTCTATATTGGTTATATTTTTAAAAGAAATTAGAACTTAAAGTAAACTTCTTGGGATTGCAATAAACTAGTCAATCGAATGGCCGGTAAGTATATTACTTTCCGGTTGACGTGCAATGCTAAAATTTTGAGTGAGAAACGAATTCGAATTAAATGTGTTATTGTATGGATGTAATTTGACTTCATCAGTTGATATTAGTTATCGGGCTCAATGTGCTTACACGGTTGGGTGACATTCGCTTACCTTCAGAAGAAACGACATCATTTTTGCACCAGTCTGTGGAGGGAAATAAAATTAAGATCTACTAGTATCAAATTAATTTTATTACTTTCATATTATCATTAAATAGATTCAGAGACAAATTTTTAGTTTATTGCTGATGTCATTTTCAATTTCGACATGCGATTGTCTGGCCAACAATTAAAGTGCCTTCCTAGTGAAATGAATGTGTAAATAATGAGTGAAAATTCGACTTAACGGAACCTTTGTCACGCAAAACAATACTGGGAAATTCTTGGTGCCGAATATATATTTATAGAAATTCATAAAAACCGGTTTGGCAATAAATTTGCATAATAAACGAGTTTGGATGTAGTATATATACATATACAAAAGGATGTAGATTTCTTAATTTGAGTTTTGACAATCGAAGAACCGGTTCCCGGAAAGTCCTGACTTTTCCAGTTTCGGTTTGTATTTTTTATATCTTGCGGTTGGCAAATCTTGCTTCGTTCACATTCTTTCATAATGTCTGCAGAAACCTCATTCAATCCGCGAATATTCTCTTCTTCGTGACTGTCAAACATCTCTCTCGATGCTCTTTGCATTTATCATGATCGTTTCTCACAAGATTTTAGCATATCCATGACGTAATTTATTTTATTAGAATTTATTTGTTTTAGAAGGAAACGTAAATTTAGAATTCAATATTTAGTTACCTTCGTGTTAATTGTTTAAAATTAAATAAAAAAAAAGGAAATCATCAATTTATCCGTTTTTGTACGGATTTTAACATGGGGCGCCAGTCTCCCTACAGTCTCATACAAAAATCCCATAGAAGCCGTCAGAATAAAACGAACTTTTATTTATTTTCATATCCAAATGTGATGATTGAACGATTACTTCCATATATGCAATGATCCTGATAATTTTTCTTATCGGAATTCTGAACAATAGAAACAACGGATTTGGTCTCATGTGGGGGAACCTAGACGATTTAATTGCGAATATTTTTTGAATATTTCCTAACAAGTTGTTAAGCAATAAGATCGTGTCAAATTTAGCAGTTAAATGTCTCGTGCAAGGGCTTGCGATTCTTTCACCTGCAAAACTTGACACTTTTGCTTGTATGCTACGAAATTATGGCGAAATACCCGATAATTTTGAAGCCGTGGGGTATTACTACTGAATATTTTCATCACAATACTGATTAGTTTTTATTATCCGAATAAAAGTGTATTTATTATAGTTTTAAGTATTATAAGTGGGTTTAAAACACTCAATACTTACCTCTGCAGCGTATTATCATTGGTTGATGATTATCTTGAAGAATTATATGACAAATTATTTATTTTTAATTCGACTAGAGTCCCCTCCGATGTCCAGAAAAAAACTCTATCAATATAACTTTATATCTAACAGAGTTGCAAACCTCCCTATTTAGTTTAATGACCCCATGTTGTATAATTGATTTGGTAGTTATTATTTTGCGATAATTACATGCAGATTTTATAAAAATATGCTGAATTACTTAAATACTTCATAAGTATTTTAGGAAAATTAAATGTCACGGCAATTTTCTCTATCAAAAAAGTACATATACTCGATACATTGGAAAATCATTTAAAACCTCGTCATTAACTAACAAATTTCGCGATATTTCATTAAAACCATTTTTATTTTCCGGTATGCAAGGCAGATAATTTTGATACATTATTGATTGTAATAACTATACACAATATTCAACTTTGTGATGAAAACTCTGATTTTGAATTGACAAGTCCTAATGTTATTGCCACTGTCTTTTTTTTTCACAGAGGAACCCCAGCCAAGCAAAGGCTGTCCCCGTGCGAATGGTTATTTCAGACACGAGGATCCAGCGGCGTGCGATCGTTTTGTAAACTGCATCGACGGCGTAGCCTCCGTCATGTCGTGTCCTCCTGGATTGATCTATGAGGATAAGATGTCGAGTTGCGTGTGGTCCGTTGACGCTTCGACAAATTGCATCGTAAAACGTGATTCTCTTGACGATGGCTTCACTTGTCCGAACGAGGATGTACTCGGGCCAGGTGGCAGGCCCCTCCCTCACCCAACCTATCCTCATCCCGAAGACTGTGCCAAATTTTACATTTGCAGAAATGGCGTGCAGCCACAGAAGGGCCAATGCGAAGATGGGACTGTATACAATGAGGAAAGCTTCATGTGCACTGATCCAGAAAATGTTCCCGGATGGTAAGTTTATGTTTCTTGTAACTTACATATAAATTTATTATTATTTGATTTCGAAATTCTCATTGTTCCTTTTTTCACGTTCATCTATTTATTTTTTCAGCGAGGATTACTACAAGGGCAAGAACTGATTTGTGCCAATTTAAATGTAATTAAATATTGTACTTATTGAGGACATACTTTAAACTGAGTATGCAACACTTGACTATTTACTCCTAAGGAAAAATAAACGTATTTTTTATTCTTATGTAAGCGAATTCGGTTTCTGCGCACTTATTGTCCGCGATAGATATAGCGCACCTTTCCCATTATGTAAGATACACTTTTTAAATTAAACAAAATATGTACTGATTTCACATATCTGCGAACACAATTTGAAAAGACAGATATGTTTATTACATTTCAGTGTATGACTGATGTACATTACTTGAATATTTCTTGAATCAACGGGACTAATTCGAATCTCGGTTAATATGCCAATGAGTTTTTCGAACCGTGGATAATTTCACCTTTTCTCATTTACCTAATTACAACCTTTCACTTTATGTACTATATTCAACCGAGTCTCTGTCCAATGTATAGTAATATTGACTTTACAAAGTATGAACGTAGTAGCAAGCTCGGGAATTCGCTTAGGAATGCAACTTTGTTTTCAGCAGCTACTTCTAATGCTTCCACTGTAAAAAATGAAAACGATTTTTGTATACCAAAATATATGAAATTTCAAAACCCGGTATATAAAATAGGAACTAATATTCATTGAGCAGTAAATATACCATTCATATATAAATTCGAGCAAAATAAAATGAATTTTCATCTAATCGTGACTTAAGATTACAATATACCGCGCACATGAAATTACTATACTTCTTTATATTCAAAAAGGTATCAATTGTTTTTCAAAGTTCATTAACTTGACCAGACTATTGAAGTGTCAAAATCATTGAAAGTTAAAAATCGCTAAAGTTTCCAGTACTAGTATCGTGCAATTTCAAAGGAGATATTAAATATTGACACTGATACAAATCTAAAAAGTTCTAACTATATGACACTAATTAAATTTGATATACTATATTATCGATATTCGAATAGAAAATAAGAATTGTATGATCATATGATTGAAATGACCGAGTAATCTAAGGTGCAGAGCAACAACACTATCCGATGGTTTCTAGGTTCGATTCACGTCAAAGTACAAAGATATAAACGTATTTTTTTTTTCCAGCTATCAATTTTTTTCAATTAAATTTTTTTATTGCACGACCTTAGTAAATTGTGAAAAATGTATATTAACAATAATATACAGTATGTGAGGAAAATTGTTCATACGTAAACGACTTTTAATGCATGAAAGCTTACTACCCAATTATCGTATACTCATTCACTAAATTCCCATATATATGAATAATGAAATTTAGTGTACGGTATATGCGGCCGAGCTTTCAATTATATTCATTTTCATTCAAACTTTTTACAGTGTCAAACGTTAGAAGCATGATATTCATTTATGTGTGCGAAATGTCTTTTCACAGGGTTTTCGCAATTTCGTGAATCACATATCATGAAAATAAGTAATAGTATAAAATATAAAATATAAAATAAGTAATAAGTATTTGATATTTACTTTCATATCAATAGATATAATTGAAATCGTACACAATTAATAACCTTAATATTATTTGTGCTTCAAATCAGTATTGTACAATTTTTCTTACTGGAAGGAATATATCGCTAAATAGATTATTTGCATGTGTAAACCACATTAATATTTTGGTCGTCGAGTCGATTTGTGTCAAATTTTCGCCAAGTTATTTTCGATTACTGTATGATGGAGCAGAGCGTAAAGAGTTCATCGATATTTCGAAAACTTTCACTAGTGTCACGTGTTAAGTTATGGCGAGAAAGACATTTCTCAACATTATAGTATTGTAACCCGAGAATTGTTATGTATGCTGCTATTGATTTCGTTCTTTTTTGCGGTACAGTGTATTTTGAAGGATTTTCATGATGTGGCTCCAGGCATTGTGTACCAATTATTGTTTAAATGCATAGATTACTGCGGTAGAAAACAACGAAACGCTCGGTGCGCCAGCGGATTGACTGCTTTCACTATCCGTAACTTTCCGAGGATCTGGTTCCCTCCGCGGACTCGATTGGCCTCTTACGTAACGTCAAGCGAAACCCCTGAGGCTCAATACCATACATCCCATCAATGTATATATCCATGACTCTTGTACTAAATACTACTATAAAATCAGAGTAGTTATACTGGTTTCGCATCACACGTAATATAATAAATGCTTCTGCACGCTAATGTATTCTCTAATGCCATGGAATCAGTAAAAAGTGACCATCAAATAACTATTAATAATCAAATATCATTGGGATTTCTTATTCTTGTTATAGATCTTCTTATCTTCTAGAGACGTCTTATCAATTTTGGCACTTTCAAGGGCCGTTCTAGATAGAATTCAATCAAGAATTATGTTTCACGGTTATAAATTTGTAGCGGTACACGATTTTGTTAAGATTCAGACGGGATCTAAAATATCTACCGAAGCCTGTGAGTAAACAGGGTTCATTGTATTATTTCGAAAGTAGATCCTATAATAGATGCGATGGTTTTGTTACAGCATCGGAAATATAACAGAGGGTATGCAAAGACATTCAATTAATTGATAATAGTATGAAATCAATTGTAAAAAACATGACACTCTTTTTACCATACATTTTCATTGTTGGTGCTCATGGTGTTTTACATACGGTGTTTTTATTACAGAGGGTATGCAAAGACATACAATTAATTGATAATAGTGAGAAATCAATTGTAAAAAACATGACACTCTTTTCACCATACATTTTCATTGTTGGTGCTCATGGTGTTTTACATATGGTGTTTTTATTACCCACGGAAGAAGGATTATGCGTTTTTTTGCCTGAAATTTACAGATATGCCTCTTCTCTTCGTAAGTTCTTCCACACAAAGAGATATTATTTATACTAGATTTATACGAATTCTCATCCATAAGTGTGCCGTCAGGTGCATCGACCTCACTGGTTTGTGTTGTATGTATACTAGACCACTTAAAAAAGTATAATGATTGTTTATCAGATTGCTCATTTACACTCAATATCGAAACTCTAGTGGAAAACGCGATGTGTAGACAAACTAAAACCAAGAACGTTAACGTTAACTAAACCGAATAGTTGTCAAGCGTAATCTTCGAATATGTCGTGAATGACGTCCTTTAATTCAACACTTCCCCTTGTTCTTCACTATGGTCATGTCCAAGGATGCTATAATTCTTGAAAATTCGTAGACTCTCGTGATTCGCAGACCTTTCTCATATAATGACGTGTTACATCAATGTGTTTTGGTCGGTGTGTACTTCAGGATTTTTGATTCATCCGAATGAACTATGATTTTCAATCAATATCAGCTTGCTTGTACCTTGAGTTTCAGCTAATTCTTTAAGTAGCTGGTGTGATCCATTGCTTCTTCTGTGCCTTTGTAGAATTTGTAGAATTTATAATTTACCTTAATTTGATCCCGGATAAAGGAGGATCGTGTACTGGACGCGAGAGGATTTTAACTGGAGAGAGAGAATAAACCTCATCAAAATGTGACAACACATAGACCGAACTCTCCGGTCAAAAACACACAATAAAATCATGTTAATAACATAAAACAACAAACCACAACAAAACAGATAAATGGTACAAACATAACCTATTTGACCGGAGAGCCATGACAACCATAATATTAATACAATAGATGTATAATAAAATTCTGAAGAGGCCCTGATCAGGGCGAAACGTAAAGTTTTAAAACCAAAAAAAAAACTTAAAAAGCCGTCATTCGCCGATACCTCAACAACATATACCATTCTTACAACGGCTGAAGCAACACCTCACCTACCTTAATAAACCTCAGATATCCATTTCAGCAACAAGGCAGAATATTTATTTCATTATGGGCTCAAGGTCGAAGGATGATGAATGATTTTTCACAGCAGAGTGACCGACTATGAAGAGATAATCTCTATAATTCCTATATGAAATTCCCGATTTGTGTTTATACGGGAGAATCCAGAAGTATGTGAACAAATGACTTGAAAATTCACCCGAGAGGACTGACGTCGTCGCATGGAGCGTCTACGCTGATTAGCAATTGAAGCTAATAGTGGCGTACTTGCTCTCGAAGCGCACTTCTACTCTTGCACAGTATTTCGCTTATTCCTAAGAATAGTAGCTCAAAATACTCAATTTCGTCACACGAATTCAATAGAAATGTTCGTATTGCGTTGCTTATGTCAACACACTCGTTAATTGATTTTCAGCGATCTTTCAGTTTCACATCTCATAAGAGAAGCAAGGGATTGCAAATACAAATTCAGTACAAGACGAGTTAAGGATGTGACTGCCCGAGTCGAAATTTGAACCTTCTTTCACCGTCGGTCACCGTCGAAATATCGACTCTATGATAACTGGTGAAGCGAGTGAAAGTAAGGCTCGATTCGCGTGTAAATTGAACCCGCCTTTCATTGTAAACTAGGAACTTATGTCCATTTGAGAACAGTTTATAATGAAAAACGGCGAATAATACCCGCCGCAGACCCGCCTCACTATCCACGATTAAAATTTTGCTGGCCCGCCTTTCACCGTATACACCGTTGTCCAAGGGTTTGTATTGTTTAAATTTAAAAAAATGGAAACTCACTTTTTTGAAGTCAATATTCACTTTTTTGTAAAGTTACAAGTGAATCTCAGCGAAAAAGTGATTATTGACTTTTCTAAAAAGTTAATATTATGCACCTATGCAAAAAAGTTTAAATTTCATTTTTTTTAATTCCTAAAAAAGTGAAAATATATATATATTATTCGCGAGGATTATGTATTAAGACATTGTCAGTAGTATTGGATGGGGGGAAACAGTTTCCGTCAAAGAAAATTTTAACCTGTACCGAGATTCGAACTGACGACCCTGCCTACCTAACTTCCTACCGACTATACTACCGAGTACTTGCTGATTTAGAACGTCCAAATGGCATAGTAGGAGTGGAAGCAAATGATAGCGAGAGATAGATGAAGAAAGATAGGGAGTCGCAGAGAACAAAAAGTTTATGTCCTGGCGCGAAAACTCTTAAGTGTTATAGAGATAGTGAGAGCGTACATTGTTGCCTGTCTAAACGCGTTGTTCAGTTACATCGCGCTAATGTTTCAAAACGCACGGCCAACAGCTTAACGCGCATCCTTATGAGGCAGTGGTAGTTCCCCAACCACATTTCCACCAAAACCCAAAATTTTCAACAACATTTAAGGTTCAGAAGCAAAAATTTATTTTGGCAAGTCTGAACTTTACTTTCTAAAAAGTAAAAAAAAAACTTAAGTTCAAATTTCACTTTTTTCAAAGTGAAAGATTTAATTTCACTTGTTTAGAATTAACTCCACTTTGAAAGGAATGAAAAAATATTTCACTTTAAAAAAAGTAAAAATTTCACTATTTCAAATTTTTAGTAAAAATTTTCATCGACAGAAATCGTTTCCCCCCCCCCCCCCCCATCCAATACTACTGACAATGTCTCAATAAATAATCCTCGAGACAAAATATATATATTTTCACTCCTTTAGGGATGAAAAAAAAATTGCAACTTGAAAAAAAGTGAAATTTTTAACTGTTTTGCAAGTGCATAATGTTGACTTTTCCGAAAAGTCACTAGTCACTTTTGGTGAGGTTTCCTTATAACTATATAAAAAGGTGAGTATTGACTTCGAAAAAGTGAAATTCCGCTTTTTCAAATTTAGAGAGTAGATAAATGCTGTCCGATAATACATTTACGCTTACGGCGGCTGCGGACTGCGTGTCCCTATCGCTTACATACACAAATGTCACAGAGAGAATTTTTATGCGATTCCGGTAGAGAACTTGTGTGGAGTTTCTGTTGACGTGAACGTCGACGGCCAAATTTTTATAGCATCGCCTGTAAATACTAAAGAATTGGAATAAACGTATTGAAAAAGAAATCCGTCTCATCATATTTTTTATATGTGATACATTGAACAAGCATTAAATATGTGATGCATACGCAGTTATCAGGTTGATTGTAAAAAGAATCTGCAGATCGAGGACAACATACGTAAAAAATACGGTGAGATATTTGAAAAGCGGATTATTTGGGTATCAGAGGAGCATCGAGGGCGTAGACGGTGAAATACGGTATATAAGAATTTCAAAGTGCTGGTTTAGCGGCTCAATCAGGAGTGTATACGGTGTATACAGTGAAAGACAATTCATAGTAAGGGTCTGTACGGCTGACGGAGGATATCTGAAGGTCCAGGCGTTCGAATGATGGTCTCTGAGTGCAACCTAACTAGTGCAACTCTACTTTGCGGCATGAACATAACCTAACTCTGTCAAGTACATAATATTACTCGATTAGTTTTTATTTTATAAATCTCGCGCAATGAGATTATTTGGTGTCACAAGATGGGCTACCTCCAGGAGTTCTTTACTAGAAATGACACAAAATAATGTAACTGTGGGGCTTTAGCACAACTAGAGTTTAATATTGAACGAATTTTAATCAAATTGATCCCTTTAAATCTTTTCCCGAGACAAACAATCGGCCGGCCAATTATAGCCGCTTGAGACAGTTTATATGGCAACCTCGTTAAGTCGAAAGATTTCGTCGTCGAGTGAAGGTTCTATGTGAGGTTAAAGTTTATCCACACGTGTATGTGTTGTACATAGCTGAAATCTGCGTGACGCGGGCAGGGGTTGGCGCGATACCATGGTCTGCGCGCCGATACGAGTGTGGAGTTTGTTTACAGTTTTTCTATAGGCGCCGCGCTAGACTCTATAGCGCAGTCAATAGCGAAACGTTGCGTCTTCCGAAATATAATCCGCACGAAGAGATCGAAGATTATTTCTAGGAACGCTTACGAAGATGAGGTAAAGGAAAGATGGATATACCGGGGACATCCCTCTTAGCCTTCTTTATACTTTGTTATCGGTTCGGTTCTCGAATCTGGAGTTTCATCGCGGTCCGCCAGGTGTCGGCATTGGACATACGGCTTATTAGTCGTAGTTCGTACTTCTATAACCGGAGCTACATCGTCGTTTGTTTTGCCTTCAGCTGCGGGACTTCAGTCTCGAGAATTGAACCAGTGATAGTTTCTCAGTCTTTCCTTTGGACCAACTGTTTTTATAGTGGGTTCCGCGCCACCGAAATCACAAAAAGCACAAATAGAAAATCCATTCGTCGGGAATCGAACACTGGATCCAGTGCGCATGAGCTCGGAACTGAACCACTCGGCCCCTGCTGTCCCTACATATTTTGCATATATACATATCTCATAAATTTTTCTTATAATTTTGCTCACATACATGGAAAATATATGGAACATATAGAACTGTTTGGCGTCATATATTGAACATATATGTTTTATTTATATTTTCCCATGTGGGTAATCTCGATGCCAATATAATAGTTGCCATATTCTTGTGTCATCCCAAATTTTTCTTTCAACTTTTTCATGAATTTGTCAAGAGTATTTATACTTGGCAATTGAACCAATCCGTCATCAACGTATAGAAGGAAATTGATTTAGCTTTCATCGCCATGTATTCACATGCACGATCTCGAATTGCAGTCCTAAAGAAAATTAGCGAATCTAAAATTCCATAATTGTGGAGCTGGCTTTTGTTACGTCAGAAGGCCCTGTTTCCTCTATTTAAATACTAGCTGGGGTATTTCGTATTAAACACAAGTATGTTAATCCCCTCCATAAAACCTACACCTAAGGGGTGACGGCCCCAGACTCTCCTCCCCAAAGATTAGTCACATTTTATACAATAAGGGACATACAGGAAGGGATCATTCGAAAGAAGGGATATCAATCAATAATAAGAGGAACAGTTCCTAGGAATTCACACCTCCCCTTTCTCTCGAATTAGGCCATTGTGAGGCATAAAACCACGATGTTTCTTGAGACATCACTCAGTCTTCGATTGGAATTAGTCCACAACACAATTAACTTCAGTCACTGCACCACTAGGGACCAGGGTGACATTTATTCAATTAGTCGAACAACGGCTACTTAATTAAAATCTTGTGAAAGTAACAAATAAACTATTGTGTAACCTCAACGTTGCTGACTACTATTCATTCCAACCGCTACCCGACCAAGAAGCCATCACACCGGGTACCGATCATCACGAAGCTGAGCCAACAAGTCTCCAGGTACAGTCCATTCTCCCTAATCGTTAGGCGAGGTCTCCGTCCCTGCAGTAAAGGGCTAACAAGCCTTGACGCAAAAGCGAGACCGACCGTGTTCGTCAACCCGATCCTCGGGTAAGACGTAACACTTTGGTCCGCAGAGGTTCTTGTTTAAACGAACCCGTTTCCTCCTACACCCAGTCCTTTCGGCAGCTCCATATGAATCTTCTCATCTAAATCACCATTAAGGAATGCCGTCTTAATGTCGAATTGGTCAATCTCCGTATCATAAGCTGCAGCAACAAAGAGTTAGACTCAAACTGAGTCGTGTCGAACAACTGGCGAGAAGGCCGTTCCTTGTAATCTACACCTTCTGTCTGCGAGTATCCCTTTACAACAAGTTGAGCATTTATATGACTGAAGTTTTCTGCATCTATAAGATTTCAATTTTGATCCACTATGTAACACAACGAGTAAAATTTTTTCCCTGGGCAAGTTTTTGGGTCTTACAACTATTTACAAGGACATTTTTGAGTTTTGTTCTTCTGCGCATATTTAAGCACTGGCGGCAATTTTCGTTGGAAATTTTGCGTTTGTTTTCGTTGCGCAATGGCTTATGCAACAATTTTTTTTCTAAACCAGATTTATTCGTTTTATGCATATCTCCAGGTACTTTTTGTTACTTTATTTTTTTAATTGTATTTTTAGATATGCCGATCTTATCACCATTTGATCTAACGCAAATGTTTGCTTAGGATGCAAACATCTGCTAAAAAAACTGAACAAAATCAATAAAAAGTGCTCAGAAATAATCGCAAAACGGAAATATGTACTTTGGAATAAAAGTTTTTGAACCGATTGGTGAAACAGCATAATTGGGTAACGGCAAAAAAATGTAGATAAGGTCAGTCAATTCCGATGCAGAAGTTTAAAGAAACCGAAACTATAGTAGTGGGCATTTAAAGTGGACCAGTAAGTTTTGTAGATATTCAGCAGAAATAAATAAAAATTTGGAAAACCAAAAAAGTATTTTCATAAAAAATTATATATCCTTTGTTATTTTGTGTTTTGACAAGCAGCCTCGCCAATTGTTTATAACACAACATTCAACAGAAAAGGTACATTTAGTAATTGTCTTCGATAACGAACAAAAACAAATAATTTATTACCAGACGAGACAAAGAAAGATTGACAATGATGTTCATATATATGGGGTGTATATATGGGGCATTCCACGTCAAATCAGCAGGCCATGACCCTCACCCTCATCGATTTTGTTCATTGCTTCCTCATAGAGGAAGCTTTGTTTTCATGAAAATTTTTATTTTCGAGATTCTCATGTCAGTATGCTTAGAATCACCTAAAACGTCCAAAAAAATAATTTGATGATTTCAAAAACTCGCCACTACATGCCCTCGAACTTCCGTCCGAATAGCCTTACAATCACATATACGTAAGCAAAGTTTTTTAAAAAATGTCAGCCATAATTAGAAGTTCGTTGTCCTCTCGTTCTTATACTTCAATGGACTATGTACAGGAGCTAGTCGCAGGCACGCCAAGTTTTTTGTAGAAAGTTTTATTACTTGGCCAATATATTGGATTTGTAATATTTTTGAAAGGAATTTGTTGTTTGAAAGCGATATCTTTTTGGTTTAGGGATCACTACATCCCTCTTTTCACTTGGTGTCCAATTTTTGTTTTTAAAAAACATTTTTTGGGGGGATGTATTTATTTGCAATATCTCGGTGGTTCGCAATCCACATCAAACTGTAGACCCTCTTCCGGTGTTTAGGCCTCACTCGGAGGACAGACCCAAAGCATCGGCAGGTTGCGGGTTCGAACCATGATTAGCTCTAAACGTATAAGTCAACATATACGTATTGAGTTAAATATTAACATGCATCGGTGTCATCGGCATGAAGCGCAGCAGTTTATATTTAATTTTATTAAAGGATTCGCCGATTCTTGTCCTAAACAGGACGTCCCTTAGGATTGGAAGGGGTGAATTGAATATTCAAGAGGCGTTCTTGGATTAAATGAAAATGAATGTTTAACCAATTTAGATAAGTGACATGGTAAATTTATGGTAACTATGTACGTTTTTTATTTATTTTAATAAGCCTATTACTCATACATTCGCTTTACTTTCGTTGGTTGATACATACAGACACACACACACGCACTGGCTTAAAACTACACGAATATAGTTTGTGGCATAAGGGTATAAATTGTTCCAAATTTACTAACACTGTCACACTGACCACCGTGACGCGTACAACTTTCACGTGGTGCCTTCAACAAATATTTTCGGAGTGCGATATATTAAAGGCTTATGGTTATTACACGGGCGCTCTTAGTCGAGTAAAAATACCGATTTACCTTCTCTCTTTCTAGCAACAAACTGAGTCAAATTTCCCTGCTCGGCCATCCCATGACTCGTTTGCTACCGGACGAGGAGCAGGGTGTTTTTGCTGCCGCATCCTAGTGTTCAATTACACGCAGGATTTAGCGGACACTGGCAAATCAAGCCTCGACCAATGCTAGCAAAAATTTATTTCCATGTAAATTTATATAATATTATAAGCGCCTTACAACGGGACGTCACACCGGGGCGTGAATACCTCCGGCGCTGCAAAAAAGAATCCCAACTCTATCGGCACTAGTTTTCCGCAGTTACCCTGGACTCTTGCGCAAATGCGATGGAGGGGGAGATAAGTCGGCTGCGGCAAGTGGGGGGTATCAGTCTGAAGTAGCCATACACTGGTGAATAAAATACAAGAGAATTAAAAATCCAGAAGTGCACGAAACTTGCAGTGAAAATTTTAAACCAAATGGAGCATACTCCGTTCATTGAGGTGGATAACTGAAAAAATAATAAAAGATGATCCGGATTGTGTATGCACCATTCATCTAACTCAACAAGAATTTTATTTTTTTTTCACGATTTTCTACAGGCGTTTATTACATTGCATAATACCATTACTTTCTGATGAAGACAGCCAGCGTGATACAATGAAAAATATATATCGTATAAAGCAATATCTAGTTTTTGAAAACACTCAACTTTGATTCATGACTCATGATATGCAGTTCTGAAAAAAGTGACCTATTCCCAAAATAAGTGAATTATAAAATCTCTGAAAATCTCAGGTGTAACTATAAGTAGTACTTCTGGAAGAGATCCGAGCGCATAAAAAATGAATGGCCAAGTTGATGAAGAACACTTCGTGTATCCTAAAATATACCCAATATATCGAGTTTTTTGTCAAAAGATGTTTCGAAGATACATGTTTTTTATAGTTGTACGTCCTTGGCGTCAAAGAGGGTTACCAACATTTGTGCAGCTGTAATCATTGAAAATTCAGGCTGTTGGGGGTCAGGCAACGTAGAAAAAGACGATAATACTTACAGTTACGGTAGTAAATAAAATGACGATAGTAAGTGTTCGAAATGATGCCCATCAATGTCAATGTAATACTGGATTCTTTTATCCCTTGATTGACTTGCAACTTTTATAGCGTCGGAGTTTATTGATGCATAGACTGTAATAATTCTTTGTTGCATGTCGTCACGTGTAGTTAGTATTTCTTTGTACTCTTTATCTTTCAATATTCCCCATTTAAAAAAAGCCTAAAGCTATTAGATCCGGGGAGCGAGCTGGTCCCGATATTAGAACGCTGCGCCTCATCCAACGATTCCGAAATTTTTCATCGAGTGGCCTTCACTCGTGCAATCAATGAATAATGTGCGGGACATCCGTCATGTTGGTACCACATGGTTTGTCGTGTAAGTAAAGACAATTCTTCGAGCAAAAGACCCAATGTCTCTTTGATAAAATTACTGTAGATGTTGTCATTTAAATCTCCATTCATAAAAAAAGGACCAATCATTTTATCACCTATGATTCTACACCATAGACTCTGGTGTTCAAACTGCCGCAGCCAACGTGGATTTTTCGTGGCCCGGAAATGCGTGTTATGTACGCGATTCATGAAGTCGTTTCGATGCGATTCTTGGTGAATATTAAGATGGTACAGGTGAAATTTGTGACATTGGAAAATTGCGATGTACGCTGGTCCTGCCAACGCTAGATTCATTTTCATTTCATCGCAAGCTAATGTGAGGATCTCCAAAAACACTTGCGAGCACACTGATTTCTATTCTTTCATTCGTTACGCGTTTCTGGCGTATACTACACGTAAACTACCGGTTTGCCTAAGTTTATCATACACATTAAAAAATGTTTGACCCGAAGGCTGAGATCGATGTGGATATCGTTCACCATACAAGGTTTTTGCCCTTACAAAATTTTGTTGGTATTCGCCATAAATGAGAAGCATATCGATCTGCTCTTCAAAAGGATACATTGTACTCGATTGACCGATTTATCGATATTAATTTGATCGTGTTTATCTTATCCTGCGAACTTATTAAAGTGTCCTTCAAACAGACATTATTTTCAGCGAAGTAAAAGTAAGTATTATCGCCTTTCTGAATGAAGAAATCTGTACATAAACGTACATAATACCGTACGCATTGATCACTACGTTTACTATTACCGAAACTGTAAGTTATATCGCCTTTCTGTACTTTGTCTTTCAGGAATCTTTTACGATTGCAGCGCGATCTATCTACAATTGAAAATGGAGCTTCCCATTTAAGATTTCAAAGTTGCCCCACCCCCAGTTCAGGGGATGGGGGTGGGCGTCGGTAGTCTGGTGTTAATGGACAGTCCCCTTCGTACTGTGCAGTTTTAATTCAGAAAATATTACTGTGAACCTTATAGTTTCGAAGATATCTAAGGTGCTACTCGTTATTGGGACACTTTGTATTACACTATACAAGGGTTTCCAAACTTCTGCCCGTGTGGTGTATACGATTTTCCTTATGTTGGGAAAAATAGAAAATATAAAATAAATTACGTGTATTGATCCCTGCCCTGACACTTGCGGCACGAGCGAAGCGAGTCCTGCTGGTGCATCGCATTTACACGAGGGCACATTGGAACGGTTGAAAACCTGGCCGATAGACGCGGCTGTATTTTCACTGAGTTTCTACTACATGAGAATACATTAACAATTCGGAAAAATGGACTCGCGCTCAGCTATTGGCACGCAAGTCAATGCGCGATTACCCATGGAGGGTGATCGGACTTGGCCGATCATCGGCCCAATCGGTGCCGAGACTGCCAACATTGGCATACGCTATTGGCCCGATTATCGGTCCGAGTCTTGGATGATAAGTCCGGCTCGATATTGGCGAACAATAGTTGGCCGAGTCCCGCAGGCAAGGAACGGCCGAGTATCACATACGAGCAACGGCCGAGCATCTCATACGATAAATCAATTTAGTAATTAATGATTAATTTAAAAAATATATATTTCCTAACGGACCGCCTCCAATTATTTTAATAATGCTATTCTATTATTATTAAAGAAAAAAAATGGAAGTCGTCGTCGGATAGCATTTTTTCGATAGTGTTCTGGAAAGTGATGTGAGTGGGATTTGAACCCAAGACCTACGAGACCTACCTAAACTATCTAACTACCTAACAAGCACGCTAACCACTCGGCCAAACCTACTATATGGGTGTCCCGTACTTTAAGTCCAGAATAGTTGGATGTAGAATAACAATCACAAGGACATCAGATGGATTTGGATAAAAATTGGTACACGGATGTTTTTAAAGGCACTGAATAAAGAACTCAAGTCTGAATTCAGAAATTAAAAATAGTGGATCCAATATGGCTGTCCAAATGACAATAAGTTGTATAATTGGTATGAAACACGAAACAGATAGCCTTTTCGAATCGAATATGACGGCTTACTTGGCCGAGCATTAGACTGACATCGATAAACCAACAACTGGTGAATCAATAATTGTCTGAGTACTGGCTTACAATCGGCAAACCAACAATAGGCGAGTCAACACTTGGCCAATCATTGAGCTAATATCGAGAAACCAACCATTGGCGGGTCAATACTTCACCGAGCATTGGCCTAATCTTGTATAGTCGATAATCGTCATCCCAACATTGGCCCGAGTATTGGCCGTTTAAGCTTTATCGGCACACCCTACACGAATAAAGATGTCGTGTGGTAAATCGATGTGTGTAAATCGTGTCGTGGCAGCAAACAATGTCGTGTAACACGGGAATGGACGAAGCTACATACCGGTCGCGCGTCCGCTGCTGTCGATACATCGTGGTTGATTCATTTATCAGAAATGGTTCAGTTCCTGTGGATCTAATATGGGTGTCCAAATGACAATAAGTTGTATAATTGGTATGAAACACGAAACAGATAGCCTTTTCGAATCGAATATGACGGCTTACTTGGCCGAGCGTTAGACTGACATCGATAAACCAACAACTGGTGAATCAATAATTGTCTGAGTATTGGCTTACAATCGGCAAACCAACAATAGGCGAGTCAACACTTGGCCAATCATTGGGCTAATATCGAGAAACCAACCATTGGCGGGTCAATACTTGGTCGAGCATTGGCCTAATATTGTGTAGTCGATAATCGTCATCCCAACATTAGCCCGAGTATTGGCCGTTTCAGCTTTATCGTCACACCCTACACGGATAAAGATGTCGTGTGGTAAATCGATGTGTGTAAATCGTGTCGTGGCAGCAAACAATGTCGTGTAACACGGGAATGGACGAAACTACATACCGGTCGCGCGTCCGCTGCTGTCGATACATCGTGGTTGATTCATTTATCAGAAATGGTTCAGTTCCTGTGGATCCAATATGGGTGTCCAAATGACAATAAGTTGTATAATTGGTATGAAACACGAAACAGATAGCCTTTTCGAATCGAATTTGACGGCTTACTTGGCCGAGCATTAGACTGACATCGATAGACCAACAACTGGTGAATCAATAATTGTCTGAGTATTGGCTTACAATCGGCAAACCAACAATAGGCGAGTCAACACTTGGCCAATCATTGGGCTAATATCGAGAAGCCAATCATTGGCGGGTCAATACTTGGTCGAGCATTGGCCTAATATTATATAGTCGATAATCGTCATCCCAATATTGGCCCGAGTATTGGCCGTTTAAGCTTTATCGGCACACCCTACACGGATAAAGATGTCGTGTGGTAAATCGATGTGTGTAAATCGTGTCGTGGCAGCAAACAATGTCGTGTAACACGGGAATTGACGAAGCTACACACCGGTCGCGCGTCCGCTGCTGTCAGTACATCGTGGTTATTGATTCATTCACCAGAAATGGTTCAGTTCCTGTTGATCCATCACCCCGCATTCTACCAAAATGACTCTTATTCGAATTTGTTTCATTAAACGTTATTTTTGTGAATTCATTTAAACGTCTCATCGCCGATAGCAAGTAAGTAAGGTGAACTGTTTCCACCTAAAAACAATTTCTGGGTTTTGCTAATATTTACCGCATTCGTCAAAAAACAGCTGACAAAGACTATGAGTAACTGCGAATTACACCAAACAACCAACACATGTGTACATTTTTCTCCAATCAAAATAGAGGACCTGGTCATACTCAAAAACATTCGATCAATCGACACATGTAACAAATGATACCACCTGACAAAACATCGTGAGATATTGAAGCCCAGCATAAATACAACTCCCCATTATTTACATCTGGTGCTATGCTAGGTATATAATCCAAACCAACATTGCTAAGCGCACAGTCTTTCGCGAAACTGCAACAATACACGCACGAGTTTCACCAGTTTTTTTCCGCACCTTCACCAAAGTACCCGGTGTAACGCGCCATTAGCCCGTTGAGAAGAAGAAGGAAAAGACTAAAACCAGGAGAAGGGTGGGGATTGACGCAGAAAGGACGGGCGAGTGATTGTATACAGTCGACGGGACTGCGGTGGCCGCTGGTGTTCGAGGTTGGTTTGTGCTGTCGTTGAGTGAAGGGGGCCCCGAAGTGGTTCTCGAGGCCGAAAGTAACGCGCGCCCGAGCGTTCCAATACGTGCGACGGTCTCCTAAGTTCAGTAGTCAGAGTCCGTTACCGAGCAGACGAGACGAGACGAGACGAGTGAGGACGATGAGGCAGAACACGAGAAATTACTTGACCCTAGTTGCCCTGGTGGGGATCCTCTCCCCCGGTGAGTAGACTTAAATACATACGTCTTAAAAAAAACTATATATATATTGATATGTTCATGTAAAATCTATCTCTTCCTTACTTTAAATCATCGAGCCCCCCTGGTGAGCATCCGCGAGTGCATCAATACGTAAAAGACTAACAACTCAGTCATCTTTAGATTATGATACTCTTGCAGCTAGCAAATATCGGTAGCTAATGAAAATGCACGTGTACATGCTTATATCTGTTGAACTGTCTGCACGCAACCTTACGACACCTTCGAGCATTCTATAAGACACAGGCTTACAAACCGCTTTCACTGTTTCACTGTATATACCCAACTGTTGGGACCAAGCATATGGTGACGTTGATGGGGGCTGAAGATCTTATGGACAGTGAATGATATAATGTCGAGTCAATGAGCCTGGACGTCTATACGTGGAATCCCATTAAATGAGTTTTAGCGATGTGTTAGAGACAGAGGAACGCGGTTCGTTATGTATTATTCAATAATATGCGGAGATTATACGGTGCGGCGCACCTTTTTGCACGTAGTCCTGTCGCTGGATTAGAATCTTGTGCGCAGCTGTCAGCGAGTGTTTGAATATATAACCGAGTTACCGAATATCTTTTTATTTGTCGAAGCATTTGCAGAATATAAATATATATTTTTAAACATTACTTTTAAAAAACAAGAAGGTTGATTTTGTTTTATCTGGTTTCTGATGAACTTCTGGCCACCAGTCGTAAAAACATACTTATTCAAAATGTAAATCATTTTTTATCGTAGAATCGGAGAAACACCGAGTCTTTGAAATTTTTCTCATTTTTACACGCATTGATGCAGAAAAGTGGTTTGATGATCGTAATGCTCTTATTTGCGCAAAAATTGATGATGCTGCATTCATTTTTTTCTATTTCAATATTTAAAAAACAGAAACGGTGAGGTGTACATTGCATATACAACCCCTTGTATTTATCGAATGATCTGGTAATCCATCATCATTTCTATTTTGATTATAGATTGCATGACAAATATGTTGAGAGCAAAAATGAACAAGACTGAGGATTAACCTGTTTCTTGACGCTTTATTTCACAGGTCCATATATTTAACAATCCACAGACATCTGTCCGAAATGTTTTGTATTATACGGTGGATAAATTAATAGATAAGGATACCGAACCATATCCGGTATTTATAACAACCTTACTTATTCACAATCAATGGATTTATTTGCTCTTAATATGTACGGTTCTACTTTGCATTCTACTTTCTACTTAATTTTTTCAAAGTAACGCTTGGCAATATCTAATTCGTGAAATAATGAAGAATAATTTAATTTTATTCAATTCCAAATTAAGGATCAACCATGTCTGAATATTATTTTGTGGATGTTAAAAAAATGGGACTGATAGTTCGTGTTTTGCGAAATGAACAGAATAAAGCAGTTTTTGAGAAATTCTAAAACTGTATAACACCTGAATCACTTCTTTAATTCCGGCCAAATTGAATACCACACAAAGTTAAATCTACGTGCACATATAAAGAACTATTAAACAAAATATCGTACATTGCGTGATAATTGGAGTAACCTTTTCTTGACACAATTCAAAAAGTTATAAAATTTTTATTCATACATACATTTTCCCAAAAACTGCAAGAATAAAAAATGAGCGATTGCTTCACTTGTCCACTAAATTCCAGCTTAATCGGTTGAAAGGTTTTTCAAACAAAAGCGATGATAATTTGGAAGCCATATGTACATTTTTAGAAAATTACTTTTCCCGATACTTGGGTTATTTGAATATTCTGACATGAAAATCTCGGGAATAAGTTTACGAAAATGAGACTTATTCCATGAATTAATTTTTAAAAGTGCAATAGTCGCTGCTCTTTTTCTATCGGCAGAACTCTCTGTTGATATTTCCAGTAATTATCTTGAGGTGTCTGGAGCATGTTGATATACATCGTATTCGGGATAGCCATTCATTACAATGTATCAAGACGTCCTTCGTAAAGAAAATATAACGATCATTCAGGCGCAAACGCCCTGACTTCGAGATGCGCCTCAGGGCACTTAATAACATATAGCATCCAATTAGCGAGAGTTTAGACACTTTGTCCCACAGTTTTCGACTAGGCCCAGTGAAAGTCGATAGTCGCAATAAAAAAAAAATAACAGACACCATTAACCCTTAGAGGGCCGGGATTTGAGGCATTTTCTCCCCATAGAAAAGTGGGAAAATGATATCCCCCAATCACCCAACTAAGGTCGATATTATATTATATAACTAAGGTCGAGGTTTTTCAGCTAATTTTGCTATTTTCTATTCAATATACGTAGATCTGTACACATAGAGGGTTTTTAGGGTCGATGGAAACGATTTGGAAGTCAGAATTACAAAATTCAACACACACACACGACAAAATACGATAAAACTGATAAACATCTCAATGTAATATCAATATTATCTTGTTTATTGCATGGACTATCTCAAAGGTAGATGAGAAAAGTTGTAATATTGGATTAGCCAAATTGAATTTAGTCACTCTGATACCAGAATCGTTTTCAGCGACCCCAAAAACCTCTATGTCTGCAAATTTATGTATATTGAATAGAAACTAGCAAAATTAGCAAAAAATGGCAGTCATATTGGATCCGCCATCTTGAATTTTGCAATTCTGAGTCCAGATTCGTGATGAACGACCCCAAAAACCCTTATAATCACTCAATTTCGGGGATTGCCAGGATGACGCCTGCAGGCCCTCTAAGGGTTAAATGACGGAACAATAGCCGAAAGACCCTCAGGGTTAGGTGGTAATTGATGGTGGAAGTTTACTATGCATTTTCCCGACCGTTATTAGGTAATAATAATAATTAGGCATGCTCAAGTATCAAATCATAGAAGAAAAAGAATAAGGATATTTATAGAATGAGAATATTTAAATATAGAAGGGCCACTGTATAGGTCCCGGATAACACATTAATGAGAAAAAGTTACAAACAGTAGAATTTTTCATTGTGTCATACCTATCATACATGTCGAAATTCTAAATGCGTTTTACTCGGAACACGATTTTTCAAACCGATTTTTCAATTCCATTTCAACAATTTCCATTCTCTCCATTCGAATTTTTGACAATATCCTCGAAATGAAATTTTGAGGTGAAATATATACGGACTTTTCGATAAGTTCATTTAAACATTTTCTATTAACAACGACTTTTCTTTGAATTTCTCGCCAATCCCACAAAAATCAATATTTCTAACAGTTCCTATGTATTTCACTAGCCATAAACATGTAGATTCAGTTTTTTTTTCTTTTTCGAAATCCCAATTTGCACCAACTAAATTACCTGCCGCAGAGCGCTTTAATTTCAATGTGCCTCGCGAGAATGCCTCCGGTGTCGCCCTTTTTTAATAATCGTTGATAATTATTTGTTTAATACTCACATATATGCTGAATAAAATCCTCGAATTTTATTATTCTATAACCATTTATTCTATACAAAAAGAAAAAAAGAATATTGAATGAACAATTTATTTTAGGCTATTATAATTCTATCCCCCCTTTCTTTGAATTTCTCGCCAATCCCACAAAAATCAATATTTCTAACAGTTCCTATGTATTTCACTGGCCATAGACATGAAGATTCAGTTTTTTTTTTCTTTTTCGAAATCCCAATTTGCACCAACTAAATTACCTGCCGCAGAGCGCTTTAATTTCAATGTGCCTCGCGAGAATGCCTCCGGTGTCGCTCTTTTTTAATAATTGTTGATAATTATTTGTTTAATATTCACATATATGCTGAATAAAATCCTCGAATTTTATTATTCTATAACCATTTATTCTATACTAAAAAAAAAAATATTGAATGAACAATTTATTTTAGGCTATAATAATTTTATCCCCCCTTACGAACGCGTTTAGAAATTTAAGATTACAGTACGAGCCGCACTCGGGTGGAGGCGAGCGTTGAGGTATTCGCATCTTCACTATATATCTGTCTTTCGTTTTTTTGATGTTGTGTCGGTACTGCGATAGCTTGGCAAGTCGGATTAGTTTTCAGTTATGCATATATCAAAAGTTTTGTATCTTATGGTTATATAAGACCGCTGCAGGATTTAGCATTCATGTAAAATGCGTGTGGTAAAAACTATGATACGGTGTGTGTATGAGAGTTAATAATTTAACATTATCAGTGTTAATAATCTCGAATCGGTTCTGTATAAAACATTTTTTAAACGTAATATTTGATGGGAATATTTATCGTGTATTTCTTATTGAAAACTGGCCAAGTTCATTGATAGTAATTCTTTTGTAACTAACATATTCTATATTTCACAGAATATAAATTATTCATAATCAATGGTTACGGAAATCTCATACGAGAGATTGAAAGGACAATAAAGTCTTCGCTATATTGAATTACTTGTTATTTAGTGTTCACGTACTGGTAATTTTCTCTATATGTATGAGTTCGAAGCAGAATAAGTTTTATATCAGCTTGCGGACCAAACATTAATAAAATATTATATATATATATTAGGGTGTGTCATTTTTGGGCAATTTTTTTTTTTCGACTCAGAAACAGGTTGTATACTTTCAGGAAGGTAAAATAAGAAGCCTGTAAAAATTTTAGCTCTTAATATTAATATTTAGATGCGCCTCATCGCGAATTTCTATTTCCCATTTAAATAACATGGGAAAAAATTTTTTTCATGTTTGGAATTTTATACGTTGGCAATGGCATATTGTTCGATGGAACGCATAACATATTTTATAGAGAATCGCACGCTCTACAAAAAAGATGTCTTGCATTTTTTCGATAGACATAGCCATTCTGATAATATTTGAGTTCAAAGTTCAAAATATACGAAAATTCATCTTTTTGTTAATATTATAGCGAAACTATTGACTCTATTGAGAATCTTCAATCAACTTTTATGTAAATTATTAAATTTACCATGAAAATTGTCTCATCCATGATTAATTAATATTTATGGGTGAATTGTTCAATGCTGTAGAGACCTGTCTTCTGTCACGAAGCTGGTTCTAATGGGCTGATACTTATCATAAATAGTTACAAAAAAAATCGACAAAATACTCACGAAAAATATCTTTCGTTATTTCCATTAATAGTAAAAAAAAAATGTTTATGTTTATGTTAAAAATTAACAAAAAGATGAATTTTCGTATATTTTGAACTTTGAACTCAAATATCATCAGAATGGCTATGTCTATCGAAAAAATGCAAGACATCTTTTTTGTAGAGCGTGCGATTCTCTATAAAATATGTTTTGCGTTCCATCGAACAATATGCCATTGCCAACGTATAAAATTCCAAAGATGAAAAAATTTTTTTCCCATGTTATTTAAATGGGAAATAGAAATTCGCGATGAGGCGCATCTAAATATTAATATTAAGAGCTAAAATTTTTACAGGCTTCTTATTTTACCTTCCTGAAAGTATACAACCTGTTTCTGAGTCGAAAAAAAAAAATTGCCCAAAAATGACACACCCTAATATATATATATATATTTCTATTTCATTTAAATTAACAGAAACAATAAAGATTTTGCAATGAATTGCAATACCATTTTCATTTTAAATGTAGAAGTCACATTTTCCATAAAAATCTAGGAGTTGATTTTTTTTATATTGCAATACTTGTTCTTTTTACATACTTCGTATGTGGTGAGGCGGTAACTTTTTTTTACAAAATGCCTCTCTTACTTGACTTAAAGGAGACTCTTCTTCAACCATATATAAATAGTGGCGTGAATTTTATAATGCGAATTTGTTGAAAAAGTTTTTATTCTCAAAGTGTAATTTAATAATTATTATGTGACTACAGTGATGGGAGCTGCTCTTCATGGGGCACCTGCTTGTCCAGAACCTTGGGGCGTGCAGGCTTACCCGCACCCTGAGGATTGTGGTTCATTCTTCCTATGTACGAATGGCACCCTGACCCTCGAGCACTGCGAGAACGGCCTTCTCTTTGACGGCCACGGAGCCATACACAACCACTGCAACTATCACTGGGCCGTCCACTGCGGAGAACGCAAGGCTGACCGTAAGTAGTATACAATATGTATATTAGACTGGGCAAAAAAAAACGAACAATTTTTTTTTAATGGTGTTCTGAAAATATTGTTCATGACGGCAAAAAAAATTATCCTGAAAGTTTGAGCCCTTAATAGTAATATTAAGGGGTGTATCATTACAACTATCGATTTTTCTACATCTACCGTATTTATTACCCAAAACTCGTAAATGATGAATCTGAAAAATTTGTTCTATTGATATTTTTAACGGAAATTAAATTTCCTACAAAAAAGCTCTCTTAATAAATTTACGTAGAACGAGCCGTTTCCTTGTAATCGTGCCTCAAGCATTGATTTGTTTTTTACAAATTTGTGTATGAATTTTTTATTTTTGTAACTACCAGACAAATTAATATTGTCAAAGATGAAATGATTATTTTTGTGAGAAATTTAAGGCTCTTTCATGATGCTTTTTACAATAACTACTACATATTATCAAATATGTTAACAATATAAAAGTAACAAACTCAGTTTTTAAAATCAATTTATCACATTGATTTGATTAGCAAAAATCAGTGGAATTTTGAAATCAATAACGATTATTCCTATTTTTATTTTATTAATTTCATTTAAGACTATCATAGATCCACTAAATAATTTTACAGATTGCAGACTGCAAAAATAGGTATTTGCTTGAAACTAATATCCAATTTGAGTCAACTGCTGAATGTAAATTGTGTAAACATGTTGCATTCACAAACAGGAGTTTGAATAGTTGCGTGTTGCAAAAAACTTCGAGAGTCCTTGAACTTGAATAAAGTCCTGATTAGGCACTATAAATTATCACAAACATGAAACTTACAGTAATTATTTCTAGCTCGCTTCTGATCGTTTATGTAATAAAGACACTTTGTATTTTACCAGATGACATTGCGGGCTTGAACGAAAATTTAGAATACAAATTAACTCTTTGTTCCTGTCCTGTTTATTGCGGGTTGGAAAAATTAACAAACATACATTTTAGTTAGTTATTGAATAATGACTAATTTTCCTCAATAAGTTGTAATGATAATTTGTCACAATAAGCGAGTACGCATGATACCAAATGACTTTGGGAGATTGTATATATGATTGAATCACACTTGAACAAATGAGAACCATCGAACTTGACCAGATAACTCCAGAAGCTTGGAAGTTCCAGTAATGAACATAGAAATATACTGAATTTAGTCTATAAAGTGCCTATGCAAATCTCAGTTAATCACTAAATAATCTTCAAATTTATTTAATTTATTCAACAATGTAATTTGTTGCGCACATAAATAAAAAACACTTTATTATTATTTCTGTGTTAGGTTCAACAACATTTAATTTCACTAAAAAGTACAATATTTCACCGCATGACTTAAGAACCTAGAAGTCACTCGCAAAGGAACACAAAATGAAACACGTCTTCGTCTTACGAAACCCGTTTTTATTAATTAATAATTTAATATTACAAAAAAACGGTTATTGAGGGAATATATAACCACTGCATTTGTTTAGAAAATAAATTAAAAACAGGTTACGTCTGTTTCTACAATTAATCGAAATAAAATAAAAATAAATACTCATAATAAAAATTAATTGGGATAACTGTGATATATATTCCGATGCGGATGCCGGTAGGTTGGGGTAATGGTCCTGCGAAAACTATTAGGATCACAAAGGTTCGAAAAACGACTGAATATTTTGGAATATTTCAGACCCGGTTCAAGTTGTAAATCATGATATCAGTACACTGAGAAAAGGTCTGAAAATCATTTTGGTTCCAAACAAAGTATTTTTGATTGTAGTATCTCATTTAATCTGAAAAAGCTTTAAAATACTACCATTCAGTTAATATAACGTATTAGTAAATGTACTTGTCTCAAGACGCCACTGCGTTTCTTGATACTGCGGTAAGCGTCTTGTCGGTCGGTACGGAAGAGAAGTGAATGTACTGGTCTCAAGACGTTACCGCAGTCTTGATAGACATTCGAATTTGACAGAACGATGAATTGTATATTGCCGATATTTCCTAACAAGTTACTGAACAAGAAAACTTATTTCTGAACAACTTTTAACCTGAGCAAACTTCACATCAGTCAAACTTCTAACGAGAACTGGAACGTGATCTGTAGAATGAGCCGATTTGGAGAGCAATCACTAGAAAGTATTGATCAACATATTCCTGTTAGCCGAAATTCTGATGGGAAAGATAATCCGAAAAATACCCCCGAACTTAAAAATAAATCGAGTATTTCCCTCAAACTTCCCTGCATACAAACGATCGTGTCAAGTATTGCAGAAAAATCCACAAAGCTTGCGCGAGGAGTTTTTTAATTTGTAAAACTTGACACTCCTGTTTGTATGTAACGAAGTTACCGGGAAATACCAGATAGCTTACTGCTCTTGGGGTATTACTACTGAATATTATTATTATAAGAGTGCAAAATCTCTGAATGTGGCAATGCATAGACTTTGCATTTTTGGTCGAATTTGCACATCGTTTAGGGAATGCCAGTTTGACGAATTAGGAAGGGTTTTACTTGTTAGGATACAGATACAGATACAGACACACTTGTCAGGTATCATTTCTTCAGAGACATTGTTTCATAATCTATAACTTATCGTGTCAAGTATTGCAGAAAAATCCACAAAGCTTGCGCGAGGAGTTTTTTAATTTGTAAAACTTGACACTCCTGTTTGTATGTAACGAAGTTACCGGGAAATACCAGATAGCTTACTGCTCTTGGGGTATTACTACTGAATATTATTATTATAAGAGTGCAAAATCTCTGAATGTGGCAATGCATAGACTTTGCATTTTTGGTCGACTTTGCACATCGTTTAGGGAATGCCAGTTTGACGAATTAGGAAGGGTTTTACTTGTTAGGATACAGATACAGATACAGACACACTTGTCAGGTATCATTTCTTCAGAGACATTGTTTCATAATCTATAACTTATCGTGTCAAGTATTGCAGAAAAATCCACAAAGCTTGCGCGAGGAGCTTTTTAATTTGTAAAACTTGACACTCCTGTTTGTATGTAACGAAGTTACCGGGAAATACCAGATAGCTTACTGCTCTTGGGGTATTACTACTTAATATTATTATTATAAGAGTGCAAAATCTCTGAATGTGGCAATGCATAGACTTTGCATTTTCGGTCGAATTTGCACATCGTTTAGGGAATGCCAGTTTGACGAATTAGGAAGGGTTTTACTTGTTAGGATACAGATACAGATACAGACACACTTGTCAGGTATCATTTCTTCAGAGACATTGTTTCATAATCTATAACTTATCGTGTCAAGTATTGCAGAAAAATCCACAAAGCTTGCGCGAGGAGCTTTTTAATTTGTAAAACTTGACACTCCTGTTTGTATGTAACGAAGTTACCGGGAAATACCAGATAGCTTACTGCTCTTGGGGTATTACTACTGAATATTATTATTATAAGAGTGCAAAATCTCTGAATGTGGCAATGCATAGACTTTGCATTTTTGGTCGAATTTGCACATCGTTTAGGGAATGCCAATTTCACGAATTAGGAAGGGTTTTACTTGTTAGGATACAGATACAGATACAGACACACTTGTCAGGTATCATTTCTTCAGAGACATTGTTTCATAATCTATAACTTACTTTTACAGTAATTAACTAACTTATCGTGTATTTTCTGACAGTAACACCGTATAGCACTCCTGGCTGCGAGTATCAGTTCGGCATTTACCCAGACAGCGATGCCTGCAGTACTTCGTACGTAAAGTGCGTACACGGTGAGCCTATTCAGGAACCTTGCACCCCGGGTCTCGTTTATGACGACAAAAGCCACACTTGCATATGGCCCGATCAGCTCATCCCCTACTGCAACCCAGAGAAGGTTGTTGGTTTCAAATGCCCTTCAAAAGTTCCTGCCCATACTGCAGCTGCTCGATTCTGGCCGTTCCCGCGGTATGTAAACTATTTATAAACTACTATAAAATGTTTCTATGGTAAGAGTATCTATATTTTAGCGGTTGATAGGTTGATATAACAGAAATATTTTCATTTGATACATTCAACAAAGAATTTTCTGCAAGGTGTAAACGCATCTGACTATTACGGATGATCGTGAAGTTCATTTTTACTGTGTATTGTATTCTATGAAATAACTGAAAGAGCAAATATTTCTGAATAATTCTCAGCCGACCAGGTTTTCGTTGTGTTGCTTTCTTATCGAAGAGACGTTGATATCGTGTAAAAAACACGGATGCAAAGCAGAACGTTATACATTGCTTCCTCATAAAATTTTGCTCTTTACAAAGCAACCTCTACGAGGAAGTATTGTAAGTGATTTTGGCTTCCTCATAGAGGAAGCTTTGTAAATGATTTTGGCTTCCTCATAGAGGAAGCTTTGTAAGTGATTTTGGCTTCCTCATCAAATTTTGCTCTTTACAAAGCAACCTCTACGAGGAAGTATTGTAAGTGATTTTGGCTTCCTCATAGATGAAGCTTTGTAAGTGATTTTGGCTTCCTCATAGAGGAAGCTTTGTAAGTGATTTTGGCTTCCTCATAGAGGAAGCTTTGTAAGTGATTTTGGCGAGGTTCGTAGAACAAGTTAGAATAATCCGGTACTGCGAGCCGAAGGTCAGTGGAAAAACAGGAGGGAGAGGTTGGGCAGTTGTGCAGAATTGGATGTGTGTAAAGA
Organism: Clistopyga incitator; assembly: GCA_947507545.1. NCBI lineage: Eukaryota > Metazoa > Arthropoda > Insecta > Hymenoptera > Ichneumonidae > Clistopyga > Clistopyga incitator. The sequence goes on from OX382189.1 coordinate 1,680,870, forward strand.
TGGCTTTTGTAGAATATAAGTGCTGTCACGTAACGTAACGATAGATAATCGTATTTGAGGATCTGCGAGTACGTATCTACTTAATCGGGTGTCTCAGAGACAGGTTATGCACCGAGAGAAAAGGTGTAATTGATTCACAGAGATCTTGGCCAATGAAAAGAAATAGTTGAGACTCAATGTTATCATTTGTTTGAATGATCTCAAGCTCAATGGACAGGCGTAACATTGAATCAAAGAAATATATCATTAAACTAATGAACATTTTTCATTGATTGTAACGAAATCATTTCTAATTCAATGGCACCTTCTTCTTTTTCTTCAAAGAAATGTGTCTCAACTTGAGAGACAATCGCACTTTCTTAACACACGTCAAAATTTTGAAACCTATTTATTCCAAAACTACTCAGCCGATAAAGCTTAAATTTTGAAACAATGTGTGCATGGTGAAAATGTACTAAGCTTCTGGCTCCTGAAAACCCAAAGTCATTTATCATATAAGTGTTTATCGTTGAACGACAAAATTCCCAGCTGGGAATTACTGTCTCTCGAAATACATACTCGGTTAGACCAACAAAATTATAAGTTATGGTGACCGAGTGGTAACAGAGAACTTACTTCTGCTAACCAAAAATTAAGTCAGGCTGGCCAATTAATGTTCTGATAGATATAAAAAAACCAAGTCTTTCCGTGGTTAATGTGAACATGCAGTTCACCTTAAGATGATGTGTTACACTGACTGAGCCGCCATAAGTGCGAATCAGATAGCTAAATCTTCCCGAAGCGTTATTTTTTGCCACGGTTGATTTTTCGAACAAAAATCGCGATGTACTGACTGCAGAATGCTAAAACACAGTCAGTAAGGTAAACGTACCAATGGCGGGACGTTTAAGGCAATGTCTGTTTTGTATACCAATTTTCGCATCCATATATTTATTATTTTAGCAAATGGTGGTAAAAAATCGTAAGCTTAGAGGTTCTAGTTTCCGAAAAGTATACAATAAAAATATTTTTGATTGTGTGAAAAACAGTTATTAATTAAAACGCTGAAAAATGTAGAATGTACCAATGCTGGGACGGGTATTTTTCTACATGTCCCGATCTCGGGACGTGAAATGTGCGTATCGGTGGACACATAAGAGTATTTCTAAGAGTTATTTTTTATATTTTCTTAATTGAATTCTTGATATATACAAATATTCATATAGAGTCCCTCAATTGGGACGTGTTCCGCCATTGGTACGTTTACCTTACTTCTCGTATTTTTCCTGACACTTTAATTGTGGCGAAGAACAACGCTTTACAGTTTTTTGAAACCTACCGAGCAGTAACACATCGTCTTGAATCCTCTTAAACGTAGTTTTGGAGAAACTGCTACGTTTTTAACCATTTTCCTACTGAAAATTCGCACATTCGATCCCATATACAATTTCCACATGGGATCCTGCATGGGGAACCTACATGGATTCCAATGGAATTTTCGTGCAGGAAACATAGGAACTTTGCGGGTTCTACTTCCACCTGCATATTAAATCACTAAAAGGCACACAAAAAATTGTTTTCGTGATTTTATCGCTTGATTTACATTTTCGATCACATTTTTTTAGCCATTATTCATCTATGAAAAACGTTATTGATTTCATTTCGGTATTGCCGATAGTGAAACTCGAACCTGGTACCCTGAAGTTTACAGACTGCGACGAAACATCTACCCACGTTAGCTTATATGGGTTCCTTTGTAACCCGTGGAGGAAATGTTTTGATATGCTGTCCTGCATGGTTTCTTTATAGGTTGGCATGTAAGTAATACCTGACCATATAATGCCTGCTCAATGGGATCCCGTCTGGGTTTCAGTACAGAACATTTTTTCTCATACCGCACTTCCTAGTAACCCATACGGGTAACCGCACTTTATCTATACATTTTCATGCATTCCTATACAATCCCATACGAAAACTCACATGCGAATTATTAGCAGGGTGCTGCTGACATCGACCTAAATCGGACGGAATGTAGTAGAGTTATTTTGGCAATATTCGCTTTATAGGCCTCCTTGTGGGTTAGCGCAGCGGAAGTTCCTCCCTATGATTCGACACGGTATCGCTAGTAGTTTAGCATGTAAGAAACGTCCATATATAACACCTTGCATGAGAACCCTTGTGGGTTTTTTTCACATACATAATTTCCTTTGTGGGTGTCCATGTAGGAAATATCTGTCTGTGTGCGATTCCGCAAAGGAAGTTCCTTCCAATGTTTCGACATGGGTTCTCTTATGGTTTACAATGTAGGAGATGCCAACCTGTAACCCACATTGTTTCCTTTGTTGGTTTCTATAGGGAACTATTCTTTTTCTACGACCTGGGTCATGACAGAATGTTTCATAATTTGTTTGAGTTAAAAATTTATCGATTGTGGCTGCTTGATGAATCAACACAATGTATTGAGCAGTCACAGATGGTACTTCTAAAGATTGGGATTAGTGAAATTTGAATTCAGTTAGGTTTCGCGCGCTTAGAATCTAGCGATCACGGGTCTGATATCGGAGATGTGCTTCGCAAGAATTCCATCGTAAAATAAATCATAATAGTGGATTCAGCAACGAATAATAGAATATTCTTTTGTGTCATCCATATAGGTCCCCATCTGGGTTCCCATAGAGGAAGTTCTTTCCGACCCGCATAGGGCCTATGGATTTTTACGTAGGAAATATTTTCCTATATCATCATTGATGGGATCCCATCTGGGTTCCCGTACGGAATATTGCTTCCCAGCTCCTTCTACATAGGATCCTGTATGAATTCCCACACTTTTCTATACGTAATCATGCAATCTCACACAATTTCATATAATCCCATGTGAAAACCCGTATATGGGAATTTTTAGCGGGGTTTACCGGTTTTTCGCTGTTTCCAGACACGACTCGACATAACTAACATGATTGCACAAACCGTTGGCGCACTTGCTGCCATCAAATATATATTTCCTTTGAATCAATAAAACCGTTTTTTTTATCGGAGCTGCAGCGGTTTTTTATATCGGAGATGTGCTTCGCAAGAATTCCATCGTAAAATAAACCATAATAGTGGATGCAGCAATGAATAATAGAATATTCTTCTGTGTCATCCATATAGGTCCCCATCTGGGTTCCCATAGAGGAAGTTCTTTCCGAGGTGACCCCCATAGGGCCTATGGATTTTTACGTAGGAAATATTTTCCTATATCATCATTGATGGGATCCCATCTGGGTTCCCGTACGGAAAATTGCTTCCCAGCCCCTTCTACATAGGAACCTGTATGAATTCCCACACTTTTCTATACGTAATCATGCAATCTCACACAATTTCATATAATCCCATGTGAAAACCCGTATATGGGAATTTTTAGCGGGGTTTACCGGTTTTTCGCTGTTTCCAGACACGACTCGACCTAACTAACATGATTGCACAAACCGTTGGCGCACTTGCTGCCATCAAATATATATTTCCTTTGAATCAATAAAACCGTTTTTTCAGAACGATGAAAAGGTATCTGTATTATATGCTCACTAGGTAAGCAGATAATAAAATGCTCTCTTTGAAACTAGTATGCACTATTTTGTTCAAATCAATGAAACAAGAATCAATCCACCTTTTTCTGTGGCGCAGTGAAATCCTTTCTCTCAGTATGTTTTGAATTTTAAAGAAGTGATTCGCGTACAGATTTGAGTCTGATTCGCTTTAATCTGAAATATTCAGGCTCTTTTAGAAAAAAGGAAATGGGAGAAATTCTTTGATTCAGTCATTGTGTCGCCTGACCTTAAGGAGAATATTCTAATGGATGTTTACTACACGGAAGTTGTGAAATTGTTGTCATATTTATTCTATATCTAATCGACGAAATAACTTCCGTAGATTTCCTGTTCCTGGCGACTGCGGAAGGCTGATCACCTGCGTCGAAGGACACCCACGTCTTATTACCTGCGGAGACGGAAAACTTTTCGATTCCATTAGCCTCAGCTGCGTAGATCCCGACGATGCCCCGCACTGGTTAGTGATACAATATATTTATAATTAGAAAACTAGGTGTTTCACCTTTCAACTACCAGCATTGCATATTAGTTGCACCAAAACAATAGTCATTTTGGAATACTTAATTTTTAATTATTTTATTTAATTCTAAAAGAAATGGACAACACTGGATAGATTAGGTATACTTTTTTTCATTTTTATATCAGCAAAGAGTAACGTATTTACAGATTGAAATTTTATAATAATATGATCAGTTGCTTACAAATAACATTCACCTTTAATAATGAATAGTTCTCGACCGAAAAATCATAATTGCTAATCTTTGTTTTGTTTTTCCACAATTTTAGCGCCAACCAGCTGTAATAAAAATTTCAAAGTATATCAAAGGAGCGGATGTCCATTATTTCAGACGACCTCATAATTGCCAAGTAGCAGTATTGCAAAATTATCTATACATCTGGGGGATTGCAACAACCAACGAGTGTCATCCGATGTTAATAAATTTTTCATATCAATGGCCAAAATAGAGATATATGAGATACAGAAACAAGAGAAAATCTATACTTATTTGTATACTGTTTCTTTGTGCTTGATCCCTCGACTTGTCTCTTATTTCATTTGTGCTTGCGGTATGAGCTGGCGTGATGAAGAAATATAATAGCTGGAGTGATCTATGGTTAACTAAAAAAAAATTGTTAGTTTTCTTACACTACACCTATATTAAGATTGTACAGAAGGGGACAAATTAAAAAAATTGGAATTATAAACAAAAATTTGCATTCGCAACATGTCCTAATATACTGAACCTCGTTTATCCGATAGAATGTAGGGAAGATGTACCGCCGGTAAGTCAAAACTCGAACAACACGGAGGACATACACAATTCAAAAATCTTTATTATTTTTATATATGTTGCTTAAATACTAATATACGTGAACGTTAATCATTGGTGTAAATAAATGCTGTTACTAAAGTAGCTTAAAAAAGTGTATGATAGGACTGTTAACCTTACTCATTCAACTTGCTCATTCGTTTCTAGTTGCAATATCGTCCCATCGTTTTAACAATAACAGGTCACCTGCAGTATTTTCAGACTGTTTCCCGATATATTTAAGAGCTACCCAGAAACCATTTCAACCCGTATTTGTGGTTAATCATTTTCCCCTCGGAGTTCACGAGTTGGCCAATTTCATCATCAGTGCATGTACAGAATCGTTTCAACGAGCCTCTCCGTAAGTCTACCAGCTTGGATAACGCGGAGCTTCAATTAATTGACGGCTTGATAACCGAAGTTCTACTGTTTACCTATTTGTAAACTTTATTGGAGTTAGTATCGTCGCAATAATCTCATCCGAAATAGTCCATTTCACGCATTATTAGATAACATACTTAAGAATCTGTATGCCTGTTATTATTAAATTCTTAAGGGTCAAATGCAGAATCATTTGTTTATCGGTTTATTAATTATGCTAATATGTATCACAGATAAAAGCACTGCGAAACTCCTGTTATAAGTATAAAACTTTGAAAGTCATATAACAAAAGTTGGTTTCGGAAATCATTAGGTATAGTGGGCTTTAAGGTTTGTTTTTGGTTGACATGGAGAGATACACTGACTAAGCGAAAAAAATAAGAAGCAATAATTAGTGTATACAGTGCCTACCAAAAGTTCCAGGCCACCTAAATAATTTTGGAACGGTGTAAAATATTGGATTGCAATTCATAGGGATACAATGGGGTTGCAAAAAAGTTATTATTTAACCACAAAAACTCCCATCTCCACACACCCGCCGGCCGGGTGATGGGGGGGGGGGGCAAAAATGTTAAATGGCATGTGCGGTTGAGTGGGGGCTCGTTCGAAAGGGCTTCCCGAGACTGAAACAACGCGAGGTCGCCGAAGTCTCTACAAATTCTTTTCGCAGAGTTATGATCATTTGAACATTCCTATTGAGATTTTGCGATAGCGAGTGCCCTCTACAACAACAGAAGAAAGATTCAGGCGGGTACGTGCACGTGTGTGTGTGTGTGCAATGAATTTTCAAAAATGTATTTTAATGAAAAATATTAAAGCAAGAAAGATATTAGACATTTGCTTTCGAAAATTCATAAGCGACCGTGTGAAATAACGAGAATTATTGCATTAATTTTGAGAATGTATGTTTCCTTTAATAAAAAAACGGTCCTATAATACGATTAAGCATTATTCCGGCCCAAAAGTTAACCTTCTGAGGATTGTGACAGGAATTCTTGTCTCGACATCTCGCGAAACTATACTAAAATTGGTATACTAAGCGTTAAAATAATAAGAAGGAAGTGAAGGCGTCTCAGACAATAATTCGACCGAAGAGAACGCGTCCCGAAATATTGTGACGGAGGATAATTCGATTAATATTGTATACACATTGTTCAACAAAACTGTAAGTAAATTTTTGGTTACATGACACTCTATACTTCTGCAATTTTCTTGGGTCCCCAAATTGAACCCACTTCACGCGTTATTCCTTTTATTGTCTTCAAAACCAATTGGCGCCCAACAATCATTAATAATATAACTTTTGAGCCCCAGCAGCTACTGACCCAGGCCGCGCTGGGTGAAATCTTTCTTATATGATTAAAAATATTTATCGAGATTAATTGGAACAACTAAAATATTAAATAAAACAAAGGAGTAGAAAAGATTTTGTCTTAGGATACTGCGTGTGACTGCCTCTCATCCAATGCGGATTTTCATCTGCTCAATACCTCATATTCTATCGATTTACAGAACCGTTCAAATGTTGCTTCGACAGAAAAACAGATCCAATTGAAAAACTGTCCATTATCAGCAAGACGTGTCATCATTGTGTCGCAAAATTCTACTCTTCTGTCATAATCGTCCTCGGATAGCTCGATTTTTATAACATAAACTTTTATGCTTTATAACACACACACACACACATTTTATAAACCATTTTTCTCGGCGTTTTAGGTGATTCTAAGCATACTGACATGAAAATCTCGAAAAAAAATGTATTCATGAAAACAAAGCTTCCTCTATGAGGAAGTAAAATGTGGAAAAAATAGTAAATATTGAGATCCCATTATCGCATGGCACTCAAAAATCATATTTTGAATCATAGAATCAGTGTGGATTTTTTCAGATTTTTAAAAAACGGCATTTTTGAAATTAGTTTTATTCGAATATTTAAAAATGTTACTGGTGGTGAAGACATCTGAAAAAAAAATCAAGGCCTTTATGAGTCGGTAATAATATCATATCATCTCTAGTTATTCATCAAAAATGAACAAAATCGATGAGGGTGTGGGTCATGGCCTGCTGTTTTGACGTGGAATGCCCCATATGTACCCATTCAAATAATCACAGTGAGAATAACGATGTATTTGTAGGTGCTTCGTAAACGTAAAAAACGTAAACTGTATTAACTAAAATATCTCATCAGAGTCTCGCTTGAGCGCGTAGTGGTATTGTATCATCACGCGGTCAAAGCTAAATTTTGGCATTTTAAAGGTAAATTTGTGACACAAAACAAAAGAAAAGCAAATAGAAAATGTAATTTTTGCGCCACGACTATAACCGCCACGAAAAATCGGGTCGCTGAAACCAAGGTTGTAACGGCGCCGGTTGACACTGGAGGTTATGTTCATTTCTATCAGCGTCCGCTACCCCTGTCGGATTAGGCAACCGTGGACACAACCACTTTTCTACCGCAAAACGACCGGTTGCCTTTGGCCGTACAAACTACCACAAAACGACTATGAAACAACCGATATCAGTTTTGATTTTGAGAAGAAAAATAGGGTCGGTTGGAAACTGGTTGATTTACGGTAGCAATATCCCATAGACAACCATCATACGGCGTTTCAACGGGCACTACCGGAAACTACTAAAATGGTTGAATAGCGGTTACAACGCGGTTATTTTCACGGCGTTTTCCAACCGTCGTTTTTCGGTTGTTTTGAAGTTGCGGTGATCCGATAGGGACATCCGGTTATCCGTAACTTCTGAGTGGCGATGATGTGTTTGACGTAGAATTTACACCCAAATACTTCGATAACGTCTCTTTTTTATATTTTATACAGAATCGTGATACTCTGAGGAATTCATAGCACATTGGATATTGTACAAAAGTTCAGTTTATACATATTAATTTGCCTTTTGAAGTACGAAATCGGTTAGTTTCCCACAAGAGCCCGTGCATAAGAATTTTTTTTTATATTTATTTTCTCGATAATGTAATCTATAACCCAGCTTGAAACTTTGGAATCGCATTTTAAAGGGATTCAACCATTATATAAAAAAATGTTAAGTCTTGAAGTTCAAAAAGGTTAATGCGCAAGGACTACCTTAATCATGTCGGTCGACAGTTTGAATGGAGGGAGAAGGAAACGGTGATGTGGTACACAGAACATATCGTTCAGAAAAAAAAAGTTCTTCTCCCAGCTTGACGAAAATAGCTAGGACAACACTTTCTTTGCCGGGAAGTTGGATTCTTTGTATCGTTGATCTTTATTACCTCAGAATTATGTTTTAAAGAGATTTGTATGATGACTGGATAAAATTGTGGATAATTTGAGAATGTATAGAACGAAACTTTTGAAGAAGATTTTTGTGCGGTCTTAAACATATACCTTGAACGAATTTTCAATTTTCTACAGCTATAACTGCGGCTCTGAATCGTTTAAAACGCTTTTCCAAGATATTCTTTTGTTATATTGTTTCGCAAAACTGTTTGATTTGTTACGTCGTTTCGTAAAACAATATATGTTTAATTTTGTTTCTCTTCCATGCGAAAGCATCTTTTTTACGTGGTAGGCATTTCACAATCCATTCGCCTGATTTAAAGCAGTGCGATACCTCTAGAAGGTTTGACATCTGGGTCTTCATTTTATACGATCAATATTCTCCTTAAATCACTGTACTGCGCACATAAAATTTCGGGAAAAAAATTAGGAATGCTTGGTTTAAAAACAGATCGTTAAAAAAATGTTATAAAATGAATTGAAGTAAAAAATCCGCATTCGCTTCAAATCATAATTAAATTTCATGAAACGTATTTACATGGATACTTAACTGGTTTAAAAGTATAATATAACGTAGGGTCAGGATGTATTGTAGTTTGAAGTTTAATTATTACGGAAAAATCGCACGGTGTGTAAAAAATATACAATATAGACTTTATTCTACGAAATCTACAATACAAACAATAATATAAATTCGTATTACAATAACTCTCACATGTAGTGAAAAATAGGGTTTGAAATGGGGAGTTCTTTGGGGAGTATTTACAATTTAACCAAAGATGGAAAAGGAGACGCAAGTAGTGCATGAAAACGCAACTGTGCCGTTATGGGAGTTACGATATAATTATAAATGCTTAACGATAATAACACCCTTTACTTTCGAACGGTTGACTCAAATAATTGTTGAATCCAAACTTTTTAATACGTTGAATTATTGAATAATTCCCTGGATATTAAATATTGAAATAAAAAAAAAACGGTGAAACAATTTAAGAAAAAAAGGCAATGCAAAGAAAAAATATAAAGTTCACCTCATAAAGTAAGATAAAATAAAGTAGAAATCAAATTTCGATCTAGTGGGTCAGTCTTGTATGCAAAGTATGTTTGCAGTTTGCAGTTTTTTGTTTTCTGGTCGGGCTTAATAGTTTCTTCTCTTGTGTATTATCGCTTCGCCATATGGAAATGGAATATATCTAGTTCCTGGGTCTTGACCTCAGGGCAATGGGTACAGCGCCAGCTGGTAGTGGAGGGACACCAGGGGGAAGATTTTCCTCTTCAGGTTCCTGCTCATTGCGTCCATCCGGAAGATCTCCTTCGAGAGTTGGGGGTGTTGTAGGTACATCACAATCCTCCGTCGGTGGCACTACACATCTCAAAGATCTTCTATCGAATACGAGCATCGCTGGACACCTTTGGAGACGGGGATAACCACCTTGACACTGCCAGTAACGGTTGCACGATTTTCCCAAGGGAACATTGCCGTTTGCATCATCGTTACAAAGAGCTGAAAAAATTAGGGATACAAATCAACCGTCAATAACAGAATCAGTAAGAATCTACGAATTATCTCAGAATTGTCCAAAACGTCGAGAAAAGAGGTTTATAAAACACGACGACATGTGTGTGAACGTACATGTCTAGATTTCCCTGGAAGCACGATAACTGTTCTAATTTTAAACTGTATATTCGTTAACTTTGGTACGCAAGTGGCCTGTCATACAACGCGTGGGGTTGTAGTTAACGCGAATCGGTTAGAACATGAGAATGTCACGGCATTATGAAAATATCGAAAAAAAAAATCGTCTTCACGTTATAACTTTTATTGAAAGATATCGGGCTGAACGTAGGCTACCGTCAAGCCATTATGTGTACCAAAGTTGGCAAGAATCGATAGAGTGGTTCTAATTTTATGACAATTTCAATTTGTTTTAGGGTCTGCAAGTACTTCAAACCGAATGAATTCTGAGATATCCGGTTGCAATTTTTGACATGATTTCGCGATTATTAATTATTAATAATGAATTTAGTCAAATGAGCTGTCGACATGACAGGAAACTTGGATTTTCGTCAATTAAATAGAACAAAAAATATCATCGCGAAAGAAAAAAAAATGTTTACATATGGACTAAGATGGGAAAATATTCGAGCACAAATTTAACGCATATCTGATCAGATATTCAAATTTTATGGCATGATACATTTTTTATAAAATCTAGTTCTCATTCTGCACCGAATCCGTTGGCCCCTTCATCTCGCAGTAAAATCGAATGGTTTAGCGCTCTACGTGCAATTCTCATTTTATTAAATGTTTTACGATAAACAACAAGCCTGCAAAATAGAATCTTGCAAATTGCATTTTCATTCGAAAAACATACGAGCAGAAACAAACCTGCAAAGTAGAACCTTGGCGCTTACCAAGTTTGCTGTGTGAGGAAGCCAAAGCGAATAAACATACTTACGAATGTAGGTAGCTTTGTAAGCATCCAAATTCAATTTTGTACCTTCGTTTCTGTTTGGATGTTTTTCAAATGAGGAAGCAATTTGCAAGTTTTTTTTATTAAAGAAAAAAATAATAGTTTCAATCACAGTTTTTTTAATGTCAAGAGAAAATGAAAAAATCGCAGGCAAAATTAACCACCAAAAAAGCAGGATTTAGATTTATGTGACGCATAGAAATCACAATCGTCAACTTTCGGCTCTTGCTACGCAATATACTGTTTTTCTTTATGCACGTTATGTGTTCTTCATCGGAGCACAAATGGAATAAAGAAGTATATATGGAGGCATGAATAGTTGATTTGTAAAAATTAATTAAACAGGCCCACTTGCAAGATCTTACGTGATGCTACGAGATAGACAAAGGCGCAAGCTGTCGGAACTTCCCGCAGTATATGTACGAAATGAATAAACGATTTCTTAATGAAACCCAAGTCGTATTGTAGGAACAGCTAGATTCCACGAATGTACAACGGAATAGAGGTGTGTGGCACAATCGAGTGTCTGGGAGGATAAGTAATGATAATAAGTATACATAAGTAAATGAATTAGAGAGGAAGGCGCGTTGGGAACGTGTGTGAATGTTAATAGGAACGCCTCGACGATTCGTTTCTTTGTCAAGGAGGGCAGTGACTCCCATCCTGCAATCCTACCATCCTAACATACATAGCGAGATAGAAGATAGGTAGTGGGTGGCAGATTTAATTATCAAGCCGTTAGAAGTGCTTCTTTAGCCTCATAAGCAATAACCAAAAAAAAAAAATGAAAATTGTACTTGCACCCAAGATCACAAGTAATTTCCCACGTAAACCGGTTTAATTAAATCAATACGGAGACAAAATTTGATTGTGACAACTTCGTTTTCAATTTGCTGTACCCGAGCTGTACAAAATAAATTGCGTTAAGCGATTAATTTATTGTTGCAACCACATTGAATAGCAACCTCAACCATTCACGGGTCGTTTGCGTAAAATAGTCAGTTGAGGGAATGTTTGAAGTTACCGTACGGAAGAATTGATTTTCCTATGACAGCAAATCTTGCGATAAGATAGCGCGAGGATTGCCTTATTTTGTAGCCTAAGCACTTATTTGTGTAGGCTAAAAAATTGATTTGCCAATCCAACAAATTGTTTTGTTTTGTATTTCAGCACGATATTTGTTGGGCTAGCAAAACACCGCGTTTTTCGCGCATTCGAAGGGTACAGATATAATCTCAAAAACGACGATTCCATAGTTCTAATGGTATCTTTCAGGGCACGATTTACGGTGCTTAGAAATAATGACTAGCACACTCGGCTATTTTGTTACCATAAACAATATCACGATTAACAAGAACATGTAATCTGATATTGAAGCCTATATCTCAACCTTGCTTTTGAGCTGACTGCTCGATTGGTCATGTTAACCATTCGAGTAGGTAATATTGCAATATAGTAGGTTACGGCAACTAATGGGTTATTTCCTAATGAAGCTACTTTAGTGAAACCAATTCTTCTCATTCTCATAACCAACGTGAGTTTTAGAGAAATTCAGGTAATTGTTTGGTCGTGCAAATAAGTATTTTTCTTCATGAAATAAAAGATCCATTAGAATTGAATACACTGTGTTTCATTCTTAATCAAATATAAATGAAGTGAAATTAATTCTGCTAAGCCAGTCGTTAAATAAATTCATTTATTCAAATCTTAAGGTAACAAAATTTTATTTTTTCCAAATAAAATTGGAATAGAAATGAAAATGTATTAGGCAAGAATTTATTTAAGAAAATCATATAATTTACCAATTAAACCGATTTCTCTAAGCATAAAGAGAAAGAATAGATAATATGAAAGGAAATTCTGGAGTAAATTAATTACAACAGCATCTTTCACCTACCCTTCTCATACATAGGAAAAAAAATAGAAAGCTAAGATTAAATTGAACAACGCTCTCAGATTAAGTCTTCAAAACATGACTCGAGTCGTCACGCACTGTGACTGTCTACATGAGCAAGCATTCGCTCGAAACCATTTAAAGACAGTGAGAGTAACTTTTTGAATATGATATCTTTCGAAAGTGAAACACTCATCGACACTCGAGGTCGTGGGTATGGCGTATGCGCACCTCGAAGAGAAGTGGTAAGAGATCTTCAAGAGTCATAGGTGAGCAAACACAGCGCATTAAAAATGCCGATTAGAAAGTGAAAGTGAAATATGTCGAGGAATTTTGGGAAGAACTTCCTTGTAAACGGGCAAGAATCTCGTTCTATTGAATAACTTAAATACTAAAATATTGTAGTACTAAAATATTTTTTTGAAACCAAAATACATGAACTAGCGAATTGATTCAAAATGTAATTAGAAACCAATTGAATAGATTGAATTCAAATTCGAAAAAAAAAAAAATTAATCCCAATATAAGTGACATTGTGCCATTTTTTTTCTCTCTGGTGGAAAGGAATAAGTTTACTAAAAGTGTTAAAAAAGCCCAAAATATGAAGTTAGATTAAATATAACTTGTTTAAGTGCCCCCATAGTGAAACATATGCAAGAAATTGGCTAGTACATCCGTACTACTTGTGCTGACTTATTATATTTTGGCATATCGTTTTTTGCAAACTTGGTTTTGTGGGAGCATTAGAGATTTCAAACTTACGATGTTTTTGACAACCCTCGACATTCTCGGGCCAATCGCAGGAACGTGCCCTCTCGTTGTAGAGAAGTCCACCGATACAGAGTTGTTCGGTAGCAGTTCCGTTCCAACAGGTCCAGTACCTGGTACACGAAGTTTCGTGACCGAATATACCGTACAGCCAGTCACAATGTTCAGCTCCGATTGGAGGATTCGCCTGACGTTTACCGTCGCAGTAATTCGCTCGCCAGGGATAGTCGCATCCTTCGGTGACACCGCGATGCTTACCAGCGAAAACAAGACCATTCGGGCAGTCAAACAGTTCGGGGCGTCCGTTGACACACTCCCAGTAACGATCACAGTAATCTATGTCACCGACGACTCGCACTTTGGTCTGGCATGGGTCTTCCTGCTGTTGCTTCTGGGCATGGAGACCTACAAATAAATGACAGTTTGTTATCATTTTTATTCAATAGAATAGTCTTCATACACTTTTTAAATATATAATGTAATAGTGACAGTGATAAATAAAAATACATACATAACTAATTCAATTTGATTTTTACATTCTCAGTTTTGTTGCAATGAAAAAGTTATTTTTCAAGATTGTCTAAAGTTCGGATTTCGCGTTAAGATTTTGAAACAAAGAAAAAAATGTCAACAAATGATTGGTGCCGTTGTTATTTATATTCGTAATCAATTGAACTCTATTGCTTAGAATTCATTTATATAAAGTTCGATAGAAGAATTATTTTATTGCAATTCGAATTTATCAATATCTAGCAGCTTTTACTTTTGGAATAATAAACAAAACCAACTATTATTATAGATATTTATGAAATGATATTCAAGAAATTTCAGTATCAATTTTGGTGGAAAAGGAATGAATTTTTTGATTTTTATAAAACATTGGATTTTCTTGCCACGATATCCGAAGCTTGCAGATAGCAAGAATTTGCAACTCGCAAATAACTGGAGAAATTGATCTGCAGCTTAATGTACCGAGGTAACAATATTCAAATTAATGTTTTCATTCGCGACAATTTTTTTAAAATTCGGTAAGCTTTTTATAATGTTGCTTTCTCATGGAAAACGCTTTATTTCATGAAAAAAAATCCTTGGATTTTCATGCCAGATAACTCAAGATGGTCTAAAACATCGAAAAAAGTGCTTTAGAAAAAATGTTGAGATGGATGTGTTTGTGTGTTGTGTGTGGCATGATTGCAAAATTCGGACTGATTTTTTCAGATTTTATGAGATTTTTCAAAAAATGTCTGTATGGTCGCTAACTGTTGCAATTTCTCCTCTATGAGGAAGACAGAATCGATAAACATATTTCGTCATGGTGTAACTTTGTACAACGTAAAAAATAACGAGGAAGCAATTTGAAAAGTTTTATGTTTTAATAAATCTGGATAAAAAAAAATTTTTTCGGTTCGCCATTTTATTTCACGAAAAGTGTAAGATAGCGGACTATATAGTTGTGTATTGAAAGGTAAAGCATCAAAAGTCTTTTTACCCATGTAGGGTGTGCCGATAAAGCTGAAACGGCCAATACTCGGGCCAATGTTGGGATGACGATTATCGACTATACAACATTAGGCCAATGCTTGGCCAAGTATCGACTCGCCAATTATCGACTTTGCAACATTAGACCAATGCTCGGCCAAGTATTGACCCGCCAATGGTTGGCTTGTCGATATTAGGCCAAGCATTGGCCAAGTATTGACTTGCCAATGGTTAGCTTGTCGACATTAGGCCAGTGCTCGGCCAAGTATTGACTCGCCAATTGTTGGCTTGCCAATATTACCTCAATACTCGGCCAAGTATCGACCCGCCAATTATTAACTTCACAACATTAGGCCAATGCTCGGCCAAGTATTAACATGCTAATGGTTGGCTTCTCGATATTAGCCTAATGATTGGCCAAGTGTTGACTCGCCTATTGTTGGTTTGCCGATTGTAAGCCAATACTCAGACAATTATTGATTCGCCAGTTGTTGGTTTATCGATGTTAGTCTAATGCTCGGCCAAGTAAGACTTCATATTCGATTCGAAAAGGCTATCTGTTTCGGGTTTCATACCAATTATACAACTTATTGTCATTTGGACAGCCATGTTGGATCCACTATTTTGAATTTCTGAATTCAGACTTGAGTTCTTTAATCAGTGCCTTTAAAAACATCCGTGTACCAATTTTTATCAAAATCCATCTGATGTCCTTGTGATTGTTATTCTACATGCAACTATTCTGGACGTAAAGTATGGAACATCCATATAGTAGGTTTGGCCGAGCGGTTAGCGTGCTTGTTAGGTAGTTAGATAATTTAGGTAGGTCTCGTAGGTCTTGGGTTCAAATCCCACTCACATCACTTTGCAGAAAACTATCGAAAAAATGCTATCCGTCGACGATATACATTTTTTTTTCTTTAATAATAATAGAATAGCGTTAATAAAATAATTGGAAGCGGTCCGTTAGGGAAAACATATTTTTGAAATTAATCATTAATTACTAAATTGATTTATCGTTTGAGTTTATCGTATGAGATGCTCAGCCATTGCTCGTATGCGATACTCGGCCAACTATTGTTCGCCAATATCGAGCCGGACTTATCATCCAAGACTTGGGCCGATAATCGGGCCAATAGCGTATGCCAATGTTGGCAGTCTCGGCACCGAGATTCGGCCGATGATCGGTCAAGTCCGATCACCCTCCATGGGTAGATATCGAATTTGTGATATTTTGTTCAACCTATATGTCTTCCACATTACTTCTTGATAATCATTTTTCTTTCACAAATTTCTATTTAGAGGAAGTAAAAAATGATTTCTTCGGACACATTGTAAGAATTAAAAAATAATAAGGAAGCCATGCATAAGGCTCGAGTATTAAAAATTTTTGATAGTAGTATATCGTTATGTAATTACTTGAAATCAAAATAGTAATAAACTGTCATTCACTATTTCATACGACTTTTTCCGCTAAAGCTAATCATTCAAATAAGAATTAATTGATGTGCTCGTGGTGTGGGGTATTTCTAGTTGTGA
Source organism: Clistopyga incitator (assembly GCA_947507545.1). Taxonomy (NCBI): domain Eukaryota; kingdom Metazoa; phylum Arthropoda; class Insecta; order Hymenoptera; family Ichneumonidae; genus Clistopyga; species Clistopyga incitator. The sequence continues at coordinate 1,697,550 of OX382189.1, forward strand.
CTAAGGATATAGTAAAGAAACATGTGAAATCGGTGCTTCTATTGCGTCTTGTTAATTCTAGAAGGACGTTAGAATGTGGTTACATTCGAGATTCGCAATGTAATACTATCGCTCGACGACAGTAACGTTGGCGACGAGGAATATCATCGACCTCCTTCCCCCATCACCTATAAAGAGTTTTTAACGTTCTGCATAGACCATTGTGCGATGTCCATCAATAATATCCAGGATAGCAATGATGGTCATTATTTTCATATTAATTGTTTCAAACGAGCCAAAGAACTTTTTAAGCCAATTAATATTAATCGCAACATTTTTTATTTTTTCATACGATAGAAGAATAATGATGGGTTATGAGTTACGAAATGGGAATGATTCACACACGGTCCCAGCTAAGAGAACGAAATCGAGAGGATTAATACGAGAACGTAGAGTGAAAGTCATAGTTCGGCTTAGCCTTGACTTGTGACCCTTGAATCTACACTCCCTGCAGGACCTCATCCTTCTACGATTTATATATATATATATGTATGTAGAATTTTAATCAGCTATAACTTCTTAAACCAACTTTATTACAACCCTAAATCATAAATTATTTGCTTTACGTGTTTTGTAGAATATAATATATTGTTGAGAAAATGTATAACCATTTTGCGAACCCGAAAAAAGTGATAAATTTGTCACTTAGATTCGTTCTAGATTGCCATAAGCACAAAAGAATAGACATGGATATTAGGAAGGATGACGGTTGAATACTTTCTGTGATGAAAACATTCTTTTTAGATAAGAGAAAATAACGCAATGCCATTACACTTAGCAAACACGTTAGCTTTGTTATATGAGGATTAAAAAATGCCTGAGCGAAATGCTATTAAAAATAGACGATAGCGACGATTTGATTTTTCTTTTAGTTAAAAAAATTACATGGCGTTACTAAAAAATTATTTCGATCCAACTCATTACCTGTAATACACATCTGTATGAGAAGTTTAATAACGATATCATTTTTATTTCTAACTGCCATAATACCATATATGTATATAATAATTTATCAAGGCAGTTTTACCTTCTCGCTTTATAAACAAATCTTTTCAGATAACAGATTTTATTTGTTTATGAACAGTTTGGTGAGAGCGAATAAGAAAAGTGAATTGCGTGCATGAGTCTCGTACAATTCCAATATTAGATCGCCCGGTTCGTCTGGCCATGCACGCTTCGTTACTACGCTGAGGTACCAACAAAAGGCTGTTTCTATGAGGAATAAAAAATAATTGAAGTGTGCAGAAAGTTAATTCATTGAAAAGTTTCCATAAAATTTCTCGGCTAATGCATCTGGCCGGACACTCTCCCTGACTACAAAGGAAGTTTCGTGGGAGAAGAGAATGTGCAACGTGTGCATAGCTTCAAGGTGCTGATGAGGAAAGCGATTAACCATTCCTTGTTTTATGCGTCTCAACAAATAATTAATTTCTTCTCAGTAAGTTGAGCTAGGTATTCACCGTCACTACTTGGTAACGAAATATTTCCAGAAATTATTTAAACAAATTTGGCCAATGCTTGGCCTAGTATCGACAAGCCAACCATTGGCGGGTCAAGCATTGGCCTAATGTTGTATAGTCGATAATCGTCATCCCAACATTGGCCCGAGTATTAGCCGTTTCAGCTTTATCGGCACACCCTACATAGGTGGTTGCCTGAGAGCAAAAAATGCACTCATCGTTATCGCTACGATAAATAATGTACCGGCAACTAAATTAAGGAGCCTGAGACTATGTAGTAAAACTCATTTTATTCGGCATGTTTATTCCAATAATTGTTCTCAGTGTGCGCCAACTAAATTATTGGTGTATAAATAACCAAGCGTCGTAGTTTTGTTTCAATTAAGTATTTTGTTGCGTGTAACAGACCGTACATTGCGCTTAAACATGGTGTCAAACTTAACGTCTTATAAATCGAACTTGGGGACGCAAAACAAACTTATAGTAAGAAAACCTACGAAAATTTGTTTCTCTCAGACATCAGTATTTTATAGTGGATCATCTAAAAATGTATGGAGAGTTGATATTAGTATTGTTGCATCTGTATTATAATGGTTATTTGTTCGTACTAATTATTTCAACTACTATTTTTCCCCAGTGTCGAGTTGTCAGTTAACATAGTAAGCGTTACTGGAAAATAGTGAAATAAAGATAGCAATGTTATAATTTGAACGGTAAGTTATAGCACCTTTAAGTGAGGCGTATATTTAAATGTACTATTGAAATTACATTATTCAACTTCATGACAATAATTCAATAAATCATATTAGAGCTGAACCAACTATAAAATATGCTCTCTGCTATTATACATCTTTAACAATAGTAGTTTATTTAAATCTCGGCCCCGGCAGTTAATCGTCAAAATAGGTTAAAGTGGTCGTATATTTTTTTGCTGCATATGCTTCTTTTCTTATTGGTTATAAATAATATATATTTTTTGCAACGTCGAGTTTCTGATTTCTAAAAATTTTATAATTATTAAAATACAATCGGCACGAAACCACAGAAATATTTAAGATAATGATGCGGTAGTTGTCTCAACTACACAATGTGTAATCCACCTCATCATATTTTAATAGTTCCTCATAGCTTATATCTTGTAGATAGACTGATCAGTTCCCATTACCATAGAAACATTGTTTGCTATAGCTGTAATTTATGGTTCATGTACCGATCTTTTAATATTTATGAATATCCATAAAATATACATGGCTCTACAGGAAACCATAATTCATGGTAAAATTTACCTTTACTCTTACAATATCTTTATTATATTCACAATATTTTTCTCTCAGTCCATGTACACAAAATAACACAATTTATATGTGCTAGAGCCTGTGATTGAGGCCAATGGAGATTGAGTAATGTTATAAAAATCTATTTCTATAAGCCTCTAGTACTATTGGAGAATTTCTTGTTTGCAGTTTCACTACAACACCAATATATAGGTCCTGTATGTTATACATTCGAAAAATCTTCAGACTTTTCTCACAAACTGGACGATCGGATCATGCAGCACAACAATACACAATCCATTATCATATTTAGCCTGAGAAATATTGATTGTTCTCCTATATACTAAAGTACTAATGTATAGTCGTCATCAAGACATACATTTGAGTCTATTATCAGGTAAACAATAGATCTCGAAGCCAAACTACGAATGAAAGTATCTACAAAATACGCTACTAACTTTTGAGAACGACTGTACTAGGGAGAGAACGAATTAACGGGTTAGGCTTGTAGAACGTGACTCGTTTTAACGTTTATCTCCATGCACGACTCTGCATAGTTATTCAAGATGATTATGAAAAGGAGCAGTCACTTGTAAGGTAGTAAGGAAGTAATGAAGGTTTGTCGAAAGTATTTGTAACCTTTCTAGCGGTAAGATAATTCAACAATCGGGACGGAACTGGTATTAACTTATTTTTAATTACACTGAAAAGTAATTTTTATCATAATTTCATGCTTTATAAAGAAATATTGCATAACAGCGCAGAACTCTTAATGGAACCTACACATAAAATAACTGAAAACCGCGGTTTACGCGAGTAATAATTTAAATAATGAGTCTAGTAAGAATGTAATAATATTAAGTATTGAAAATAAATGCATCTAATGAAATCTTGTCAACATTATTTTTAACGTTCATAAGTAAGTGAGTATATTGAAAAGCACTTACTTTTTATCGTAACTGCGCGTTTTATTTTTAAAATTGTTTTAAGGGGAGTCTCCTCTATAATTGACCGAAAACTACACTAAGTTCAGGAATTAATTGTGGATGAACAACAAGACGTAATAAGGTGGTTTTTTAAAAATCTTCATCTATGCTTCAAGTGTAATCAAAAATTTTTAACTGAATAAATACAGAATAGAATGAACCTAAGAAATCGAAAAAATATTGAAAAATGAAAAAATGGCGGACATGTAAACTTGAAAGTTCGTTTTTTGGATGTTTTTTTTTTCACTCACATGTCCGTCACTTTGTCATTTTTCAATACTTTTTGGATTTCTTAGGTTCATTATATTCTGTACTTTTTCAGTTTAAAAATGAAATTTGTTTCATGATTCTAGATTGAAAATCGACGAGTGAGGAATGCACGCAGATTTGCATGGAACCGGAGGGCACTTCATGTATCGGCCGCCATCTTGGAGGCCATTTTGGAAAAAACAAATTTTTTATTACAATTGAAGCATAAAGATTTTTAAAAAAAACCAGCTTATTACGTCTTGTTGTTCATCCACAATTAATTCCTTAACTTAGTGTAATTTGTCGGTCAATTATAGAGGAACCTCCCCTTAAGCTTAGGGCGTCGCTACTAGATAGCTACTCTCTTGTCACGCTTGACTTCTAACTTTAGAGACATTTCTTCGTTGTATCAACGTTACACTGGTTCTGTAAGACTATCATGTTTCGATATGTCCCAGAATCCCCTACATTACGGGTTTGTGTATTCTTGCATATTTATAATGAATATAGCTATTTATCTCATTACATAGGCGTGAAAGTTTTCATTTTTGTACAAGAATTAGTGAATTCTTTACTTTCTAAGGTAGTAAGAACGCTTTTGCCCATGCCAATTTATATTATTTATTCTTGAATTTCATGAATAAATAGTGTTTAATATATTTTATGTGACTCATGCATATAAAGTGCAATTTCTGGTGCCCGGAGCGAGTGGTGTAAGTGCTGTTTCATACAGGGTGTATCAGAATGCACGCACCGATGTACACCGAATTAGTGCAGTATGTAGCGCGGGGATTCTGCTACACCCTGTATACAATGAAATTGCTGCGCTTGCGCAAATCGGTCCGCTTTTACTTCTCACACGCCCTTTTCGCACGTGAATCTCGCGCGTCGTACCTTCCGCAGGATGTCGCGGCCCGTCGTGACATTAGCCTCCCTAACTCGCTAATGCAAGAGCAATCGAGAAGAAAAGCGAGCGAGAATACGTGAAGAAACAAATAACTTCATTGACGATATGTTGCCGGATATTCTTTAATATTATGAGACTTTTAGAATATCAAAACTATGGAAGATTATATTTCTTTCTGTTATTTTTTTAGCGCGTATAACTTTTTGTTTATAAAGTTCGTGCGATATACTTTTTTTATGAATAAAATCTCTTCAAAGTTATCTTCTGTTTATATATGGTTTCCATATATCTTGTCGTTCGCTGCGTTTCAGGTATGACATGTAGGCCGTTCGTAAAGTCTCTCCGATGGTATTTTTCATTTCCACAGTTTTTTCAAATTTTTGTATGAATTTTTTATTTATGTAACTACCAGACGAATTAATATCTTTAAAGATCAAATGATTATTTTTGCGGGAAATTTAATTGAAAAAAAAAATCAATATTTGAGGCACGATTACAAGGAAACGGCTCGTTCTACGTAAATTTACTAAGAAAGCTTTTTTGTAGGAAATTTAATTTCCGTCAAAAGTATGAATAAATCAAATCTTTTAGATTCATAATTTACGAGTTTTGGGTAATAAATACGGTAGATGTAAAAAAATCGATAGTTGTAATGATACACCCATTAATATTAATATTAAGGGCTCAAACTTTCAGGATAATTTTTTTTTGTCATCATGAACAATATTTTCAGAGTATCATTAAAAAAAATTGTTCATCTTTTTTGGCCCAGTCTAGTGGGTATAAATGTACTACACTGGTATTAGTTTTAAGATGAAATATTTTAAACTGTTCAGTGGATTAGTATCAAAGGTATCGACGATAATCTTGCACTGACAAGAGAAATGCAGTCGGTTTATTTTATTTTATTTCGATTTCATCGGCGGATGAGTCTTGAAACCCTGAAACCTCCTACTGCGAGGCTCTCGACTTAAACCGATTATGATCGGATGAACCGATAATCGATTAAGCACGACTGCTAGCGGCATGTCGTGCGCCACAAAAAAATTGCCTTGAGACAGTCTCGTGCCGTTCATGACATTGACACGCGCAAAAAAAAAAAAAACAAAAGTAATCGCAGCGCAAAGTGGGCTCTTGAGGGAATGTTACCAAACAATGATAATGATAACTGATGGGTCTTGGAATTCTCAACGTGACGTCGCGAATCAATCGTCGAGTTGTTCCTCTATTAAAACGAGAGGAATTGATAAAGAATGTTTATTTAATGAAAGTAAAAGTTCAGATGTTAAGTACATTCTACTGCGTTACACATAATAAATAAACATGGATGTCAATCCATATTTGTCAAAGTACACTCAGACAAGGTATTACTTAGATATATAAAAATATATTTTTATATAGTATATAGTATATATTTATTTTAAATAATATATTTTTATATATCTAGTTTAAGCGCACTAAATACTACTTAATGAAATTTATTCTTAATTTAAGGCCTTAGAGAGGGCAAGCGGCGCGAATTGGTTTCAGAATTCTATATACGTCTGATCTACAAAAACCGCTGCTCATTTCAGACAGAAGAACGTCCGATATTTTTTTATTCGGTCATAAAATTTCGTAAAATATGGTACACAATTGAAGCGCTAAGTCTTTTTGTTTAAGTGCTCAATAAGTAGATAATTATTTCGGAGAAAATAAGAGGTCCCATTCAATTTATTACAGGCAGATCTGAAGATTCTTTAATAACATTGAGGGTTCTCGATCTGACGTTTTATTCTGATTTGAAAAATGAAACGTACTTTCTTCCTTATACTGATGGTGGAAAGTTAAATCGAATAAGCATACTTACTTGTTGTGTTTTAAAATAAGAGGTGGAGTAGTGAAAGATGCACAAAAAACCATACGACACAATGACGTAAAACAACAATAAGTAACAAATATGACATGTAAGTACACTGTACATTTAAGACATAAATCTGATCACTATCAGTCGACATAATAAGAAGTAAGAAAATAGTCATCTTCGCTATGTCTAAAATCAAGCAAACAATCTTTCCAGAATTAATTATTTATAATTTAATTAACTAACAATATATGAAATTGACCACACAAACCAATATTAAGAAATACCTTCCTTTCAAAGTAAATTAAAATAACAGAAATTTAAGACCAAAAATCAAATATCTATTATCGCTACGTTCACAATTTAAAAAATTCCACACTTAACTAAATACAAAAAATACAAATAGTCAACTACTGTGAACAATAAACATAAAAAATTAATAAGATGAAAACTCAAAAAAGAGAAAAAACATCAGAGTAAAGAATAAGTAATCAAATAACAACATTAGCACTTACTGCATCCAGAATAATAACATAAAATCAAAACCTACATCAATGTTAAACTTAAACCCAGCAAATGAAGCCACAACCTTAACAGGAACGAATATGTAAGAAATTTATTTTATCATTTTTATTGTTCACTGAACCCACAATAGAACTCAATCGACTAAGTCATTTTTTTTGTTATAATTTGATTTTGCTGAGAATTTAGAAAAATTAACAGAACCCAGACCCGCTAGGCTCTAAACGTCTTGAAAACCTCGATATCATTATTCAACCTGACCGCCAAAAGCCGATGACTGACCAATAATACGATACAATACTATTCCCGGTCAATACTCAATTAATACAGTACTATATTGTATTTTCACAATAATATCCAGGTTTGAGGCCTATTTCTTAAAACATGAAACGATTTCCGATACGACTTTTTGAAAATCGATATAAAATAGTTTTACTTGCTTTATCGCCAGTATCGGTTCTTTCATATCTTAATCGAAATGAAAAAGCAGAGCTTCGTACATTGCTTCTTCATCATGTTTTACTTGTTATAAAGTTACCTCTGTGAGGTAGTATGTGTTAATCGATATAGGCCAACTTACAGAGGAAGCTCTGTCAGAAGCGAAGAATAATGAGGAAGTAATGTGCAAGTTTGTATTTTGTGTCCATGTTTTGATGAATTTAATAAATAAAGGAATTTTTAGCAAAATTGACATTTACAAAAAATGACAAATAAAAAATTTTATTCCTGAAAAATCCGAATATTTTTTTTGTCATTCACTAAATTACATATGAAGTATCATTGGACATTACCTTGTTCACGTGCAAAATTTGGGCTCGTTAGATAAGACTTTGGAAAAGCTGATGCAATAAGGTCAGATTTTTTGGAAATTCCAAATCTTCATAAAATTCAAACCGCGTAAGTTAATTAAGCAGTTTCTGGTCGAAGTCATGCGAAAGGTTACACCTTACAAACTATTTTAGCAATTTTTATGTTAATTTATACTAGGTAATGTATACTAAACCCGTGTAATGTATTTTCACAAAATACAATTTCATAAACGATAAAAAATGAAAATTCAATGTACGTGTGCCTGAAGGCGCAATGCAATGCGCCTTTATTAACGAATTTAGTGGGATTGTATCAATTTCACGTTGCACTCGTGTAGTATCGTTTGTGTACCTGATTCTGTAAACGAACGTGCTACACTGTGTAGTAATTTTACCCAATTTTTAAAATAGTGACAAAGTGAAACTTCATATTGACATAGTTTTTCCATTGCTAAAACAGACGAGGAGCCCATAATTTCATAACTGTGTAAATTATATTCAGCTTATAATAAATTAACTACGTTGGGTTATGTACACCAATTGATTAGTTCCTCATCCGGTACCACCTCATTGAATCTTATGGTCGGACATCACACGATGATGAGAATCACAAAAAAATATTTTCGGCCCGTGAACTTGTTGAAAACTGATTTTCAGTGCTATGACAACTTGTCAGAATGCCGGTTGAAACGCTTCAACAATCTATGTTTGCGCTAGTGTTAGTATTAATTGTGGTGTATCATAGTTATCAGTTTTTACAGAGCGGTCGATTTAAGATTGTTGTTAAGTGAAAGTGAGGTACTCAATGAACCATTTGAGAGAAAAATAAAGTTCCACCGTTATTGCCACACTATTCAATTTCGACAATCGCCGAAAGATAATTTATTACACCTATGTGTCTTTAATTCATTTAAGCCTCATGCCATGTCACAAAATTTTCTATGCCACTCTCTGTAATGTATATAACTATGCGGCTGCAAATTACTAGAATCGAACCTCGCCCACACGCAGCGCAGCATTGCCAGGTTGCTGCGGTTCAGTGTTCGGTTTGCAAAAAAAAGTAGACGTTAGACACCGAAAATTGAAATGCATTTAATAATGTAGTAGAACTTTACGGTTATCCGTTATTTAAGTTTCGGAGACCCCTCTTTATTCCATGCTCTTTCCAGTGGTATATATTTTACTGGAGCTCGCTTGCTCCCCGTGCTCGCATCGAGGAATTGTGGCATATGTCGAGAATTTTCAAAAAATCGATTTTTTACAGATTATTATTCCTTATAGTCTTAGGCGTATTTGTGTGTGAGTTGATTGCGTAAATTTCCCATAGATCAAAAGTTATTGTAGAAAATGTGACTGCCCAATGAAAGGGCCTGACTCCACACTTGAAACTTTAAACTCGTTTTTCTCGAAATTACTTTTTCTGACACGGTCTGCATCATAACTCGTACCATTTTTAATATTTTTTTATGCTTTTTTAAAAATATTCAGAATTGTTTTTTTCTATAGTCTGTCGAGCCGGATTTAAAATATTGTTATTAGAACATTTTATAAACACGATTAAAGTACGACATTTTGACACAAAATTAACATTTTTTTAAACTACCGTAAATTGTTTAATTGTTCGAATTTCAAAAATCCGGGTCGACAGACTATAACTACAATCTTATTTTACAAGAATTTCTTTACATTTTGCAGATCTGTCAACAATTGAAGAAGACATGGTGCCGACCGTAAAGCAACTTTTTTTACCCTGCTTTAAAAAATGTGATTTGTCGTGTTGTCATTTTTGAAAAAAACGAAAAAAGAAATAATTTTTTTTACAAAGTTAACACAGTAATTAACAATGTGTAAGATTTTTTAAATCGATTTCTATTTCTATCCCTCCTAAAAACAGTTTTTCTTTTGGTGCGTTTTCGGTACCGGTGGACGTGTCTAAGGCCTTAAAACAATTCGGACTTGAGGGACTTAGGATAATCCGGACTTCAAATCTCATAGACCCCCCCTAAATTTTTCTAAGTCGATTGATTCTTGACACACCGGTGGCGGCGGCGGCGGCGTAATCTTTATATAATATAGGGAGATATAGGATGAAGTGCCTCCGGTAGTTAAAATCTTCACCTAACAATGCTGTACCCGTATTTCTAAAAACCCCATTCTAAAACAACCAATCTTCAATAATTAATATCTTAATAACTGTACGCTTAAGGGGATGCTGGACTGGGCGAATTCGTAATATACACTATTCATCGTAAATATGCTACAGATATACTTCAAATTTTACAGGGATTTAATAAAAACCTTCGTGCTTCGGCGTCCGATCTGATTTGACAGATCTGAGCCCCAGAAACGTTTATATCTTACTTTAACCGAACTTTTTGACGTCTCGAGCAGCCATATTGGCTTTTGAGAGGTTCAGTAATATACTTTTTTTAAACATTTGCTCTATGGCTTGAACGGCAATTCGACCGGTCGCCGAAGAATGAAGGTTTTTATTACCTCCGTGCAAAAGTTAAAATATATTTGTAGCATATTTACGATGAATAGTGTATACTACGAATCGCCTAATCGACCCCAGCATCCCCTTGAACCCATTAAAAAAGGCACATTAGATAAAGGAAAATCTACACTTCTGATCCCATGTACAAGAACATAGGATGCGTTTATTGCGGTTTACTGCTTAACTACCTCAACCAATTGCCGAAATTCTCAATATGAACGGTTGCAAGCCTTTGCTTAGTTTTTGTACAAATTTTCAGATTGATAGCCGAAAATTTGTTTGAGTTTGAGCGTTGATCGATATTTCAAAAAAACTTGATAGCCTCCTAAAAACGGAATGCGTCAGGCGATTAAAAAAAAAGAATACCAAGTAAAAATTGATCAGTACTGTATAGAACATTAAATTTTACCTGATTCGGTCAAGTAATCCACGAGTCATAATAAAATAAATTTTCGGCTCGTCATTTCACAGGCACACACATTTTTTAAACCACTTATATCGATGGTTCGGATCATCTTGAGTATGCTGACATGAAAACTATGGAAGTATTTGTAATTCATGAAAATAAAGCTCTATGAGGAAATAAAGTCGAATAAAAATATGAACATTAATATTGAATAAAATATTAATTCGCTGACATAGAAAAACTACTTGCAAACGCAATATTTTAGTCTCACTGCTTATATAGCATCGTTCTTTCCATTATGATTTCTCGCGCGAATGTATACATGAGAATGTATACATATAAAGTCGAATAAAAATATGAACATTAATATTGAATAAAATATTAATTCGCTGACATAGAAAAACTACTTGCAAACGCAATATTTTAGTCTCACTGCTTATATAGCATCGTTCTTTCCATTATGATTTCTCGCGCGAATGTATACATGAGAAGGCGGTGCCGAATGGGCTTGTATAGCGGGATACCAGTAAAGTATAGCATGAACGTGATTCCCATGCTGGTCTATGACGTCTGTACAGCGTCTAGGTACAGTAAGAGACCGATACCTTTTACTACGTACGTATAGAGCTCGTTTACGGTGTTATAAAGGAAGGGAAAGTAAACCACTGTGAAGCGCTGCCTAACTAACTGCTAGGCTAGGTATTACATAATGTATCGGGGACCTCACCCTGTTTGTCGTGACGTACCCTCAACGTACACCATATCGCTGTGTACTTAGTGACGACCCGGTATGCACTATAGAGTTAGATGTTTTCTGTGCATACGTACGAACTACTTCTGCTACACTTACTAGAGTTGCTACGCTCAGTGTTGTAAATCCCCGTTAATTCATAAGATATAATTTACTGTCCAATTTTAGTTTGTAATTATGATTTCATAATAATTATATTTAGCGATTATAATACGATGCCTTAATTTTTGAATAGCTGCAAAAATTATTGTTTTTAATAAAAATTCTAGGTAATCCATTTGAAAAAATGATAAATTTTGTTCCACTATTTCTTCATTACTAAGCAAAAATTAGTATTTCTTTTCTTCTATTCAAATACTTATACAGTAGTTCACAATCACTAAACATTATTATAATAAAATTATAATTACAAAACAAATTGTACTGCAAACTATATCTCATGGATTAATAGGGATTTACAACTACGCTGACTAGATATGCTACCGAGATGGGGTTCATAAACGGTGATAAAAAAGTTTCAACTTTTTACGAATCGGAGGTCGCGCATTCTGTTGCTGGAGTTTTCACAAGAATCTGTTTGCTGGATTTTATTAAATACGTCCTGCACCGTTACCTTCAGGTATTAATTTGAAATTGAATTACTCGCTCAACTGCTATATGTAAGGTACAGTCAGTTATATAAAAATATTCATCTGAACAAATGTTATCAAATTGTATGTTCAATGGCATTCGGACATATCATTTTTTAAATGTAGGTCATTGGATGTTCTCGATTACTAATATATTTGATATTTGTTTTCCATCTTATAGTGTCGAGAAGTAGCAACAATCTCGATCAATTTATCATTGAATTCATTACCCGTATCGTTCAGAAAACAATCGTTTCGATAGTCAAACGATTTTGAAAAAGACGTTTTTGTAAAGCAAATATTAAATGGGGAATTCACAAAAATTACGTATTTTTTCGGGCAGCAGTTGTAAACGGTGAACACTCGATAAAATGTATATTTGTAGTATTAGCTACCCCACGATCACAATTCCCTAATACGATTCTGCGTCGCTTATCTTCCCCACCTAGAAGCATCTCTGAACCTGTTATTATCCTACAATGAAGATAATTTTTCTATCAATTTTAATGTCGAATTTCTTTCATTTATCAATTACTAAACAAATTGAACATAGTTTTATAAAACCTGCAGGCAATTAGGGGAAAAAATCGAGACGACAAAAAAATGTCTTGGAAGCAATAGAAAGATATAAAATGCCGTGAATAAAATAAAGAAAGAAAGGCTAGATAGAAATGCCATTTCTTCGAACGTACAGGTAAGGCGCAACCCCGCCCTCGATTCCTTCCGTAAAGTGCAACGCTCTCGCTTCTCCTGAACGATAAAATCGTGGCAGCAACCGCCGGCATAGCTATCGCCTCAGGACCATTTGTGAGCCTGCAATCTCTCCGATATAGCCGCACCGACAGTTTCGACTTTCTTGCATTTCGGTTTTTATTATGTGTCATTTACAGTCTATTACCTATTTCCGGTATCTAGCTATGGTACAAGCCTGCGGTTACCATGTAGGCAAGCGCACGCTACAGTATCTAAAGTAAAAGTTACCAAGTGAGAGTGCCACCCAACTCACACAACGCACTTTTAATCTGCCAATAATTAGATCTCCAACTTTGTACCGATACCACTATATTTCAATTCCGATCAAGTTAACTACAGTTTCAGACAACATACATTGTTATTGATAAAAACAAATATAGTGAACTCTTTGCTGCTGATACCTACAGTCACTGTTTAAAACATTTAAAAAATTATCATACCGTATGATTTTTTTTTCTCTTGCCAATACCATGTATTCAAAATACTTTAACCCTTAGAGGGCCGTGATTTGAGGCATTTTCTCCCCATAGAAAAGTAGGAAAATGATATCCCCCAATCACCCAACTAAAGTCGAAACTTTGGGGGGTGGGGGGTTGACGCCTGGAGGCGTCATCCCGGCCCGGTAGGGTAAAGCCCCTTGTAAAATTTTAAACAATTAAAAAAACAAGAAAAACACAACTGCTAGGAGGTTTTTGGGGTCGCTGATCACGAATCTGGACTCAGAATTGCAAAATTCAACATGGCGGATCCAATATGGCTACCTCATTGTGGTAATTTTGCTATTTTCTATTCAATATACGTAGATCTGTACACGTAGAGGGTTTTTGGGGTCGATGAAAACGATTTGGAAGTCAGAATTACAAAATTCAAATTTGGCAGACACACATACACTCTCAATACTATAAAACTGACAAACATCTCAATGTAAATCAATATTATCTTGTTTATTGCATGGTCTATGTCAAAGGTAGATGAGAAAAGTTGTAATATTGGATCAGCCAAATTGAATTTTGCTACTCTGATTCCAGAATCGTTTTCAGCGATCCCAAAAACCCCCATGTCTGCAGATTTATGTACATTGAATAGAAACTAGCAAAATTAGCAAAAAAAGGCAGCCATATTGGATCCGCCATGTTGAATTTTGCAATTCTGAGTCCAGATTCGTGATCAGCGATCCCAAAAACCCGTATAGTCACTCAATTTCGGGGATTGCCGGGATGCCTGTGGGCGTCATCCCGGCCCTCTAAGGGTTAATATACAAGTATGTTATAATATTAAATTACTTACATGTTAATCACGATTATTATAAAGATTCTAGTATTCGTTTTATTAATATTACACTATACTTTTTATTTTTATTAAATTAAATGTATGTGGAATCTGCAAAAAAAACTTTCTATACAGAATGTTTTCTATAGAAATTTTTGTTTCATAGCGCTATATTTATCTTTATAGAAATATCTCGAATTTCGGTTAAATTTATTATTGATATCATAAAATTGATATAGTATGGTTCTCAATAATAATTGGGAATTCCGTCCGTGTAATTGAATTTTCATTGAATAAATGTTATGCAAACATAGAAGGGCAAGAGGATTTTGTTTCAAAATTTACTTGAGCTAACTGGGAGCGTTAATGATTTTTGGCACACTGCAGTCTTTACTTTAGGAAATTTAATAAAATATTAAAAATCAAACAAACATACTTAAAAGTGAAAAAGCCGGGTTCACAATAAAGCTACGAATGATTTTATCTCCGTTAAGATGTCAAAGATCATCTGACACAAGACAATATTGATTTTATGTTATCGTTAATAAATTGAAACGAACACTCGACTAATAAAGGCATATGATGGAGGAAATGCAGCAGTTGTTCTATAAGGGAAAATTTACTAATTGTCGTATTATCAAATGAACTGGAAATACCACCTTGGTTACGCACGCACGGAGGCAGAATGAAGGTAGTCGGTGAGTGCTATCATAAGGCGCGCGCGCGCGCCTCAGCCTCGTTGAAGGTGAGAACAAGCAAGATAAGAGATGAGAGAGAGTGAGTGAATGAGCGAACTGGCAGTTGAGCTACTTTCATATTTTCACTTGTGCTGGGACACGGGAGAAAGTGCGCTCACAAGATGTGTGAAACTCGTCGTCGGCGTCGGGGCCTCGGTTGCGATTGTTTCTTTCTTTTATTTTTGAAGATGTGCTTGATCACGCGTAAAGAAGAAACAGGGACAGGTGTTTCACGCATCCAGGAAAAAAAAATAGTCTATTTCAATATAATTAATGACCGGTTAATTAGTGTTAATTGTGGGAACATAATTATTTCTAGTACCGTCTAATTAGACTAAAATTGAAAATGCTGTCTGTTGCATTGTACTTATTATACATTTTCATTTTTTTAAATTAGTTATACGGTTCCTCGTATAAAGTTGAAGATTCATATACTTTTCTATGTTTCACAAAACAATTTAAGAAGAAAATAAAAATATTCAGTTATCATTCATAGAATAAAAATATCGTTCAAAGTAATGTACGTCATTAATCAATAACAATAAAAGTGGGAATTGAAATTTGCAAAGCAAAGAAACATTGTCAAATGTTTAGATAATTAGAGTGGCGCCATATTCATCAACATTTTTACATTTTTCTGTAGAAAAAAATGAGACTGAGAATGGTATTTTTAATAAAATGAAGAATATTAAAAACCATGAACTTTAATAACGGTTAAAATTATGCTTTGCAAGACCTGAAATCTATAATATTTTCTGAGAATTAAAAAACAAAAACAAGAGATGGTGAGGCAGAACCTGAAGAGCACATTATGGATTTCGGTCTTTCCATAGGATTAAATGAACATTACCCATGTACACAACTAGTTTAGTTTCTCCATTAACCGCTTGATAACTATATTTGATTAACAGTGCAATTCCGTCAGGAATGCTTCGACATAAAAAATTTATTAAAAAATCTATTACACGTAAAAAGAGAGAAGGGCATTTTTAAAATATTCCATCATTACAATTCCCATTGTAATTCGGAAAAGGGTAAAATATTAAATTTCAAGAATTTAATTTTTCAACAGGAAAAGCTTGTTTACATTGAAGGTTCAAAAATCAGGTTGTTCCTCAAAGTATTTTTTCCAAAAAAAATTGTTAATAGAAATGATGGCTGTATTTCACACCATAATTGCAATTGAACGAAATTCCGAGGCACATGATTGACGCTATCCTATAACTGATATCTATTATAAAAGAAAAATAGTCCAGACCGGTGCATCAATACCGAAGTATAAAAAATAGAATTATCAGCTTATGAGTGACAAAAACCGAGATCGAAATAACAAATCGAATGACACAACAACTCACTTAATATTTATTCCACGTTCGTAGAATGTTACAGGAGTACCCACTGAATTCTATGAATACAAATGAAAGCTATTTCTTTACGAAACCCGATTGTGATTTACATTTACATATATCGACAAAATTAAATCGAAAAATAAAACACGTGTGTGTGGCAGACAAGACCGCTGTTTGAATAAAAATCAACACGTAGAGCAATCTGATACACTGTTTGTATAGTACCTCACTTATACCTCCAAATTAATAAAACTTTTGACAACACAAAACACAGTCTGTGATTTGTAAACGAAACAATGGAACACACTCAATCTATTACTCTCTAGGATGGAACGAATGATTTATTAGAAATTTGAAAAAAAATAACTTACCGTGAGCAGCGAGAAAGACCAAGAAGAAAGAGATAACTTGAGATGATCCCATTCTGCAGGCCGTTGATGTCCTTGACAAACGGATCTACGTTGTAAATTTATTTAATAAACGTCTTCACCATCAAAGTATTGGCCACGACAGGGCAAAAAGTATTATTGTAGTGGAGTAGCAGCGTGAGAGGAGACCGAAGAAGCTTTGCTGATGGGTTTTCGTGTCGGGACTGGTCACTGGGAGAGGCCTTTGGTTACGGGTCTTATATGAGCTCCCCACTCTTTCGGCACAGTCTCTGCTCTGCTGCTAAGGCTGCTGCTGTGCCACTAGGAAGGCCCCCTGGCTTGTTTCAATATACGTAGATACTCCTTTTATTTTCGGCTTATAATTGCTATGCCCGTTAGCGGGCTCGCAAATGGTCCTTTACATTTTCTCATTGATAATCTTTATTAGTTTAATATTAAAATGTCCGTAATGATATTGGATGCCAGACAAAATTAACTGTAATTTTGAGATCATTTTTACATTTTCAATAACGAAGACCCCTTTTTTCACTGAAGATCAGCTCTATTCACAAGAATATTTTGTTCCTAAAAAATAACAAGAAACTTGATTGAATGACTACGGTCGATGGCCTAAATTGGCAATACAGAAAATATTAATAAAATAGCGATCGGACGCCCCGAGCCCGAAACCTGCGCTACGTTTTAAAATTTTATCTCATTAATTTGACTGAATTATCTGTTTGTATTTTGTAGTACCGAAAATACCATAAAATAATCAAATAATTTACATTTATACAAATTTTATTTAATAGTATTTATAATGCAAACCATTCATACGGTCGTACTCATAATTCTTACAAAACCGTATGCTTATTTTAGATTTTTCTAAATGTTAGTGTGCGTATATGTCAAAGATTACTTATGAATTATAATGGTTTTCTTTACAAGAATTCTTATCGGCAAATTTTAGTGACAGAACTCGCTAAGGTTGAAATAGCGATAAAATATTTTTTAAATACCTTTCGATGCGAATGTAAGGTTTATTTTAGTTCCAATTCCGAGGTACACCCGTGAGCGTTTTACCCCCCCCCCCCCCCAGACTTTCTCTCCTATCGCTCCCTACCCGCATTTCGCTAAGCTAACCTAACTTCCAATGCGTCCGCAGCCGACTTCGCTTCACCGCATTCGCCATGGGCGCCGGGAAATTGAGGAAAAGCCGCACCGGTACAGACGGCAGTATGTTCTTCTCGCTTCCCGGTGTGTACACGAAAGTGACTTACTTAAGTATTTACACCGAGGCGTCAGAAAAACTAACCACCCGTTCACTGGCCGATGAGCCAGCCAGTGCATGGCTAAGGTCACTCATCCAAGTTATGGCTACAAACAATGCTGCTTAACACGGGAGATCACTAAAGCCGTACACTAACCGCACAGCTATTAGAATCGGTAGATGGCAATGTAAGTATTTCATTTCAAAAAATGTTTTCATGATTCACAAAAATCTCGATTTTCATGTTTCGAAATACCCAGGATGGTGTCAAACGTTCAAAAAAGTGATCTAGAAAAAATGTCCAAATGCATATATGTGTATACGTATGTGCGTATATGTATACAATTCCGAAAATTCAATCGCTGATAACTCAAAAACTATTCTAGCTGTCGAGCTCAAATTCTTCTTTAATTGCTACAATTGCTGACCGAATGTATACGAAAATTTAGATTTCGTTGCTTTCTTTTTTTTTTTTTAATCCGTGGCGGCTCCAACCTTCGTAAAAATTATTCAATGTGCAGTTGGTATTTTTTGGTATTCAATTCGGCTCGAGTCGGTAAAGTGGTTCACATTTTTATGTCATTTTGAATTTTTTTCAGCATTGAAACTGTCATTAACCCTTAGAGGGCCGGGATGACGCCTCCAGGCGTGACAGGGTATGATTCATGCACATAAGAATTGTACACAATGAGAGTTGTGCACATTTGAAAGAATGCAATAAAACGTGCACATAATGATTTCAAACGTACACATTGGTATTAAAATTAATATTTATTGAAAAACGGTCTTGCACATTGTGTAATTTGTGTATGAAATTTTTGTACATATTAGAAAAAAAAAAAAACTATTAATCACAAATATTGTTAGCATGAAATAATTGTTTCAGAAAAGATGTACACATTTTTTCCTTACACATTACAACTGAATTATAATTTTACACGTATTCATTAGGAACGTTCACAAAAATAAGACGTTGGATTATTTTTGTGCACGCAATTATCTTATAACAAATGCCCCAAACATCGTACACAAAATATTGTGCACATATATGTAATTCAATTTCCTTATTAGGCCTGCAGGAATAGGCTGTTTGCTACAACTCGCGATAGACCTGGCCAAAATAAACCATTTCCCGATTTTTGCTATTGCTTCCTCAGGAAGCTTTATGTTAGTAACAAATTCCTTTTTCGAGATTTTGATGTCGGTGTATTCAGACTTCCTAAACGTCGAGAAAACACATTTAGAAAAAATGTCTGGCCGTGTGTGCGCGCGTGCGTGCGTGCGTGCGTGCGCGTGTGCAGATTATTAAACTTTGATAACTCGAAAACGGTATGAGATATCAAACTAGAATTTATAATATTTTCAATTTTTCGGAAAAAATTGTTTTTGCTCCGAAGTCCGTATATATTGACATATCGAGTTGAAATTTAGACATAACTTATGTTTTCATTTCGCAACTCAACGCGACATGACAAAAAACTTTTTTACAGGTGATAGATTATATGGATCCTAAATTCGTTCGATTGACCGATTGAGCGATCGATTAAGTCGATTCACGAACCAAACTAATGAATAACAGAACAAAGCTTCTTGAGGAAACCAAAGGTGATAAATCTACTTTGATACAATCCGAGTAGGATACACTGCGACAAAAGGAAGAGAGGAAACAATATGCCAATGTAGTTGGTTCTTTTTGACAAATTTTATTTAATTTTTATCGAAAGAAAGCACATATATGAAATAATAAATAATTTATTATGATTATGATTATGAAGATGGAAAAGGAAGACGTCGAAAGATGGCTTCAGTCACAAGATATCGAAACAGTCCGCTACATTTGGCAAAGGTCTAACGCCATTCTCTTGTTAGAAGACGCCAGGAACCTTCTCCTAACGAAAAAACAGCAATAAAAAAAAAACGAGATCGTTTTAAACACACACACACACATACAGCTACAAAACACAATAATACGCAACCATTATCAATACTATCACACCATACAACTTACTGAAAAACGACACAAACAGCAACAACATACAAAAATCATCTATACAACTACATTATATACCTTATATACATAAATAACATAAGCTACATATATCACTAACCTTATTTTTGTCACAAAAAAAACCTACATTTTATACTGTACCCGAGAAAATAATTCTCCGGCACCTTCGTCCTGTTTTCCGCGACTGTCTCCCAGGGCGCCAGCCGCTACGAGACGGCCCTAACGAAAATTCACCGATTTGATTCGGCCGCTAGCTAAATTCGACAGCGCAGGAAAAACGACGGTCATTAGCCGCTAGCTCAGGATCTTACGGTAGAGGGGCGGGGCCGACACGCACACAATAATGGTCAGAACACAATCGCTCAATTAACATTAAAGAAGTTTTATTAACTATTGGACATGGTGAATAATAAAAGATGAATTTTGAAACGGAAAAACAAAGAATTATAATATTGAAGCTAGGTGGGTGTAATTTATAATTAAGAAAAGTGGGCAAATTTTAGTTCAGCGAGTAATTTACTGAGTCGCCAGGTGAAAGTTTCGAATTCTCGTAGTACCAAAAAAAATAATAATACGTCGCAAGCAATAAGGAACGCTATTCCGGCAACAATGACAACGATAAACCGACAATTAAATTCGGGCTCTCACACTCTTGAGAGATTCCACTCACTTCTACAACAACGTAAATTAATCGCAGGATAATTATTATTAATGAAATCAAATAAAACACTACTAGAGAATTTTGCGAGAATAATTTTTCGTAATCGTCGCCACTAGGGTCGACAGCGCACAGATTGCCTCGACTCTTTATCGGAAAATAAATAAGTAAACAGAACGGACAAACACTAACTAATTCTACGGCAAGACTCATGATCGATCTCTTCTCTAAAGAATCGGTTGGGACTTAATATTACAGTCGCGTAGTTCTCGTAGGAATAATCTCCAAATGCGACAGCGCGAATAACGATCCGACTAATACTTGTCTCGCCTGCTCAACTCTCAACTTGCGGTAGTTCTTTCGAAAACTCAATTCTTTTCGGAACTTTATTTTCCCGAAATCCGGCTTAGGACGGCAATACTAAAACACCGGTATGCCCCAAGGAGACTGAGTCCGGTACGACTGCACGGCAACCTCGGGAAATCTCTAACTTAATTCTCATCACTCAATCTGACTCAATAACTCAATAACTCACTAACTCACTCAGTTTACATTACACCAAACAACCATTAAATAAACAACATAAGTTCTAGACGACACACAAGACAAAACGAGACAAGTAGCACCTTCGCGACTCCTGTCTCTCTTCCAGGGCCTTAAACTACGTGAGTATCTCACTCGGTAATAACTTAAATTTTATTAAATCCTATAAATTGTACTTTTTCAATCACAGTTCCGCAAACGACAGAATAAATCCCGGGATACGGGTACTCACGGCCCTCACTGGTTCTGATCTTCGACACTCTTCTCAATCCTCTCCAGGAAGTCTGGTAGCTGACCCCGATCCTCTGAATTTCGGAAAGCACCACGACACGTCCGTTGTCGATCACAGGTAATTGCGAAGAGAGTCCTCGATGGTTCTTTGTCTTGCGACAACTCGGACAACTAATCCCCACTTTCGGCCCTCGATTGCCGAAATTTAACGATGCGTGCCGATCGTCTCCCTTCCTCATCAAAGGTCGTCGCTCATTTCTGCTCTTCGTTCCGCTGACTCTAACTAAATAAAAATGTTGTGGAGTTCTCCACACCCGACAGCGGAATAAATTTTCTCAGCTCCTTATGCGCAACTGATAACGGATCACTAGAAGGATTTTAGTGTGATCATTCCTCATTCATGAGGCTTTTCGCTCATCGGGAATTTCCGAATCTTCCGACAACCTTACGTGGCCCCGCCTCATCCTGCGGTGCGGTGAAAACCGTGTACCGGCCAACGCTGCTCTTCCGCAGATCCCGTGGGCATCTCACATGGTGGAGGTGCCGCCTCACGGCTCGAGAGCGCCGCGGGATGGATCTGATACGGGGGCATCATAGCGTCCTTGGACCTAGAGAGAATCCAGGGGCTGCTCCGGGGCATTTAGGAGATTTCCCACCAAGCATCGGGTACCTCATCTTTCCTCAAGTTGGCGGTTAAATGGTGGAGGTCCGTAGCTCTAAGCGGGCAGAGCGGGGGCGACGGTGGTAAGCTTCCAGCCGTCCGCTGCCCTCTGCCTCAAAATTGTGGATTCGTTGACGAGGTGGACGATCTCGCCGAACAATCCAACCTCCACTCGGCGTCCACTCCTCGTGAAGGTGAGGACTAATACCACCCCGCAGGTTCCTCACGTCCTGTGGAGCTAATGCCGTCCCTGGGAACACAGGGCAGCAGGTCGCCAGCGAACGAAGACGCAGACCCCTCAGGCTCAATCCAACGATGGTCGAGACGTTGAGAACCCAGTGAGGTCGGACCTTACAAAATCTTCCTTATAACTAACACACAAGCACACAAATACGACACAAAATTGTTTCTTAAACTAACTTAATTCTAATTCGTTGCCCTGGAGAGAGCTCGACAGCGGACGGTGTGCCAGATCTTAACCTACGATATTCGACAGCAGCAGTAACGGGGTGTGCAGAAAAAACACCACGTTACAATATATATATATATATATATATTCATCATTATTATATATATATATATATATATTATAACCGGCTTCCCTTTAATTAACGGTGGGGGAAGGGGTTAGTGAAAAAAATAACAAAAATAAAAATAACAATGGCACAAATAATAATTTATTACAAAAAAATAAAATAAATACGAGTGCGGGGTTTGGGCGCCAGCTACGTAAGGTGTAGTAACCGTAATATTACTGGTCACTTGACCCGGTAATATCAGAACAAAAATAACATGAAGAAAAACAATGAATCGTACTAATAAAGGGGGGGGGGGGGCGGCTAGGGGCAGAGGGGTGAGAGGCCTCAAGAGTGAGTTCCCGAACTCATAGGCTTCTTAATTATTACCTCGGTCTTTACAATAACGGAAAAGGGGGCGACGATAAAGAGATTTTTCGGCGGGAGAGAAAAGTACAACAGAAGGGGGGGGGGGTGAAGTATGGGGAGACTGGATTGGCACCGTACTTACAAAAATTGGAATTTTCTCGAGAGCGTGGGGGAAAGGGGGGCTCGTAATCATCGCACAATCCAGCAAACTTCAACAAAGGGACGAACTCGGGGCTTAATACTGATTCTGCACGAGAAAACCACCACTCACTGCTGACGCAACAGGTGTTAACGGCACCTGTAATGGCGGCGGGCACGTGGAGGAGAAACACGGGGGTTAATAAGCGCAGATTATGACATAGCAAGGGGATAGTGCACAAATGTAGTAGTGGATGTACTCAAGTACTCACTTTTTCTTTACTGTGTCGCACAGACAATCACTCCTGGACTCTTCGAAACAATGTAATTTTTCCTTTCTCTCCGATATTACGATTAATGGCGTCCTCGTGTAACAAGCAGCTCAGCTGAAGTGTCGCAGTTGATTGGCTCCCGCGGAGGTCCCTAGCGGGCTCGGCGAATGGAAGACCGCACGCCTGGGGATTGGCCAGTGGGTCAAGCGTAGCAGGCGGCGGCGGCGGTGATTGGCGGCGAGGAGACAGGGACGCGCTAGTCGTGCGGGTCCCCTCTGCCTACGCATTTCCCCACGGGCTTCAGCCCCGGCAGCAACGGCCGTGGTGCCCCGGGTTCTTCTCCTGGCCGGCGCCACATTCAACTTCGCTCCATTCATTCCTCCATACACGCTTACATTCAGGGGGTGAAACAATCAAGAAAAGAGGGACAGGGGGGCGTAAAAGTACTCAAAACTACAATAATAATTATCCGTAGGGGTACGTACGTGAGTGGCGGCCTTCAGTTGAGCTGCGTGCATCCGAGGGATGCACCGTGTTACAATATATATATATATTTATACTAGGGGTTATTGGGGGCCGCCCCACCCGCCCCCGGCTCGATTCTTGTACACGGCGGCGGCGGCGGCGGCGGCGACAGCGACAGCGAAATCTTTTTATAATATAGAGAGATATATGTATAATATAACAAAGTCTGTGGCCCAATAGTCTATGAGCATAATACAAAAATTTATAGCAATAATGTATTTCTAAACGTTCGATATTATAATAAAGGAAGAGTCGAACCAAAGGTAAGGCAAGTTTGTATATGATGTAATTTCTTTATCTATGACATGCCGGAAATAATAATTATAAGAATACCAATTTTGATTATTAGTCTGAGTGTAATATCAGTTGTATAGTTTATTGAATTACTGATCGATTCAAAACCGAATATTCTACTTATCGTGTCTAATACTCCAAAATTTATTGAATAAAGTATTAATAATAATAAAGAAATATTGAAAAAAGGATGCAAAGTAGAACCTTACACATCGTTTCCTCATTAAATTTTGTTCTTTACAAAGCAACCTCCACCAGGAAGTATTGTAATTGATTTTATCTTCCTTATAGAGGAACCTTTGTAAAGAGATAAGTTTTGTTTTTAATGAATCGGGCTAAATCGGACATATTTTTTTTCTGTTTGTCATGAATCTGCCACTCATTTACCTTCTAGCTCGATAGTGATACCTAAATTAGCCTCGAAAATTTTTAAAAAATTTCAAAACCTCATAAAATGTTAACGGTTGCATCGATCTCAACCAAATTCAATAGGGATTACCAGTTTATGAATGCTCACTTTTATACTAATTTTGAGCTCAATGTCCAGAAAATTAAAAGAGTTATCGTGTATATGATCGTTTTTTAAAACCTTCAAAAACACGGAGAAAGTGAACGATCAGGATTTCGACAAAAATTGGTATGAGCGACGAGAACTGGCCCCACTATCTGTGGTGCGAATTTGAGCTCGATACGTCAAGGCGATCTCGAGTTATAAAGGTTCAAATTTGTCGAGCGTGTAACACACACACACACACACACACACACACACACACACATACCGATATTTTTTCTAAACCTCGGTTCTCAACGATTCAGAGCATTCTGAGTGTTCTGACATAAAAAATTCGAAATTTTTCTTTTTACGAAAACAAAGCTTCCTCTATGTGGAAGCAAAAATGGATAATTACAACCGATAAAGCAGTACGTACAACAACTTTTTTCTTTCCGTGCTTCAAATAACAAGCTAGATGATTTAATTATATACATTTCAAATAACGGATTTAGTACATTCAGTTTGTTGTCCTCTCAGTGTAGATAGCTCGGTCCAATAATACAGGATCGAACGGATGATCTACTTGACAAGATCGTCGTAACAACAATCGTAAATGAAACGTCATTCGAACGTACGAGGGAGTGTGATCGGTTTTAAATAAAATCGGAAGGACATAAATAATATCCATCCCAACAAACGATCTGACTTGTTTACTCGTTCAGTCATAAGATTATATGGTCGCTATACTGTGTATGCGCAGCAGAAAGTATTGGGTAGGGAGAAGACAAAAATGGCAAAAACATAGAGGCACACGAAAGGGCAAATGGAAAAATAGAAAAGAAGATGAAACGGTACGCTATCAAGGACTGGATTCGAGCATGACGAAGGGAAAAGAAGGGAGATGAAGGAGCGAAGAAACAGAAGCAAGAAAAATAAAGCCGACGATGCAATGCTAAGGAGCGGCAAGGGGTCCGCGAACTTGCGACGCGGCCCCCGGTCTTCACACACCTTTGGGTTTTTGCTCTCATGGGTCAAACGCCGGTCTGCCCGACGCAGACTAATAAAATCATCCAAGCCGGTACTCAAAATGGACTGCTCAACATTTTCTACCTTTTTCGATAATTCTTAGGTCCATAAAGACCGGACGGACAAACTGGCTGGTTTCTCATGTGGCTATTAAATTTCGCATTTCTAAAACGTACTGATCGAGATTGGAACAGGTGAGATTACTCGAATTTCAGTATGCATTTTTATCGTTTTATTTTATTATTTAAGACGTGTGTCTTCAAATATGAGGTTTTACTAATTTTTCGTAGTAACTTGAAACGATTTTGGAGTTGAAAGTGATGTGATGGTATTCTCCCAACGTACTTTTACCGTCTTAGTTTTATAGGATTTTAGTTTTGAAGGTTCATTCATACATTTGTAAATTAGTCGAACTTAACTCTATTTCAAAGTATAAGATGGAAAGTCAACTTCCTATGCAACAATGTATTGTTAACTAAAATATGTTGTCTTACAATAGCTATTTAATAGACCTATCCGTTTTGGCAAATCAATGAAATTGAACTAACTTTGAGAATACGAAGTCAAAGCAAAATTAGCACTGTGTGAGTACTGCACATAGTGCTTACCTTGATGGTTTGCCACTCAAATTAAAAATCATACATAAAACAAACACGTGAAATATGCATAAATCGATCCCATTATGATATTGACATAACTCCTCAATTGAATGAATAGAATATTTATTGGTACCGATATTTTATTTGATTATTTTTTGCGCAGACGCTGCTCAGAATTGAACAGTTTAAGCTACTGTATGCTCGAATACAAAACTAGAAACCCCTTGCAGGCACTTCGAAAATTAAATAATGTATTCAAACATCATATTAATTGGGTCTATTATAGTGGTAGAATCCGGTACCTCTAATTCAATTATATACTAACTAGAAAACTTACAGGTACATATAACGTTGCTACTCGAACTGCGAAATGTAAAACATTTACTATGATACGTCGTTGAACCGTGCTCAAGTTTCTTTGAAAACTGGTAATGTTAATCGCCCTCCGGGCGTTTCCGCATTTTTTAATTCAACGCGTGATCTGATATCATCCTACAATTAAATATACCTCACATTTTAGCAAATAAATAGCATGCTGTAGTAAATAGTCTATCGTTATATTAAAGGCCGCCATTAAGCCTCTACGTATAAGACACCACGACAGTCTTGCAAATAGGTACTACGAAAATGCGAGCGAGGCGCAGGAACGAGATGAACACAGCAGCCGTCCATGCCGTGCGATTCGTTTCCAACGAGTTTGAAATTCCTGTGGCAATTTCAACATTGGTGTATCTTCGCGGAGCTGTTGACCTTGCCTCTTGTGAAATGTAGCGTGACACCGTAGGATCGTGTTTCAGAATATCCGTGGATAGGAAGTTCGAACGAAGGGTGTATTGCGCTCGATGTATGCTCCATATATGTCTTTATACGTCTACACGCCAAGAAAAGGAAATTCAATAATGGAGCCATGTTTTTTATGATGTCCGGAATTGTCGGCTTAATTTGATATTCTTTGAAAGAAAATGTGTTCAGTTAGAAATCATATTTAGCTATGGCAACTTGGTAAGTAGTTTTGAAGAAAAATTTTGATTTTCATAGAGTTCTCTGATCGGATAAGCAAAAGACGCGTTATTGTTTTTAGACACGTACATTTACCGTTCTACTTACCGACCGAACAGCCGCTGCGGCAGTATCTCTTGCCGGAAACACCTCAATTTTAGCAATTTTTTTGTCGAGGGGAAGATGTTGTGTCGATTAAAGTGGTCGTTGCGCATCAGACTTTTTGAACTTTGAGGGTCCATTTTTTTAGTATAGTTGAAACCTTTGAAAATGCAAGTGCAAAGTTTCAACCTAGGTTATCGAAGAAATTACCGAGAAAAAAATTATTAAAAAAAGGGTCTTATAACACGGGTTCTTATGGCTAATTAATCAAACTCGTACTTCCGCACGAAAATTAACCTATATAAACTGAACTTTTATACATTATAAAATATGCTACAGATTCCTTAGAATGTCACGTTTTTGGGTGAAATACAAAAAAAGCAATGTTATCGAACTATTTTCGCGTAAATCTAACGTTAAACGCGTAACCGCGACCCGGAAGATACAGATAATCAAACATGACGGAGAATGATTGACATGTGGCAACGCCACACGGTAAGCATTCACGTTGCAAGCCGACGTCCCGGTCCGGCTCACGATCGTTACGCAAATGACAGTTATACATATATTAATAAGATAATTGTACAGGGTGTCCCAGGACTTCTGCAGTTCCTGGTACTCAGATGTAGTTGGTGACCACCTGAAAGCACCTGTAAAGATTGAGCGGCCAATTCGCAGTAGTTTTCGAATGAGACGCGATCTCCGTCAGCCAATCAGAGTGCTCCGTTAGACTTGGCGTCGCAGCACACAGATTCGCGGCGTCTGGGAACTCGAGTGCAAATCTCAGCTCTAGTCGAAGTTGCTGCGTGTGGCTCACTGTAGACGATAGTCATTTGTTTCATCGGAGCTCGGGCTTTTAATATTCGTTCAGACATTAAAATTAATAATGCATCCGAATGAAACAAATAGGCTGATTTCTGGGTAATGAATGGCTTTTGGAGACAAGATACGTTAGAGTTGATATTTACGAGTACTTTTAATGATTTTTTACAAGCACACTGCGTACAGGGTGACAATTATAAGTCGGACAGGTAATATTGTGGGTGTTGTGGCAACGTTAGGATTGATATTCGAATTGATTGCGAATGCGCAGGCGCCACGAGTGTCGTCAGTCGGCCGATTGTCCGGCTGTCAAAAGTTGTCTGCTAAGGAATTAAAAGGTTAGTGGAACATACTAGTGTCAATTCGGTTATTCACACTAGTATGTTCCCCTAACCTTTTAATTTCAATTCGGTTATTCACACTAGTCCGACTTATAATTGTCACCCTGTATAATTAGTACATAAATGGTATATGTAGTGCACAAGGGCAGAAAGTTGGACATTCCTGCACTGCGCGTCATGATGCCCGAAGTGGAGCCTAGGGCATCATATCCCGCAGTTCAGAGCTTTCCAACTTCTGCCCGTGTGGTGTTACTATTTTTCTTTATAGTACGAAAATATAAAAAATAAATCGCATGTATTGATGCCTGGCCGACATTGGCGAGCGAAGCGAGTGCTGCTGGTCAGTGGGGCAGGCATCAAATAAAGAAGAAAGGCAAATATAATTATAGTTTAAGAGAAAATATCTCCTGAACCTTATTAACCTTCTAAAAATGTTAGGTTCTAAATGTTAATTTCGCCTCTGCATCTACATTTCTTAATACTTCTTCCTCGTCTATTGATTCTTCGGATGTGGATGTTTCGTTCATTTGTCTGTCTTGCTAATTATTTCTCACTTAGAGGTTATGGACAACTTCCTATTTGTAAAAATAACAAAAACAATCGGGTGAGTGACAGCGATCACTGACGGGCAGCCGCCTCGTGTATGGATGTCAGTGCCTTATCAATTTCTTTCTGCCCAGTGTAGCAGACTGCATGAGTGTCCCTAGCAACGCATAAATGTTAGACTTTCCGCTTCACAGTCGAAGACGAAAGGATGTACTTTTGGCTGGGTATGAAGAAACGTACGTAATTCCTATTTATAGTATTGTTAACACCAGAATTATTATATTTGAAATTGGCGCGCTGCGAGCGACATTATCGAGCCTGCGTAGAGGAGAGGCAGCCACGCGGCGAACGTTGGCGCCCTCTACTTTCGTCGATCACCGGAAGCTGAGACGTGGAAGTCAGTCGCAAGAGAGCACTCGAGTGAGAGAGAGATAGTTAGAGCGGGAGAGAGAGCGAGCGTCCGCGAGCGACGATAGTAATAGAACATTTGAGTCTACCATTAATTATCGTTAAGTCTTTGTATTTTGTACCGGTGGAGCGCCGTATTATTTTGATTAATAAATAGATATATTTCTCTCCCTTTAACAGTATAGTCTAGGTTTATACGGGTGACGTAAATAGAACATGACTGTTATATCTTATGTTTTGTTCAAGATCCTCTGCTTAAGATCGGCCAAGGGCATCTATGAAAACTCGCGAGGTGTATGGTAAAAACACATTTGGGGCATTCTATTGTATTATCCGCAACGAAAATCTCGTCCGACTCCAATCTATTCGTATCATTGTTATACCATTGATCACATCGAACGGACAATCTGTTTATTTTTATAGAATTTCATTGTAAAATGTATTCGAATCAGAGAATGAGAAATAAATGCATGAAACAAAATCAACCATCAAGAGGAACATATCATATTGGTAACGATGATCAATTCACTATTTGCATTATTCAGCAAAGTTTACTATTAAATATTATGCTTCATCATACATACAAGACATAACATTCCTTTCTTTATAGGAGCCTTTCCTATAACCACATACATCGAAGATGATGTACAGTACTGGTCAATTGAAGTGGACCAGTAGGTTTTTTCTACATTTCAGCCGAAATAAAATGGATTTGGAAAAACTGAATAACCAAATTAAAGGGCATAAGATTGTCATTTAAATGGCGTTAGTTTTTTTCAAATCGATTGAAAACTTTTCGTTAAGGGGGTGATTACGTGAAAGTATGAACAAATGAGGTTTGCAGCGACCTGAAAAAACCATACACGCCGTTGGAAAAAGCTGTAACCTTCTCCACTAATCGAAAGAATAGCTCTTGGCATATCGAAAAAACCACCTATGCATTGAAATCGGATAATTTTAGGAGAAGTTGTTCAATTGGAAAATTGAAAATACGCAGATCTTGCAGAGAAAGTTCCAACTATTAAAATGAGGTATCGGTTGACGTCCGGAAGTACCTTAATCATCGAATTTTCAGGCGATTGTCTTTGATGCTGTAATCGCAATTTATAGCCAACTCATAAAAAAGGAGTTTTCTCAACTACTCTTTTTTCTCCGTATTGTCATTTATTATTGCACATTGATTTTGTTACCTAATTTATTAATTATCTTATGGTGAACTCGTATTCGATATTTCATAATATTCAAACACTAACGTTAATTGAGAAAGATACAAAGTACCCCTTAAGTCCCAATGATAATGAATGTGGATTATTTTGCGACCGAGAATAAAAATATTCCGTCCGAGCGAACTGTGCTCTGAGTGCCTGAGGTTTCGATCTTCATTGGGTTTTCCATTTACTCGATTTACGTTCCCTTCCGGGAATTTATTGGATTTATTCAATAGTGTCTGGAGGCTCTCAGACTTCGGGATCACCTCTTATCCGAATGATGCTCTACGAACGAACCGGTCGAGCCCTGTTTAAGGGTTTTGGGACCCTCTGTGAGCCTTCTTACTCGTGGGAGTGATGCAATTCTGCACTGGAATCGTACGTATTGCAGTATCCAAGTATCCACACGTTTGGCATACTGCAACCGAATAAATCTTACGATAATCGGGGGACCCTCGACTTCGTTGGCGACAACATCGGGCCCTCGAGTGCGGAATGAATGTACTTTCTTCTTCGAATCCCGTTGTTCTTGATCACCCGGGTGCTTTAGACCCTCGTTTCGGTTTATGGAATTCCGATTGTCGATAACTGAAAGTAAAAACGGTTCTTTAGTCAACTTTAAGAAAAAAAATGTATTATTCTCTTCACGGCTTTACCAAAATCGTTTTTATACGACGGTGAGGTGATCATTTCAGATGTTGATTTACAGTGGGAGAAAAAACCACTTTTATTTCCGTATGGACTAAAAGGCACAATCAAGTATTATGGTTGTACATACGCCACTTAATTGATCCAATTAAGTAATTAGATCGAAATACTTAGTTATAACAATACAATACTTGGTTACATTAACCGACTTGGTATAGTAAGCTGTGTGACGCCAATTTCCAACAATCCACCAAAAACTACTCGTCACAAAACTACGTTCTTCGATCGGTTTATTTCCGGGTAGGGCGCCAACTTCGCGATAACGCGAAGCCCGATCGAATTCCTGTTATTTTAAAAAAATAAAACGAACATAAATGCCTGGCTATCAAGCAGCCTCGTCGGAAGGTAGAGGAGTGGTTCGGGGTCCTGGTATTCCCGTTATCGCAAAATTTAATATTTCATACAAAAAAAAAAGGAAACACCGAATTTCAATAAACGAGGGCCGATAATCAAATTTATTTCGACGATAAATAGTGGCTCGAAGGTCCCCAGTCAAATATAATTTTTCGTCATTTCCACAATTCACGAATCCTACTAAAATCCACGGGAGCTACTTAGTTCACCCCCGCGATTTGCTACTCGCGGATCAAATACAAGCAAAATAATAATACGGAACTCGCGAAACAAAGAACAAAAAAAAACAATGTATACGTCCCTACTATCTTATACTAACGCTCGCAAAGGATTTCGCACAATTACCTGGAATTATGTTAACCTAACAATAAAACAAACACAACAAAAGCGACCGCCAATCACACGATCAATTCAGGGGAAGGGTCACGTGTCTTGTAACAAAAATTACGCACTCGAAATTTCTTTACGGTCTCGACCAACCCAAAACGCAAATGGAACCCCTGAAAAAGAGACGCGAATTCACGCAACACATACACTCCCTCGAACCCACAGAACGACCGTTTCACGCTGCGAGGGTGGTAGCCGTAGCCACCTTACACACTCTATGCGCTTTACGATAATTTCCAGGGCATCTACAACTTCGCTCACACACACAATTTTTGTGGAGAAAACAATCTTTTCCCGGCAACGTTACGACCCGTCGCATCGGACACTTACACACATGGCATGGAAATAATCGGTCTCGCTAACGCAAACGCGACCTAAACGCAAGAACGACACATCCCCCATACGGAGATACCGACACGAGCACGAGCTACGATGCACTATCACGAGTCGTTAATGGCTACATTAAGAAGGTAGAGACCAAGGACACAATATCTGCCGGCAACAACCCCATTCCGATCTTTCCTTCTTCGAAATCTTCCCGGTAGCGTTTTCTCTATAATGCGACCCTCGCTGACTCGTCGTCCGGAGACAATTGATTCTAGATCGCTTGTCGTGTGGCTAAACCCCCCCCCCCCCCCCCCCCCCCTGCGCACTTTCTCCTACTACACACTGTCTAGCGTGTGAAGCGAGGTCTCACGGCCTGGCGCGCGCTACCAATAGGATGCCCGGAAATTCAAACGTTTCCGTTACTCCCGTCGAGCCTAATGTCAGCAATAACTTCGGGATTATTATATTAGGTTAGGGAAAAAGAAATCCATTATTTTTTCGGTAGATGGCTGTACTGATAGATTTCTCGTAAAGTATCGATCAAACAATTTCAGATTTATGCTCGTTGGATAGGTGACATTTCGCAGTAAAAAAAATTCTTTTGCTGTTTTTTGTTTGGTGCATTCAGTTGTAAATTACAGGGTCTTAAAAATTGAAGTGAACAAAGAGAAAATTCGGTACATTTTACAGTTTTTCTTTGACAAAGGCGAAAATGCAAGCCAGGCGGCTAAAATTGTGAATGGTGTTTATGGTTCCGATACTGTAACAGCCAATTATGTGCAATTTTGGTTTCGTAAATTCCGTTCAGGAATTTTTGATGTTAAGGATGCACCTCGCACAGGTAGGCCGGTCGTCGAAAATGTCGATAAAATCGGAGAAATGATCGAAGTTGACCGGCATGTTAGCAGTCGTAACATCGCCCAGGAGCTAAAAATCGACCATAAAACAGTTTTAAACCATTTACACAAAGCTGGATTCAGAAAGAAGCTCGATGCTTGGGTGCCACACCAATTAACAGAAAAAAACATGATGGATCGAATTTCCATCTGCGAAGCCTTGGCCAAACGGAATGAGATAGGCCCATTTCTTAAACGGATGGTGCCTGGAGGTGAGAAATGGATCACATACGATAACCCTGTGCGAAAACGATCGTGGTCAAAGAGCGGTGAAGCACCTCAAACGGTGGCCAAACCAGGACTAACGGCCAGGAAGGTTCTGCTATGCATTTGGTGGGACTGGAAGGGGATTATTTATTATGAGTTGCTTCCATATGGCCAAACGCTAAATTCTGATCTCTACTGTCAACAACTGGACCGTTTGAAGATAGCGATTGACCAGAAACGGCCAGAATTGGCCAACAGGAGAGGTATCGTGTTCCACCAGGACAACGCTAGGCCACACATCTACAGCGACTCGCCAGAAACTTCGGGAGCTTGGTTGGGAAGTTTTAATGCATCCGCCATACAGTCCGGACTTGGCACCAAGCGATTATCATATTTTTCTTGCATTGCAAAATTTCTTTAATGATAAAAAATTGGCATCTAGGGAGGATTGTGAAAATCGACTACTAGAGTTTTTTGCAAATAGAGACCAGGACTTCTATGAGAGAGGCTCTATGAAGTTACCTTTAAAATGGCAACAAATCATGCAACAAAACGGTGCATATTTGACCCAAATCGGACAATCTGAAGCATGTTAAATAAAGTCCTGAAGTTCATATAAAAATAATGGATTTCTTTTTCCCCAACCTAATATTATGCGGCCGAACCACCGCGGAACCAACGCGACGAGAAAATTCAATAGTTTTATCGTCTAAACCTGTGCATGCAAAGCGCAATTTATCTAAGCCGAAAAAGGAAAAGAACGATATAAATTCGCCATCCGCTCGCTCGACGCTCCTCAGTGGTCACCCTTGTTCCTCGTTCCGCTAGTCGATGTGATGTTTCCTGGCAAGCGAAAAACTCCAAGCGTCAGAGAAGCATTATGCAGAATCAATAGCGGTCTCCCCGGAATGTATCCCGACGACGATGTTTCATAAAAAAAAAATAAAGATCTATAATTAATTCCACATTCCTAAGATGGCGAATGCCCCAGTGAATTATCCGGTAGAGAGTATAGCGAGGATGGCAGTGGCCACGGGAATCAACTTAAAAAAAAAAAAACTGTAAATACGGTCATAATGGTAACGACTCTAAAAAAAGAGCGTTACAGCTGATACCGAGTTATCGGTTACCGCAACCAAATACGGAGTGTTGTAACATTTCCCTGTTCTTAAATTGTTATAAATCTGAATCGAGGCACTGTGGTACAATCGTAGGTCGTCCACGAGACAAGCTCTGTGATTGGTGCGCTGATACGATTCCTTACAGCACCGGAATGCACTCGAAAAAGAGATACAAAATGAACGGTCCTTCTCAGGACCACTGAATCTGTCAAACGAAGACATCTCTTGCAATTGTATTGTAATAATACTCTAAAATAAAACGTATAGACGTACACTGTTGCTGGATACTAAGCATGTTTTTCACCTAACGTAATGTAAAAGTAACACAATGTAACGGCAGCATTATGATGCCGTCACCTTAGTTCGTGGCATTGCTTAGATCAGCAACCCCACAGTAACCGTTGTCGCACTGAGCGCGGTCCGAGGGCCTGCGCGACGCCCGAGGACTCGTTAGTTCTATACCACATCTCCAACGACCAACATCCACCTATTATTACTGTGCACTTTCCCGTATTATAATAAAGACATTTACGAGACAAACAAGTCCATTCATTACACACAATCTCGAAAATTAAACACTACAATAAACTATGATCATTCTATCCATGAACATTTTCCTTCCTTTGATTTTGCTCTTCTTAGCCATTAGATTCCTCTTTTCTTCCAAGTTCTGCAAGGTGGGTGTCACCATCCTTCCTCTCGTTTCGTTCATTCCAATTGATTTTGCGTCAGTAACTTATGTCACGATATCCAGTTTCGCCTTCAACATATTCTCCACCGCCTTCGTCAGTGTCGGTGCGATTTGTACTTCCCACCCTATTATTACGATGTTATTTCTCTCTCTCTCTTTTTTGCTTTATCTAGTTACTCTTCTCCAGCCAGTTGAGTCTCTCTATCAAGCCGCCGACCTGCGTTGTTAACTCTTCGACCTTGATTAATTTCGCATTCATCCCATTGATTTTTTCTTCGAATTTGTCTTGCTTCTTTACCAGTATTATTGTATTTTGTCTATTTCCGCCTTCATTGTTTGTCTGCCCGAAAATTCAATCGTCGATAACTCGCGAATGGCACGATCGATCGAGCTCAAATTCGGCACGCAAGTAGAGTATTAATTAGTCTTCAATTACCGATTTTATAGAATTTTTAATTTTTTCGAAAAATGTCGTTTACTCTCTAACTTTCGTTCAAGTTCGCCGATATGGCTAAATAGTTCTTTATAACTAGAGAGACGTTAAATGCTGTTTGGTATTGAATTTCTACAAAATCGGTAAAGTGATTCAGATTTCATAGAACTTTGAATTTTTCTAAAAAATCAAAATTTTGCTATAAATCGCGTCGAATTTCAGCAAATTAACTGAAATGTTCCATAAATGAAAAATAACATACAGCCCTACTGTGTACCAAATTTGGTGGTGATCGGTAAAGTCGTTCAAATTTTACACCATTTTGAATTTTTGAAAAAATAGCGATTTTCGCGATAACCTCCGCAAAAGTTAATAAAGCAAAAAAAAAGTTTGTGCCTAATAAAATTGAGATGTGCCGGAGATTTATTCATTTATTTAAAACAAGGATGCAAAGTAGAACCTTGCACATTGCTTCCTCATTTAATTTTGCTCTTCACAAAGCTTCCTCTATGAGGAAGCCAAAATCAGTTACTTCCTCGTAGAGGTTGTTATGTAAAGAGCAAAATTAAATGAGGAAGCAATGTGCAAAGTTCTACTTTGCATCCTTTTTTCGAGAATTTGTTTAGAATAAAGAAAATAACTTAGCCCAGCGAGCTTTACGGTATATTTTCTTATACATTTGAAGTGTTACAAAATGATTTTTTAAAAGTAGATACAATAATAAACCGCAGAGTAATTAGTCCTTTCCTTGCCACTATAGTTTCCAAGTAGCGGGAGTGATAGCACGCCCGCTAAATGACCTATCAATACAAACCAAAGTTTATTCTGTTCAGTATTAAATTATCTTCTAGGTGAACTAACAAAATTATCAAAAAAGTATTTTCAAATAACTTTAACAGCACGTTTCAATTTTTTTTTCAAACCTGAAAGAAAGGTATGATTTCATGGTTATTCGAACTTTTTCTTGAGTTGTCTAGAAGATAATTCAATACCGAAGAGAACAAACTTTGGTTTGAGTCAATAGGACATTTAGTTTTCTTGCTATCACGTCCACTTGTTAACTAAAGTGGCACGGCGCTCACAGAACGGGCTCATTTCTCTGTGGTTTATTATTGTATTTATTTTAAAAAAAAAACCATTTTTACACTTCAAATGCATATGAAAATATACCGTAAAGCTCGCTGGACTAAGTTTTTTCTTCCCTTCTAAAAAAATTCTCGAAAAAAACAGCTACTTCTTAATAGAGTCTCGCCACCTCCCCGCCCCTCTTTTATTTATCAAGTTGTTCTAGTTTGAGTGGTTTTTACGTAATTTTCTTTACATTTCTTGTATTGAAATTTGTATTTATCGCTTTCATTAAATGGACACTCTGTTATTCGTGATATTTATTTTGGCAATATTATTTATTTCTCACTGACCCTTCTCACTGACGTAAAAGAAAGCCCGTTACAAAAAATAGACCGTATTGTTACCGACCGAACTCAGAACATTTTGAGTTGACATACGATCACGCAATGCGGAGATCATTATTAAGTAATAATGCAATAATAAATTATTGCTTATAATTGAACATTAGACAAATAAATTATTTATTCCATTAATTATGTCATTCCAAATTACATTGGTTTGATGGCATTGACTGAAAGAGGACCCACCCTAAGCTTTTCCATTTTTATGCCAGCAAAAAATGACACCTGCACGTAGGTAGAACGATACATATCGCCGGAACATGTTATTTCACATTTACCGAAATAACACAACTTTTTTAATTTCTTGAATTTCGGTTTATAATTTAATGTATGTATGTTATGTAATGTAGTACGTACATAATATATGTAATGTAGTCCATATAATATAGAATTCGAATAGAAAACAAAAAAATGTTTAAATGATTTTTTCAAAAAATTATTTGCGAGACTAAATCCTCTTAATTTGAAAATTCGAAGAACTGCTGTGATTTCATTCCAAAAACATATTTACTGAGATATTGAAATTCTACCTTGATTCAACAGTGCTAAAATACAATAGTATTTCATTGTCGTAAGGTACCGGGTAGAGTTCATATTTATTCTAAGAAGAATTGATGATACACTCATACAATGGGGCTAAAATATGAAATTGTATTTTATCAGAAGGAAATCCTAACTTTAATTATAGCTCCATGAAAAACAAACCGTCTATTTCATTGGTAGGAATATAAATCTCGAAAATTTATATTGCATACTAGCAAATTTTACTTGCGTAAGTAACTGGAACAGCAATTTATAAGGAATTTTATGATAATGTGTTCAATTACCCTTCCAGAAGCTTCCGATTAAAACGTTAAGCCTCGTTATTTTTTGTTTCAGGAGGGCAGTTTACATATGCTTATGCACTGCAATAACTATATACGCAAACTTGATCCGGAGACAGACCGCAGAAGACAGAGAAGCAGGCAGATTCTTTAGCCGGTGAACCGCCAGCCGTAGAGATATTACGTACACATTGCCGCATGTGGTATCTAGAGACGCTAAGTGCCGCGCCGTGTAAACGCATCGAATTTATTGGACGATAAGAAGCAGACGTGCCGAGCGCACGTCTATAATTTATAATCCCTTATCCCGAGTTTAGTGGCTACACGCGAAAGATCCCTCGCGAAGAGCCTTAACTTTAGCTTTTTTCATTGATTTAATTATTCGCCGGACAAGCCGGGCGCGTTTGCTCATAATAGCAAATCATTAGTCTCTTTTTTTCTCATCCCATACCAAGTATTTAAAAAAAGAAAGTATAACAAACCAAAAAGAAAATTGACTCTTGCGCTGAGAAAAAAAAAATCGACCCCACGAAATTTAGATTGGCTCAACATCTTCAGGACTTTACATACGGCAAACCCGGTCAGGAGGTTGACTCATGCTCATCAATAAGTTGCTGCGGTTTCCTCTGTTCAAACATCTTGTGTCCTTGAGAGAATTATCGCATTATTATCTCAATTATTGCTGCGGTTTCCTGCAGATTATCTATAGCGTTGCAACAGGCACCAATTAATTCACCCAAATGTCGTTCTATTTCGTGCAACATGTTTGGTAGTGCGATTTATTAATAACTTGAAACTTTTAAAAAAGTGAAACTCGACGTCGCACAATATAAGAATTAATATGTATTAAAAATATATATACGACCAATTTAACCTATTTCGATGATTAACTGACGAGGACGGGATTTGAACTGCCTACCTACGAGTAATGTCTACCTATGCCTATGAACCTAATACTCTACCGACTACGGTATTACTAATATATGAATCTCTCATGTTTAAATTCCTTATAAGCTACATCAGGGATCTTAGGTGAGCCCTGATAGTTATTTTAGTAATGATAACGACACATGATCATGTATTTTTTTTTTAAACGAAGTCGAAGTATTAGTTATCTGTAAAGGTTTATATTTAATTAGCTTCTCTGATTACATGAGATTAAACTACACCAAAATTTCCTTAACTGTAAAAAATCAGTTATTACCTATTATATATCATTGCATCAAAGAAACAACATATGTAAACCAGTAGTTAGTTGCGACTGAGTCGTATTAAAGATCGAGTCAAAATTAAGATTGCTGAAAATACATTCCAAAAATATTGGACTTTAAAAAAAAAATTTTTAACGGTGTGAGTTAAGGCGGTAACTTGTAAGGTCTATTTTGTGCAGACTTACGATCTGAATAACAAAGTCTATAAAAAAGTGACAATCGACATGCAGTTTTTATGGAAAGAGTTCTACAAAATTAAACAAATCGACATTGCAATAAAAACAATCTCAAAAATTCTGAGTAACTCGAAATCGGTTTCAGATATGACCAAAAGTAATAACACCTTTTGTATGCTAAGTAACGAGTTGCATAATTTAGACTGCAATAGACCATATTCCTAAAAATAGTATAAAAAAAGGATGCAAAGTAGAACCTTGCACATTGCTTTCTCATTTAATTTTGCTCTTTACATAGCAACCTCTACGAGGAAGTATTGTAACTGATTTTGGCTTCCTCATAGAGGAAGCTTTGTGAAGAGCAAAATTAAATGAGAAAGCAAGCAAAGTTCAACTTTGCATCCTTGCTTTGAGTAAATGAATAAATCACTGGCACATCTCATTTTTATTAGGCATAAACTTTTGTTTTACTTTATTAACTTTTGCGGAGGTTATCGCGAAAATCGCTATTTTTTCAAAAATTCAAAATGGTGTAATATTTTAACGACTTTACCGATCACCACCAACTTTGGTACACAGTAGGACTGTATGTTATTTTTCGTTTATAGAACATTTCAGTTAATTTGCTAAAATTCGACGCGATTTATAGCAAAATTTTAATTTTTTACAAAAATTCAAAATTATATAAAATCCGAACCGCTTTACCGATTTTGTCGAAATTCCATACCAAACAGCATTTAACATCTCTCTAGTTATAAAGAACTTTTTTGCCATATCGGCGAACTTTTACGAAAGTTAGAGAGTATACGACATTTTTCAAAAAAATTCAAAATTCTATAAAATCAGTATACATAGATATATTTTCTTCAAAATTATAGCAATTAAAGAGGAATGAATACTCTACTTTCGTGCCAAATTTGAGCTCGAATCTACCAAATCGACCGAGATTTGCTGCTATAGTTGTGGGCAACCTGGACATTTGTCGCGTGATTGTGAGTCGCCCAAATGTTTTAACTGCAATCAGGATGGACATTATGCGACGGATTGTGAGAAGCCGGTTAAATGTGTGGAATTTGCAAAAGAGAGGGATACCGATAGAAGGATTGCCCAAAGAAGAAAACGGAGAAAACGACTCTCGTCGTTGGCAGTGTGAAGCAACAGGCCACGGTGGATAAAGACATAAAAACGGCCAAGGTAAACGATAAAGAATTCCGAGCTATGATAGATCGCAGAAGCATTGTATGCTTGATGAGATCGACTGCAGCTATTAGGGCTGGAATGAAAATAAACCAGACAACGGAAGGGTTGTACGGCTTAGGAAGTGAAGAAACACCGTCGGTTCGCGCTATTGAAGAGACCAGCGGAATTATTACTATAGACGGCGTTCAAGGTGAGGAGAATAACTTATTGTTTGTACCTGATTATGCCGTACCCGAGGATGTCCTGATAGGAAGGCTGTCCTGGACGGAGCAGCCACATATCGCGTACGCCAAAGTTGGAGAAAGTTTGAGGATTGGACATAAGGAAGAGGAAGTGTTTAGAGATCTTGTCGTCGTAGCGCCTAACAAGGTAGAACTACGCGCCGTCGAGGACGGGGATCTCTTACAACGAAGCGTTAATTTTGTTTGCACGAGACCGAATCGGAATATTGAGGATCAGATCTCGGTACTCGCTGTGAACCAGGGAAATGAACAGTTACATGAAGTTAAGGACGGACAGGTATGCATTCCTATAAGCAATCTTAGCAACACGAAAGGCTCT
Organism: Clistopyga incitator; assembly: GCA_947507545.1. Classification (NCBI taxonomy): domain Eukaryota; kingdom Metazoa; phylum Arthropoda; class Insecta; order Hymenoptera; family Ichneumonidae; genus Clistopyga; species Clistopyga incitator. Next base: position 1,738,991 of record OX382189.1, read on the forward strand.
CTCAAGGCAGGCGGTCTGATTGCTAGAGGCGAGGTACTATCAGAAGAAGACTTGGAGGAACCTACGGGAAATCTGGTTGCGGAACCAATCGATCCGAGTGAGATCAAAACGGATGAGTCGGTCAACGAGGAAGACCGAATGGATCTGATCAAGCTCATTAAGGAATATCGGAGTTGTTTCGCTCAACGTATGAGAGAAGTTGTTAAGGAATAGAAAAAACATGGAATTATCGCGGAGACCCGTTCTCCATATGCATGCCCTGCATTAATAGTTTGAAAGAAGAATGGGCAACCGAGGATGGTCGTGGACTTTCGGCGACTTAATCGGCAAACGGTAAAACAATGCTATCCTCTATCAACGATAGACGATCAATTGGAGCAGTTGTCGGGAGCGAAGATCTTCACGGTGCTGGATCTCGCATACGGATATCTCCAAATCCCTCTGACGGAAGATGCGAAAAGGAAAACTGCCTTTGTTACACCTGATGAGACTGGACAGTTCGAAAGGATGGTATGCGGGTTTATGAATGCGCCGTACGAGTTTGCACGGTTGATGGATGTCGCTCTCGGACCGTTACGGAACAGCATTGCGTTCTTTCACATGGACGACATTCTCATCCCTGCCAAGAATTGGCCGGAAATGCTTGAGAGACTGAGAAAAGTGTTCGAGGCAATACGAGAAGTTGGTCTCACCCTTCGCTTAGCTAAATGCAAGTTCGGGAAATCAGAGGTCGAGTATTGAAGATACAGGCTATCCGCAAGTGGGTTGCGTCAAGGAGTAAGGAAGACGGAAGCGATCGTAAATTTCCCAGTACCAAAGAACGAGTACGATGTACGGCGAGTTGTACGAATGTTGAGTTATTTTCGCAGATTCATCAAGGGCTTTGCGCAACGAACCGAGCCTCTCGCCAGAGAAACAGCGAAAAATGTAAAGTTCACTTGGGGCCCAGAACAACAAGCGGCATTTAAGGACTTAACAAAGGCTTTAACTGAAGAACCTGTACTGCGGTTATATAATCCACACGCACGGACAGAGGTTCACACGGACGCGAGTAGAATCGGAATAGCGGGAATGCTGCTGCAGACAGATGAACGAGATGTGCTGGGACTTGTATACTGCATGTCGAAGAAAATAACAGACGCAGAGAAGAATTATCATTCAAGCCGATTGGAGCTGATGGCAGTGATGGCAGTGGTATGTATCGCTTGAGACAGTTTTTGCTCGGCATTTAGTTCACTGTGGTCACGGACTGCCAAGCATTGGTATATTTAAACATCTATAAAACGAGTAATCCACAAATCGCGAGATGGGCGAATCTGATTCAAGATTTTGATGTAACGATACCACGCAGGAGTGGTTCGCAAATGGCTCAGGCGGATGCTCTTAGTCGAGGACCAACGGAAGCAGGAACGAATACGATGGACGAGATTATTGAAAGTCGATTGGAAGTGCTTGTTGTCCTTACGATCGAGGAGCATATAGCAATGGTGCAGCAGAGTAACGAAGACCTTCGAGTAAATTCGGAGATTTTGCCCAAAAACGAAAAGGAGAGATCAGTCGACGAGAGAAACAAGGTTCAACATCGCGAATTTCATGAGGGAACTTTGTACAAGAGAATGCGAGTTGGCGACGACGAGCGACTTCTTTTTGTTGTTCCAAAAGAGATGAGAAAGGCGTTCGCAGTGAAATGCCACGATCAGGCGGGACATTTCGGGCTAGACAGACCTCTGGCCAACTGCTGGAAAGATACTGGTTTCCAGGGATGCGGAGATACATGCGGCGACATATTGAGATATGTTTGGAGTGCTTGATGTACAAGAAGAGAACAGGGAAGAAACACGGATTGCTTAACCCCATACCACCAGGACGACGACCTTTCGAGGTAATTCACATGGACCATTTGGGTCCGTTTGTCATGAGTTCGAGGAAAAACAAGGAATTACTCGTTGTCATCGACAATTTAACGAGATTCGTAACGTTGTATCCGATGAGGGATACGAAAACGAGAAACGTAATGAAGGCCTTAGAGGATTTGGTGTCGAGCAGAGGATTACCGCGAACGATCATTACGGACCGAGGTACTTGCTTTACGGCAAAAACCTTCGAGAACTTTTGCCAGAAAAACGGGATTTGACATGTCTTGAATTCAAGTAGACACCCTCAAGCAAACGGGGTGGTCGAGCGAGTGAATAGAACTCTCATCCCTATTCTCGCAGTATCGAGCAACGATCCTGAAGGACGAGACTGGGACCAAGCAGTTAAACGGATTGAAAGATAGCTTAACGACCAGCCGAACAAGACGACGAGGAAGTCACCCTTCGAGCTGTTACATGGATATAAACCATGTTATCAAGACGGAGCGCTGAGAGTTATCACCGAGCCGGAAGGCGAAGAATGGGAAGAGTCAGCGAAACTGCAGGAAGAGGCCGTTGAACGAATCGAGGAAGAATAAACGAGGTACAAGCAGAGCTTCGACAAGAAACGGTGTAAAGCGCCAATCTACGAAGTAGGAGAGGTGGTTCTAGCCGAACGAGCGCCGGAACAGACTGGGGAATCTGTTAAACTAAACAGCACTAAACAACGACCAGGTGATACTTACCAAGTGACTGATCTTCATCCGTTGTCAGGGCGAGTTTATTCATCGAATATGCATGCCTTGCAACTAAAAGGTTGGCGAAATGCTGATGGTGAAGAGGATGGATGGGGTGATGACGATCTTGACGAAATTGAGAGTACGAATGAGGCTCAAGAAGAAGCGGAAAAAGGACTCATGGAGAACGAACAAGCAGAAGCGTCTGCTCTTCCGAGCGTTGGCGTTGATGAGGTAGAGAATACCGAGCAGCAGGAACAATTGGAAACGGCAACCGTTGTTAGAAAGCCACGTAAACGAGCAAACAAACGTGCTGCGGTGGTCGAGCCAATAATCGACGAAAATGAAAAGGAAGAAGGAAGACCTTGTAGAGAGAGAGAAAACGCCCAGGGTATCTGGATGACTACGAGACGTAACTTTCGAGTTTATTGCTTCCTAAGGATTGATAATGGTGTATTATTGTCATTTTTGTTTTCAGAAACGTTATGTGGAAGCGTACATTTTTATTTCTTTCCAAATACAAAGCTTATTCTCTTTTGCTTCCTCATAGAGGAAGCTTTGTTTTCATGAAAAATTGTTTTTTCAAGAAAACAAAGTGCTGAAAAGTTACTCGAGAGAAACGGATGTAACAAAGACGATTATTAAATACATGTATATTTCTACTTCAATGTTGAGTTTTAATGAGCGAACCAGCAACCCCAAATTCCTCAGAAGGAAAGTTTAGACGAGAGATGTAACGTGGAAAGCATCTCACAGTAAATTCTCAGAATTTCGTCTCGTGTCGGCGTTTCCTATAGGAACCTCTGGTGATAGCCCAACACACGCGGTTCGAGAGCAAATCTTCAGAGTTTTATTCTATCTGTAATTTAAGTCCAGAATTTTGACAATTTATAATACGATTTCAAATATAGAATCAAGTTTCTTGATCTCCAGAACTCCTGGAAATAACCCAACTCACTTGGTCCCCTATTTCCTTTTATTTGTAATAGCATCCAAGGCCAATAAAACTCCTTTCTTCATTCTAACTTTTCCATTTGCCTCAAACTGTGCCTCCCTTTTTTATTAAAAACAAACACTGGCAATAAGACACCCGACCAAATAATTTCAGACTAAACCATTATCCGATGATGAATATGTCGCACCACATAGGTGTACCTCACTGAAGAACTATAACTTGCCCTTCCATCAACTCAGCAATCCCTAGGAGTTGATTAGTACGCTCTATAATTTCACTTGGCGATGAGCTATGCATGCTCCGTGTACAGTCACCAGCTCTGTGCACGAACTTAACTTCAAACCGTTGTCAATCATTTCGCATTTATTATTATTATTGTTAGAGATCACGGTTTTCGCGAATCATAACAATAATTTTAGCGTTTCAATTATATAAAAAGAAAAGAAATATATTTTGGAAACAAAATTGGTTACGTTATTCCGGGAGAACCATTCCCAATATTTTCTACAGTAATTCACCTTATCCGAAACCACTGATGAGTATGTTCTAACTTAATGGCATAAGGATTACTGAGGTTATTTCCCCTCACCTAAAATACCTAGAAACTATTGGGTCCAGAACACGAATCCTATTGTTCCAAACTCTCCCGTCTTCAGGAGTTATATTTTTTTTCTTTTTCACTTTTCCGGGTCAATGCTTGACAATAAGCATTAATAACAATTATTAAATAGTTGTCAGGGAAGAGACCCGTAAAAGTTATATTTTTTTTTTTTATTTTGTATTCCTTCGTATACCTTCTTCAGGTTCCTACGATTTCCCCACTCCCCTTTATCCCTTTCCATTTGTTGAGTTCCCCATCCCTTTCCATTTCTATCGAGTTCCCCCCAGAGTGTTACCCGCAGCCACTCTTTCCTAATGCACTACTGTATCGCATTTGCACGAGGGAGGCATTTTACTGACTTTCTGCTATATGAGAATAAATCAGAAAGTCAGAAAAACTGCCTCCCGCTCAACAGTTAACGCGCAAGTTGGTGCATAGCTAAGCGGTCACCCATCCAAGTACTGCCCGTGAGACAAGCTGCTTAACTTGGGAGACCGCCAAAGCCATACACCGACCGCGCGTCCACTGCTGTCGGTTCCGTAAAAGTTATAATATTTAAAATAAATAGTTCTAGGGTACGATTATTGTTGTTAGCTGTGTTGTGGTTATATTCAATATTCATAAGTGCAAAAAAAATCGACCGCAAGTACAAATAATTCTCACGAATTAAATTTTAGCAAATCTTAAAATCTGATAATTTATGTTCACAAGAATGACTTTAATAAAGGTAGACGAATTATCTGAAAATAAGATGATTCTATCAAGGACATTATTTCGCTGGATTGAGAAATATTCGCGTCGGACTTATTCAATTGACGCCCAAGAAGATGAAAGAATTTAGTCGAAGAAACAATTTTGCGATGAATTTTATTTACAGAGGAAATTTTATAAAGTTTTATCTTTCTCATAACTTTAAGAATGCACTCTCAAACTAAATTGACTGTGACTTGTATTTATGAGACACGTTGACGGTGGGTTGATCGACTTAAGGATAATTAACGACAAGTACCTTTGAATGCATCTTTATTTCAGATATATTATCAGATATATGTATATATGTATATATATTACCTAGGGATAGGAGGTTCCCGAGGGATGGGGGATTCCCGAGGGATAGGGGATTCCCGAGGGATAGGGGATTCCCGAAAAGTCGCCCTAGCAACGATTGCCATGACGCCGCCGGGAGCGCGCGAACCCCCATAACCCCTAGTATATATATATATATATATACAGGGTGTTTCATAATTAGCGGATACGGTTAACAGTTCTAAGCGTATTATAGTCTCCCGAGTATGAATCTACTTCGCGTTTTGTTGTACGATGAGTAGTTTCGAAAATACAGCCATTCTACGATGGCCAATCAGAGCACAACTTTAGCCGAGGCATCGTAGCACGGATAACAATGGGGAACTTTGATGTACTTCTCTTCACTGTGGTCAGACAATCGACAGTCAGTAGTGAGTCCGTTCGCTGTACGAACCAAAGCGAGCGTGAAACAACTGACGGTTACCGTACCGGCGCAAGTTATAGCGATATTCTCAGAAGTAGATCCCGATATAACAATGGGCACAATCGAAATGTGGAGGAAACAAATTTGGCGGATAGTTTCTGATGGATTCAAACGCGTAGCAACGACCGTGTGCCTACGCGTCATGTGCAGAAAAGACTGTGTGCAGCAATGTACACGGGTGGAGCTGGATTTGTAGGATTAATTCCTGGTGAAACTAAGAGTCTCGTATAACCATTGTGCACAATCAAATTTTGCAGTAACAGCCGCGTGGTTAATAACGTTTGTGTCGAAATTAATCTGCAGGATCAAACTGTGCACTATGAAAATGTCGTGGAAAGAGTGCGTGCAGAATAAAAATATGTAGAAATTACAGCATGTACAATTAAGGTTGTGCACAAACGGATGTGTAGAATCAGACCTGTGCTGAATGAAAATGTGTAGGAAAAAAGGGCTGCCGGAATTCCAGAAACCGCGTCGACAAACGAAAAATCTACTGAAACTTCCGATTACAGCGGCGAAAACTTTACGGAAAAGGATCTTTCCTCGAGTGGAACGTCGAAGTGACGAATATGTCCAAAACCATATAGAACATGAAGGTGTGAACGAAGACGCAGTCGAGGATCTAAACGATGGCTCTGACCCACGACGAGGCCGAAAAAGGCCGAGAATCGAAAGATCGGGTTTCATAGGGAGATCCAAGAAAATCTTACAAACGATCAATTTCACTGAACCAGCTACGTACCTGGCTGAAATACCGCTTGAGCAGGTTGTTCCCGAGCCGTGCGGAGATGAGTGGCGCCAAGCTATAACTTCGGAGATAAAATCGATTATCAGAAATGACACGTGCATCATCACAGAGAGATCGATGGATCAGAAGATAATCGGTAGTACAATCATGCTGCGGAATAAATACGGGCATGACGGGACGCTGGTTCGCCGAGAAGCTCGATTCGTTCCAAGAGGATTCGCGCAGCAGCCTGACATAGACTTTTACGAAACGTTCGCGCCTGTAGCGCGACTTGGGTCGGTCAGGACGTTAATGGCACTTACCGCGGAAAACAGAAGAACGGAAAACAAATTCGACATCACAACCGCATACTTCAATGGAGTCCTCGAAGAAGAAGTGTTTATGGAAGTATCGAAATACGCGGCCAAACCCTAAAAAAATCGTGCGAACGGAACTTCGCCGCAGCGAAATCGGAGAAAAAGCTGCGAAGATGCTCAAAGCACTCCACGAAGATGACAAGGTTTGTCAGCTTAAGAAAACTTATACGGCCTGCATCAGGCGGAATGCTGCTGGTACGAACGAATCGACAAGGAACTTGCGATCTATAGAGCAAAGATATCTTCCGCGGATCCCTGCGTCTACTTCAAGGGAAAAGCAGAGAACCTGACCCTGATTTGCGTTTACGTGGACGATAAAGAAATAGATAAATTTAGACGATACCACTCGAATACATTCGAAGACGCGAATCTTGGCGTTGCGAAATATTGCCTCAGGGTAGAGTTTACACAGCGCACGAACGATGATGTGTCAGACTTTTTGTCGACGCTGATTGGGCAAATTGTAATCGACCGAAGGTCGTACACTGGTATTTAACATCGGCGGATGTGTTTCTATCGATTCCGGTCTATTTCATAGGAGGCCAGGAAGCAAAGAACGGTAGTCCTTTCTTCGACGGAAGCCGAGTATATGGCGTTGTCAGAAGCCGCAAAAGAGGCTATATATCTGAAACGTTTCCTGAAAAACATTTTCTGCGATAACAACAGCGTACAAAAATTGGCTGAAAGTCCTGTATTCCACAATTGTAGCAGACATATCAACGTACGTCTCGTACAGTCGTCAGAGGTCATCAAGGATGGTGAATTAGAAATCTAATATACCTGATGAAATGCGATTTATTTTTTGGCCGGTTTCGAACGGTCGGCCGCGTCAGCCGACTTGGTCGGCCAAATCGTGCAGCCCTACAATATATTATTATTTTTCAATCAAGAGACGCGGGAGTTTTTTGCCTCAACAAGAATTTCAAATTCTCCCAACCCAAATTCTCTATACGCTCTCAATACACCGCCAAATACTATGTCAAATCTACAATGAAAGAAACGACATCGCATTGAAAGAAAAAGAAGGAAATAAAACTTAGTTCGCTAAGCATAGCCTTGTTGACGCCATAAAAATATACCGTACCTTGCAGATAACAAAACATAACGTTTTTTTGTGTTTACATTTTTTTAACGATGTAGTTGATTCTTAAAAAAAACGCATAAATCATTCTAATTTACCATAAAATATTTTAGAACCGGCAAGAATATAAACTTCCATGATGCCAATATTTTTACATGTTCTCAATACTTTCATACGCGCTGCAGATTTCCCTGTGAAAATCTACAGTATAATGATATCAAATTGAAAAAAAAAAACAATTTTGGGATGCTTGTTTGTGAAAACGGCTTTTTTGGTGCCATCAAAAATAAGACGTATTTTGCATTAAATGGTTAATGGGAAAACATAACTTTTGTGTCTACGTATTTTTATTTTGCAATCTCAAAATCACATTTAATCGTAGAGGGTATTTTAATGAACCCAATTCTTCGTAAAATATCTTGCCTCGTTGTCGATATTTCCGAGTTCAACGATTTAACAAAATAAGATTTTTACCTTAGAGCCTAAAAAAACTTACACGTCCATAGTAACAACTCGAAGTTAGTTTGCAATGTGGAAAAAACCGAATGAAAATAAGTGGGATGTATACATTCCACTGCCCCTGAAAAAAAAGTAAATTATTGGTAGCAACCAATTATGACCAATGGTAAGGTTTGTCAAATAAATTTTTTATAAATCAACGCAATTCTGTCAATATAACTCATTATTTACATTTTGATTGATATTAAAATACAGATTTCACGTGAGCAACCTTTAAACAATTACCTGTAGCGCTACCCCATTTCCGCCTAAATGTATATTTGGTTACATGTGTACTTTTCTATCAACGGCCGAGAGATTTTTAATCTTTTCATTTTTTTTTTGGGACACACTAATAATTCCATGAAAATTACAGAGTCAAAATTACAATTATATTATATTCACTGCATAAGTGAGTCAACTTATGTTCAACTTGAATGCAGAATGCTTACAAAAACTCATCCTATAGTCGATTAGAAACTCAAGTATCTTGAAGGTGTTTAAATCCGACATTTTCGACAATCACAAAATTTCATCTCCATAAATCGATTTAAAAATGACATATATCTACTAAGTCAATATATAGTGCAATATATCTAATGAGTCATTTCCATTGGCCTATAAATTGCATTTACATTCGCTATTTAATGTCTTTCCTTTTTGAACCTTAACTTGCCCGTCAGTATCACGCGTCTCGCACATCCGAAACTCTTTTCTCCTTTTTTCTGTCTTGATATTTTCGTCCCATTGCATTCGGCAGTACCGGCGCTTGGTTGGACGAAGACAGCAGAGCATTCCTGCCGTGGCCGTACACGCAGCATCCTTCCTAGACCCATCAAGTTGGAGCCACGTTGTAAACAGAGCCCAACGAAAAAAGAGGAAGGAGATGCGAGCAAGGCTAAAAAAAAACTAACAAAATAGGAAAAAGAAGAATGAAGAAGAACGGAGTAAGAGTAAGAGGAAAGAAATCCGGCGCGATCGTTTCGCAGAATTGCAGAGAGATAAATATGCGAATCCCCTGGCGATTGGCCACGGTAGATGCTTATAGAATTTTCACTACCTTTATCTCTGGCTTGCGAAGACTGCCTGAACACCAAGACAATGAATCTTCCCGTCTTCCCTACTCTCGCCGTTGACCGCTAAAAATTCACACTCCGTCAAATAGGCTTTAATTATAAAATTATTTACTCACGAACCTAACTAATATAATCGTGAAGCACAATATCCATTTCGATAAGTTTCATTTGGGGCCGAAAAAGGAAAGTAAAAAATAATCACGACGGTTGTCACCTTATTAGTAGTGATTTTGGATTAATTTTTCAAATAACCAATTATTAAACGGGACCATATCTATATCAACTTCATGTGATCCTGACAGTTTTCAATTTTGATTTAAAAAATTTAATTAAAAAGACGTTCCTGTTGTGGACTTTTAAACGAGGGAGAGCGTATGTATGCTAATTACACTGAAACTTTTTTGCTTCACTCGGGCGCACTCAGGATACATATATTATAAAAGAGTGAAATGTATATCGCATCTTCCGCCCAGGGCAAAGCCCTCACCTCTCACGTGACTAATTGAAATACAATTTTCTTGTGATTCATTGAGTGGACGGCGCCAGTTAACATGGCGAGTGTTCAACGGTTGAATTTAACGTGTTACAAGTTCAAAGTGAGCGATGTAGTAACGCAACGTAATGGTTAAGGACTCTTGAGGTAGCGGTAATTGAAAATAATGACAAAATATACAGTAAATATGTTAAATAAGTACTTCAAGCATAATCTTGATATACGAGAGAGAAATATCAGGACTTTGATGCACGGAAAGAAAAGCAGATACGAGAGTTTCTGTTCTTAGTTCCTATAATTGTGGTAAACTGGTGACACATGAGGTTTATTGTCCTTGCTTTTATACTGATAGAATTTTTTCAAATACATATAGGAATCGTTCGGATTAGGTTGGCGTACTACAGTTATTATTCGTATGGTAATCTTACCTATCAAAGTATTACTCATACGTATACGTATGAAAGTATTTCCTTTTTATATAGAAATAATTCATGATTTCTTTAATACTATTTCCAATATGGTACTGGAATCAGTATTATTCGTAGGAATTCCCTCAATTTAAATATTACATGACCCTCAAAATTTCTGCATCTTCAAAAAAAAAAACTTTGGCACGCTGCATCTTTTTTATTTTGACTCGGAGAGAAAAGTTTGTAGGAAACATTTTCTTTCTTTTCTAATTTTGAGGTGGCGGTTATTCGTACTTTTCGGATGGCGGTTATGTGTGGGTAGTTATTTGGACTTTTGTCTTTGACAGTGGTTCCTGACTAGAATATTGATCATAGGCAAAAATGCCAAAGGACTTTTTTGTAGTACTCGCGATTATCTAGTGGCGGGTTCCGCCGGATTTTTTTTATGGGCGAAGAAATATTTTTTTTTGCCATTTAAAAACTTTGGTTCGCGATATCTTGGCCAGATCACCTCCTAGAGAAAAAAACATATGTGCCTTTTTGTTCCTTTTTCGATTATCTAGTGGCGGGTTCCGCCGGATTTTTCGCATAATTCAAACCAATGATTGCTCGGAAGATTGGGTAAGTTGATGCCTTATTTACTTCTTCATGAAAGAAGACACCAGCTGAGCGGAGTGGACTTTTTCTCAGTCTAAATGGAAAATTAATCACTAATTTAGAAAATAGCTTAAAACGGATTTACTAATGATCTTCAAGTCCTTCAAAAATATGATCTATTCTTTACATTTTCTTCGTTTCGTCGGTATGTCTTTTCACGAAGAAGAAAATGAGACTTAACTAGTCCAACCTTCCTAACAATTTCGTCTGACGAACGCGCAGAACACGTTTAAAACCAAATTTTGGTCACATGACTTCCAAAGTTTGTCACTCAAAAATTTATCGCACCGTTTCCACCTTTGGAGCATCTTAGTATCTTTAATGAACAAAATTAAAAGATTTTTTGAATATTAGTAATTTATGACGCAGTGTATTAAAGACACGAGAAATTGTTTAATTGGGTGAATAATAATTTTAATGAAATTTCCAAGATGTGAGACATGTCATCTCTATCATCACGAAGATACAATACAATATATAAAACAGTAGAATAACGAATAAACAAACTATGGATAAATCATGGCAATCACGTATCACTTGAAGAACATAGTTCTAATAGTAATCTTTTTATAGAATTTCTTATAAACAAATAAGTGATTAAATAAACGCATGACTTTAAAAACCTAGACATAATACTCGAATGATTTATTTAACTGGCAATATTACGAACAGTTATTCCAGTATTGATACAATCACAAATGTGTTGCACGAACATTAATCATTACCTTATAACAAATAATACACACCTGTTACTTCTGATGATAGTATGTGTTGTTCTAACACTTGTAATATAAAAAATCCGTACATGCACTGAGAAATAAGAATCATTGAATTAATTAAATCAGCGTACACCCTTCGTTCAAACGAATTTTTCGTTAGAGTAATCAAATCGTCAGTTTTTATAATAATCTTGGATTTCGCCGTCTAAAATATGGTTGGGATATCCAATTAATTCCAACTTTTTTTTCTCAGTGAGGCTAACGAAACTGATGTAATATAGTAATAGGAACGAAAAAGATTTTTTTGTTACTCATGTACATAAAGTCGCATATTACGTGCTTGCAAAGCGTGCGTAAGATGGCGCATTATGCTGACATAAACGTAGATAATTTTACGTATGCCATCTGGTGCGTAGAGTTATCTAAAGAATTCTAGATAACTTTATGCACCAGATGGCGTGTGTAAATCTATCTACAAGATGATTTTACGCAATGCTTCGCAGGCACGAAGTTGTGCGACAGTATGTTGTCATTCGTTACAAAAAATGGTATGTGACACTTGTACGACGAAGCGACCGTCCCGCGGAGGTTAGGAAGCGGTGCACTCGCCTCCTCTCGCGCTACAAACAACACTCGGCTTCGCCTTGTGTCGTTGTAGCACTCGACTTGGCTCGTGCGCGGCTTCCTAACCTCCGCGCGATAACGGCCGCTTTATCTTACTGATATCACAATGTACTATTATCATTTTGAGCTTATACAGATTAAATATCGCAGAAGCAACTTCACGCGGAAGTATAGAACACGGCATATCTACACTGAGAAAAATTTATGGCGACAGCAACAAAACAAAGTATTGCTGCGTCCATATTTCTTTTTATAACCATGAATTTACTTACATAACCAATGCGTATTGCTCTAGCAGCAATATCGTTTTGCTGGCATTGTATTCGTTACTATATCTATGCGAGCTAGTACTCAGAACCGTATGCTTTAGTTACTGGAGAAATTTTGTTAGTCGGGTGCTGTAAGAATCCCAGTATAGCTGTGGGAGCAATACGCGCCGGTGCAGGAGCTAAACGCTGAATTGGAAGAGCGATGCGCGTACGCTAGAAACGTGGGTGGCGACGACCGGCAAGACTCGCGTAACTCGATCGTGACGCTGGTTATCCTTCGGAACCTCAACATTTTTTCGATCGCCGGAAGTTAGCCATCGTTCAGTTCCTACAGCTTTACCGTTTCGCTTCTGCAAGCGGACGACGTAAAGCGGAAGGGTTCAGCTGTTGGACCTGGGCAGTTACACTGCTGTGCCGACAGACTTGAAAATAGCTCTAGCAGCCAGATATTCGGTCGGCAGAGCCGTACATTTTTCTCAGTGTACAATAAACTGCATAGACCATAAACTATAGACTACAATGTCTACAATTACCAATGTACCCGCCGGCAGATAAATAATTCTTCTTGATCTTCTTTTGATTGGTGCTGACTCTTGTCCTACACGAGGAATTTTATTCATTCATCTGATTGGGTATTGGTTTTGGTCGGTACTTGAGGGTAACTTCATACGATGATGGGCTACATAGGAAATTGCGAGACGTTAGCGATTGTCCGTAAGTCTGTGCCCTATCATTCTAGCGGATAGCTGTCATTCATCGTATAATTTATATCTCGCTTCGCTAATTGATTTAAATAACGATGAATGCATAAAAGATTACAAATACGTCTTTAATTTCTTTTCACATGGAAAAAATCATGAAAATGCAGTCATCAAGCGGGAACCAGCGATTTTTTTGGCTGCATGTCTAAGACTTAGCTTCAAAAGTTACCCGCAACTAAACGAAGCTGCTAAAAAAAACGAACAATTGATTAAACATTTTGTTTTCAACATCTTCAATTATTTCGCGTGAATGAATTAATACGAAAAATTTCATATACAAATATAATATTTGCTCTTTCCAATAACTTTTGAGGTCATCAAATATTAATGATACTCAATATTAATACTAATGAAATGAAATGAAATATTAATGAACTTGTATATTTTTGTAAATACCAGCTTACGTCTTCATTATTACACAGATGCCTTGGAATTAAACGGTTGGATAGAAAGAATGAAAATCGATTTTTTTCATTTTTGACCTGATTCCGACCCTTAACATTGCCTTGGATGTGTTCGGGTTTCAAAAGTTGTATAAATTATCCAAACAAACAGATTTTTAGTATTCGGTAAGAAATATCCGATGTGATTTGATTTTGAAATGTATATTGTATTGCATTCGAAAAAGATGATTCTTAAGACAAGAATCCCTCTCTTTCTTACCTACCAACTTTTCCTCTCTTCCTTACCTACCGATAAGACGCTTCCGCAGTATCTCTTACTCAAAGAAACTCCTTTTAGCCACTTTTTTTCGAGGTTAATATGCCATATTAATAAATCCGTAGCGTTTTGGAGGTTTTTTCAAGTATAAGCTGATAGTACAACTAAAAACACGTCGTTTGAGACCAAAACGACGTTTGCACCTTTCCTCAGTGCATTGATATAATGATTTGAATCTCGAAACTCATCTGAAATATTACCGAAAAATAAAGACATTTTTTGTAGGGCGTGATTCTAATTTTCGCAGGACCGTGATCCCAAACAAACAGTATCCGAACGAACGGATATATATAATTTCAAACTGCCCGATTTTTGGTAGAATGTCCCATGTATATATATTTTCGAAAAATCGAAAAAAATTAGTTGCCACGAAGTGCTTACAATCAGATCGGGCTTCAAAGTTACAGAAAATATAGTAGTTTTTTATGAAAAATTTTCATGTAAATCAAAATATGCATGATTTTCAGAAAACGACTTTGAAATTTTGAAACTAAAAAATAAGACAGAAAAAAATTCGACGATTTTTATAAATTTTGTATTTGGAAAGTATATGAAATCACAAATATTTTTTAAAAAATTGAATTTCGACCAGTTTTGAAGAAGTTATGAGCGAAAAACCGAAATAGAGGAACTTTTGAACCGGTGATCAAAAAAATCTCAAAATTTACCTGAAAGAGTTTTATGATGGATACTAAAATATATCCAAAAATTATGAAAATAAATTTTTTTTTTTTAATTTTTGGTGGAATGCCCCATATATAGTATATTACAGTTTTATTTGAATAACAGGTGGTTAATAATATCATAAAATGTTCTCTTTGTGTTGACCATAGATTAATGAGTCAAAATACTTTGCAAAAAGTGTTGAAATTCCTCCAAAAACACTATATTTGTAAAAAACTGTGACAAGTACATTTACGTGCGCGGCATTCTGATACCCCATCAAAAAACAGTGTCAACAATTTGAGCCATAAACTATGGATAGGTACAAAAAGTAGTGAAATAAAATAAGAAATTTTGTAGCTTTTCAAGTACTGAGATTTTTTGAATGATGGAAATTCTTAAAAAGTTTTCTAAATTATTTTTTCGATTTTTGTATTATTTTTTAAATTTCATCTGTAAGAAATAAATAAAAAATTATCTTTGATCGCAAAATTTTGTATTAGTGTCTGATAAAATCTAATATTTTGTCTATGTATATGAAGGTTGAACAATAAGTACTTGACATGCTACAAAAATTTTTGTTTTATTTCACTACTTCTTGTGGGTACATAAACTGTGGATACCTATTCATAGTTTACAGCTCAAGTTGTTGACACTGTTTTTTGGGGGGTATTAGAATGCCACTCACGTAAATGTACTTGTCTTATTTTTTTACACATATAGTCTTTTTTGGGGGTATGAAATATACTAGGTCGAAAGTTTGATTGTGCACTGATGGAAGAATGATTTTGAATTCAGCCAAACACAAACTCTTATTCGTAAAATACGTTTCTCAGAGTGTAAGTTGAAGGAATTGATAATATGATTTTCGTTTTGATTCAATAGGCTACACATTTTTCGTGGCCAAAAAAATATGTCAGTATGCAGAAATTTTTATCACACTTACTACAATCTCCACTAAGCCGTTGACTTTGTGTTTTTTGTAGGAGATTGAAAAAATGGGTCTTGTAGATTTATATGTATGAAATCAAAAAAATGAAAGCCAGTCCTCACAAAAATATATTTTACCGCTTAACCATAAAGTAAAGTTACTCATGATTTGTTTCAAATATTCATCAACTCGAATGGAAACCTGTTATCTACTCGACTCTGAATTTATAAATTTATTCACTATACATGTGAATTGCAATATCTAACTTACCTCGGCGAATTTTTCGTACTAAGTAAGCAAGGAAACCTTACTCGCGCGGTCCGTGTGTAGACAGCAAGAGCGACGCGAAGTGGCCTCAGGGCAATGTACGAAGAAGAAGACGACAAGCGGTGAGAACCGAGAACGATACTACGGGGGCAGAGAAGAATGTATCTCAGCCACGACCGAAGAATTCAAGTCACGAACGTTACCTAGAGCGTGCCCCATGCTCCTTCTGTTCGTCCCATTATAAGATACAATGGCGTCTGTTCTTTGACTTTGAGGAGTGCAGCTCGACGTATCATAATCCTCAATATGCGTCTAAACCGACGTCGAAAAAAACGTTTGAATTTTTCCTAAACGATTCTGTTAAAAGATTATCAAAGCTTTGTATTGGAGAAACCGTTGTTCCCTAGTGGCTAAAGGTTCGGTCAAGGTGACGGTCGCCATGTGACTCACTCACTGACTGAAAAAAAAAATAAAAGGTTGAATTTTCCCTAAACGACTTCGTTAAGAGATGATCAAAGCTTTGTACCAGTCCTGTCGTTTATTACAGTCGTATATCGAAAACATTTGCATCATCTTCAATACGGTGCAATGAACAAGAAACCGTTGTTCCCTAGTGGCTGAAGGTTCGGTCAAGATGACGGTCGCCATGTGACTCGCTCACTGACTGAAAAAAAAAAATAAAAGGTTGAATTTTCCCTAAACGACTTCGTTAAGAGATGATCAAAGCTTTGTACCAGTCCTGTCGTTTATTACAGTCGTATATCGAAAACATTTGCATCATCTTCAATACGGTGCAATGAACAAGAAACCGTTGTTTCCTCGTGGCTGGAGGTTCGGTCAAGGTGACAGTCGTCATGTGACTCACTCACTGACTGAAAAAAAAAATAAAAGGTTGAATTTTCCCTAAACGACTTCGGTAAGAGATGATCATAGCTTTGTACCAGTCCTGTCGTTTATTACAGTCGTATATCGAAAACATTTGCATCATCTTCAATACGGTGCAATGAACAAGAAACCGTTGTTTCCTCGTGGCTGGAGGTTGGGTCAAGGTGACGGTCGCCATGTGACTCACTGACTCCTCTCATCCTCCTGTTGCTGGAGTCAGACGAGTACAGAATACCAGTGGAGAACTCGCCCGGGAGCTATACGCACTCCAACACAACGTTAGTATACAGCAGTTCCTTTCCGACAACGTCATTGCGAATATTCCAATAACTGTTATGCGACAAACGTTAAATTCGTTGGGTCCAGGGTGGGATGCAGATGTAATTTGGAGGGCATTCCCATCGTTCCGGGATTTCAGGATTACGTGTTTTCAAGTGGAACGTGCGGCGGTTGGCGACGGCTATCCAAAAACGAGGGACCGGTCGTCGTCTTCCTCATTGCCGCCTCCGAAGCCCCCACGATTATCTTCGCCTCTTTCGATCTCAACGTTGTTTCATCGGGCTCGCAAGAATCTGGATAATAAAAAATCCCAGCTATGTTACCGAACTTAGTCCCGTTGGAACTGCTCTTACTTAAAATAACTAACAGCGGAGTCCCCCTTTTCAAGCGTCCTCCTTCACCCTCCTTACGCTTACTGTATTGACGGAGCAGCGCCGGTCAACAAGGCAGACTCCTCGAGTTCGATATGCGGGGTGGTACAAATTTTATTCACACACCTGCATCTCATGACGTAGAAAAACTGAAAAATAAGTCGTCGGTGCGCCTGTGTGTTTCATGGACTTGTAATATGAGACCTTTCTTCTGAAAAACACTTCTAAATGTCGGTTAAATCATCGTCCGACGCAACAAGACTCGTTCACTGTAAAAACATGTTGTATTCGCTTGTGCTTATATTCCTGAACCATTTAACAGTGGATATCAAACTCATTATCAAATCGAGTTACAGAAGTTCACAGGATAACTGTTTAGTTTACAGACATGTTTGTGCGATTACAATTAGGTACATTATTCATTACACCTTATCCAGCGGTATTGTTTCGAAGTGTTGATGAGTTTTTATCTATTTTTTAGTGTGTGTTTGCATTCTTTCTACGTTCTTCAGTTTATCAAGGGTAAAAAAAAATTTATTTCTCTTTACTTCCCCTGCACAAATCTTTAATGTATCCATTAATTATATTGTTTTACAAACAAAACAAAAATTACTTCCAGACTGAGAAAAGCCCTAATTTAAAATAGTTCCCCTAAATTTAAATGGAAATTTGTTTCATTCCACAGTTAAATAAACGATAAATTCCTCGATAAAATTGGATTCTTATTTTAGCGTATTAATTATCCAGTCTTACAGGAAAGTAATAAAATGATCTAGTTGGTTAGTATATTGAAATCGGGAAGGCGTGGTAATCAAACCTCAGTAGTTTGATAGCATCCCTGAGTCCAGCGGACAGGTACTCGTGGTTGCTAATAATAAATAACACATGAAACCCGTTTCGTAATTTTTTATTATTTCTTGTCCTCTTGGCGAAAGGCACATCCATCGATACCGTTAAATGATAAACTACCTTCACGTTTCCAATTCTGGACGAGTTGTTTCACTATATCACCGGCTTATAGAGCAATTCAGTACAACAGAGTATTTGTCAGATCATAAGAGTTAAAAATGACGTGGTAACCGGTACTTAATGATTAATCTTAATTAATATTTTTTGAAAAAAAAAAAAAATCTGACTCCTTTAACGATAGCATTCGCACTTCCATATATATTTTCCTATTAAAAATAATTTCATTAAATTATATATATGGAGGCCTCGGTCGATGAATATATGTTATACAAATAATTTTTTTTTATATTGTAATTTAATGTCCCACGGTGAATATTCATTGTAACTATTGTCAAGAAATTCATGTAATACTAAGAACTGTTTTTTATGTTTTATCATAAATTTACGATTATGTTTAGCCTTTTTTTGCGCTGCGAAGTGAAGTCTCTGTGCGAGTTGGGCATGACTTTCAACTGTGGGCCACATACTACTGTTTATACATATATATTCAGACACTCAAAATCATCATCATCATCACTTCTGTTGCTTCCAAGTGATTACGGCATTTCATATACCGCAGGACAGGGTCCATATGATTGGGCCGATTCTGACTGAACTTGCCTCGATGTGGATGCAGTCCTGCTTCTGCGTTAAAAAATTTTAGTGAAAAGAAAAAATGTAAAGAAGAGACTCGCGTTATTTCAGGGATATTTCAGGCGCCAAAGCCGGATTATATTATTCCCACTGCAATGATGAAACAGTTGAAAATGAAACAGAATATTTACGATACAATCTCTGTGAAAATAAATATGTACAATGTATAAATTTTTTTATTATTCGCATTCGTACATAAATCCGAAGTGAGCTTATATTAATCTAGTATATTGAATTTGCGCTTACTGAAAAGTTTTCGCTGCCATATAAGTTCGGAGAATTTAGTAAATTTATCTCAGTTAGCCACTGCAACCGGCACCAACGACACTCGTTTCACGTTTATTTTTTCATATCATTCCAGTCTTTTACTATTCCACTTATTTTATTCGCTTATACCTTTTTTCAATTAAGCGCTTTGTAGTATTTTTTTTGCTTTGCTTTGCAGGGATTTTGGAGATGTAGGCACTGCATGCGATCGCCAAGACGGGTCGAGAAAGGGCCAACACAGATTTACCACACGATCATGAACCCCTCGGAAAAAAGAACGCCTAACAAATTCCACACGCGCTGGCGAACAAACGAAGGCATTTGCCTCCTCTTACCTCATCCTCCGACTCGATTCTCGTTCGTTTCTTTGAGCACGTTCGTCCGGCGTTTCTTTGACGCATAGCCTTTTTTCGTATTCACGCCTACCAGACCACTTTGCAGAGATACACCCAACTTTTTAGCTCCTTCAAGATGCTCTCTTCAGAGTCGGATGCCAGCATTTAAAATTAGAGAAAAAAATATCCAAGGGCGATTGTTCATTGTCGTTTTCGCATCAGCTGACTTCTGCACAAAGATCTTCGTCGAAGTCACAGACTTCTCTGGTATCAAAGAAATGCTATAATAGTATTCAGTACTAAGTAGCGAACGCGACTATGTTTTGCATCGAGTCCATATTTCGACACGCACGACGTATGGTCGATGGGATTGTGTCTTTGAAAGCGTTGGACCATAATCTTAAGCATTTAATAAATTTCATCCCCAATCACAGGTTTTTAATATTTGAAAAAAAAAAAAATAATAATAACATTCATTCTTACCAGTGAGGTAATTGATCAAATGTATATTTTGAAACAAGTTTTTCGCTGCCTAATATAGTACATTACGATGTGTGGGGTGAATAATCTTTTTCTAACGAGAGAGCTTGACGTGTGCTGCAATCATACGAGTTAAGCGAAGTTTTTCTCACGACTATATTATAGTACAACATTTTATTCTGCACCTAGAATTTCATAGTTTCCGTACCCGTTCTATGTGTCATTGTGTATTACTATAGCGTCTGGAGGCGAAACCAATATCCACTCAAACAATCAAGTAAATGAGTCCCAAACAATATGACGAACGCGCTAATGAAAAAATTATGGATTCAAATACTATTTTGGCAGTTTTGTAGTCGATAACTCGGTCTCTCTTGGCACTGTCTTCATTCCACGAAACCAATGAAAGTTTAACAACTTTTCTCATTAACAATGAACCCGAAAAACTATAAAGATTTCTCCCCATCATCGTAAAAAATGCAACGTCAGTAAATTATTGGATCTCCGTCGTTTCTCCTAATATTTTTTAGTTGTTTTTAATCGCATCCGTTATTTCTTGGAAAACATGGCTGCACTCCTACGGCCTCGTGCCTCGTGCCTCGTCCCTTTTCGTCTCGGAATCCACCGATGAATTCGGGGTCCTGTGAGCAGATCAGGTGAGTCGTGGGGGCCATGGTGGGCTAAAGCGAAGCGTAAAGGATCCCTAACCCCGCCCCACCGTGTACCATTCTACCCCGCTGAGGGGAGCCACAAGGGGTACGGGGGATTACCCAGCAGTGTGCACTTCCTGCGCGCAAGAGAGCGAAGGCCCCGCGAGGTCCACGAGGCCCCTGTGCGTAATTGGGATCCTGCGGTTCCCTGTATGTCGCGTCTTCGTCGCTGTTCGTTTTGTCGGTGGTTGCTCGTATTGCGATGAGCCAGCTCGTTGTCCAGTTGGTGGGGGACTGCCCTATGTAAGCCCTCGGACGGCCGTGGTCCAGCCCATCCAGCATCAGGAGACGAGCCAAGGACGCGCGAGTCTTCTTCGCGTTGCGATTTTAATCCAAACGGACGTTAGAACGACGCCAACGGGATTACGTGATACTTCGCTCCAACAGATTTGTGTAGCGATAGTTTTATTGAAACACACGAGAAATTAATAGTTTCGTCATTTATAACTAAAATTTTCTAAAGTATCAGCAGTAGTCATTTTCAATATGAAATTAATTTTTGTGATTCTTATAATTTCCGTATTATCCGGGATTGATGGGGCTAACAGAGGTAGAGCCAGGTATCGAGGAAGACAACTACCTTTCGTTGGACAACCTGATAGTAAGACAGTGTCATTTTATATATTGTTATGAGTTAATATAATTTTTCAAATTTTTTTTGATATTGATAAATTATGTTAAGAAATATTTATTTTGGACTAGATTCATTTATTTGTACATAGGAAAGGATCTTAAGAAATATCTTTTAGGCGAACAACATATTGTGGTCACATATAAGTGATTCGCGGTATAGAAGTAACAAATATTCAATTTATGACTACTTTAGTTGCTTCCAATCTTCACTAACGGCGAAGAATTTACTTTGATTCGAATACATTCATTGAAACTATTATATAAAACATTATTTGCATAAGCGTTCGCATTTCACATGTCGCATTTGCATTTGCAAATTAGAAATTACTGAAAAGAATGTCTCTACAATAATGTTGTGGTTTGATTTTTCAAACAAAATAGTTTTTATTTTTTTATTACTGCGGTGAAACTAATTTCCCACTGAAAAACTTTATTTTTTTTTCTGTTCTTCAATAACGGCTGTTTTTCTGTGGTGGAGAAAACTACCGAATCTTGGGGCACGTACGCCGATGTAAAAAAAACACCACCAGGGAGAGCCGGTTTGGGGCTTGGAGTAAAACATGGAAATGAAATTGCATGGTTAAGAATCCATATTTTCCTGACATTCGATTATTATTTTACCGCTCGCCTGAGCCCAGCCCACTCTGGCGATTTTTTTGGGACATCAACATACGTGCCCTATTGGATTCTTTAATTTTTTCAGCTGAAATTAAACCGCCGTTCTTGGAGAAAAAATACCCCGGTCATCAGCGACAAATAAGTGTTACCGCGATGATAAAATTATTAAAAATATTGTTTGAATGCTGAAATCAAACTACAACTTTATTGTGGAAACATGTTTTACAGTAATTTCAAATTTGTGAGATATTAAAACATAAATAAACCGTGGTTTTTGAAATATTGAATAAGAAATCTAGAAAAATCTATGGAGGGTGCCTTTCAATGTTACTTCGATGTGACAAATTCAAGCGCAGTTTAAAGCAGTCGAAAAAAAGTGGCCCAATTGACGTTTTTGCCTCACATGCAAGCGACAAATATATCTGAGGTATATTCAATATATCTTTCAAATGTTTTATTCATCAAAAAGTTGACTAAATACAATTAATAAATGAGATATATATGATAAATAAATTATTTATTGAAATACATCTGATAAGATATATTTTTGGATACACTTAATTGTCCGTGGGGGCATAATTATCAGTATAGGCTTTTTCATGATTTGATTTGTTTTTGTGTATTCAGCTACTGAGAAAGCGTGGGACCAAGTGGACTTGCAGAAAGTAGAGCGGAAGCCGGATGTTTCTGACTCCTCAGTTGATGAACATCACGACGATGTAGTGGTAGAAGGCGACGAAGAATACCCAGCTTCACCGAATTCAGCGAGGCAATATCCAGGATCGTGGAACCCAGATACTATTGACGAAGTTCCCCATCCGATTAATCCGAATCCAAATCCGTATCCTCCACAATATCCTCCATCTCAGCCACAAACGCCACAGCAGCCGCCTCATCATCCCCGCCCGCCAACTCAACCTCCTCTGCAACCGGAACCTCAGCCAACCTCGCCGCCAGGCTGTTTGAATCCTCGTGGACAATTCCCGAGCCCGAATAACTGCGCCAATTATTTGAACTGTTGGGACGATGTCGTGATCGAGCAGCAGTGCCCCAACTCACTTCTCTTCAACGACATAACCGGGCTCTGTGACTTCGAATACAATGTCAACTGCGGCAGCAGACCCGAAGCCACACCGAGTAAGTCTTTTCGTAACAAATTTCGTTTTCAATTTTTTATTTTTTAAATCAAAAAATTAAAGAAAAGGTCAGTAAATAGTATAAAAACGGAGAGTTATATTCAATTTGATACTTTTGGTATTAATAAAAAGATCTAACAGTAACACCTAGTTTTGGTTTTTAAAAAATCTTTAAAAAGTCTTTAAAAAATTAAAGAAAAGGTCAGTAAATAGTATAAAAACGGAGAGTTATATTCAATTTGATACTTTTGGTATTAATAAAAAGATCTAACAGTAACACCTAGTTTTGGTTGCAGCAATTATAATTATAAATGCATGAAACTTAAGCTTAAGATTGCTGCTAAAATTTGTAATAATCTGTCTAAAGTGCTCTTGACCGCCATGGAAATGGCTGCTGACCGTTAAACGCCAGTATCTGGATGGGTGACCGGCCCATCGTGATTGCATTTCGAATATTTCGGTCGTAGTCATATTAAATGGATGTATAGTCTTGACGTGTTTTCATTTCATGTATTCTTCAAGTAGATAATAAATGTATAGATTTTCTAAGAAGCTAATAGCCGAGTGAGGTAAAGCGCAGAACTGTCACCCAGACGATCTAGGTTCGATTATCAGCGACGGTTAAAAAAATGTACATAAGTTTTTTTCAACAATTAATATCTACTAAAAACTAAACAAGCTTGAATATCTAATAGAAAATGCGAGATAAATCGAATTCGATGAGCGCTGATAAATATTTTGTAATTTATTTGTCGTTTTACTCGGAAATATATTTAAAATATATAATAGTGTACGGAAAATGAATATCTAAAATTTTTATCTTATTTGAGATATATCTGAGATACATTTTTGCGATATATATGAGGTATTCCGGGCGAACTCGGTCAATGTTTGACCCCGACCCCTCCAGATTGGTTGCAATTTTGTGTATGTCATAGTCCTCGGCTGAAAAAACGCTCTCAATTTTTTTTAGATTTTTTTTGATAGAGCCTTATTTTGAAATGATTTTTTGAAAATTTAATTATTTGGCGCAATTTTATGAATCTCAAAAAATTATCAAAAATAGTGAATCACATAACGAAGTTTTTAAGCCTAATTCGATAGTGGGCCGACGCTTAGTTTCGGTGTTAGAAGGTTTCAACAAAATTTTTGGCTCTTCAAATATTCGTGATGAAGCTCGTCACACTTATTTTTGCAAAATTGTGTATCGCATAGAGCAACTAGTATTAGGTAATGATATTACGATTGGAAGTCACGTAACTTCAGATATTTTGCAGCCAACATGAAAACGCTAAATACTAATTTTTCTATACGACAGACATATATGAATGTTCAAGAGAACGTTGAAGCTCCCAGATCGAAGAGTTGTGTCGGGATATTAAAAGAGTTGGGAGAGTTCATCAAATGAAAATAGTAACGGGATATAACTATAATAAAATCTGGAATCTTCA
Source organism: Clistopyga incitator (assembly GCA_947507545.1). NCBI lineage: Eukaryota > Metazoa > Arthropoda > Insecta > Hymenoptera > Ichneumonidae > Clistopyga > Clistopyga incitator. Next base: position 1,763,687 of record OX382189.1, read on the forward strand.
TGTAGTGGAAGAGCTGTGGTAGGCAAAATTACGCGTCTAACCCTTGTCGCTAACTGCTGGAATGGAAATATCGTAAACAGAGAGAGAGCGACAACAGCGCGTATACAAGGAAGCGTGTGTACTATACAGAGCTCAAAAATAAGTGTGACGAGCTTCATCACGAATATTTAGAGCCAAAAATTTTTTTGAAACCTTCTAACACTGAAACTAAGCGTCGGCCCACTTTTGAATTAGGCTTAAAAAATTCGTTATGTGATTCATTATTTTTGATACTTTTTAGAGATTTTTAAATTTGCGCCAAATAATTAAATTTTCAAAAAATCATTTAAAAATGAGGCTTTATCAAAAAAATGTAAAAAAAAAATTGAGAGCGTTTTTTCAGCCGAGGACTATAACATACAAAAATTGGAACTAATCTGGAGGGGTTGGGGTCAAACATTGACCGAGTTCGCCCGAAATACCTCATATTCAGCTCAAAAGTACTATATCCAAGATATATTTTTATTATAATTAAGATATATAGGCGGTATATCATATATATCTGTTATATATCTCAGATGTATATTGAATACATTATAAAATATATATTCTCATATAATTTATTTTCATGCGGGGAATTAGGTATTCGCAAGAGAATCATTTTATGTGTTAGAGGGCATTCACATGATTAAGGCCTTTGGAGAACTTTCAATTTCAACAATTTCGTAGTATCATTGCTACATCCATTCGTAACTTGATTTACGTTTTAATATAGAGTTTTTATAAGATAAACGTTAGAATTTACCATACTATAATAGGTTACAGCTAATTGCAGCTATTAAAAGAACCTGTATCGAGTTACTTCCATTTTAAATGACCCTCAAAATTTCTGCATCTTCAAAAAAAAAACTTTAGCACGCTGTAGCACCGTGACATTAGTTCTGAGAGGAAAATGTTTATCACCTTTTTGTTCCTCTTTAAATTCCCCGATGGCGAATATTTTTGAAAAAAAAAAAAAATTATTTGAAATTAAGACGATCACTGCGAGTTGAAAACTTTGGCACGCTGCATCTTTTTCATTTTGACTCGGAGAGAAAAGTTTGTACGAGACATCTTCTTTCTTTTCTTATTTTAAGGTGGCGGTTATATGTGGGTAGTTATTTGGACTTTTGTCTTTGACAGCGGTTCCTGACTAGAATATTAATCATAGGCAAAAATGCCGAAGGACTTTTTTGTAGTACTCTCGATTATCTAGTGGCGGGTTCCGCCGGATTTTTTCTTAAGGGTGAAAAATTTTTGTTTTGCCATTTGAAAACTTTGGATCGCGATATCTTGGCCAGATCACCTCCTAGAGAAAAAAACATATGTGGCTCTTCTATTCCTTTTTCGATTATTTAGTGGCCGGTTCCGCCAGATTTTTTAAAGAGCAAAGACATTTTTTCCGATGTTTTAAAGTGGCAAAAAAAATTTTCTTCGCCTTTAAAAAAAATTCGGCCGATCCCGCCACTAGATAATCAAATAAACAACAGAAAAGGCAGATGTATTTTTTTCTCTAGGAGGTGATCTGACCAAGATATCGCAGTCCAAAGTTTTAAAATGGCAAAAAAGAAATTTCTTTGCTGTTAAAAGGAAATCCGGCGAAACCCGCCACTAGATAATTGAAAAAGGAACAGAAAAGGCACATATGTTTTTTTCTCTAGGAGGTGATCTGGCCAAGATATCGCAAACCAAAGTTTTTAAATGGCAAAAAAAAAATATTTCTTCGCCCTTAGAAAAAAAATCCGGCGGAACCCGCCACTAGATAATAGAGAGTACTACAAAAAAGTCCTTCGGCATTTTTGCATATGATCAATATTCTAGTCAGGAACCGCTGTCAAAGACACAAGTCCAAACAACTACCCACACATAACCGCCACCCGAAAAGTACGAATAACCGCCACCTCAAAATTAGAAAAGAAAGAAGATGTCTCCTATAAACTTTTCTCTCCGAGTCAAAATGAAAAAGATGCAGCGTGCCAAAGTTTTCAACTCGCAGTGATCGTCTTAATTTCAAATAATTTTTTTTTTTTTTCAAAAATATCCGCCATCGGGGAATTTAAAGAGGAACAAAAAGGTGGTAAACATTTTCCTCTCAGAACTAATGTCACGGCGCTACAGCGTGCTAAAGTTTTTTTTTTTTTTGAAGATGCAGAAATTTTGAGGGTCATCCATTTTAATAATCCTATTTAATTTATGGAAAAACATTGAAAGCAATACGTACCTACCCAAAAGTGTTCGGTGAAAATATAAAGTTTCCCGAGGAAAATTTGTGAAATTGAGCAACTGTATCGAAAACGCCTAACCAATCTTTTTGATGACATGCAAAATAGAGCAACTCAAACTTTATGCCTTACATTTCCTTTGAAATCCCAATTATTTGATATTTAATAATACTACTGACGGCCAAATAGCAGAAATCTCGCCAGTTTAAGCTGTTTTTTCTATAAACAATCTAAGCCACGACTAATTTCCTGCAGGATAATATTGTACAATATTCTTCTCGAAAACCGAAATGATATAAATGTTAATTTTTATCTTAACGTAGACTAGCTAAATTTTTACATAACATAGCTGCAAGTTTTCTATGTACTATGAATGCGGGCTGCTACCGTAGCTGTTCTCCGGAATAATCAATTTAACTACAAAACATTTTCACAACAGATTTTAAACCATACCCCTTATATAACTAGTGTGATTGCGCTCTATCTTTCTCCGCTTCACAAATGAATTATTACCAGGCAGAACTCATGGACTGAATTTATATTTGCTCATAGAATTTATGCAGAAATTGTGGGGTTAGTTACAAATTGATCTAGAGTTTCGTTGCAGCAAAATAAATTTTATCGCGTTTGAAACTCAGTATTTGATTTACAACACGAATGAAAATTAATGGACAAACTCCTTACCTCGAAACCCTAATACGATTAAAAATAACGTATCAGGCACGATGGTTCGAGACTAATATTATTGCAACGAAGGAGTCGATATAAGACCCTTAAATTATTTATAGTCCAAATACAAAATTCCTGATATATTATTCATTTTATCGTGTGTTATAAGATACATTGGAGGAGGTTCGAAATAGTAGGTTGGGGGTACTTTGAATACGAGTCATGGGTTCCAAAGATCGATGGTCGCGATTAGGCTTCATTCATTATGCAGCGGGTTGCCAGGCACAGCGCCCACTGAGAGGAAAAATAAATGCGAAGGAAGTAAGAAGATACAGCGTAAAATAAAAAAAAATCATGACGGGATGCTCACTGGTGGAACGAAGAATTGGGGAGAGAACTGTAGGCAGTGATTCGTGAGATTAAATAAGCGACAGAGGAAAATAAAAATCAAAACTGTCATTCGTAAAGCTGCAGAGCTGCCAATTTATGTGCTATTCAATCAACCGATTATTTTAATTCTTTTCCGAATTTAACTGTGGCGTTTATCTCAGCTCATGATCATTATAAGTAATGGATATATTCGCATTGCAGAACCGCCACTGGCAACTGGTTCGACGAGATGCCCGGACCCGAACGGGCGCTACAGAAGTGCTACAAACTGTTCAGTATTCTACGTGTGCCTCACAGGCAGTCCGATTGAATTCACCTGTCCGCGTGGACTGGTGTACAATGACGTGAGTAGCAATTTTTATTATGCAATTTCCGTCTTCCTCAATATTCATGAAATTTACAGAAAGTTAGCGAAGTAATACGTGAAATACGGTACATATATCATGAATCATAAGGCGTGAAAGGTTATACATATATCAGCCGTTCCATGCGAACTCGACCTTGGTATGACTTGAACCACTTAGATTGCCTCCCGATCCCGATTGACCCGATTTTTTACGGTATCATTTGATCTTTAACCGTCGACCACCCTTTTTATTAGATTTTCTTTATAACCCATTTATATACTTATGATTTTTTATAACGAAAATACCGAACGCCATTTCGAATAGATCTGTAAAAATTCTTATAAATTCTGTATTAGGTATCAATATTTTTACGCTTGGGCCTAAAGTGAGTCAGACCTCACTTCGATTTTTTACAAATTTTTCGCAAAACAAAAATTGCGAAAATTTTTAAATCTATTTTATTGCAAAAGAAATTAGACCTAAGTACTCGGCGAGTTAACATGTACATGAAATAATGAAACAATTTACCACTTTTTGCAAACTCGACAAGCATTAAGATCAAAATTTTTTTTACAATAAAATTACGCGATTACTTCATAAACAATTGTTCCTTTAAATGCAAGAACCGTTCAATTTTTTTTATTGTTATTATCGTTATTATTTTATTAATATTAATAATCTACAACTTCTTACAAATAGAGACAGTACATCGCTAGAGTTTTTTTGACCACTCTGCTTTTTGGTATAGAATATCAGTCGCATAAATGTACTTGTTTTAATTGTTTCACCCAAGAAGGTTTTTTTGAAGGGTTTCACAATTTGTTGCATAGTGTTCAGGCACTTACGTTTTGATAAAACGGACAGAATTGCATATTGCATTCGCTCTTCACGGGCCTGAATTATCTTTTTACGAGTTCAACTGTCTTCAACGAGATATACATGAACAATCGTTATATTAAATACTGGTTCTTCCAATTTTTTGAACAGGTGCAATGTTATAATCACACTTCATTGAAGTATCAAATACCCACATACTTGGGTATTCGTTGTCAGTTAGAAAGCTGATTTAAACGTTATCTTTCGATTTAAAATGTATTGTAGTGTAAATTTCCCAACACGCCAAACATCACACGATAAAGTCCACAAGAGTTCTTCCTTTTATTTTTGTATATTGCGGCCAGGGACTTACACGGCAGGACGAACTCTCTGATCCATTCGGGACCAAGTTGCTTTTGCCCCACTAGCCACAGCTTTAAAAAAATGTAGAATGCCGGGAATCTTTTGGGTGGTTCTCGTGAACAGAATAAAATCAATCCAAATAATCCAAATCAATTCCAAAATAAAATCAATCTTTTAGTTGTAATGAAGCGACGTGAAGAGAAGATTCTATTCTCCTACAAATTCCCTATAATTCTATAGTACAAAATTTCTGTCCTCGATCGACCTTTATGAGTCACCGCACGCCGCGGCTTTCATTATTCGCACACGCACGCTACAAAACACAGACAGCATACGAGAGAGGACGATAGTTTATGGAAAACCTATTAAGACTATTATTTAACGTGGGACGGTTTTGAGCGACCGGTTGTCTATCCGAATCAATTCGAATAAAACATAGCCAAGGCTGTATGCGCGGGATGACCCCCAGTCTTCACCCGCGATCGGATATTTCGCCGATTGCCCACCGAGAGCCGATTTAGTCCGTTCGACCCGCAATTGCTGGGTCAGCAAAGTTAGTGCCGATTCAGCTTAGAGTGCATTGACACCTTGAGTGCTCGAAGCTGGTGGCGAAAATAATTGTTGGAATTATTTTCGCGACGGCAATGAAATCCAACGATTTGATTAAGTTAATTTCTTATATAGAAAATCTGGGGTACTACAGTAGTATTATCAAAAATACTGCTATTTTGCTAAAAGACATGCTCCAAGGATGTTTCGATTTAAAATGTATTGTAGTGTAAAGTTCCCCACACGCCAAACATCACAATATAAAGTCCACAAGAGTTCTTCATTTTATTTTTGTATATTGCGGCCAGTGGCTTACACGGCAGGACGAACTCTATGATCCATCCGGGACCAAGCTGCTTTTGCCCCACTAGCCACAGCTGTCAAAAAATGTGGAATGCCGGGATTCTTTTGGGTGGTTCTCGTGAACAGATTAAAAACAATCTTCCAAAATAAAATCAATCTTTTAGTTGTAATGAAGCGACGTGAAGAGAAGATTCTATTCTCCTACAAATTCCCTACAATTCTATAGTACAAAACTTCTGTCCTCGATCGACTTTTATGAGTCACCGCACGCCGCGGCTTTCATTATTCGCACACGCACGCTACAAAACACAGACAGCATACGAGAGAGGACGATAGTTTGCGGAAAACCTATTAAGACTATTATTTAACGTGGGACGGTTTTGAGCGACCGGTTGTCTATCCGAATCAATTCGAATAAAACATAGCCAAGGCTGTATACGCGGGATGACCCCCAGTCTCCACCCGCGATCGGATATTTCGCCGATTGCCCACCGAGAGCCGATTTAGTCCGTTCGACCCGCAATTGCTGGGTCAGCAAAGTTAGTGCCGATTCAGCTTCGAGTGCATTGACACCTTGAGTGCTCGAAGCTGGTGGCGAAAATAATTGGTGGAATTATTTTCGCGACTGCAATGAAATCCAACGATTTGATTAAGTTAATTTTTTATACAGAAAATCTGGGGTACTACAGTAGTATTATCAAAAAAACTGCTATTTTGCTAAAAGACATGCTCCAAGGATGTAGCACGATAAGATATTTGATTAACTAATCATGAATGTTCAAGTAAAAAGAAATTATTTAGTTTATCATTGACACTTGAAAACCATCACATAATATATAATTTAAAATCACTTTTTACATTAGAAAAAATATACAATCCCATTTCACATTTAAAGATTGACTGGTGGTAATGCCAATAATTCGAAAGTCAGATACAACCTTCGAAGTTGAGGGAATATAAAATCACTGCATTTCTTAAGAAAATAAATATAAAACAGTTCACTTCTCTATAATAGATCGAAATAAAATAAAATACTAATAATTCAAATAAACTGGTATATATATTTTGCTGTGAAATATTGAGGTCACGGAGATGCGAAAAACGACTGAATTTTTTGAATTGTTTTTTCCACTCGGATTTTGACTAATCGAAGGGCGGTATTAGAGGCTATCCAACAGATTTATATGGGAAATTTCTAAAAAATTTCTGATGAGATTTCATACGATTATTCTACTCATTTTCGGCGCATTTCACGCTAATTATTCTATGTGACATAGCAAAAAAATGGGTTTCTTTAAACGCGATTGAAAAATATATCCAGATACTGTCAAATGCATTCTGATTGACCGAAGTCCGAGTGGAAAAAAGATCCATCAAATACCATTCATGCTCCAAAATTAATCGGATATTGTCCTCAAGCTTTTTTGCCTCGAAACGAATACGTGAAATGGAGGAGAAAAAATTAACAGACTCGTTGCTAGGCATGTCGATCGTAACAGCCTATTTTCATACGATAAAATATTTTTTTACGAGGAAAAGAAATAGACCAGACCTACGTAATTTATGCATATGTCGAAAAGTATTTCGCAAAAGGAAGAATTCGGATTTTCATCGAAAAACTGAGATTTTTTCACAATAAAGTCTTTTGTCAGAAATCTTTTAATTAGCGTTTACATGCTTAACAAAATTATTTTCAATCAAACTATCAATTCGGTTATTCACACTAGGATGTTCCACTAACCTTTTAATTCCTTAGCAGACAACTTTTGACAGCCGGACAATCGGCCGACTGACGACACTCGTGGCGCCTGCGCATTCGCAACACCCGGCGTTCCCTGTTTCAGACAAGGAACGGCTGCTAAAAACAGCAATTTCAATATTATTTTTCTTTATCAAAATACATTCGAATGAATACATCAATAGGTATTTTGAATCGAGATTTTTATTATCTTTATGATTCCATAATCAAAACGTATTTTCAAAGAAATTCTGATTTTAAGTTTATTTTCCCTTGAAATCTATACTTTAGAAACAAAAATCGTTCATTCCATTGAAGAGAGCTTGCAAAACTAAGCAAAAAACGCACTGAACATCAATCCAAACGTTGCCACAACACCCACAATATTACCTATCCGACTTATAATTGTCACCCTGTATATATATCCCCGACCCGCCATGCTCCATTCTTGTACACGGCGGCGACGACGACGTAATCTTTTTATAATATAGAAAGATATCCAAGATGCACGGCAGATAAGACTCATTTGTATCTGGAAAATATCTGAGATATACCCAGATACATCTGATAAACATCTTGCCAATAACGGTTGCCATGACAACGATTGCCATGACAACGGTTGTTATGACAACGCACGCCACGGCAACGGTTACTATGGTGGCTATATCTCTCTATATTGTAACAGCCCCGATGGGAGCGCGCGAAACCCAATACCATCCTAGTGTTCATATATATTTGAAAATACATGGGACAGATAATTATTATACAATTCATATACACACAATCGATAGCTCAGGTATATATTTCATATATCTCGGTATATATCCCAAGATATATCCCAGATATAGTATTTTTTAGACAGGATATACGTCGTATATGAAAGATATATTTTCGGTTTATCTTGGATATATTTTCTTTCTATGGGGGAATATTCGGAAACATTTGATAACAATTTTAGTGTCAATTACGCTTTTTTTGGTTCGTCAGCAGGTTTTTTCACATGCGAAAGGAATTCCTTTTTTTTACAGTGAGGCACATGTCACGCTCCGTTCCCTTTCTTTAAGAAATGCTGTAGCGAGCGGAATAATTTGAATTTCGATTTAAAAATTTGAGAGAACGTCTATAACAGTGTATTCGATAACGGAATTCTTTTTTTCTTGAAAATTGCACATTGTGATGATCCTTTAAAGAGATAGAGGTGGTTCGCGCAAGGCTCAAGCCAATTTGGAAGTTCTGATGGCCGAATAATCATATATTATTCGTCCACATACATTTGTCATATTTTAGCTGTATATGTATTATACCGCAGTATATTAACTTTTCTATTAGGGTGTGGTTAAAAAATATGAATAAAATCTTTTATTCATTTTTTTCTATATTGAAAATGACATATCGAAAGCAGTGAAGATTTTGGATTGGATTTCAAAACCAGGATTTAAACGCATGATACTCACACAACCTTCTTTGTGAAGCATCGATTTAAAAAAAAGTTATTATTGCACTTTCGGACATATAGACGTGTCAGACAAACAGATGGAAAGGCGGATATAAGTGAATACATTTTTTGAAATATAGGAAACTACATATATTTACGGAATTTTTTTTCTCGAAAATTGCACATTGTGATGATCGTTTAAAGAGATAGAGGTGGTCCGCGCAAGGCTCAAGCCAATTCGAAAATTAAAAGAATTCAAAGAATCCATTAAAACCAAAATTCTATATACCACAAAATTTAGTCACTTAAGACCTGTAGATGTTGTATGTTGATTTGAGAAATTGAAACCCACTAACAATATAAAAATTGTGTCCTTAAATATTATTACATTCAGCTTCTTGTATTACGCAGAGGTAGAAGAGTGCAGTTTCTGGAAGCTCTAATTGACCGGAAATAGTATCGTCCAACGATTTAAAACTCTTTCTTCGTTTTAAGTCTAGCGAGTACATTCGGAAGGGGGGGGGGGGGGTTTAAAAGGTACAATTTCACGCCTCATTGGCTTGTAATCTGCCGTCTTCCATGTCCCTCCTGTAAGCGTGTGTTATCACTTTGTCTATGGACTGGTGGAGTGCCTCACGATCCTCTTTCCCAACTAGCCCCGTTTACCCCTCGTACGATAGTAGATCGATTTCCCTATTTATTGGCTACCAACTGTAGGGCCCTTTCTCAGCGTACACAGTGGTGTTCGCAAGACTTGCCTATTTCTGGGGTAAGGGTACGGTGGGAGGTAACAGACCTACAAAAAAGTAAAATAAAGGGAAAACGGCTTTCAAATGAATCTTTACATTTTTTAGTACTGTCCTAAGAGCAAATTAAATGTGCAAAATTTTTATTGAAAAATTAAAAATTTTTCATGCATAAAAAACATTTTTTATCAATCAAACTTTGAAAAAATGAAAAAAAATTATAAGCAGACCAGAGACACAACGGTCAATATAAAAATCTAAACAAAATTGAGTGTTAAAATTGAGTGCTTGACGTATCTGAAATAATATCGTAGTTAAAAAACGATGTCCAAGAGATCTACAAGTGTGTCGGATTTCGAAAGAATGACCCATAAGCAAAGCAGATTTGAGGTTACTCAAACTCGTGATGTTAAACGATGAACAGTCATCGCTACATTGTTTTATCTACACGCATAGCATTCTATATACATTTAAAATGCTGTGAGGGCTTCATATACACCATTAGTTTTAGTAGTATTGATATATAAATAACTGCAAAGTAAATTCTAGTTGTCAAACTATTGTAGTGCAGAAAGTGACACAATTGTGTCGGATTAGGCAACCGTGGACACAACCACTTTTCTACCGCGAAATGACCGGTTGCCTTTGGCCGTACAAACTACCACAAAACGACTATGAAACAACCGATATCAGTTTTGATTTTGAGAAGAAAAATAGGGTCGGTTGGAAACTGGTTGATTTACGGTAGCAATATCCCATAGACAACCATCATACGGCGTTTCAACGGGCACTACCGGAAACTACTAAAATGGTTGAATAGCGGTTACAAAGCGGTTATTTTCATGGCGTTTTCCAACCGTTGTTTTTCGGTTGTTTTGAAGTTGCGGTGATCCGATAGGGAACCGAAACTATGGAGAGACGTGAAGTGAAAGCGCAAATATTTTTGTTAGCGCCCCCTCGCGAGGGCAGCTTGAAACTTGACTTTAAATTAAAATCGCGTTTTTAATGAATGGTTGTGTAAAATGAGGATTACAATTAATGTACAACACTCTTACATTTTTATTCATACATTTCATCACAATACCCCAGGGAATTCATGATAAAAACTTCACTCCTGTAACGTATGTGATGAGAAAGTCGCGTATTGCGAATACGGTAACACGCAACGAGTTTTCTAAATGCTTTGATGAGTTCTGATAACTCTGATTTTTTAAAGCGTTTGCAGAGGCCTCTTTTGATCGTAGCCGTAATTATTTTACATACTTTTAAATGTTTCCTTCCTAAACTCCTGATTTTATTAAGTCCCCCCAAGAGATCTGCCTTTGCTATTGGCTTTTTTATGTCCTTATAAAAGCGTTCACCTGATTATCATCAGTCCTATAACCCCGCAGTCTAGGTCCTAATTTCTATAAATCCTTCATCTATGCACCCCTCTTGTGGCTCGTAGATCCTAAAAGATTTGCGACGGGGTCAATGTTCAATAGACTCGGTAACACTTCAATCCCAAGTATTGAAATAAAGAATTCCGATATATTTTTATGTGAAGATCACATTAGTGTGACTTTTCTCGACAACTCCCGTTTCGTGCACTTTATTTTCTTTTAGCGCCTTGTAACGCTTCGTTTTGTGACATTATTTTCAACGTAAGAATAATTTAATATCTCTTGGTATACTGATACTTGAATGGCTTATTTAAATGATTGCAGGACTATGGAGTATGTGACTACGTCTATAACGTAGATTGTCAGGGTGCAGCGACACCCATACCAGAACCTCTTCCCCAACCGGAGCTTCCCCAACAGCCTCAACAGCCTCAGCAACCTCAACAACCCCAGCAGCCGCAGCAACCTCAACAACCCCAGCAGCCTCAGCAACCTCAACAGCCCCAGCAGCCTCAGCAGCCTCAACGTCCTGAGCCGACTTTCCCGCCTAGTGCATACCCTGAAAATCCTTGGTTAGCGAGGGCATCAGAACCTGATGCATGGCATCAGAGGCCCGTGAGTTCGCAAGCAGAGATCGATATGAAAGAGCAAGTCTGGAACGGTCAAAGTGGAGCGTCCATAGAGCCGGATGAAACAGAAATTCCTACGATACAGCATCCATGGGATTTGATGCACAAGGTGCCCGCAGAATTGACAAAAGTACCGTGCACAAATGGCTTGGTTCATCGACTCAACGATTCCTGTAGCAGTGTTGTCGTCTGCAGGGACAAACGTCCCAAGCTTGTCCAGTGCTCTGAAGGCCAGACTTATGACAGACCTTCGGACTCTTGCCTCCACTACTCTATTGCAAAATGGTAATAACTATGATTATAAACAATTCAATAATTTTAAGCTTATTTACTTCAAGAAATCGATGTACCTGGTTTTTATAAGTGCTAATTGCATTCTTTATTTTTGTTCACAGCTAATCAAGCAGGCATCCTAGACCACGTATGTTTCATACACTGCATAAAATCGGGTGTTAAATATCAACCTTTTGCGGTGTCCATATGAGTGTACATCGATAGCTGTATGAATTGGCTGGCATTCAATAACTGGTGTCAATGTACAATATAGCCTCAAAACTTTCAACACATTTCACTCAAAAACATGTAAACGAAGGTCCATGTATCTTCTGGATTTTGTTCTCTGTAACTCCGCGTTCATCACTAACAATACATTGATTCTTATTAACTCATCTCGAAGACAAATATTTTTCGAGGTGTTAATCGAATAAATCAAATCGAGTGAATCGCTTTTGTGAATATAATATTGTCGACAATATCACTTTTAACACCAACTAGGTAAATATTGGTCACACCAATCGCATTTAACACCCTGGATTTTCAACTGTGTACCCCCCCGCAACAATAAAGAGTATGAAAAGAGTATTAGAATAATAACTTCAGGGAAAGTATAAGAAATATATAATATTGGACGAAACCATACTCCAATTATAGGCATATTCAAGTATTGAGTACGAAATGAGTTTACAAACAAATATCTGAGTGTTTTTCAATTAAATTTTTTAATGGATTAATTTTAGTTTAGAATTAATATTTGTAGTGAATAATTTTCGATACTCGAGTATTTTTTCGTATATTCATTTCATACTTAATACTCGAATCCTCATTTAAAAATATATGGCACGTCCAAAGTCGAAATATCGTAATCTAGAGCCAGTTTTCAAACATTCTCGTTGGTCGTCGATGGCTTTGAAGTATAGCCGCCTTCACACTAATATGATCACGCGATCACGTATTGCCCGCGTTAGAAATGGTTGTTTTTTTCGCAGTCGTAAATTAAATGTACTTTTCTTCACGTAATAAAAGACATGGCAAATTGAATGTCGATTCTAACGAAACAATGAAGCAGAAATAGACTAAAGTAGAGTCACGAATTATACAAGCTTGCAAATATCGTGTTTAGCTACAAGAAAGGATAAATGAATGGAAAAGACCGCTAGTGAAGCGAGCGGGTTGTTGCTAGTATGAGTGTAATTGGAGAGTGATTTCGTATAATACGAACTCCACATAGTTTTCCTTCAATACTCTTGTCATAAAATTTTTCTTTGCGCGGGCTGCCAGCTAAATATACAACACAATAATAATTTTGGTAGCCAATTATAACAACAACAACGACAAAATCAATAATAATAATAATAATAATAAATAAATAAATAAATAAATAATCATGAGCTACTGCTTTGAGTATCGTTTGTTATATTTGTGACCCATCCTATTCCCAGACCTGAGAATCAACCGAAATCGGGCAGAAATAATCATCTAACGAAAATGGAACTGGGATTACGTAATCAAACAAAGTTACGCAAAGTATTCCACAGACTTGTTAGTAGTTATTTAGAAATGAAGGTAAAATTCATTAGGGATGAATGAATTGGCCCATTGCTCCAAATGATTTATTTCACTCTGTTTCATTCTTCATAGTGTAACGTAGTAAAATTGCTATGGTTCATGCCGGCTCCTCGCGATACGACGACTCCCGACAGGTCCGTAGAGCCTCTCAAGAGCAACGAATATTTTACTAATTCCCGATTATTATTTTTTTATTTTTTATTTATGCACGAGAGATAAGGCGTTCCCGATGAGTATTTGTCGATTTTTGTCCGCCGAATTCCCTGGAAGCAGTGAGATTGAGTACGCTTACGAGGCGTATAATAACGCTCACGAGACATCACTCACTTCCGAAGATATCCAAGGAGTCGCCAAGCGCAGAGTGTGCAGTACTATCGCACATCACCCTTCTACGTCGATGCCGATCGCGCTGCGTTGCGACGTCCCGATTTTGATTTCCCGCGCCAGGTATTGAGTAAAATAGAGTTTTCATACTTTCCCGCTTTCTATGTAAACCGCGTTTGCATGCGTTATGATATAGAGGGCGTGACAGTAAGAAGGAAAAGGGGAAGAAGCGCGAAAGAGCGCCGCAACCGGATGTAGTTTTGTTGTTAAGACATCCGTTGTCGTTACGCAGAAAAAAAGAAACGTTCCTGTATAAAATAAAACTTGTTCGTTATCCTTAAACATTCTCGTCTCATTTAATTATTCCACCTTGCGGTTCTCATTATTCTATCGAATAAACCAATACCAGGAGCGCCAACTATTAGGTCTAGTTAATAGATCGCGAAAAGTTAGAGTTGGCAGCAAGCAAGCAGCTTCTTTTATTTCCGCAGGAGTGTCGGAGGAGTATATAGAGATAGAGAGAGAGAGAGAGAATTTCGGTTACGGCATTTTTGTCGAGGTAAGCGCCGTCTCTTGTAATTGTAATTTTGTATTATCCGACAAATAAATCGGGAACGATCGTGTTGTGCGGTGTGAGAGTGGTTCGCGACATAATTTATTATCTTAAACAGTGGAATGAGTAGCTGTTCTTTTATCGGGGAGGGTACGTGTGTAGCGGAAAAATGTGTAATATTGAGTGTTGCGAGAGTGAAAATCGTACCCGATGCGCTGCGTGAGTGTGAAAGAAGGAGAGAGAGACGGCCGAGATCGCGTCGCTTAACATTTTTTAGAAAATTCAATCCTTCAAGAGTTATTAGACATTTTTTATGTCGATTTTAATTATTTTAATGTCGAATAACTCTTAAAGGAGTGAATTTTCTGAAAAATGTTGAGATACCTTTTTTGTAGAGCATTAAATTTCCAACAAAAATAATCATTTGATCTTCGAAAATATTAATTTGTCTGGTAGTTACAAAAATAAAAAATTCATACAAGAATTTGAAAAAACAAATCAATGTTTAAGGCGCGATTACGAGAAAACGGCTCGTTCTACGTAAATTTACTAAGAGAGCTTTTTTGTAGGAAATTTTTCAGATTCATAATTTACAAGTTTTGGGTAATAAATACGGTAGATGTAAAATAATCGATAGTTGTAATGATACACCCCTTAATATTAATATTAAGGGCTCAAACTTTCAGGATAATTTTTTTTTGTCATCTTGAACAATATTTTTAGAGTACCATTAAAAATATATATATATATATATATATATATATATATATATATGTCAAAGGGTACATGTCAGGTCCATATCGGAGGATTTGTGGTACTTATCGGGACATTTGGCACATATGGGGACGGACCTCGTATTTTTCTATATGAAAGGGATCATCCTAGCACCGGTCCCCACAATTCTGTGTATACGTAATGCATATTATGGGGACCTACTTAATTCCATGTAAAACGGTAATTGCGAGGACCGATCATATTACGAATCGCGCGAAGGTTATGTCAACTTAGAATCTGGAAAATAGTTTCGATGCAATCAATCGTATCTGAACTTATTGTACGCTTAATTTGGAGTTAGTAGAACTATGAATGAACTGCTCCTCGTTTTGTTGTATACACCATCCAAATTCATTCAAATTAAGCTATTTTAGCATAGTTCCTTAGCATATGTCAAATCAATCTTTGATATTATAGGGAACTATGATAATGTCAAAGATCCTGTGGCACGGTTTTATATTTATTAGATATTCAGTTCCTCTTTAACGTTGTAGTTAATAGGGTTTCAAAGTTTTTATTGCAATTCATTCCCGCAAGAATCTTCAACTCGAACCGTATATTCGTCATTCTACGGGTATGACTGACGTCTTTATTATAAACATAATTCTGAAAGAAATCGAAGCACAAATTAAACAGTTTTATTCGGAGAAATATATATGGTTGGCAAAGCACAGTATTTGTCTTGTCAAAAATTAATATATTCCAGATATTTTTGATACAGCAATCCGAGCTCTGGTCCCCATAATTATCCTTACAACATAATGGACTATGCGGTGTTGTAAAGAGTATTACGGGGACCATTCTTACACATACTTTCATACTGTGATACTGATAAAGGAATTCCATGACCGAATATATCATATATGAAGAAGTTGAAATGTAGTAGCCCTCAATACAAAATTATGATAACAGACCCTTTGATCCTTTTTGTCCGGTCGCAATTTATACCGGTACAGTATAAAATTTGACACGTGAGTGCATCGTGTTTAGTACTCACATTCTACTGCACTACAAAATTTCAATGAATCATTATAATTACCAGTTGTTAAGAAGCATAGCCTATATTGACGAAAGATATAACTGAAGTAAATTTTGTCGGCCAAATGCGATTTATGTTTTTATCAGATTGTATATAAATATACACTGATATAAATGCTCCCTAGGATCAGGCATTAATTCAATATTTTTTCTTATATATTTATTATAATCATTGATGAAATGAAGTTTGACATGATTGTGCAAATCATAATTGTTACTAAGTCTATTGATAATGTCTATTCTGTCTTCGCAAGAATGTAAATATTGTCGAACACGGATATCAGCAGAGGTCGATTTTTTTCACGCGAATGTGAAACATTGTATTACATTGTTGTTGTTCAGCGTTTTAACGCGTTTTAATTGCGTTATAACGGTCATTTCAGCAACCGAAACTCAATCGAAGGTTCTATTGTACTATCCATGCAAGCTGTTTTTGGGCTGAAATTGTATCAAATATAGGTTGGATTATATGCAACATACATATTAATCGCGTAATCAATTATATGTAGTTTTGGTCCCCGCAAACACCAATACACTGCATTCTAGCTTCGGACTCCATATTGACCCTTACATCATAAAACACTGATATGTAAAGACTGTTTTGGGGACCGGAACAAAGTGTATTGGTAATTGTGGGGACCGAAGCGAATGTGACAGACTTATCTTCCTCAGTATATCAATTATTATTGCATTAATTGGATAACTTTTGGCATAAGTGTGCAGGTTTTTTGGGCTAGTAAGCTATGTTTTACCTCTGCTCTCTAAAATTATTTGACATGACACTGAAATGCGTGGTAATGGTCATCGTGGTATCCTAGCCTTAAACTGGCGGATTGTTTGTCGCGTATTTCTCTCTATTTACGATTATAACTCATCCTCATATGTGTATTGGCCAAAGGACGAACAACCATTATTTAAAGAATAAATTATATTGATGACTCTGACGTATCCGTGGATTGCGTTATAATGGTCAAACTTTCATTGGGTTTGACCTTTCTTAGAGATCAAACTCAATCGGAGAGAAGTTAGTTATGGTCAATATTCTAAGGGTAATTATTCGAGGCTTCTATTTTACTATCCATGAAAGCGGTTTTTGAACTGAAATCGAATCAAATACGGGTTGGAATGTGTGCAACATACGTATTAGTCGAGTAGTCAATTATGTGTCGTTTTAGTCCCCGCAAACACCAATACACTGCACTCTGGCTTCGGACTCCACAGTAACCTTTACATCATAAGATACTGATATGTAAAGACTGTTATGGGGACCAGAACGCAGTGTATCAGTAATTGTGGGGACCAAACAAAGATTTCGCATGCATAAATATGTGCTTGTTTCATTTTTAAGAAAGTCCTCGTATAAGTAACAATTCAAGCGTCACATAGTAACAAATAAAGTTCACATCTCTTTTTTCGATTAATTGTCGCAAATGTAATCGAACTCGTTTTTACGCCTTTGGTCCTCGCAAATACATTTACCTAGTAGACCAATGGTTTTATGTACAGAATTCATATTGTTTTCCAATTTTTGGCGAATTCCATGGAACAAGTAAAGTATTCAATTTTGTGTAATAGTTAGTGAACCCGCTCTGATTCCACAAGGGCCACAGTTTTTATCGTTTGAGAAATCATTTAGTTAAAAATATAATGTTATTGTAAAGATGAAAGATATGGTGATTTTCACTTTAAAACGTTGTTTCGTGCCGTATAACTAAATTTTTAATCCGCAACAGGCTTATCTGATGTTCGTGTCTTTTATACTGACGGAAAAGGGTATTCTGACGTGCGTGGGAACTTCCAGCCGAATAAGTTGGACCCCACATTAACCAATTCGCAAATATAGCCAAAGGTCCTGTATATAGCCAAAAGACATATAAAAGTAAAATCTCTTTATATCTTCTCTTTCGCAATATACATGACAATGCCGATGGAATTGTACACTTATAAATCCTGTTGTAGACCTTTGTACACCAATTCCCGAATATGTATAATTGGACCCAATATTTACCCTTTGACATATATATATATATATATATATATATCGTGTCACGACAGCTATATTCATTTATACCTGTTTCAGAGCCTTGTGTTTGGAGCCATGTATCTTGTTTTTCAGCAGTACGCGTCGCTTCGATGAGAGCTTCTTGTTCTTCGGCCGAACCCTCCAAAAGCCGGTTATATACTGTAATGAAGAATTTATTATTATAAGATAATTCAAATGAAATTTTATTTGATTCTTTCAATTACTGACCGGTTGAAGTAACCTTGATTGAAATAATATTTTCAATTCATTCTTTCAATTACCGACCGTCGAGCTTACCCGTGATTGAAATTACCGACGGCTAGAAACTTCAGCCGTCGATCATGCAAACTTCTCACCAGCCGATATTTCAGCTGAGCAAAATGACCGACACCTGGAAATACTTAGGGGCTAATATTTTATAATAAATAATACTTACTATTAATTCCGTACAAAATTTCTCGAGCTATCGGCGAGTCTTCAAATTTGCGTCGCTCAAGCTTTTCGTACCCGCACTTTATCACTTGACGGCCTCTAAAAGTACCTCTGTTGTATGCTATTGTGATGACACGAAGAGGCGCCCACCCCAAAATAAATTTTAGGCGCTTCAAAAGTATGTCACTTGATACACCCCGCAGATTTATACATCAATTAGCATTGCAACGACGTCTAATTCTAATACTATCAGTTATAGCTATTTTTAACAGAGCGAGAATACACGATTGAAGGATGTGATCTGCCACTATTGTAACTCGTTAATCTCTTGCGTGATTGTCGAACAACTAGATATCTTTTAACAGTTCAACAGTTTCGATACATATAAATTTCAGCTAGTGTTGCATTTGAGCGAGGTGATCCGAGGAATAAATGAATATCAGAAATCATCTCGAAACGTCAACCAATCGAGCCCTCTCCTATCGTCCTGTCAAACCGAGATTATCGTAACCCGATGGAGACGCGAGATTAGGTTATATATAACAAAACAGTTGAACTCATCGCAAGGAAATACCAACAAATAATAATCTTTGTTTTTTGAGTGAGGCGACCACGTTAGGAGGCTCATTTTCACTGATTTCTTAAGATTTATTTTTTTGGGTGCAAGGAATTTATCAGAATTCAACCAACTTTAGACGACGTTGGAATTCTTTCAACACCTCCGACTTATAGCTTATACAAAATAAGTGCTAGGTTCCACGGTCTTAAAATTTGAACGATTGCAAATATCGCTTTGAAATTCTTGCAGCACATTCTTGCATAGTTAAGGGGAGGTTCCTCTATAATTGACCGACAAATTACACTAAGTTAAGGAATTAATTGTGGATGAACAATAAGACGTAATAAGCTAGTTTTTTTTTTGGAAATCTTTATTTATGCTTCAATTGTAATAACATTTTTTTTTTTCAGAATGGCGTCCAAGATGGCGACTGATACATGAAGTGCCCTCTGGTTCCATGCAAAACTGCGTGCATTCCTCACTCGTCGATTTTCAATCTAGAATTGAAAAACAATTTTCATTTTAAAACTGAATAAGTACAGAATAGAATGAACCTAAGAAATCGAAAAAATATTGAAAAATGACAAAATGGCGGACATGTGAGTGAAAAAAAAAAAAATCCAAAAAACGAACTTTCAAGTTCACATGTCCGCCATTTTTTCATTTTTCAATATTATTTCCATTTCTCAGGTTCATTCTATTCTGTATGGATTCAGTTTCAAAATGAAACTGGTTTCATGATTCTAGATTGAAAATTAACGAGCGAGGAATGCACGCAGTTTTGCATGAAACCGGAGGGCACTTCATGTATCAGCCGCCATCTTGGACGCCATTTCGTATAAATAGACATTTTTTTTTA
Organism: Clistopyga incitator; assembly: GCA_947507545.1. Lineage (NCBI taxonomy): Eukaryota > Metazoa > Arthropoda > Insecta > Hymenoptera > Ichneumonidae > Clistopyga > Clistopyga incitator. The sequence goes on from OX382189.1 coordinate 1,783,701, forward strand.
TTACAATTGAAACATAAATAAAGATAAGATAAAAAAACAGCTTATTATGTCTTGTTGTTCATCCACAATTAATTCCTTAACTTAGTGTAATTTGTTGGTCAATTATAGAGGAACCTCCCCTTAAGATAACGATATATGCAATACAAAAATACGATTTTTTACCCTCCTAACGTGAATTCCCCTCGTAAGAGTAGAAATGATTCAAACTTCATGCATTGTAAATAATGTTCAGTTGATCCAACGAATATTCAATTTATTTACACGTTGACAAGAGAAATAATTTTCGGACGCAAATCACAGGTGGCCCACGAATTCAAACAGAGTAGTGCCTTTGCAGATTCACTACTCAGACGATTGCGGTGTTTCCTGATTGTTAATGCAGCTCGGGAGAAAAGGCGTTCGGCGGGAACTGAGGTAGCCGGAATGCTGAGAAAATCTCGCGCCATGCATGATACGACGGGGTATCTCGCTTTGTTTTGAGACCACCAGTAAAGTATATTAACGTCTTGATCAGCACGTTTCGCGGCAAGATAGTCGTCCATTTCTTGTCTCCACGCATTGTCGGTGTCATCCGTGGAAAGACCGCAACTCGTGGTATTTCGTTCGAACAGGGATTTCAAATCAAGGTCGTCATCATCAGCTTGCTCCCCTTGTTTCGCTTGATCCAGAGGCGACCAAGGTGAATCTTGTGTAAAAGAGGGTTTGGATTTTTAAAAAAATAATATTCCGATAAATGTCCTCGAACTTTTTGGATGATTCTTTGGCGATTTCTCTACCTCAGGAGGTGAAGTTAGATGTTTCAGTTTTGTGGCGGGGATCAAGAATCAAAATCGCACAGTAGATCCAGTTTGTTTTCCATAATGCTTCGAGAACTTTTTTCGGCCCATATCAAGAGCTTCTTGGAGACAGATATCGACTTCATCTTTACTTGACTGACCCTCCAAGTTTCGGATCGAGGACTCAATTTTATCGACAAGCATATTGAACCCTAGCACCACCAATGGTAACGTCACGTACTTTTCTCCACCAAGTGCATCTGACAAGGTCTTGAAGTACCGTAGGTACTTATTCACTCGTATCAGGAGAGCCCATTCCGCACTTGAAATTCGCAACATCTTCAAGCTGTCGATAATGTCGCACAATAAATTTAGTGCATTTTGCATTCAGTTCCCTGTATCAATCATGCTGTGGGTTGAATTCCATCGCGTAGCGACGTCGACGTTTGGAGACAGCATCTTAATTCCGAAGGTTTCGCAGCAGCTTTTGAATTTATTGTGCCATTGTTCCGAATGTTTTATTTTCTTGAACAGCGTCCTTAATTTCGTGACAGCATTAGCGGGATTTCCTTCATTGCAAGAATCATCATCGCCTTTCTCGTTAGATTCTTCGTCGTCCGTGTCACCGTCTGGACTCACTTTTAACACAGCGATGAGACCTTGAGCAGCTAAATTCAAGATATGAGCGAAGCAACGAAAGTGTTGGTCCTCGGAATTAAAATAAGCAGTCTCTCCAAATCGCGTCAGCTCCGATAATACCTTCATAAATGTTGTATTGACAGCCGCGTTATCGACCGTTATGCCTTGACACTTGTATTCTAATCCGCAAGCTAGGAGAGTCTCGTAGAAAATACTTGCTATATCTTTGACAGTATGTTGGCCGTTAAAAGGAGCAAAATCGATGACGAGCGATCGTAGCTGCCATTGTTCATCGATGAAGTGCCCAGTTATGCCATAATGTGATTTTTTGGCAATGGACGTCCATCCACCGAGAGTGAAGGAGTTTTTGGAGCTATTTTCTCTCAAGATTTTGAAGGCAGCTTCACGCATTGCCGAATATCGAGCTTGTACCATCGAGTGTATTTTGCTGCGATCGCTTTTTCTTTTAGATACCGAAAAAGTTCCTTCGTCGAGATATCGTCAAAGAAACTTATCGGCAAGTATTTCGTTGATACCCAATCGACCAACATATCGTTGAAAACATCTTAATGGAATACTTTTGTCTGTTAAATCGAGGAGAAATGCTGTGGGTTTTGTTTCAAATATGTGTACGTGTTCTTAAGGTAATCTAAGCGTACGGTCCGAGGAAATGTGAGATTCAGAAAGAATCCAGGGAGAATTTTGAACGTTTCCCTCTCCATCTGGGTTTGATTCATACGAGTCAAGAAAAATTAACAAATTATTTTCATTAAAAAAAAATAGGTTGACAGTTAATTTGTTAACTATGATTTAAAAAAAATCAATTTGTTAATCATTTTTGGAAATGAATATTATGCAAAATCAATCTTTCGAACATCTTCTACATGCTTGATGTTTTCGGATTCGTATTTCACTGGGAAACGTTTGAAATTTTTGCGGTATCTCTCTGAATCTAACTTTTCCTGAGATTGTACCGCTCAGAATACCTTAATATCTATCTATCCCTATTTCGGTGTTTTTTTCAGGGTACACTTGGAGATACTCTTTGAATTGGTATCGCTTCAAGTGCCTCTGCAAGCCTGTCGTATTCCCGTCTTTCATCTTTATTTTTCGTTCTTCCGTATTTGCCTCTTGCTTGCAAGATTTGCATGTGGCAAACTTTTTATTTTTTTCGTCGAATTTGAAGTCGAACATAACTTGTGGAACTGCCGGATGGGATTGCTACAACTGTTACATGAGAATAAATATCCGACATATATGGTAAATCAATGAAATGATTTTTTTTTATTCGTGTTAGATTTTATCGTACCTAGCATCGCGTTAGTGGCCATTTCGTGTGTTGTTTTCCGAGCGCTTGTGTCGGTAGGTGCAGCACGACATTCCATTGTTGGGTATGGGTTCCCAATTGCTTTAAGATTAGATTAATTTTTTATTAAATGCCTATAATCTCTATAGACATTCACGATTTTATTGGCATGTGTCAAGCTCGCTCGATCGTGATCGTAAAATCGAGTCAAGACGAGACGATTAAAACAAACAAAAGTCCGAGAATCTCACTTGTGTGAAGTTATCAGTCGTCATGGCCAAACCGAGAGAGACCGATTTATGCTCGTCTCATAATGCAACACTAATTTCAGCTATTTCAGCGAAAAAAAATTTAACGAGCCGTTATTCTTTGATTTGTCAAAAGCACGCGCGCTTTTTACTAATATTATCGGATTCCCGCAATTTATTTTGAAATATATTTTGCACGGCGCGCAACAGTCGCGCGTCGATTAACCCTTTGACTGCTACAGACGCATATATGCGTCTGGCGGAAGCTATCGGTATGGACTAAGGACGCATAGCGATCGTTAGTACTCGCCGCGCGCCGTCCGTACGGACTGCATAGGCCAGGAGTGTTCAGCAGTAAGCAGAGTGTTAAGTAGGGGTTGCCATAGCGCACCGCCTACTACTACTACTACTAATTATCTTTTAAAGTTTGAATGATGAGTGGAAATCCATTCATTATTTAAACTTGTTGTGCCCGAAATAGAGATTAGACATTAATTCATCTTGTTTTGGGCCGATTTGTAGAATTAATTGGGATCGGGCCGATTAAAGAACTAGGGTCCACGCGATTCCCCAATATATGTAGATATTTATAGAAGAAAAATAATAGGATTTGTCGTAATACAGATATTACGATTCACAGAAAATAAGTCTTAGTCGATTTTAAACTTATCGACGAATGTTCCCCCAGCTCAACAGTTCGTTCTCGAATTCCTTTTTAGAGTAACTAAATCGCTAACTAATTTGGTTCATTCGCCTCAAAATTGGTGCGTAAGCTCAATTGTATGCTGATTCAGCTTTGAGTCGGCAAAATAGAGTGTGTCCAAGCACCCTGAGCGGTCGAAGTTGGTAGGGAAAATAATTATCGTTAGAATTATTTTGGCGATGGCAATAAATCCGACGACATAATTAAAATTAATTATATTTCGAATTTCGGGTACGACACCCCTCCCCGCGTAATAAGAAAAAATTGAATGAAATTTTTGTTTCTTTGGTAATTCGGTTGAACTCGTTTCCATCGTCTTTAGTTACATATATACTATTTATTGTAGTATTAGCGCCAAGTCTTGGTCTGGTATGATAGTCGCACGCGGCTGTTATCTCTATCCGAGCATGCCCGTTGCAGTTCAGCGTGCAAACTGTTTTCTCGAGGAAGTATATACGGTAGGATGTGTACGGTTGCCTGTGACTCCTCGGAGGTCACTGGCTCCTCCGGCCTTGCCGATGTAGTGTTACGATTCAGCCTTAGCTGTTATATATATAATGATAGACATCGACCGTTGTGAGAATGGTATATGGTAAAGTAGGCATCGACATTTGCGGTAAATATTTTTAATAGATGGAATTTTCAGCGAAACACATCGGGTCGGAGACTTTATGATCGCTTATTATATATCGATTGTGGCTGTTTAATAAATTTTTATTAAAATTCATTAATCAGCCACAATCGACGATTTTTTCTAAAACGCGAATGATTGTGAAAAAAAATCCTGCCACGACCCGGGTTTGAACCGGGAACCCCAGAATTCCAGCCTGGTGCGTTGCCATGTTGCGAAATTGGTAACGCACCAGGCTGGAATTCTGGGGTTCCCGGTTCGAACCCGGGTCGTGGCAGGATTTTTTTCACAATCATTCGCGTTTCAGAAAAAATCGTCGATTGTGGCTGATTAATGAATTTTTATAAAAATTTATTAAACAGCCTCAATCGATATATAATAAGCGATCATAAAGTTTCCGACCCGATGTGTTTCGCTGAAAATTCCATCTATTAAAAATATTGACCGCAAATGTCGATGCCTACTTTACCATATACCTTAGCTGTTATACTTTATAGACCGCGTAACAGACCAAGGCTATATGCATGATTGCACCTAAAGAGTAAAAGCTCACACATTATGGTAAAACTGCGGATTTTCCATAAAGTCTTTATCAGTCTTTTCGCTTATTTGTTTCACATGCGTCTCGAGGTCCTTTAATTCATCGGAATTTCGGAGCACATTTGATAATTTTACGCTATCACTTTCACTCTTTTCCCGAGAATGGTAATTCTCGACTCTTTCCACTAACTTAAGGTTATACGATGGAAAATAGTTTTCGTTCCACACTTCGGTAACCCGTTTCAGAGTTCGCACACTGAAATCTTGGGTGGGTGCCTCGCATGAGCCTATTAAAGCCAGAATTCCCGAGATTATTAACGTTTCGCGTTACGCGGGTGTTTTTTTACACACGGTATGATGATTAAATCTTCAAAGGGTGCGATATAAATCCATCTTCTGTATTGTTCCATGGGAATTACCATCGTGTTGTCGAGAGTCAAGACTCGTTTTGGGCAGTACCGTCCGTTGGCGATGTCACTTTTTACGTAGGTGAAAATTTCACAGGGTGCATTTTTCATAATCGATGTTGACAGATGCGTTGGCGCACAAACATGTGTTCCCTTCGATTTTATTCAATTTCTTAAATTGATGTTTGACATCCGCAAATAATTCCGATTTCCTTGGTTGACTACTACTTGATCCTCGGTGGTGTCTAAGTAGTAGTACGTGTTATTGGTGCCTTTCGTAGGCACAGGGTATACTCGACTGATGGTATAAGTCTGCATTCCTATCAAAGGGATAACGTCCATAATGCTTCTTTGAACTTTGAAACTTGCTTGAAATATTTCGTCGTCCCAAATTTTTCGCAAACCAAATTTTCTCTCGGGCCAATCACTGGTAAAAAAAACTTCATTTCACTGCATAACGACAGTCTGTCACAGTGATGAGCCATTTTTATAACATATACGAGAAATATATATATTTATATATACGAGAATGTTATTGGGGTTTACGCACTTCCATTGGGGGCTAATATAAAGAGATATTTTTAAAAACGAAAATTGAACGCCAATTAAAAAAGGGATGTAGCTGTTCCGCAGCATAAAAATATTATAAATCTAATATATTAGCTAAGCAAAACTCTATTCAAAAAATTTGGCATGCCAGCGACTAGCTTCTGTACATAGTGCATTGAAGTAAGTGTGGGATTCTGTAATTTATAATTATATTAATGTCACGTATCCATGAAAAGTGTAATTATTTATGCCGGACGCTACATAAAGCAGCATATTGCTCAAAATGGCGTGTCGAAAATTCTGTATGCTGACGCACATCTGTTCACTTTTACTTCCTCATAGACAAAGCCGTGTTTCCATGAAAAAAATTAATAAACTCGAGATTTTCATGTCAGTATGCTCAGAATCACCTATAATGTAGGGCAAAATGGTTTTGAAAATGTGTATGTGTGTGTGTGTGTGTGTGTGTTCCAGGAACCAAAAATTCAATCGTTCATATGTCTTCAATTGCTATGATTTTGAAGAAAATATATTTATGTATAATGATTATATAGAATCTTTTTTTTTTCTTTAAAAATGATTACGCTCTAACTTTCGGAAAAGTTCGACAATTTGGCTAAATAGTTTTTTATAGCTAAAGACACGTTAAACGCTGTTTGGTATAGAATTTCAATAAAATCGGTAAAACGGTTTGGACTGTATAGAATTTAGAATTTCGGTTAAAAAACAATGTTGCTATTAATCGCGTCGAATCTCAATAAATCGATTGCAATGTTCTACCGTCGAAAAATAACACACAGCCCTCCTAGGTACCAAATTTGGTGGTGTAGTCGTGTAGATTTTATACCATTTTCAATATTTGAAAAAATAGAGATTTTTGCTATAATTTCCGCAAAGGTCATGAAAGTAAGACAAAAGTTTGTGTCTAATAAAAATGAGATGTATCAGTGTTTGTAACAGTGTTTTATAGCCGTATGTAACATCGATATTTTTTGTATTATACATTTATTTTATATCTAATGACCGTAATTATGAATATTCAATTGCCATAATTCTCAAATGAGAATTATGGCAATTGTATCGAGCTAAAATTATGCACACAAGTGGTGTATTCCTCCTCCTTAGTTATTGTGATTTCTTACGAAAGGCGAGCCGCTGATAAAAAACTGGCAAAGTGGAACTTTGCACATTGCATCCTCATATAGATTTGTTAGAACTAGCCCATATGCGCGCTCCGCGCGCTTTCTCATTTGTTGTGATATTATTTGATTACATTTTTTGCAACTGAACATTTTTCTCTAAAACGAATTATTGTTGATTTAGACAGAGTTTTATAAAAATTTAATTGGTTCCCGTATCTCCAGAGTATAATTGGTTCATCCCGTAGCCGAAACAAAACTCTTTTACGAGAATTTTTTAGTTATAATATAACACAGTTATATAGTAAAGCCCAAAATCGAGAAACTTCCTAATAGGGATAGAAAAATTAGTAAGAAATGAAAAATTTTGAAGAGACAATATGCAACGTTCCACTTTGTAACATTTTTGTATTTATATTTTACTAATTATGGCTGGCAACTTTCTGAATGCTGGTTCTATCGCTCAAGACTTGAATTTGTCGGAGCCACGCGATCTGTCAAATCAAAGGCTTCTTCGTATATCTGCCCGGACTCTATTTTTTAGAGTTGCCAGAGCGGTATTTTTCAATACCCGCCCCGCACGATCACATCTATTTCCCAAATCTTGGGGACTCGATCTTGTTATAAATTTATAGCAATCGGAAATAGCCGCATTCTATTATTACTCATGAAAAACAACATTATTGTGACAGTTCCCGAGAACTGTCAAAATACAATGACTCGATTGGAACTGCTCGTGCGTTAGCACCTAGGCAACCCGACAGCCAATCAGAGAACGAATAAATCGACAACAATACTTATATCGAAAATGCGAAATATTCTACCCACTGATTTTTTCAAGAAGGAAATTGATTATAACAGTTGTAAATAGGAAATTTGAAATTAAAAATTTTTTCATAAAGCTTCCTTTATGAGGAAGCAAAAAAAAATATTTTTCTCACAGAGGTAGCTTTGTGATAAAAATGTAATTTTTAAATTCCCTCTTCACAACTTTTATAATTCTAACAAATTTTATATGAGGAAGCAATGTGCAAAGTTCCACTTTCCAACTTTTTTTTCTTTACGATGAAGCTTTCCGTTTCGTTTTTATTATATAAGAATCCCTGGAAATTCCAGAGTAGTATTAATGGGCTGCAAAAGTTAACTTCCGTCTCTACCTGATTGCTACGACTCTCTATATTGTGTATTTTTATATTTCTCTATTTTTATTATTTCTGCAATGAATTATTCTTAATTGCACCCATCTAAAAATGTCACAGCTGTGGACCCGTTTCTGCATCGGTTATCATGGATTTTTTTATAAAAAATCTTCGCGCTCATCCAGGTAACAATAATTATAAGCGCGGGCAATAGTAGTCGCATTTATAATACGTATTCAGATGAATTGATAACTTAGAAATGACTTAGAAAGGAACAAGAATAGTTGTATGAAAATATAAGCATAGTATATATGTTCAATTTATTGGAGATTCCGATGTTGGCATGAGGGAGGAATTACTGAAATCAGAATTTCGATTTTTTCAGAAACCACAGATTGACATTTGGATGTGCAATCACAGATATGCCTCGCTGATAGTATAAAGTTGTGCTGCTGAGAGAAAATTAATCTTATGCTCCGTTATACATTTGAAACTTACTCCGTAATTGACTGCATTTTCTCATCAATCGACCGTAATTATCCGAATCGACAGAAAATGACGATCAATACACCGGCTCTCATAATTTATGAAAAACCCAATTATTTAATTGTTTTCGCGGCTTTCATTCCGATACGTTTCAATTATAGTTGATGAAATCTTCAATAAACAGATGCTTTATTCACAAAAAATAGGAAATTATCCTTTGCGATTGCGATTTCCCCGATTTCCTCTAGGCATTTATAATGGGTGGAAACGATAATGCAGACAATATTACGGAAATTCTACATGCGAACTTTTTACAATAAATTTTGTCTTTTCAATTTGAGTAAAACAAAGTTAGCAATAGAGCATTTTCTGTATTACTCCTATGCATAATATTTCCCATCATGTCATACGTCTGTATTATGTATTATTATGTATTATTACGGTCCGGTATCGGCAAATGGTATTGATGAGGGGAACGCGCTGGTAGTTATGCAAGCATTCTCAATTCCTGGCGCCTGTATAGAGAACGATCACGAAAGCATTCGCACACGCAGATAGTTTAGTAACTTTAGTATGTGGCATATTAAGCATTTCAAAGCTATTCAAGCCTAGCTGTGCGGATCAGCTATATGTATAACGACTCTGTCGAGCCGCTCGTGGCGAAAGACTCTTGTACGGTGGCTTAAGGTTAAAACCTGTGACATTTTAGTAAATATGGACTTTCACCGCGTTCTCGGCGACCCGACTGCTTTCTTCGGATTTTCGTTTCGATATCGTCGCTGCATGCGACATACAGTTACACATGATGCATACCGAGGTTATTACGCGATAGCTAACCGTGGGTCGACTGGGATAGTCAGGGTGCGGTCCACGTCTGTGCTTTCGTCGCTCAACTATTCAGTGTCCCGTCTACCGCCGCGAGTACAGCTTCATACCGTATGCTGCATGACCATGAATGATTCCAATGACACCATGAAATAACATACTGATATATTCTCAAACATGATTTGTTTTTGTTCTCCAAAAATAAATATCCAAATCAAATATTAGAGCGTTTACTAAAGATTGTTTGGAGGAATTTTGAAGTTACGAAGGAATTGAATAAAAAATGTAAAAATATTCTTGGTGCATTGGTCACAGGTGTATTGTCGACAATAGCCTATTAACCTCCATCACCTTACAAACTTACAGCCACCGTTCAAAAAGCGTTTCCGTAAAGTCTGAGAACAAAATTTCTGAACGCGTTGTTACAAATTTTCGCCAAATATCATTTCTGGGTGTAAAAGCGTCCAAATTGGGAAGTGAAGAAATTCAATTCGCTAGTAAGTTCTATGTATTAAAATATGACAGTTTTTCAGTATGTGTGCCATTAAATTTTTTTAGCCGTCTACCGTAGCAGCGATCATAGCAACCATTACTCAAAATAATCTATGATGCGTTAAGATATAGATTACAAACTAAACGTAACTTTTGTTAAGTTAACACCACTGTAACAGCCTAAAATAAAGCGTTATTTGGTCATTTTTATTTTGGATGGATGGAAAGATTATAGACTAATAATATTCTAGGAAGTTATTAAGCATATATTTGAGTATTCAACAAAACATTATCATTGACGATTATCAATAACAGGATGCAAAGTACAATCTTCCATGTTTCTTCCTCATTATGTTTCGCTTAGCTTTGAGGTTCTACTTTGCATTCTCTTTTCATGTTGGATATTTTTTAACCAATTGTAAAATAATCAAAATGCAAATCTTCACCATATTCGATACATACTATAACTAGGTATTAATTCGACCATGTTGAAGATTTGAACAGGTTTGGTCGAAGTTAACTTAAATTCGGAAAAAAACAAAATTATTCGAAAATTGAAAATTCTATAAAACATAAACCGCTTTATTTCGCTCAAATGGAATACCAATCGTAATTTTTTATTGCTTTATTTATCAAAAACAACGTGACTTGTTTGCTAAAAAATTGCGGAAGTTAGATAACGTATAGAGATTTTACGGAAAATCAAAAGCCTCATTAAATCTGCAAGAAAGTTTCAATTTTTTCGAGAAAATATACATAACAACGTTCGTCAGTGCTTTACCAGTGTGCTAAAATTCAGCTTAATTGTTAAAGCCGTTTCCGAGATACGGCTCATTGCATTTTGCAAGCGTACTCCACCCACATACCCACCCATACACAGCGACATAAATGCGGCACGCAGTATGGCTGGTGCAAATTTGAATTTGGGTCAAGAAAAAAAAAACTTCACCTACATGCTTATAGTTAGTAAAATACGTAAAGAATTGACAAAATATTGACTATTGTGTGATTGGTGAGTATTTAAATTAAAAGAGGTTCAATTTCTTACACAGCAGGGCAATAATTTATTAATAAATAATGTTCAAGTTAACTTATCGAAAATCCCGTGACTTCATAATGTTCATTTTAAGTAAGTAAGATTTTATCAAAAATTCGTATGAACCCCAAAAATTGTTGGAGTGCCGTTTTGAAAAATCGGTTTCCGCGAAATATGCGCCCAAACGTTTGAAATGTGTTACAGACATGAAAACATGATAAATTCTGCTGTATAAAATTTCTTCCCATTAATCTGCTATCCGAGAACAATACAACTGTCTCTCTATGTTCAAATATTTTTCTATGTTAAAGCGGGCGTATTTCGTGCGAATTGTATGATTGGACGTCAATATCCGTTTCCAAAACTTTCATCAATTGTAAAATTTTCGTTAGTTCATCGTTAAAATTGCACACAGCAATTGCATTTGCTATATTCAAGTCTATCTTGCCAGTTTCATAAGAAGTCGATGTCGAATTCTAAACTTCGATTGGAAATGTTTCTAATAAAATATCAACACTTTCTAATGACATCTCTTATGTATCGCAGAAGTTAGAAATCAGAAGGAAAGGCATTGAGCGATGTCTTTGCAGCAAGGATTTATTTGACACCGTTACTGGTTTTGAAGTAGTCCAACGAGCTTGGGGAATAGCTCGCAATTTAGAGGAAAAAAATCTTACTGATAATAAAGTTTTTGCCCCATAATCCAAATGATTCAAAGCATCTTTCGAGCCAATATAAAAATGCTGTCAACTATACATTGGCATATTGCTTCCTCTCTTCTTTTTGTCGCAGTGCATCCTACTCGGATTGTACCAAATTATATTTATCACTTTTCTACCAACAAACAACAAAGCTTCCTAACAAAGCTTCCTCAAGAAGCTTTGTTTTGTAATACATTAGTTTGGTTCGTGAATCGACTCAATCGATCGCTTAATCGGTCAATCGAACGGATTTACGCTACATATAATCTGTGATACCGTTTTAAAAAAACTTTTGTCGTGTTGCGTTGAGTTGCAAAACGAAAACCTATGTTTGATCCAAATTTCAACTGGATATTTCAATATTTACGTGCTTTGCAGCAAAAACAATTTTTTTTTTTTTCGAAAAATTGAAATTGTCAGAAAATTTGAACGGCTCGACGGATTGACACCAAATTCAATCCTAAACTTTGTCCAATGATAAACAATGTTTGCTCTAAATTTAAGGTTCATATCTCAAAAAATGTGACAGTTAGAGAGCGTACAGAAAATTTTGAAAAAATAGAAAATCGCATAAAATTTGAACCGCTGTACCGATTTTCCCCAAATTCAATACCGATCTTTGGATCACGACAGTTCAACTTTTCATCAAATTTCAGCCCGATATCTCAAAAAATATAGAATTTCGGGAAAATTCAAAATGCTGTAAAAACCAAAGGACTGTATAGATTTTGCTAAAAATTGAACCAAATAAGGAAATTCAATCCTTCAACATGTGGTATAAATTTCAGTTTGACATCTCAAAGGGTTTTCGAGTTATGAAGGATTAATGATCTACACACACACACACACACGCACACGCACACGCACACGCACACACACACACATTTTCTCGACGTTTTGGACCATTCTGAGAATGCAAACATGAAAATCAAGAAAAAACAATGTTTCACGAAAACACTTGACTGGTCCTAAATACAACTGAAATGTTGAAGCAACAAATGTTAATCGCACTGTAGTCGAAAACAACGTCGAATATTCATTTTATTTACCATTGAATTAATTCACTTATTTTCCAGTTAAACTACATATGATTTGTCCAAGAAAGTTATGATACATTGTAACATGTACCGTAAACATAAATTGAAGATTTTTAGCAATGACGCTATGAAGGTTTTTACAGCCATTGCTAAAAATAATATGTCGGAAGGTTATTTTTTTATGAGGTTTTTAATCTTCAGGGAGTTAAAAAGGTACCTGTAAACTTGGATAAAAACGCATATTCATTTCACAAGACAAAAAATGAAGTAACAAAGATATATGAGAAGTAGAACTATTCTTCATTTTATTAATTTATCAAAAATTTTATGAGATCTGTTCAGAATCAATGTTCATAGCTTTTTCAATATGTGCTATTTGTGTGAAGGATTTTTCTGTTTCGCAAAGTACCCTAATTTAATGGGAATAACACTTTGATTATGATTTCGATTGATTCACTTAGCCCTCGAAGATACAAAAATAAATTCCAAGCTGCTTTTTTGACGTTGTCAGTGGATACGGCACACTCGAGGGTTATAAGGACAGCCGACCAGGATCGAGCATTCCTCGATCGGGAACAAGACACCGGAGGCACCCAAACGCGGTATAATTGTCGAGAGTCTCGTCTCGTTCATTCGCAAGCAATTATAACTGGCGCGATTGTCGGTCATTGAGTGGTTGCTGACCATGACACAAATAAAAATGGTTACTCCTCCTTCAACACGACATTTACGCTACATCTCCGGTCGGGGAATCTCGATTTCGCAAAGGTACGCACGGTTAAGGAACGAGAAATAAGAAAGAAAAAGAAAAGTGGAATATATAACGTAATCTCGTGAACTGCTATGGCGGCTAAGGGTACAGGCGCCACTAAATCAGAGAAGACCGCGGGTATCTCCATTTACCATTGCTGCTACTTCGCTGAACTCTGAATTATAGTTGGGAAGCTCACTTTAAACCACGAGTACTCCATAATCAGTAGGATGACAATGTTGAACTATTTGTTTTTTGCTTCCTCGTAAAAGAAGCATTCCTATGCAGGAATTTCCAGTACTCTGCCAGACGTGCCAACACGTCGATGGCAGGTTGTAAAAGACATTTTTAAGAAGGATGCAGAGTAGAAACTTGCACATTGCTTCCTGAATTTCGCTGTTTACATAGCTACCTCTACGAGGAAGTATTGTAACTGATTTTTACGTCCTCATAGAGGAAGCTTTGTCAAGAGCAAAATTTAATGAGGAAGCAATGTGCAAGGTTCTACTTTGCATCCTTGTTTTGAATAAATATATGAATCACTGGCACATCTCATTTGTATTAGGTATAAACTTTTGTTTTTCTTTAATAACGTTTGCGGAGGTTATAGCAAAAATCGCTATTTCTTCAGATGTTCAAAATGGTGTAATATTTGAACAACTTTACCGATCACCATCAAATGTGGTACACAGTGAGGCTGTATATTATTTTTCGTTTGTAGAACATTTCAGGTAATGTGCTGAGATTCGACGTGATTTGTAGCAAAATTTTTATTTTTTCCAAAAATTCAAAATTCTATAAATTCCGAACCGCTTTACCGATTTTGTCGAAATTCAATACCAAACAGCATTTAACGTTTCTCTAGTTATAAAGAACTATTCAGCCATACCGGCGAACTTTTACGAAAGTTAGACAGTATACGACATTTTTCAAAAAAATTAAAAATTCTATAAAGTCAATGTATACAGATATATTTTATTCAGTATCTCAGCAATTAAAGAGGAATTACTACTCTACTTACAAGCCAAATTTGAGCTCGATCGATCGTGCCATTCGTGAGTTATCGACGATTGACTTTTCGGTCCCTGGAACACACACACACACACATACAGACAGATTTTCTAAACCATTTTTCTCGACGTTTTAGGTGATTCTAAGCATACTGACATGAAAATCTCGAAAAAAAATTTTTTCATGAAAACAAAGCTTCCTCTATGAGGAAGTAAAAATGAATAATTAATTAACGAATTAATAATTCTTCCCTGGCCAACATTCGGTCTCAGTACTGGGCCTAGTCAGTACCTTCAAAATTGGCGCTGTGATATTGTCTGGTATGCACTAGACATGTCTCGAACTGTTTGCCAATATTGACAATTCCAGAAATGGTATTAACCCGGTACTGACCTTGTTGGCAATTCACCGATGGGTTAATTTCATAAAAATAAAAATTTCGAGAGTATTACGGTACGGCACACATACATTCGGACAAATACATTCGCAGACATACATTCTTATGGGTTAGTTTTAATAGCCGTTTGGAAGAGGCAGGATGATTGAACATTCCATCGATTGATCAATAGTTGTTCTAGGTTCCCATCAAGGGAAAAAAGTATAGGTAACAGTTGAGAAACGTATTCTTTTTATACTGATAAGTTGCCATTTTTTTTTAGTGAACCATGTCAAACAGCAACTTAGACTGTGCTCTCAATTATGATACTTCCGATATTCACCGATCTGAAATAATAAGAATTTTGACATCAGAACTGATCCAACACTGCCGTTGGATTCACTAATGAATATTTCAGCGAATTAAACTCAATGTATATGATGTCGGATCGAAATGAACCAGACGTCGGAACTCGATGAATGAGATATTTTAACTCAACGTTGTGGATATCAAAACTCAACCATTGAGATATACAATCATCATAATCTAGATATGAAAACTTAACTATCAAAATATCGACAGTCAACGACCTGGATATGAAAACTCGACGATTAAAATATCGAAACACAGCTATAAAAATCTTGGGACTGAACTTCGCATCGTACGGTAATTATTTTGCAGCTTGGTTTGTGGGTCTATAGTATAAAAATTTGACAATAAGGGGTAGTTACTCTCTCGGTCTTTTCAAAATGACGCTCCGACTCGTATGTATTTTTTTCATTTTTTAAATTCCATTACCATTCCATATACCATTAAAATTTGCAGTTATGGCTCTATACAACATTAAATAATTAACATTTTTTTTTAAATAATTGAAAAAATGTAATTAATTATTGAAGCTCTGTTTTCAGTTTCTGTAAATATAAATTGTGAAATCAGTGCGTTGGTATTCTATGATTTTGTCAAGGCCTTTGCAGATGTATATGTGATCTGTTGAGTTGTTTGTTGTTAGTTCCTTTCCAAAGGTATGGTGTGGGTTTTGATTTGGGTTGTTGGTTTATTGGTCATCTTGTTTCCCATTGAGTACCCACAACATTTATTTTTCTCGTTCTTCTTGGATTTATCTGAGTCCTGGTAATCTGAAACTAATTAATTGTGCGTTAGTTTTCGTGTTAGTGGGTGTGCCTTGTTAAGCGGAGTACGTTGGGTTTTGGTTTTATATAGTAAATAATGAAATGAATTAAAAATGTCGAGATTGTCGTGGTGGTGCCCTTGTTCAATTTCTTCTACAGGTTTCCTCTTAATATTAAGGTATATTGCATTAACTTCCAATTCTTCATCAACATAAGTTTTTGTGGTTGTTGTATGTCGTTCCGATATAAGTTTATTGTTATTTATTATAATTCTTGGTTCTTGGTATCTGTGGTTATTCGAGTGGTGGAGGTAACATTCTATTCAGATAGTTAGTATTTCAGATAGTTTACAAGGGGTTAGTAGAAGGGCACGTGTTATTTCGGATACGGTTGGATTTTGTGGAGTTTGTGGGTTTTTCGTAAAAATAAAGACACGAGACAGTCATGTTTACGAGATGCAAAACGGGTATTCAAAAAGAGGTCGTTTGTACAATTAATAAAAATATCATTATAATCGCTAGATAGAGAATATAATATGGTAAAAAAACAGTAATAATGTAGAAATAATACGTTTAATCGATGAATGATATGAAATATGAGTGAAGATAGTAATATATATATATATGTTTTTAAATAATAATAATAATAATATGGGGTGTAATGATGTCTAGTAATGTGGTTATATAATAGTTACTATAGAGATACATGATATTTTCTGTAGTTTGCGTTTTGTATGTCGGTTGTTTGTATTGTTTCTGTAAGTTACAAACTATATATATATATATATATATATATACAGGGTGACAATTATAAGTCGGACAGGTAATATTGTGGGTGTTGTGGCAATGTTTGGATTGATGTTCGGTGCGTTTTTTGCTTAGTTTTGCAAGCTCTCTTCAATGGAATGAACGATTTTTGTTTATAAAGTATAGCTTTCAGGGGAAAATAAACTTAAAATCAGAATTTCTTTGAAAATACGTTTTGATTATGGAATCATAAAGATAATAAAAATCTCGATTCAAAATACCTATTGATGTATTCATTCGAATGTATTTTGATAAAGAAAAATAATATTGAAATTGCTGTTTTTAGCAGCCGTTCCTTGTCTGAAACTGGGAACGCCGGATGTTGCGAATGCGCAGGCGCCACGAGTGTCGTCAGTCGGCCGATTGCCCGGCTGTCAAAAGTTGTCTGCTAAGGAATTAAAAGGTTAGTGGAACATACTAGTGTGAATAACCGAAGTGACATATTAAAAGTGGAATTTTAATAAATTTGGTTATTGAATTATCGCGAAGTGACAAGTGATACGAAAGGAGTTCAAAGTGAAGAAAAAATGCTGTTTCCTCCCTTCTATTAAGGAAACACAAAGTAAGATGAATTTTTGTTCTTCTAATATTATTCAGCGGTGCAAGTAATTATTTTTTATATTTCCTCGTCATCAGGTTCTACTCATAATAAAAAAAAAAGTATTAATGGCAACAAATGTTCGTATTTGATGTGATTAGAGTAAATTGGATTTGATCTAACCGATAGTCCAACAAGAATTACCACTACCTTATTTCTATTGTTTTAGGTAACTTAATTTGGTTCCATAACAGAAGATGCGATTTGCACATAATTCATCGAAGCATTTCATTTGAAAAGATAATGACAAAGTCACTGCGGAAAGAAAAACTAGATATAAAAATAAGAACACGTTTTGATTACTATTGTCTTTTTCTTTATTTTTGAAAAGCAGCATCTTTTCAATTCAACTTTCGCAGACATTTTTTCGTTGTAGACTTGACAATGAAAAAGTCGCTGCGAAAGAAGAACTTTTTTTTTTTTTTTGACTTACAAGAAACATTCGATAAAAATGAACCGATAATGTAAATTAGATGTACACGATGATCGGTGGTCATATGGGAAGTCTGCCGATTGACAATCGAAAGGTCGCGAGTTCAAGACCCAAGAATTCTTTTTTTCTGTTTTTTTTTTCTTCAAATTTATTTCGCAAACACTTTCTTGTTGTAGACTTAACAACGAAAAAGTTGCTGCGCAAGAAGAACAAACATTTATTTTACTTACATGCAGGTTTTGACAAGCATACTTTGACAAGCTATTTTGGACAGCGATGAACAAATAATTAAAAAATCTGGTTGTCTGTATTGAATTCTTCTCACCTTATTCTCACGTTGTTCTCACCTTATTCTCACGTTGTTCTCACCTTATTCTCGCGTTGTTCTCACCTTATTCTCACCTTATTCTCACCTTATTCTCATCTTATTCTCACCTTATTCTCACCTTATTCTCTTCTTATTCTCACCTTATTAGGTGAGAAAACACCTCCTTATTAGGTGAGATAAAGGCAAGATAAAATGAATAGCGTCTTGTGAGAATTCGCATCGTCGATTATTTCTGTAACACAGATGTCAATTTTTATTCAATTCTTTTTGGGCCTCCCAATTTGACTTGCAGAGATAGCAATTGCGGGTGGAAGCGAGATGCTGCAATTGCTCGAGACAACAGGCCCTGCGAGGGTCTCGAGCGGACGCCTCTAGCCGCGAGTGAGATAGCCTTATGGGAAAGACAGGTTGAAGAAGTGGAGACAGACCTATACGGGACGTCGACGACTCGTGACATTGATGGTGTCCCGAGTCGGAGGGGAAGGCTACCCCTTCCACTCGGCACGTGGTTGGGAGTGGAAGCGAGATGCCTCCAATCGCAGGCATGGTGAGTGCGAGCGAGAAGCTCTTATGGGTCTTCTTGCTCGGACGACTTATACCGAGCGGACCTAAGGCGAGAGACTTCGGCTGGTGGGGAAGGCTACTACTCTCTTCTCCTACTACGTCTACCTCACGCCGTATGCCTACCTCGCCACCCTTATCCACTAGTTCCCCCGAGGGACACCATATATGCCCCTCAGTGTACAACAAAACGCAAAGTAGATTCATACTCGGGAGATCATAATACGCCTAGAACTGTTAACCGTGTCCGCTAATTATGAGACACCCTGTATATTAAATTCAGTGACTTTCCATGTTTCTTGTTCGATTATTCACTTCTAAGCTTCCAATTTGCATTTCGAAATTGAGTGACTTTTATTCATTTGTTTTTTTTTGTTTTTTTTTTTTCGTTAAGCATGATCCTTCCAAAATCATCCAGTATAAGTTAATGTAGCTTGATATGATGAATAATCGTCACAACGTTCAGAGGAATCATGAAATGTGTTTCAATTTCCTTGCGTAACAAGTATCATTAATTGTATGTGTTATGAGTTTTTTTAATTCATTGTAATTGGTGATTCAGTAGTTAGCTTAGGTTTGTGTACTCCAGTTTTTCCAACTTGCCGAATACATTATATGTGAAAAGAATTCATTCGGATTTCAGAGTTTGCTCCTTACCTTGCAATGCCATTTAGTGAAAATAGAGGGTTTCTTTTTAAGACAAATAATTACAAGGGAGCTAGAATTATTTAACGAAGTTTGGTATATTTATATTGAATGTGTAATAATTTTCATTTTTGGTGCGAAATTTCACAGGGTTTATTTAATGCTTAATTTAGATTCGAGAAGTATATATAGTTTCTGTAACATGCAACCATCCAACTTCCTGTTTGGCGTGCACCACATTTATGCATTTTGCAATTTACATTGGGTAATTGACTCAAATTAGATAATCTTTTCTTCCAAATACGTATTTTCCCAGTTTGCAATTGCCTAAAGTTATTCGGTCAATTTATGATAGTGTGAAATAAAATTGAACAAACAGAAAAAGCATTAATCATTATCGATTCCAAAATTTGACTGATTTTGCTAATCAAATCAATGTGATCATGTAATTTAAAAAAAACTGTGTTATGTTATATACACATTGTTTACAGTTTATTGTATAATTTGTTGCAGTCAGTTTTAATGAATCATATTTTCATATCTTGCTACGGGCTATCATATGTTTAAAATATTTGAAAAACCCACATTTAATATAAATCTTACTAATGAATATCTTATTAAAGACAGCTAAACGCATAAAAAGGTAATTCAGACATGTGAAGAGCGAATACAATAGGCAATACTGTGCATTTTTTTAAAAACGTGACCACCTAAAAAGTAGGCAAATAGTTGTAAGATCGCCGTGAAAAACTCTCTCGGGTAAAAATTTTTAATGAGTCCATTTACGTAAATGGCATTCTGAGAACATCTACGGCATGTCGTGTCAAGTACATGTATGTAAACGTTACAAGTTCTGATCACCAGGACCGACACTGAGATAGTTGAGTACCTCTGTACTCGGTATATCTTAAAACTAACAGTAGAAATTATGCAAACAAAAAACGATCGGTTATTCTATTTTAACGTGCAAAAAGTTTCCACATAAGGAGGATTTATCTTATTTAGTGAATGTATTCAAATAATAACACAATAATGATAACAATAACAAAACAAACAATATTTTTTTAAAGTTCTTGCATTAATAGAAACAGGAATATCGAAAAATGGAAACAAACAAAATTGAAACTAATTTAATAATTTAATTAAAAAAAAAAACAATTTGCCTTCAGTACTTGGCGCGATAATATTATATAATACGCACAAAATAATGGAAGAATTTACTATATTTCATAAACTTGCCAAATACTAAGGGCAAATTGTTTTTTCCAATTAAATTATCAAATAAGTTTCAATTTTGTTTGTTTCTATTTTTCAATATCACTTTTTCGCTTACGCGCATTTTTAGCACTGCTAGATGCATGTAGGATGAAAGATTAAGCGTATGCATAAAATATTTCGACCCAAAATAAATATTATATACAAAACTTACCCGGAGTAGTTACTCAATAACATATAAATAAAAAATGATTCCTTTTTCAAGTGATAAATATTTTACACGATCAATTTTATAGGACTGCGTGTATATTTACATGATATTGTTATAATTATTGTAAATTGAAGTCAGGATGAGAACCGATACGTATCGTGTAGCAAATAGTCTTAAATTTGTTCAATTAATTTCTTATCACCCTGTATTATTGCTTTAGAGCATGAAAAATCCAGGATGCATGGACTAGTATTCCGTGTACACGTGCGCAAGCATGCAAGTATGACGTGTCGATATAGTCTCCTCGCGATTAGACGCGTAAGAGCGTGAGCGTGAACATGAGTACGCTCGCGTGAATATCTAGGGTGCAGCTCTCAAAGCGGTTCTCCTTGGTTAGTTCTCGATGTGCTGCATTCCGGTTCCTGTATGTTGCATCTCCACCATCGCATTTGCTAACTCTCAGTTACCATTGATGTTTCTTTAAACGGCACAACGGGTTATGTACAACTCGCTGCACCTTTTGTAAAAGCGAAATTCAACACTTCCGGTTAATCTTTTGCTTCTTCTCTTATTTACTCACCCGTTTGCGGAAAATTCGTCTAAAACAATTTGTCTAATAACAATCCGTCTAATGCACAATTCGTCGAATAACAATTCCCCTAATAACAAATCGTCTGAAATACAATTCATCTAATATCAATTCGTCTAATCACGATTCGCCTGAAATACAATTCATCTAATATCAATTCGTTTAATCACGATTTGTCTAGAACGGGGCGGGGTATTTTAGACGAATTGTATTGTAAACAAATTGTATTTTAGACGAATTGTGCATTAGACGAATTGTATTTTAAACGAATTTTCCGCAAATCATTTGCTGTGGCGACAGCGTTTCATTTATCAAAAGATTTGTGCTGCATATACACGAACATTTGTTACTTGTATGTTATTTGTAAAAAAAGTTTGGCGCCCTAGCGAATTCGTTTCAATTGCTAGCGTAACCAATCGGAGACAGTTGCGCCAGCAAATGGATCTTCTGCAAAAAAAGCGGTTTGCACGGCGATTTGCAGGTTATGCGGAGCGTCATTGTCCTATCGCGATTTTTTGTTAATAGTGCTTTGGTAGTGACTAGTGTGCATCGCGAACTTTTGCATGGATTTCCCTAAAGCGCCGGGATTCCTGCGATCTATGGTACAGATCTCCGACGAATATATTACTATTAAATGTACAAATTTAATGGACCCATTACCACTTTGTACTTTCACTATGTCAAATGGCGAAAGATATGTAATCCTCCGTTACAGCAATTAAAAAAAGTTCAAAGAATAAAAAAGGTTCATGAAAAAAATTATCTTGTTTCGCACTTTTTAAAAATGTATTATTCCTCAAATTCAATGATTATTATTCTGTGATCATCGGTCGTGTATTATGAGTAATTGAAAATTACAAGGGTTTGTTTACTCCCCAAAATCCTTAACAGTACGAACGAATTATTATCGATGTTAAAAGTCTTGGACCAATATTTAGAAATGTATATTTATGCGTAACACATATGACATTATTCTATTTTCTGTTGCATTACCATTCGCATTGAATCCAATTATTTCAATTCGAACAAATTCAATTAGGCCGACTAATGAATAATGTTTTTCTGATTCAATTACCAGAATTTCGTCGCATGTTGTGATCATCGGCAAGTATCCTCCTAACGCCGAATTTCTATTCCGGTTTCTCTTTCTCCTGGACCCGCCAATTATTACATTCCCCCATACCAGGACATTGTTCCGCGCCGCAGGTGCACGTCTCCTCGGCAACTATTCTGTTATCCTCGGTCTTCATCACATGAATCTTCATGGACCTGCCGTTATGTTGTTGTTGCTGCTGTTGCTGTTGCTGTTGTTGTTGCTGTTGGCGTGTCTCCTCGCCGATGGAGTTGGCATGATCGTTGCCTCTGCCGGCAGAAAAATCGGCAAACCTTCCATCGATCGGATTGGTCATCCAGCAGGACGAGGTTCTGAGATCGCCGTTACCGGTCGCGATTGATTCGGATCGTTCGCCATCGCGCGGGCCACCGACTTCCTGATCACCGCCGGAAGTCTGATCGAGCTCGTCCATCGAGTTGGCCGATTCCGCGGCCGAATTCGACCGACTGTCCAATCGCTCAAGTATCGAGATTAGGGCCCAGTCCATTGTCAATCGCATAGTGGACTGGTGTGCGTCGGCCAAACTTCAGCTGTCAGAGCGGAAGACAGAGGCCATAGTTTTGAAGAGTGACTGGAAACGTCCAGCACCAATAAATAAATCCCGACCGGATAGAGCGCGCAAAGCAGTTAGGAAACCAAATCTGGTAAACAGGCCCCCAGTTATTAGATTAGGTAACGGATCAATCAAGTTTAAGAATAGCGTCAGGTACCTGGGGGTACACTTCGACAGATGCCTGGGAGTACGGTCTCATTGCAACCACCTAAGTGGCAAAGTGGGACTCCTCTTCGGCAAACTGGCGAAGATGGCGGGAAGCGGCTGGGGCCGCGATTTGGATTCCTCTCAACGATGTACAGGGGCGTCTTTCTCCCGACGGTAACGTATGCCGCCGCGGGGTGGTCGGACCTGTGCAACGATGGGGATCTGAAGATCCTTAGGTCCCTGCAGGACAGAGCGTTGATCTCGGTAGCGTCCGCCTATCGGACGTCATTGTGGGACTCGCTCTGTGTCACTGCGGGCGCGACCCCGGTCGACCTTCTCCTAGAAGAGCGCCGAGCGCGCTATCAGGTTAGGATAGGGAAAAGCGCCATCATCAATGGCGTCGAGATCGACGGTGGTGAAACCAACGCCGTCGATCTAATCAAGGTTCAGGTGGAAAACATGTGGCAGGCCGCGTGGCAATTGTCACAAAAAGGCCGCACCACATTCGCCTTCTTCGGGAACATTCGAGAAAGACTGGCAGCGAAATGGTTCCGGCCAAACCACTGGGTCTTGCAGGTCGTCACCGGCCACGGCGATTTCCGCGACCGTCTAGCGTCGCTGGGTCTCGCCGACGGAGGGGACTGCAAGGCCTGCGGTGTACCGGAAGACGCTAAGCACGTCCTCCTCGAGTGTGCAAACTACGAGCCACAAAGGGTGGCTCTAAACGAATACATAGGCGGACGTGAATGGCCTGAAGCGGCGCACCAATTGGTGTCGACGTCGGGGGCATTCGACGCGTACGCCGGCTACTGCGAGGAGGTCATGTGGCTGAAGAGCCAGGCCCACGCAGTTGAGTGAGTGGGAGAGGGAGTGTGAGAGAGGGGGAGAAAGAAAAGGGAGGGAGGGAGAGAGAGAGAGAGAGAGAGAGAGAGAGAGAGAGAGAGAAAGAGAGAGAGAAAGAGTGAATATATATATGTATATTTATATAGATATGTGCGTATAAGCACAGGTGTGTATGTATGTATGTGTGTACGTATGTAAGTAAGTGTGCGGGGGTAGAGCAGGGTTTTCGGGAGAGCACAAAACGTGCATCTCCCACACCATCGTGACGCTGCGGCAAAGTCGGAACCGCAGCGGAGCAGGCAGAGCCCATAATCCTCTTGGGACTGCCGACTGCCCGACGATTAGAGTAGGTAGGATTTTTTCTAGGTAGGGCTTATTTGCCAAAACAACACAGAAGCACAAAAACACTGACACACACGGAAACAAACCCCACACTCGTAAAATCCCGAACAGAAAACTTACACAACGACAAATCCCAAAACGAAACACGTAGAGTCAACACGTAGAGTCAATCCTACACAAATTTCTGGGCTTGCGTCCGGGCGGGACACAGAGAGCAGGCCTTCCCGTGGTTCCCCGTGAACACTGGGGGAAATGGGTTCCGACCTCATGCGGAGCTCCGGCTCCACATGAGACCGGGGCCTAGTCCCCCCGTGGCCAAACTGCTCTCTCCGCAATACGCCAGCGGAAGTCAAAGGATTTTTCCATCGCCCGTTGTTGTGGCCGGTCCATCGCTGGATCGTAGATAGTTGAATAGTTGCGTGTACCCGTAAGGGCGAGGTAGCATGGGTCGAGTTGACTTACGACTTCCGGCCTAGACATTAAAAGTCCAATCGCTCAACTGGCCTTACAAGATCCAGTCTGTTGACGATCATGTTGTTTCTCTTGAACCTTTTGGTGTCCACATAAATTTCCCCGTTCGCCGATAGTTTCAGATTGAACCGTTCATCCAAAGGAACCGGGCAATCCTCCCCTCGACTATCCCCGCAAGATCTTCCCGACGTATGACTTGTCATCAACTGTTGATTGTGACCAAGACTATCGCCGCTGGTTTCCAACTGACCTCCACCAGCCGAGCTCTCAACCGAAGCTCTTCCCGAATTCTCAAGTTCCTTCTGCTGCTGATGCTGCCTGAGATACTCCGTTTCCTTCTCTCTTTGACACACAATAGACTCGCCGCCAGATTCAAGGTCAGACTAAAATCCGTACCGGGTGCACTTTTGCTTTGCAGCAGATTTTCCATCCGGAAATTGGAGGCTGCTGCCTGTTGAAGATTCTTCAGCATTGCCGCTGAAGAAGGAAACATGTCGATACTCTTTCGTTACGTCGGTTACTTTCCATCCACGTGTCTGAAACACTGACGAGTCTCTTCAAGGTGCACGTGGTCACTTTGATTTCCGGATCCGGTTGAGAAAGATTGATACGCTGAACTAGATTGAGTCATTCAAAGGCACCATTGATCCACACGTTCTTTGTGGGCAATGTAGTGTTTGAATAGCGGATGGACTCATGCGACATCTAGCTAAGCTATTACTAGCGACACCTAGGTGTGCTATTTAAGCGAGTGCGCTTGTACGTCTCTCCCTCTCTGACCAGCCGACCACTAAGAGGTTATAACGTGTGTGGCGCGCAACACAATATGCCGCCGAACTTATATATCTATATTATTAATAAAGCATAAGTGAATTCCCAGAAATACTGCCGTTAATCGTCTCCCCACAAACATTACAGGCAATCACGCCCGACTGTTTTCCGCAACACGCGATGGTCTATTACAGTCATCAATGTCATCAAGGTCTTCCGACGACCGAATCACAAGGTATGTTAAGGCATCCGATAACCAAAATCCCACAGTATTATCAAAATCCGACGATTGTCACTTTCGCGACATGAACAATCACAAACGTACGTAACTTTGTTCGGCGATTAACGTCACTTTTCCAAACAATCTCGCACACTAATCCGTCAGAACGGAAAACACTTGGCACGTAGCACAGAATGAGCTATCACAATTTGTTCTCAGCCACGTGGACTTGACAGATGCTGTTGTCCGAACCCTGTCGGCACATCCGGATAACGTCGTGACGGTGAGTTTTCGACGGTACGCTACCAACTAAACCGGTCCGTCGATTCGAAGCTGCCACGCGGTCCAGATAGACGGATGCTCAGCATCACGCAGTAAAATCCGTATACAACGTGGATACAGAGAGAGGGTAGCCAGCAACACAGCAATGAGCATGCACAACCCTCGAATGAGAAAGCCTACACACAAAAGCATATAGCAACTTTGTCGCTGGCCGGCATGAGTAGGCAGCAGGAATTCGTGAGCCGCCCCGTGTACGAAAACCAAACCCCTTGAGAGGGGTGCCAGTGGTAACCCTCTCCCCTCTCTCGGCGTGTGTCTACCCCCACTTAACCACTTCTCTAGGTGAGATAATGCAGACTATAAGCCGGGAAATTCGGGGTTTGGCTGGCTTTAGCTATCGTGGTAATGCCGTAATCAAATCATACTCCGGCACGGTAAACGGGGCGCTCCGCACCCCTTAACCGTGCCGGGATAGAGACGGCAAAGTAAGAGGAAACGGGGCAAGAAGAGGGACGGAAATGAGGAAGCGTGAGGTCGTAATTTTCGCGAGGGAAAAGGTGGAGAAAATTTAGGAGGTTTGAGGGAAAGAGTGAGAGAGAGAGAGAGTCGATAGATGGAAGTGAGAAAAGAAAGAAGCGAGACGGACGGACAGACATTGTGACAGGGTTTTCGCCTCTCCGTTACTATGGAGGGGCACATTCTGGGCTGCGTAGCTACTGAGAGAAGTAGAGGGAGAAAAAAGCCCCCGAGATTCGCATTCCTTTGGTCCAACGATTGGATTTTATTTGACGAAGCCACCGCTGCGCCGGCCAATCCACGAGCTACCCGCGAGGGAATCGGCCACGCCTATCCTCGACTGGTGCACCCCCTCGACGCGGAACGGGGAAGGGGTGTTATATGCTATATTCACTCTCTCTCTATGGATGTGTATATATGTATATAGCTATATGCTAGTAGACAATACCTCCAGCATGCTTTCTACACCCTTATCAACTTTATTATCTTCAACCCAACCTCACGGTATATGTAATAGGAGGGTAGTTTAACCGGATAGGCTATATGACGTCGCATTTTCTTCGACACCGATCTTCGTACATTATATTATAGGCGTTATAATGGAATACGAAAATTATTCCACGTGTTCTGTGTTGCGGATTCGGACGATGACTGATAACATTTTTTTTTTTTTTAATATAGTGGAGTTTATGAAGAATGTAAATGTTTATTCCATGGCTCTTTTTTGGAAACTCATGGAAAATAATTACGTTAGGGTAAACATCGATTACTCTAATATTTTCTGATCTAATAATGCATATATCAAACGTATTATCTTGACTGACCACATTTCATTAATTTTTAGGAAACACCCAATTTTTTAATATTCGTCGTATCTTCATAACTATGAATCGCCGACAGAAAATCGTCCACCACAAATTGTAGTTTTGTGCATAACTTGAATTAAATTATTAGTCGACTTTAATTGTCATCGTATGTCAGAGAATTTTTTTATTTTCTTACGAGAATCATATTGAAATCAGTGTCTTCACAGTGCGGAGAAGGATCGAAATATTGCCGATTGCTCTTACGCAGAAACAATATTTCCCAGCTTTTTCCAAGCCTTTTTGCACATGAGGATATTTCCAAGTACATTTATTGGAAATTATCCGTATGTTTGGCATTAAATTTCCTGGAAATGGATAACGTACAGTTCCGATAAATTTGTTTCCAATAATTATGTACATTTTTATCGTGCCCTTCGCACTCCATAGAAACGTATTCCTCGTAAATCGAATTTATTGGAAATGATTTTTTGTATCCAAGTGTGGGAAAAGTAATTAGCATACACATGACTCTGGTATTACCGAACATTTGGTGAATTAATGTATGAAGTATAAATGCAAATCAAATCGAGCTTCTGAATTTAAAAAATTCAACGTCAATGACTATAATCAATGAGCGAGGGTGTGCATTTTGCTGATCGTCGTTGGATATTTTAGGGCCATTCATTTTTCATTTATCGTCATAATTATTCGCCAAGTCCAGAGCACGATTTGGAGCTGGAGCTTCGACTTGGCGGAAGCTGACATACACACGTCCACTTCCGACGGAAATGTTCCAAGAGATAATTAAATTAATGGCGTTCGGACGGGCAGGGTGAGAGAATGCGCGTGCTTGTGCTCACGCTTGTTATCACAGCCTACGTATGAGCTTGCAGTAGTACACCGCTCATATGGCCAGAGTTAGACGCTTATACAATGAGCATATACAGTCCAAATTATAGCTGGACCGGCGACGACGCAACGTAATTTCGCAATACTATTGTCTCTGCTACTCAATTACCCACTCCAACTCCGCAACTTGCAATAGAAATTCCATCTATCACGTATTAGCTTCTATTAGTGAGAACCTGTTCATTCGCTACCTAATAAGTATTAACAAAATAATATCGAAATACGAATTTGGCAACTTATTCGAACGAGTTTTGTGGAAATTCACAGCTGACGATAAAAGTTGGATTTTTGTGAAAAAGCAATACCAAATTTTCTTCACATTGTAATAATGGAGAAATTTTTAATTGAGCTGTAACAAAAGTATAATATTTTATGGAAATATGATGATTTGAGTACAAATTGAAAGCTGATATAAGAGGTTGGATTTTTATCAAGAAGCAATAAGTTACTAAACTTTGTTTAAATTTCAGTCATGATGAAATCTTTCATTGCTTCGTAACGAAAAAAATATCGAGTTAGTAAAAATTAAAGGGCGTGGAATTTTTTAAATAGCGCGAATACGTGGCAGCTTCTATTCGTGGAAATCGGTTAGTTGTGACTACTTTATGATAAATCCACGGGTCACGACATTTTATCGGAATATTGAAATATGTTCGTTGGCAATTTATTCGCGATTGGTTCCCGGAAATGAATGGTAAACGATTTTAATACAAATCGAGAGCTGACGTTGAAAGTTGAAGCGTTACCAAAGAGCATTGAAATACTGAATTTGATTCAAATATAAATCAGGAGGGAATTTTAATTGATTCATGACAGAGAATATATCGTGTGAATGAAAATCATAAAACGTGTTGTCGAGCGCAATAGAAAACTGGAAATAAAATTAATTATCGGCGTATTTTAATATTTGTCGTATTAGACTTTTCGAAGAGTATTGTGTATCAAAATAAAAATACAAAATACTAAGGGAATATATGTATACATATCTCAATTTGAATCTTCAATTTATCTCTAGCTGAAAAAAAAAACGTTTTGAATCTAAAAATCTTTATTTTAGGGCGACTTGCATGTATTTTTTAATGCATTGAAGATGCAGAAAAGATTAGGAAAAACCTACAATTTGAAAAAATTTGTGACCACCGAATTTTTACCAAGTCCAGAAAAAAAATACGTTTCGCCTGTCCCTTGGAGCTTAAAATGTCGATTTTCTTAAAAGTGCAATTACCCATAACTCTTCAACCAAATTCAAACATTCTTAATTCAATATCCCAATGCACTAAGACCCCAATCAAAAATATTCATAATTACAAACAAAATAACAAAGTTATCACCCATATCATCGTTTAAATATCCTCGTCGATATAACGGCTGAATTACGGGTAGTCGTCAACGACTCGAGCGACAACAATAGCCGTGAAACGACATGCCCGAGTATATTTCGATATTGCAGCGTTATTACCGGTCTCACATAATTGATATAGAAATGCAATTCCCCCTATTTATACTGTTTCAACTCACGCTTTCTCTATCTGACGTTTTTCCTTTTTTCTTTTTTTTTTTTTTTTCTTTTTTTTCAGCTTTCCCTCTTTGTCTGCTTGGTTTAAAGCTTATAGAAATTTACGGTCAGGAGAGATTGAGGAAAGGGAAGGGGCGCCCGGGAACTTACTCGCGAAAAGGATTCGTTTTATCCAACCACTCGCTGGATATAATTATTTCTCTTTAGGAGCATATGATTACCCTCACCGAGCAAGAGATACGTAATATATGGCATGTGGGCGAGGAATGAAGCTACGTCGATAATAGAGAAATTAGTACTTATATTCAGACACGAGTGGCTAACGATCTTCTCGATGTATTGGATTTTTTCTATGGATATTCGAGTCTCATTATACTGTTACTTTTATGACGAATTTGATATTCCCCTTATTCACCATTCAGTTACGATTCGTTTTAGCCATTGTAATTGGTAATTATTTATCAGATATGCCGTACAATTTACTCGTAAATGATAAATGAAAATTTTGCGTGGCAAATTTATAATTGGAAAGTATTTGAATAGCGCTATTTAAATGACTCTTCGTATAATATATTTTCATTTAAGAAACTACTTTTAGTTAATAATTTTAATAATGATATAAACACAGACTTTTGTCCATAATTACTTACTCGAGTTTATTCGTTTCGTTTTGAACTCGAATAAAAATATTGGTTAATTCGGTTACATGCGGAGATGGTATAAGAAAATGGCTCAAACGAGGGATAAAATGAGTAGTGGGTACGACCTGCGGGACAATATAATGATATTAAACTGATAGGGAGGCTGTTATAAGCACATGACGCCACTTTTGCCTTATACGGTGTATATATGTTTCTCCCTATAGAACGCAAGCGCACGCGTTAGTCTGTATACACGTGTGGGCTGTTATACGTTTGTCTGTAGAGAATCTGGATTCACCCTAAGCTTGGGGTAGGACGTATCGGAGCGTCGCCTCACTGCCACATTTTTCACGTAATACTTATACGCTTTCAAAGCGTCGAGTCAAGCGTGTAATCGACTTTATTAGCCTTTTTTTTCTCCTGTACTTTTACGGCATATACCGTTAAAAACGTACGGATCGCGTATAACATAACGTTCTAATTATATTTCTACCAAAGAATCTGATTGATATGCGATTCAGCATCGATTATGCGTCACGCACATAAATTAAATTTATTTGCACAAATGAGTGAGTGAGTTTTCATAATTAATGTGTATTTTGTAGTACGCTGAATATTGTGAGTCGAAGAAATGTATAATGCAGTGATGACATGCATGATGAATGTCCAGGTTGAAGATTAATTGGCCATATTTTAAACAGTTCAAAAGGTCTATAACCTGAAGAATGTGCAACGTGAATTTAATCACCAATTTCATCTCGAATAGAGAAACCTTAACGTATCTTTTTTACTTCTGTCTTATTATCCAAGTAAAAAAGACATAAGACACAAAAACATTTTATTGATATCGCTAAAAATGGGCGGCTTGTAGTACGCTGAATATTGTGAGTTGAAGAAATTTATAGTGTAGTGGTGACATGCATGATGAATGTCCAGGTTGAAGATTAATTGGCCATATTTTAAACAATTCAAAAGGTCTATAGCCTGAAGAATGTGCAACATGAATTTAATCACGGATTTCATCTCGAATAGAGAAACCTTAACGTAACATTTTTACGTCTGTCTTATTATCCGAGTAAAAAAGTCATCAGACGCAAAAACATTTTATTGATATCACTAAAAATGGGAGGCTGAACAAAAATATTTTGTTCTCTGGGGTTAAAAGGGCTGAGGTGCGAAGAAAATGTATCGAACGAGAGAAAGTTGTACTATTTGTGTAGGTGCTGGATAGAATACTGTGCCAACGGTGCTGTTGATGGTATATAAATTGTCACCTCGGAGTGGCTACCAGAAAACCTGCAGTTTAGTTGGAGCTATGAGGAATATAGGCAAGATTGCTTTGTTTTACTATAGACAACGAGAAAAGTGAGAAAAGCTCTGCACGAGTGCCCGAAGACCGGGGGCGATAATAACAATGGAAACCGATAGATATTAGAGAGAGAGCGAGATCGAGAAAAGCATATACATGCAGTTGAGTAAAGTACACGAGAGAAATCCGATATCTCGCTCGAAATAGGAACTTTTCCACTCTTGTCGAGTAATTGAGAACTTTACTCAACCCTGAAGTGCATCTCGCAGTGTTTACCAATTCCTTTTGTGCTTAATGCGTGTCAGGAATATAAGATATGACAATGATGTTTCATCCATACATTTTTGTAGTATTATAAAAATAAATATTCGATAAATAGAAACTGTGCTGGTGTCTATTCGTTCTCAGGATTCCCAAAAACAGTGAAATTTAAGTCAGAGGAAATGTTTCCAATTTCTATAATTTTCTGGAATGAAAATTGTAAGCGATACATGGGAAAAGAAAAGGGCCAATGGCTGACCGACAATCAAGGCTACAAAAACAATGCGTCTACGAAAATATTAATTTTCTTTTCGATCAATTAACTTTTAGATGACGCGTTTGATGTACGAGGCTCTCCACGAAAATTTGAGAAACGCTTACATTTCTTTTCGACATTCTATTTATTTATTTAGCTATTGTTTAATATATTTTTTCGATTAAATCGAGTACGCCTAAAAAACTCCAGGGATAAAAAAATGAATACACGAAAGTCCGGGAGTTTAATGATCTTTCGGCTGAACTCATGTTTCTAATTGTCGAAAAAATGTCAAACCAATTTTCATAAGACTCAATTCTAAAGAGTTACCTTCTATTTCGTGTACACCAAATTTGTGACATATGATGATGAATTTTTTCAACTTGTCTCGACTGAACCCCCAATATTTCATACCTTACCAAGCCTCTATTTTAAATCACCTAATCGAAAATACCCTTCAATGGCATTTTTCCAAAACTCCTACAAACGAAGCTTTATCTCGCGAAATTTCAAAATTCCGAATTTCGTGAAACGCCCCATACAACACATTCAGCCAGACGTCTAATTTCCTATCGGAATATCAAATAAGGTATTATTTCGCGCAAGTATTACTTCGACAATGTCGATGCAAGTGGCATAACGATTCCGTTAATATAATCACTGCTCAATGGCATTATGTGCTATCACATTGCTAGAGAGAGCGAGTATAGTATACCTGTAGTCGGTACAGGGAGAGAGAACATTAGTGTAGTGTAAAATAGCAGATACGCGGGCGACGGCGGATGTAATCTCTCGGACGCGATACAATTTACTCTCGCGCTGGCAACGAGACCGAGCTTGCAATGTAGAGCAATACGAGCTCACTCGCTTGCTGCTGCCGTCGCCGTCGCCACTAGTAGATTACGGGGTTGGCGCGCGCAAGCGCCTCGACACCACGGGTCCATTCCAGTTTCCGCACTCTCGCTGCAGGGTGTGCCTTGCGTGACACTTGAACTCAGCAGCAGCAGCGGCAGAGCAGTACAGCGTACAGTGATGCCCGACGGGCGAGAAAAGTCCCTCGGCGGGATTTTTCACCCCCCACTCTGCCGCCTGCGGGACAAGTAAATCGCGCGGTCCGCACGGTCGCGCGACTTCCCCCACCCGCGCGCCGCGGCTCGGTAGTGGCTGTTAACGCGGTTGGCCACGCCCACCGGTCGCTCGCCGTGCGCGATTATTTCTATTATGCTATTGTTCTCCGAACATTAAAAAAATTTAACAAATAGAATAAAAATTAATGTTAATTTTTTTTATCGATCGGGTAGAGCATAAATTTTTATTTATATTAAAAAGAACAATTCACCTCGGATCGAACTGACGACCTCGTGATTATGAGTCACGAGCTCTGCTGTTGCGCGGTTTTTCTAAGGATCCACAAATTATGATATGAATTTTAAAAAATGTTAAGTAAAAAAAAATATTTAAGTTTTAATTCATATACAAAATTCGAGAAAATATCATGGCTAAAATTAAACGGTGGCGGCGCCGGAAAAGCAATTATTTTCGATAATTATGCCGTAATATTAGGGTTTAGAATGTCAGTTGGATTTCGGTTAATTTTTTTCCAAACGGCACAAAACTTGATACGCCAACGACCGGATGATGACTGAAACGAAAAAAAGAAAAAGCGTGGTTCTAATGGCCGCACTGTAGACGGAAACGTAATCTGAGCTCTCTCGAGCGTTCAAATTACTCTCCGCGGATGGCACGTCGGGCGCTGAAAATCAAAAGTGGAAACAGGAAAATCGCCGCATTGGGAATCTCTCTGCTCATCTCTGTATTGAGCGGGAACAACAAACCGCAGGGCTGCGTTCAGAAACTTCAGTCCCCGCCAACGTCCGTTCGGTCCGCACCGACTTGTCGCTCACTTTACTTCGGTTCACACTGAAAAAGATTTTCCACGATTCCGCGAGTGTTTGAGAACCGCATTTCCCATAGTCGTTTCTACTCCTTACCAAAGAAAATGGACGTATATAGAAGCACAGAACCTGTGCTTCTGGTGAAGACAAACTTTCTGCGACGCAATCCGCCGCTTGGTGGTGCTTTAGTCGCTTGCCACACCTACAGGTTCGCACACAGGGGAGGGTCTAGCGAATCATATATTAGTACGTGAGTGAGACTCCACCCCTATGTCTATCTTCGTTGCTTCCGTCTCTGCGATGATGATGTGTTCTCGCTCATACTTTGCAAGCAATATTGCTACACTTATAATGTTGGAGACAAGTAAAGCTGTAGCCCGTTTTTTACTGTAAAATTTGTGACGAAATATTAGCATTCGGCTAATGACCATAGCAGTAGACGCCGTAAAAAAATTAACAATATATATATATATATTAGCAGAGGTCTTAATCTAATACTAATTTGAATTTTTTCAAAAAAATAGGTACGCTCTGTAAATTTTGTAAAAATAGCGAAATTTTGGTAAATAATTATTCATATGTACGGCTACTCTTAATGTTGTTTGGTATTCAACTTGACAATTTAAAAAAAAAAAAGTGATTGTCCGAGAATCGAACTCAAAACCAGAGGAGTCAACGATACAGAACATGCTTTAAGTACTACGGCCATCGCTTTTCTCGCACATGTCTAAGACAAAAACCTCTACAAAAGTTGTGGCACTCATACTTTTGCGGAGAATTTCGGTTCAACGGCTCTTTTATTTTTTTATTATTGACATGTGTATAATTAAAAACGCGTCAGTGTACTAACGCATTCCTGCCATGAGAGTAAAAGACATCGCATCTGTACTTTGGTCTAACATGCAAGTGAGAAAGAGCGCATCAGTACTCCAGTGTACTGTTGCCATGAGAGCGAGTAAGACCGCGACAGTACTCCAGTTTTGATATATGAGACTGAGAAAGAACGCCTCTGTTCCCAGGGTATTGTTTGCCATGAGAGCGAGAGAGACCGCAAATGTACTCCAGTTCTGGCATGAGAGCGAGAGAGACGGCAAATGTACTCCAGTTTGGGCATGAGAACGAGAGAGACCGCATCTGTACCCAAGTTGTGACATGAGAGCGAAAGAGAACGCATCAGTACTCCAGTGTATTGATGCCATAAGAGCGAGAGAGACCGCGACTGTACTCCAGTTTTGGCATAGGAAGGAGAGAGACCGCATCTGTACCCCAGTTCTGACATGAGAGCGAGAGAGAACGCATTAGTACTCCAGTGTATCGCTGGCATGGGAGTGAAAGAGACCGCATCTGTATTCCAGTTCTGACATTGGAGCGAGAGAGAACGCATTAGTACTCCAGTGTATCGCTGGCATGGGAGTAAAAGGGACCGCATCGGTACCCCACTGCATTGGTGCAGTGAGAACATAAGAGACTGTATGCTTTCAACGTAAGAGCAAGGAGGAACGATGAAGGGGCGGAGCTTCACTTCGCTGCTCCTCCTTTGCTCGTGTATGTGAGCAATACAAGCATACAGCGACTGCGGCGCTACTAGCAACTGGAGTACTAACTAACGCTGGTACTCCAGTTTGCGCGCCTCACCAGAAGCATAGGTTCTGTGCTTCTATATACGTCCATTTTCTTTGTCCTTACCTCTAGCCTCCATGATCGGACGACACAGGGGCGTAAAAATGAGGTGTCGAGGTAACGTATCCTTTGGGAAAGCGTTTTCGCTGGCGGCTGTCGTGCGCTTCTCTCGGTGAAAGCCGGTTATGACCCGACGCGAAACAAATGATCAAAGCGTCAGCTTGCCGGGAGGCCACTGAGCGGACGGCAGAGTGAGAGAGCAAGAGAGAGAGATTGGTAGATATAGTTAGACCTGAGGGAATCACTAGACCCTCCACAAAAGCGTGATCTGCTGTTATGACGGGGCGAGATGCTACGGGCGGCATGGACGTCCTTCTGACAGCCCTTTTCGCCACTTGAAAATCGGACTACCGGACCCAAGGCATCGCTCTTCCAGAGATTATTCCGTTTCTGTACAACCTTCATTCGCGTTGCGAAAGTTCGTTCAAAGTCCTCTCGGTCTTACTGAGGGCGGTCACTTTGTGCAGAACTTGGCCAAACATTGTACCAAGTATCACACTTCCACCACCAAAAAAGTTAGAACAATATTTTGTGTTCACTCGAATTAAAACTAAGAGTGTCAATGTGAATGAATAATTAACAAAACGCAAAATTAATAGCCGGTTTTCGATATTTTGACGAACCGTTTAACGACGATAAAAAGAAGGTTTCCCCTATATATTTATTTCAATCGCTGCCTTCTCCAGAATTCCTAAGCATTTATTATCATCATAAATTGTGCAATTGTTTTTCAGTTGTATCGAATTTAACGGCACTAACGGCCGCTTGTTTTTTCTCGTCTGGCTGTCATATACGGGGAAAAGAGTGCGCGCAATTCAGAATTTCGCTTAAACGCTAGGATGAACGATTGCCATATGGAGGCCATTATTATCTTCGGGAAAATTGACCACTTTGCACAATCTGTAATGTAATTAAATTGAACATATAATTGAATTAGGCAAAAGGAATGGGCTCATATTTATCCTATATGCCAGCTACGTACCATTCGCAGTAAGGTGTCGACAGAAAATGGCCCCTAGCCTTCTCACAAGATTCCTCATTATTTTCCATATGTCCTTACTGTGTTTAGATGGGTCGACGAAAATGGTTTCAATAAAAAACACACATCGCGTTGCCAGTAAGGTGGCGGCATTTCGCGCAGTCTTGCATAGTCTACTCAGACTGTTTAATGTTGGATCTAGTACGATTGGATGGAGCTTCAAACATTCCATTTTCTTCAATTCTCTATCAAACATCCTGTAAGTGAAAAAAAATTGCGCCATCGTAAATTTCGGTAAATTCAATGGTTAGTAAAAACAATTATCAGTTACAAAACTAAAGCTGTTTTTATGACTAGCGAAAAAATTTTATTTAAAAACTAAAAAAGCGGATAATATAAAAACTTTCCGTACAAAAGTAACAGTTTTGAGCATGTAAGAGAAATATGAGTACAAGATGAATCTGTACGTACGGCAATGAATTTGTCCGAGCGATGGCCTTCACATTCGGCACGTATGGATATGTAAGCTCGTCGTATTTTGGACTTACTTCCATCGTTTCACCGTTTATGTCAAACCCAATATAAACCACCGATTCGGTGGGGTTGTATTTTCGCGATTTCACGTTCGTGTGAATTTTGGTTTCTTTGAATTGGCAATCGTATCCCGGTACAGTTTCTCCAATCGCTTTTAAGAATCTTGAACAGAAATAAAAAATTGAAGGACTAAAAATCCTGGTAGCGATAAACAGGGAACACAAATATGCAACGATCACAAACCTTTCTGCAGACTCTTCGTCCCTCGTCATATAAATGTAATCATCAACGTATCTCAACATATTTCCAGATTGCATGAAGACTCCAAACTCTTGGATCATCATCTCTTGGTAGTAAATATCCGAAAAAACTGACGACAACGACGAGCCTTGAAAAATCCCCTTTCTAAGCAGGTACACTTCACCCCTAAACTGAAACTTTCAGATTTGACTTATCGTTAGTATTTTTCTCTACATTTTTATTCCGCGAGTCCAATTCAACTTATCAATACAATAATTTTTTGATTTATTGTGTACTTACAAATTGTTCAAAGATGTAGGCTGCAAGTTTAGCCCGAACATATTCCTTCTGCACGTAAAAAACTTTATCCTTTGACTGTTTACTAATTGCGATTAATGAGTGTTTCGGCGCATTGAATGATGCAGGCCAACAGTTGAACCAGCGTTTAAACTCAGTTCCACAAGTTTTCATTGTCATTGGCGAGATTATTTCGTAACATGGTAATAGTAGGTTTTCATAAGGCACTTCATCAAGCAAGCTGCTCACAATGTCGAAAAGCTTTTCTGTGTAAAATTATAAAGCATTTGTAACATTCCTTCAAATCAAGATACATGACCTCAATCACTTGCCAAACGGAGAAAAAACGGTGATCAGTACAACGACCTTTTTCTGAGCCAGCTACAAAAGGGTTGAAACAATGATTTGTTCACCATAACAAGTAGCCCTCACAACTACTGCTAATTGATTGAAGCGATTCAATTACTGACTTGTCAACTTGCCACGAGAATTGAATATCATTTCTTCTATCTCAGGTAACCACCGATGTTTCTACGATTAATAGCTATCAGTAGATTGTTGTCATATAGTTACTACCACGAGCTAACTTTAGATAAGTATTTCTTTAATCTACGTCTATCCGAAATTTTCACCGGGGTATTATACTCTGGTGTATACTCATATCATGAAGAGAGTTTAAAATTCAATTTGACTAGAATTATTCACACAACGAAGAGGATCATTAAACGTGTAACAAGATAAATCCATTTTCTGTGATTCGATCAAATGCAGGTAACTTAAAAACTACCATAGGTTCTAAATGAAAAACAAGCATATAGATATTCATTAAGTACTTTGTACAATAGATCCGAATGCATCAGCTACATCGCACGTAACGATGTTGACTTTGCGATTCGTGGTTTCGTCTTTAGCCTTTGCGTATGATAGCCAGGTCGTATGCAGCTTTTCGAAATGCATGGTCTTGTGTTTTCGTTGGTACAATTGTTGAAGTAATGTCCTTAGCAGGAGAAGCTCCTTTTTGTGAGATACGGTGGGTCTAAATGCAAAGCATACGGTAATAAAAGTCTGGAAAATTAATTGACAACATTGATAAGTACCAACCGCATCACGTATATTGGTCGAACACCCGGCAACTTTGGTTGTAACATCATTTGTCCGTATGGTACATCGCTCATTCTACAGTCGTCCTCTGAATCTTCAACGATTTTTGCGACATTGCCTTGTCTCACTTCATGATTAATGTAAGAACGTTGAAAGTTCTTCCACTTTTCAGCAACGACTATGACTCGTTTATCGTTGTTGGGAGACTTCAGTTCAAAAAATACTGCTTCGAATAGCTTCATGAAGTAATTATCAAACAACCACTTGGTGACTTTGGCTATTATCAATCGTTGAGTTTTCTTGTCGTTTATCTTTTGGAGCCATGGTATCCGCGATATCTGTAATTTTTCGAATTACGCCATAATTACCAGTCAAAATATTCTTATCATTTTTGTGGCAGCTTTGAGACAATGTGGCACATTGTATGGGTGTAAAAGAGAACAAATATTGTTCACTTAGACGGCTATTTATTTATCCGATAAAATACGAGACGGGCATATCAGACAACTCGGTTTGCAATGATATACCACAGTCGAAGTAAAAACTACATTCACTTATTGTTTTGAGAGTTTCGAAAGTTTCCAGGTATTTAAGACATTAGCTTTATATTTCTCTATTGCTTGAGGACATCGACTAGGTTCATTGGTTTTAATCACAACTCTAAATTCATTGAACCGTGGTCGCTAACAAAACCTATGATCCTAATTTTTCAGCCATGTTCTATCAGACCGAAACCGGAAACAGTGCAGTTGTACAACTCTGGCCACTCGTACAGTTTTACCCCAATTTGAAACTGTGGTAGACATATTTTAAGATGATAAGATAACTTAGATATATATATATATATATCTCTCTTTCACACCTATAAATACATCACATTATCTTAAATGATATTCTCAAGATTCAGTGGTCCAACTTAAAGTTAACTTTAATGTAATCAAACTAAACAAAGTTGATACGGAAGAGAGGGAAATGTACTTGTCTCAAGACGCTGCCGTGTCTCTTGATATTTTTTTTAAATTAAAAATACATAGTAACTGTAAATTCCAGGTGATCCGTAATATGCAACAAAATACATTAAGTTTAAACTCACATCTAAACTGTGTATCGTCTTCTCCAGGTTGAGCGCAGTTTCGTAGAATGACTGATAAAATTCTTTTAATGCCTTTCGCATTATCTTAATATTTCGGTTACAGCCAAATAGAGCTATTGGAATTACATTAGCAGTAACCTTGTACACAAATAGCTGATACTGCTTGAGTGTAAGTGCATACTCATCTTTTGGTACCTCAAGTCTTTCTCCTCTAAAAATGGTTCGCAAAATCATATGGTATGGATACTTTTCGTGTCTCTTTTGGAATTCTGTTAAAATAGACTCAACATCTTCGATGCAAGCCGTGTAATCAAAATTTTCTTGGACATCGCCGATGTCAACCTCCATCATCCATTTGAACAACTGTGTACTGTTATGGCGTCGTTCGGAACGCAATTCAATAAACTGAGGAAATTTTAGTATCGCTTTGGCTAATGATTTTCTTTGGCTTTTTGCAGTATACTTTTCCATCCGTGTTGTTAATGTTTTTTTCGTATGTTCATTGTTCGATTTAACCTCAGGTGGTTCTATTGTGTCCCAATCCAACACGGGACAACCATTTTCAACATCTTCTGTAAGATTTATTGCACAATTGTCGGTATTACTAGATTTCGATATTGCAAAAAGATACTTTGTTTTTGTTAAAAAATCCTATACCATCCCCATCTTCATCATTTTTCGATGTTCGTTTTAACTTCTTCTTGCGTGCTACTTCTATTTCTTTTGTGATGAACTTTTGACATTTATCGAAATGTTTACGCGGCGATATTACAAATGCCCCTGAAGCTGTTTTTTGTACTGTACTTAAGTCCTCCAAGTACCTGCGAACAAACGGCACTTATACAGCTGTAAACATTTGCCAGCCATGCGAGCCGTGTTTTATCGTGGTTGATTAAAGACAAACGCTTACCGCGATACGCACTGGCCATAGATTCTTCGCAGAATCTCTAAATCCGAGGGGTCTATCTTCGTGTAACTATTTACACTTTGTTCGTCCATTTCTGCGTTGTTTTCATTTATCTAACTTACGTTGATTATTCCTAAATGCGAAATTGCGCAGTAACCCTTTCCGAAATTACACGTTTCAGTAGTTCTAGATTCTACAACAAGTGTCGCTCGAATCGATTAAATCCGAACAGTAACAAGCCTCCGGTTTTTCACAGCGAATAAAAACGTGCATTAATACTGCGGATGGCGGCCACGCGGTGGCGCCTTCGGCGATTCGTTATCAGTTATTATCGGAAACAATGATCTATCTTCGATAATCGGGAGAACATCGTTTTTTTTTTCGGTAATCCAGAACAGACAATTTTTTTTTATTATGACAAGATTTCCGAGGACGAGAAATGTAATGTAAAAAACAATTGTTAACCATGATAACTAAGTTTCGCCATTTTCGACTGTACAAAAACATATTTGTCAATTCCTCAAAGTTACTTGATTTTTTTCGCACTATTCAAATTTCCCAAATAATTCTCAAAAAAACTTGAAAAATCATTAAGTGAACAAACCGGCTTATTGCTCCTAAAAATTGACGTCCCGACTCCCAAGATAATTTTCCCTCGTGTCCGCTAAATTACGAAAAAAAACCTCTAGTCATCCAAAAAAAAAGAAACCTAATAATCTGTTACCTGCAGGAACGTGAAAATTTTGCGAGGGTGCGAAAGGTCGGAAGGACATAACACAAGTGATCACGAGCGAGCGTTACGTTACAAAGAGTTTGGAGGAGAGCGAGACACCGCATCGAGCGGAAAGCGAAAAGCACGACAAAGATAAGAGATTATCGCGGGAATTGATGTTTTTTCAGTTTTTTATTATTTATTATAGGACCGGTGGGCGTGGCCTACCGCTACAAGTCCGTGCCTGGTACCGTGGCGCGCGGGAG
This sequence comes from Clistopyga incitator, assembly GCA_947507545.1. Taxonomy (NCBI): domain Eukaryota; kingdom Metazoa; phylum Arthropoda; class Insecta; order Hymenoptera; family Ichneumonidae; genus Clistopyga; species Clistopyga incitator. Next base: position 1,825,673 of record OX382189.1, read on the forward strand.
AGGGAAGCCGCCGGGTGGGGGTAACCGAGGAACTTTTCTGCGGGAGCGCCTGGCATCACTGGCCGCCGCCTCTCAGGAAGTTGGCGTTCTCGCTCGTAGAGGGCGCTGTGCGAGTAACGAGGCAGAGAACCGGCACATGGATAGAGAGAAAGGGACAGAACGGTAGGCTAATGGGATATTTGGGGTCAGGTGTGAGAGAGAACGGGAAAGTCGAAGGGTTCGTGTTAATTAATATCACGTCACACGCGTTGCCTCGCTAAAATCTGTCTCCTCTTACCCTCCAGCAAAATATTGCTCTCTTATTCGCTGTATCTTTGTCGTGCTTTTGGCTTTCCGCTCGATGCGCTGTCTCGCTCTCCTCCAAACTCTTTGTATCGTAACGCTCGCTCGTGATCACTTGTGTTATGTGCTTCCGACCTTTCGCACCCTCGAAAAATTTTCACGTTCTTGCAGGTAACAGATTATTAGATTTCTTTTTTTTGGATGACTAGAGGTTTTTTTTTCGTAATTTAGTGGACACGAGGGAAAATTATCTTGGGAGTCGGGACGTCAATTTTTAGGAGCAATAAGCCGGTTTGTTCACTTAATGATTTTTCAAGTTTTTTTGAGAATTATTTGGGAAATTTGAATAGTGCGAAAAAAATCAAGTAACTTTGAGGAATTGACAAATATGTTTTTGTACAGTCGAAAATGGCGAAACTTAGTTATCATGGTTAACAATTGTTTTTTACATTACATTTCTCATCCTCGGAAATCTTGTCATAATAAAAAAAAATTGTCTGTTCTAGATTACCGAAAAAAAAAAGATGTTCTCCCGATTATCGAAGATAGATCATTGTTTCCGATAATAACTGATAACGAATCGCCGAAGGCGCCACCGCGTGGCCGCCATCCGCAGTATTAATGCACGTTTTTATTCGCTGTGAAAAACCGGAGGCTTGTTACTGTTCGGATTTAATCGATTCGAGCGACACTTGTTGTAGAATCTAGAACTACTGAAACGTGTAATTTCGGAAAGGGTTACTGCGCAATTTCGCATTTAGGAATAATCAACGTAAGTTAGATAAATGAAAACAACGCAGAAATGGACGAACAAAGTGTAAATAGTTACACGAAGATAGACCCCTCGGATTTAGAGATTCTGCGAAGAATCTATGGCCAGTGCGTATCGCGGTAAGCGTTTGTTTTAATCAACCACGATAAAACACGGCTCGCATGGCTGGCAAATGTTTACAGCTGTATAAGTGCCGTTTGTTCGCAGGTACTTGGAGGACTTAAGTACAGTACAAAAAACAGCTTCAGGGGCATTTGTAATATCGCCGCGTAAACATTTCGATGAATGTCAAAAGTTCATTACAAAAGAAATAGAAGTAGCACGCAAGAAGAAGTTAAAACGAACATCGAAAAATGATGAAGATGGGGATGGTATAGGATTTTTTAACAAAAACAAAGTACCTTTTTGCAATATCGAAATCTAGTAATACCGACAATTGTGCAATAAATCTTACAGAAGATGTTGAAAATGGTTGTCCCGTGTTGGATTGGGACACAATAGAACCACCTGAGGTTAAATCGAACAATGAACATACGAAAAAAACATTAACAACACGGATGGAAAAGTATACTGCAAAAGGCAAAAGAAAATCATTAGCCAAAGCGATACTAAAATTTCCTCAGTTTATTGAATTGCGTTCCGAACGACGCCATAACAGTACACAGTTGTTCAAATGGATGATGGAGGTTGACATCGGCGATGTCCAAGAAAATTTTGATTACACGGCTTGCATCGAAGATGTTGAGTCTATTTTAACAGAATTCCAAAAGAGACACGAAAAGTATCCATACCATATGATTTTGCGAACCATTTTTAGAGGAGAAAGACTTGAGGTACCAAAAGATGAGTATGCACTTACACTCAAGCAGTATCAGCTATTTGTGTACAAGGTTACTGCTAATGTAATTCCAATAGCTCTATTTGGCTGTAACCGAAATATTAAGATAATACGAAAGGCATTAAAAGAATTTTATCAGTCATTCTACGAAACTGCGCTCAACCTGGAGAAGACGATACACAGTTTAGATGTGAGTTTGAACTTAATGTATTTTGTTGCATATTACGGATCACCTGGAATTTACAGTTACTATGTATTTTTAATTTAAAAAAAATATCAAGAGACACGGCAGCGTCTTGAGACAAGTACATTTCCCTCTCTTCCGTATCAACTTTGTTTAGTTTGATTACATTAAAGTTAACTTTAAGTTTGGACCACTGAATCTTGAGAATATCATTTAAGATAATGTGATGTATTTATAGGTGTGAAAGAGAGATATATATATATATATATATATATATCTAAGTTATCTTATCATCTTAAAATATGTCTACCACAGTTTCAAATTGGGGTAAAACTGTACGAGTGGCCAGAGTTGTAAAACTGCACTGTTTCCGGTTTCGGTCTGATAGAACATGGCTGAAAAATTAGGATCATAGGTTTTGTTAGCGACCACGGTTCAATGAATTTAGAGTTGTGATTAAAACCAATGAACCTAGTCGATGTCCTCAAGCAATAGAGAAATATAAAGCTAATGTCTTAAATACCTGGAAACTTTCGAAACTCTCAAAACAATAAGTGAATGTAGTTTTTATTTCGACTGTGGTATATCATTGCAAACCGAGTTGTCTGATATGCCCGTCTCGTATTTTATCAGACAAATAAATAGCCGTCTAAGTGAACAATATTTGTTCTCTTTTACACCCATACAATGTGCCACATTGTCTCAAAGCTGCCACAAAAATGATAAGAATATTTTGACTGGTAATTATGGCGTAATTCGAAAAATTACAGATATCGCGGATACCATGGCTCCAAAAGATAAACGACAAGAAATCTCAACGATTGATAATAGCCAAAGTCACCAAGTGGTTGTTTGATAATTTCTTCATGAAGCTATTCGAAGCAGTATTTTTTGAACTGAAGTCTCCCAACAACGATAAACGAGTCATAGTCGTTGCTGAAAAGTGGAAGAACTTTCAACGTTCTTATATTAATCATGAAGTGAGACAAGGCAATGTCGCAAAAATCGTTGAAGATTCAGAGGACGACTGTAGAATGAGCGATGTACCATACGGACAAATGATGTTACAACCAAAGTTGCCGGGTGTTCGACCAATATACGTGATGCGGTTGGTACTTATCAATGTTATCAATTAATTTTCCAGACTTTTATTACCGTATGCTTTGCATTTAGACCCACCATATCTCACAAAAAGGAGCTTCTCCTGCTAAGGACATTACTTCAACAATTGTACCAACGAAAACACGAGACCATGCATTTCGAAAAGCTGCATACGACCTGGCTATCATACGCAAAGGCAAAAGACGAAACCACGAATCGCAAAGTCAACATCGTTACGTGCGATGTAGCTGATGCATTCGGATCTATTGTACAAAGTACTTAATGAATATCTATATGCTTGTTTTTCATTTAGAACCTATGGTAGTTTTTAAGTTACCTGCATTTGATCGAATCACAGAAAATGGATTTATCTTGTTACACGTTTAATGATCCTCTTCGTTGTGTGAATAATTCTAGTCAAATTGAATTTTAAACTCTCTTCATGATATGAGTATACACCAGAGTATAATACCCCGGTGAAAATTCCGGATAGACGTAGATTAAAGAAATACTTATCTAAAGTTAGCTCGTGGTAGTAACTATATGACAACAATCTACTGATAGCTATTAATCGTAGAAACATCGGTGGTTACCTGAGATAGAAGAAATGATATTCAATTCTCGTGGCAAGTTGATAACTCAGTACAATCAATTAGCAGTAGTCGTGAGGGCTACTTGTTATGGTGAACAAATCATTGTTTCAACCCGTTTGTAGCTGGCTCAGAAAAAGGTCGTTGTACTGATCACCGTTTTTTCTCCGTTTGGCAAGTGATTGCGGTCATGTATCTTGATTTGAAGGAATGTTACAAATGCTTTATAATTTTACACAGCAAAGCTTTTCGACATTGTGAGCAGCTTGCTTGATGAAGTGCCTTATGAAAACCTACTATTGCCATGTTACGAAATAATCTCGCCAATGACAATGAAAACTTGTGGAACTGAGTTTAAACGCTGGTTCAACTGTTGGCCTGCATCATTCAGTGCGCCGAAACACTCATTAATCGCAATTAGTAAACAGTCAAAGGATAAAGTTTTTTACATGCAGAAGGAATATGTTCGGGCTAAACTTGCAGCCTACATTTTTGAACAATTTGTAAGTACACAATAAATCAAAAAATGATTGTATTGATATGTTGAATTGGACTCGCGGAATAAAAATGTAGAGAAAAATACTAACGATAAGTCAAATCTGAAAGTTTCAGTTTAAGGGTGAAGTGTACCTGCTTAGAAAAGGGATTTTTCAAGGCTCGTCGTTGTCGTCAGTTTTTTCGGATATTTACTACCAAGAGATGATGATCCAAGAGTTTGGAGTCTTCATGCAATCTGGAAATATGTTGAGATACGTTGATGATTACATTTATATGACGAGGGACGAAGAGTCTGCAGAAAGGTTTGTGATCGTTGCATATTTGTGTTCCCTGTTTATCGCTACCCGGATTTTTAGTCCTTCAATTTTTTATTTCTGTTCAAGATTCTTAAAAGCGATTGGAGAAACTGTACCGGGATACGATTGCCAATTCAAAGAAACCAAAATTCACACGAACGTGAAATCGCGAAAATACAACCCCACCGAATCGGTGGTTTATATTGGGTTTGACATAAACGGTGAAACGATGGAAGTAAGTCCAAAATACGACGAGCTTACATATCCGTACGTACCGAGTGTGAAGGCCATCGCTCGGACAAATTCATTGCCGTACGTACAGATTCATCTTGTACTCATATTTCTCTTACATGCTCAAAACTGTTACTTTTGTACGGAAAGTTTTTATATTATCCACTTTTTTAGTTTTTAAATAAAATTTTTTCGGTAGTCATAAAAACAGCTTTAGTTTTGTAACTGATAATTGTTTTTACTAACCATTGAATTTACCGAAATTTACGATGGCGCAATTTTTTTTCACTTACAGGATGTTTGATAGAGAATTGAAGAAAATGGAATGTTTGAAGCTTCATCCAATCGTACTAGATCCAACATTAAACAGTCTGAGTAGACTATGCGAGACTGCGCGAAATGCCGCCACCTTACTGGCAACGCGATGTGTGTTTTTTATTGAAACCATTTTCGTCGACCCATCTAAACACAGTAAGGACATATGGAAAATAATGAGGAATCTTGTGAGAAGGCTAGGGGCCATTTTCTGTCGACACCTTACTGCGAATGGTACGTAGCTGGCATATAGGATAAATATGAGCCCATTCCTTTTGCCTAATTCAATTATATGTTCAATTTAATTACATTACAGATTGTGCAAAGTGGTCAACTTTCCCGAAGATAATAATGGCCTCCATATGGCAATCGTTCATCCTAGCGTTTAAGCGAAATTCTGAATTGCGCGTACTCTTTTCCCCGTATATGACAGCCAGACGAGAAAAAACAAGCGGTCGTTAGTGCGCTGTACTTAAAGCTTATTTAGTTTCCTCATAAAGGAAACTTTTTTGAAAATACGCACGCGATCATCTTTTTTCGATACAACTGAAAAACAATTGCACAATTTATGATGATAATAAATGCTTACGAATTCTGGAAAAGGCAGCGATTGAAATAAATATATAGGGGAAACCTTCTTTTTATCGTCGTTAAACGGTTCGTCAAAATATCGAAAACCGGCTATTAATTTTGCGTTTTGTTAATTATTCATTCTCATTGACACTCTTAGTTTTAATTCGAGTGAACACAAAATATTGTTCTAACTTTTTTGGTGGTGGAAGTGTGATACTTGGTACAATGTTTGGTCAAGTTCTGCACAAAGTGACCGCCCTCAGCAAGTCCGAGAGGACTTTGAACGAACTTTCGCAACGGGAATGAAGGTTGTACAGAAACGGAATAATCTCTGGAAGAGTGATGTCTTGGGTCCGGTAGTCCGATTCTCAAGTGGCGAAAAGGGCTGTCAGAAGGACGTCCACGCCGCCCGTAGCATCTCGCCCCGTCATAACAGCAGATCACGCTTTTGTGGAAGGTCTAGTGATTCCCTCAGGTCTAACTATATCTACCAATCTCTCTCTCTCTCTTGCTCTCTCACTCTGCCGTCCGCTCAGTGGCCTCCCGGCGAGCTGACGCTTTGATCATTTGTTTCGCGTCGGGTCATAACCGGCTTTCACCGAGAGAAGCGCACGACAGCCGCCAGCGAAAACGCTTTCCCAAAGGGTACGTTACCTCGACACCTCACTTTAAAGCCCCTGTGCCGTCCGATATTCGATTCTCACCTCACTTTTGCTCATATCCTACTCTACATGTTTAACACCCTTAGGAAACACACAATCAAACGATAGAAACGAAAAATCTCGAGAGAATGAGGTTCTCTAAAACTGTGAAGAGGTCGCTCTAGTTCTTATGCGGGAAGTGTGTAGTCTTGGCGGGGAATTCAAACTGCACTTTTTTCGAAACCCACCTTGCTTCGTATTAATTAAGTTCTTTAACTTCATTCTTCCTTGTTATTGAATTTCTACTTTACGTGTTTTATTCAGTATAAAAGTTAAAATTTTTAACAATCTGAATTACATAACAAATTATAAAGAAACTGTGTACCTATCATTACTCGACAGTACTGATGTCATGTATAAAATTTGACTTCGCTATTTGATTTTTTCTAAACCACTTTTCTCAATGTATAGATCATTGTAAGTGTCCTGATATCCGGAGAAAATTTTTTTTTTTTCCAGTTATCAAGTCATCATGAGGCAGAACTTTGGTCAAAATCTCGATGAATGTCCACGTGGGCGTTGCGCATCATACAAACACCATAAATCTCCACCGTCATCGATGACGAAAAATTCGCCTTCGCCATGGAAAATATGTATAAGCATATCCATTGTGCGTCAGTTTGGCGATAACAAGGGCTCGTCTCTGTCGCTGCAAGGAATGTTACCTCGAACAATATGCTTGCCCGCACCAATTCACATTAGTCGCAAGAATCACGCAATCGTGAAAACCATGACGAACCAGAAACGTGTGAGGGAAATGACATAATACTGTAACTGACACTCGCACACATATAAATACATATATATTTCTACGTATGTACAGCAATCACATAGAGAAATAGCGAAAGGAGCGAATCGATATAATAATATCCAAGAGAGGAGCCCGTATCCAAGTGAATATGTGTGCGCGGGAGGCTTGTCTAATTTGTATTGCTAGAGCAGCAACGATATCGAGATATTAGAGGCAGTCATCTCAGCGTATTGCTCCTAATCGTTTTCCCCCTACGCATTCAGGTTTTGCGCTGATGGTAGCCAAGCCGAAGGGAAGGGTATATATATATATATACACACTGGAAGGCTGGAAGAGGGTTGAAGATATGTATATATATACAACAAGGCAGACAGAAACCGGCGAACAATAAGGAACGGTGCGAGATAGAGACGAGAGGAACGAAGCAGCGAGAGTAAGAGTGAAATAACGAGGATAGAATGGCCAAGAGAGAAGGAATTGTGAAGGGTGAGGTGGCGAGGGTGAAAGAGAAGTGCGGGTGGAGGATCGGGCGAAGAGTGAAAGAGATGCAAGGGCATAGGGATAGAGAAATCCTGCACTATATATATATATATACACAGAGGAGAAGAGAGAGAGAGAGAGAGAGAAGAGAATGAGAAGCATAGAGCAGGGAGCAAAAGAGAGAACGGCCAGCGAAGCCTGCATGCACTGGTGTTTTTGACAGGCTGATGAATTGAATAATCGCAAGTCGAGTCGAGAGGGTCCGCCAAATCTCAGTCCCCGATACACGTTCGTATAAGCGTACAAATGTGGACATCAGCTATACTAATATGTGTCTGTGTGTGGATGCGAAGATGTATGTGGAGCGTAATATATCGAGGCGGATAGTTGTACTGTAAATATGGGGTGGTAGCAGTGCACGTATATAAATTGATTGATATTGCTGAAATAATATATGGCCGTTCCCTGGTAATACAGAATCGCCGGTTTATCTGGATTAATAATTAACGTTACAACGAAGCCTCAATTTTCGGGATCTACTTGTTGACCTTCCTTTTGTAACTCAAATATTCCGTCGATTTTTCAACCACAGTGCATTGTTGTAGAAGTGTTTTTAACGGCACTGAATTATATATCTGGAGTAATTCGTGGATTTATTTTCTTATATTTTTTATCTGGCCGTTTCTGGTAAATAAACTATCGTATTTTCTGGTTAATTAATCTGTATTTATTGCAATATAAAAAAAAAGGAATGTGAAGTTTAATAATTATTGCAAAACATATTACTGATGAACATCTCGGATAAACAGAACGCAGAAAAAATATATGTCGATCAATAGCGGATAAGAACGGAGAAAAAAAAACAAAGTTAAATGATTGAGGATAGGCTTAGCCTGCTGCTGGCGCCTGTGCTTTATACACTTAATTCATTAATTTGTTTGAGCACTGTCGCATCGAAATTACGCGGTCTGACAGTTCGTAATCCCCAAGCGTCGTTCGGTCGCGTGGCACTCGACCCGCGTGCGTTTCTGGTGCCCCCCCGAACTTCTGTTGCGAACGTTCCCAGCGGGGCACGCACCGGCAGCCTCGACGATGACGACGAGAAGTGTTTGCAGCGTCGGGCGAGATCCTATCTACTATAAAACATGACGTTACGACAGGGCTCCATTTCTTATGAGGCACGCGTCGATACCCCGGCCATATTCACAACCCTCAATGGAATCTCTTTAGTCATTGGCATTTTATCCATGACGATGAAATGAAATAAAAATCACAGCAACATTTTGTCCCGTTTAGGCCAAAATATGAACATTACAGAATTAATATTTCACAATTTAAAAAATATATAATGTACACGATATTCATCATGTATATGAACAAAAGAGCCTTTGGATTGAACCAAGTTATTTGTTCAGCTAACCGTATTTAAAAAAAACGTATATATTTATAATTACGAAAGTGAATAATGAAATCTTGTACCCACTAAAAAGTCAGCATGTATTACATCCCCATAGATAAAGATTGTATAAATATTACATGGATGTTAGCGGCCCTTGTAGGCACATAGGAAGTACTGAGTGAAAGCAAGAGTAATTCGAAACACTGAAACTGTTAATTTATTGTTGATTTATGTATAGATTCATAATTACGAAAGCAAACGACGTAATCTTGTACCCGCTCAAAAGGCAGCGTGTATTACATCCCTATACATGAAGATTGCAGTAACATTACATGGATTTTAGGGGCCGTCGTATCCATATAATAAGTATAGAGCGGAAGCAAGCGAGAAAAGAAAAAGAGATGAAAAAGCTCGGAGGGCTCTTCGTGCACGATCGGATCTAGGTAATACGTTGCCAAGTGGCTAAGCTGGAGACCACCATAGTGGTGGTTGGTGGTTGGTGATTGGTGATGGTGGTTGTAGTAGTAGAGGGTTGCCAGTTAGCCGTGGAGCTCGATCTCAAAACTCTTGCGTTCGCTGAGCTTGTGGAGCAGCATAGCAGCATACCTAGAAAGAGATAGAGAGAGGGAGAGTGTGTGGAGTGTGCCGCAGGGATGGGAAAGGGTGGGCCTCATAGCCAGAGCGGCCGCTGCGCCCGGTTTGCTCCGGTGCGTTTGACGTTGATACCGCGATAAGATGAAAGAGCCTTACTCGCTGCTTTCGAGAAGCTTATATCCGACCTATAGACCCGAACGCGAAGCGCTCAGCCTATGTATTGTTGCCGCACGTCTGAGCATAACGTTCTACACTATTCTCGTGCCGATACACACGTAATACTTTCCGACAATCTAAATTCGTTCGTGGTTTAGCCTCTAACAGTTGCAATATCAGCTACGGTAGACGATGTGAACTCGAATGCAGCTTGCAATTGGATCGGCCAAAGGCACCCACTTCCCTGTATGAGCGCGTGGAGCAAGCAGATACTTATATACAGCATTCCCCGTCACTTTTGTTCCGAACGTCCCGGATATTATGTTGCAATACATTTTACTTACTTTTTATTACCAACGGAATGTCCACTTCCGCTGAGTTTTAAAAAACATGCCTTCCAAAGTATAATGTTTAATCGAATTTTTAAAAGCTATCGTAAATATGTGAATATTGACAGAAATTAAGGCAGTCATGTTTACCTGATTAAGATTTGTTTTCTGGGAACAAGTAGAAAAACTAAATCTTTATCGGCCCGGTAATCACGAATTTGCCATTCATATGATAAACATTCTTTATGTAATAACTCAAAAATGTGTTGTTTACCTATTTTTATTAAAAATTCTTTCATGCCTGTAACAACGCGTAATTTCATTTTTCATGCGGCAGAAAAAAAAATTCTGTTTCCGCCTTATCTCTCAAACCACTGGAAAGAAATTGATATGAATTTCGAAAAACTCTTTTGTGTAGCAGCATTCGGCATACGTAGCGATTCTTTTGGTTGAACTCTATTCAAAGTCGTGCGTGCGTGAGATGCAATTTCAATGCTGTAATCAATTTTGTAATATCCTCGTGCCCATTGATTGCGGAGAGAGAACAAGTTGCACAGTTTCTGGCGATGACGAGTCGATAATTATTTTCGCTGCTTCGAATCTCCATGTAACACAACGATATTCGATGTCATTCATTATTTGTTTTTCTGTAAAAATCCATTTCCCATTCTATTCCATACATACTGTTCTGAAAAAAAAAAAAAAAAAAAAAAAAGAGGGAAACAACACGTTTTCCTTCTGCGTCAATCACGATCACGATCAGTCTGCGGTTGAGAGCAGGGCCTCGAGCCAAATTATCTATGTACTACATGCTATTCACTCCGGGCTGAATTCTGGGTCTATTCAACATGGTTTTTGTTTTTTTAGCACTCAATACTATACCCTTCATATAGTGGAACCAGAAGCGGTTGCATCGCCAATGCTGCGCTTGGTTACACGCCGATCTAATTGCAGTTGCTTATAACAGCATCGTAGGCGCTCGAGAGAACGCGTTCGAGTCAGAATTGGAGCTACCATCAACTACCACGAATCCCTCGAGGGGGCTGCTCTTGTATTTCAACTCCAAGCTACACCGATGGGCAATTTACCTATTTGTGAGTTTGCTGATTGGCTGTCGACAACGACCTGGACTACAGCTACATATTAGGTTGGGGATAAAGAAATCCATTATTTTTATATGAACTTCAGGACTTTATTTAACATGCTTCGGATTGTCCGATTTGGGTCAAATATGCTTGGGTCAAATGTGCCAAGTCCGGACTGTATGGCGGATGCATTAAAACTTCCCAACCAAGCTCCCGAAGTTTCTGGCGAGTCGCTGTAGATGTGTGTGGCCTAGCGTTGTCCTGGTGGAACACGACACATCTCCTGTTGGCCAATTCTGGCCGTTTCTGGTCAATCGCTATCTTTAAACGGTCCAGTTGTTGACAGTAGAGATCAGAATTTAACGGTTGGCCATATGGAAGCAACTCATAATAAATAATCCCCTTCCAGTGTCACCAAATGCATAGCAGAACCTTCCTGGCCGTTAGTCCTGGTTTGGCAACCGTTTGAGGTGCTTGACCGCTCTTTGACCACGATCGTTTTCGCACAGGGTTATCGTATGTGATCCATTTCTCATCTCCAGTCACCATCCGTTTAAGCAATGGGTCTATCTCATTCCGTTTGGCCAAGGCTTCGCAGATGGAAATTCGATCCATCATGTTTTTTTCTGTTAATTGGTGTGGCACCCAAACATCGAGCTTCTTTTTGAATCCAGCTTTGTGTAAATGGTTTAAAACTGTTTTATGGTCGATTTTTAGCTCCTGGGCGATGTTACGACTGCTAACATGCCGGTCAACTTCGATCATTTCTCCAATTTTATCGACATTTTCGACGACCGGCCTACCTGTGCGAGGTGCATCTTTAACATAAAAAATTCCTGAACGGAATCTACGAAACCAAAATTGCACATAATTGGCTGTTACAGTATCGGAACCATAAACAACATTCACAATTTTAGCCGCCTGGCTTGCATTTTCGCCTTTGTCAAAGAAAAACTGTAAAATGTACCGAATTTTCTCTTTGTTCACTTCCATTTTTAACACCCTGTAACTCACAACTGAATGCATCAAACAAAAAACAGCAAAAGAATTTTTTTTACTGCGAAATGTCACCTTTCCAACGAGCATAAATCTGGAATTGTCTGATCGATGCTTTACGAGAAAACTATCAGTACAGCCATCTACCGAAAAAATAATGGATTTCTTTTTCCCCAACCTTATATAAGAAATTGGCGCGTCACAGCGACGCCACCAAACTTGATACAACTTTGCCAAATGACAGTCGACGCTGAGTTCAAGCGGTAAACGAGGCTCCTCGATCCGACACTAGGGAGACTGCTGACAGACGTCAAATGCAAAAAATGACATTGTCAGCTGATCGATTTTTACTTGCCACCAACGCTGTTGGTTAGGATATCCGGCCTGGTCATGCTACTGACCAAATAACCAAAGAACGAATAAAGATCGTACCCTTTGTAAACAAATGAAATTCTTCTCGTTTGTTTATTCTTTTGTATTTTGTATTTATTGATAAACGTTTTTGAGTTAATAAAGGTTGTAGAAACGCTGCCAGTGAAGTTTATGGACTGAATTTGTATTCACTAACACGAGTGAACCTTTCATCGAGACGTTACCTAGCAATGCAACAACAACCGTTTTATTGTAAAAACGACCCGGTAATTAAAAAATGAAAGTCCGGTTGTTTGATTATGGTTTTTACGGTGAATCAGCTGGAAACGACGGTGGTCACGATTGCTAGGGTTGCAGAGGCCCCTATCAAAGTACACGGTCTGGTACCGCTATTCTCTTACGATCGCTCCAACTGTTTCTTTCTTTCGTTCTCATGTTCGTTAGCACTGCCTCTCATTAAACTTTCATTGACTTCAAGCGTGAAATTTAATGGGTATTTAAGTTTAGATTTAAAAAAAAAACATAAACCTAAAAAATCCAAGGTGATGACAAGGTGCATGCAGGGGGAGAGCAAGGTGAAAGCAAGGTGAGAGCAGCGGGAGAGCAAGATAAGACCCAGAGGAGAGCAGGGGGAGAGCACGAAATGGACGATATACCATGTCCTCTGTTGCTCATGTTCTGAAAACCATCTGGATACAGTCTCCTTAGCCTGGATCGAGAGAGCCTTCCTTGCCGCTCGAATTCAGCGCTGACTGTCATTTGGCAAAGTTGTATGAAGTTTGATGGCGTCGGTGTGACGCGCCATTTTCTTTTATATCCGTGCCGTGATTGGTCCATTTATTAAATACGATAAACTCAAATAATTAGAAATCGCAATACACCCTATATAAGCGTTTATTATCCCAACTCGACTAGAGGTTATAACCTCAACACTATTTATGTCACTTTGTATTTGCATTTAACATTTTCTGTGAATATTTTTTTTGTATCTTTTAGTAAAAGCTCGTCAGTGAGAGTGATAATAATTTGATTGATCTGAAACACAATTTCAATATACTTTTTCCATATCCAAGCACTTAACAATTTATATTTGGGTGCCAAAAATAACAATAAGCTCTTCGCTATACTGAATCACTCATCGTTCACTGCTAATTTGTTGATAATTCTGATATATGTTTTCCATTAAAGGTAAGTAACTTGGAAATAGCTTACGTCTGATTGTGAATTAAGCAAGTATTTGGGTATTCGCAAATATAACTTGATGAGTGTTTCAAACTTTAAATTTCTTGAAGCAATTTGGAAATTCAGCATTTAATATAAATATTATCAGTCGATTTTCAATTCGAGACAGTTTAATATCAGCGATAATAATTTAATAGGCCTATAAAACAATCCAAATATCACTTAATATTTTTTTCCAATTAACCATTTCACAAATATCATGTGAATGATCGACAACATAATAATGAAATCATCGCTGTACTGAATCATATATTTTTGTTCACTGTTCAATTGCTTGTAATTCTAACTGTGTACATCATACCAAAGCACAAAATCTTTTATATCAATTTGAGGCCCAACTATTTGATTTTTATTTCTTCATATTTCAGGTAAAGTACCAGAACGAGTGGAGATGCTGGATTGGATTTCAATGCCAAAACTGGGATTTAAATATAGAAGCTGCACACCAAATTTCATTCAGCTGGACAGATTTTCTCAAAAGGTATTGTGCATTCGTACGAAACCCACAGACAAAAATGAGTTAATATGTTTTTTCGAATCTAGGAACCTCAAAACATGTATTTCCATCAAATTTGAAAGTTGCATTTTTGTCGGATTGTGATACTCTCTCTTTTACACACTTTGTACGTGATGACAAAGTACAAATATTTAGCACTCGGTAATATCACGCTACAATCGTTTCACCACAATCACAGATCGACCTGAGATTAAGTTGTACTTTACCGGTTCACGCTTATCAATATTTTTCCTAAGATTTTAAAAAATATTTTTATTTTCGCCGACATTTTTACGTTGCCGAGTCAAAAACGAAAAAGTGTCTACTGAAAAAAATACAAAAATTAATTTCCTGCTTTTAAAAATCGTACGTACCTGTTATTTTTGGAAGAAAATATATATACAACGACATAGACGCATATTAAATTTACCAAACAACTATATTATTATTTATTTCCTATGTCGAGTTTTGAGAAGTTCTTAAACGTTTGTGTTGGAAACATGCGAACATTCTTTGAAACCTATTACACCCATATAGACAAAACTGCAAATACTTTGCTTAGTACTTTTCAATACAGTACCTGAAATTTTTGTAACTTTCAAGTTGCATTTAATGCGCCAATGTATATTAAACTTTAAATCGGTCACGAAATTTCCGAAAATTCGTGGTATTTTTCGTGTACTCATTTAGTAATTGATGATTTAATAATCGTGTGTGGTAATTTCCACTCACCGCATTATCAAAATTCATTTACCCGTATCAAATTTACTGTGCAAACATTGATTTCGATTCTCTGTACGAGGTTTCGGGAAATTCATATACATTTGTATATGAATACGAATGTATAGGAATAATGTATCCCATGAATTATTAGCATACTTTAAGTTATTTTTCCGAAAATTGAATGATGCGAATGCTTATTTACATTAAGTAGGATATCTGGAATTCAGATTAATTGTTGAATACCCTCCTATCTCAAACATGTACAGATAATCATATATGTACAAAACTTTGGTATGCGATTAACCTGCCTGTAACGTCGATGCCTCCTTAACTAGCCGACGGTTATTGTTTTTTACTGTTTCTCGGACGAAAATTGTGTGGAACTCTTTTAATGTCGAAAGTAAGGGCGGTTTAGTAGGGCATAACACACACCTTTCATTCATCGAAGGGTTGGTCCTTAACAATGCTGCGGTAGAAAGTATCTAGAAAGAATGACCGTCGACGGTGAGTAATAATCATGCGCGTCACAGAACGTCGAGTAAAATACAAAGCAGCATTGTTATTTGGAATTCGCCTTGCGAATTCTCGTTTCCTTCACTCTCTCGCCCGTGCCACATTGCCGTACCTTTCGTCTCTTACATTCGTCGCGTTTCTTTCTTCACCCAAGTTAAATAGTTCATCGTGAGGGTCCTGCTTTTATTGCAAAGAGGTGCACGTCCAGGTTTCGCTTTACTGCGCGCGTCATGACTCTTAAGTGTCACCCAGTTTTCGAGGATCCGTTGTCAGCGTCTGATCAACTTGGCAGTTCTCACCGTCGGTTCAATACCACTGATCTTAGTCTCGCTACTACTACCGTGTCCTAACTTTGTAGGACAATCACGAACCAATTAAGCCCATTCACGAGGGCAACAGCCACGGTATCACCAAACATGTGATAGGAGATTGAAAGTACAAGAAATAGAAATATGGGATGAAGATAAAAACTACGGAGGAAAAAAATGTTACAGAAACTAGAATATGAACTAAAATAATAGTTCCAAATACTCAATATATTTATTGATTATCATTACGAGGTATTTGACGAAAATATATAAAACACCTATATAAAAATTCACAACATCAGAGACAGGATGGGACTTTTTTCTCAAATAATTTTGATGGACTCTAAATAATATTCTTGATTTGTATGATTGAAAAATCTGCGTTTTGGTGCTAATGAGCTGCGAATTCATTTTTGAAATTACAGATTGATAAATATGAGTCCTGCAAGGTTTATACCATATGCGATGAGATTTTGCACGTTCTTCAGCCCTAACGAATGTAACGATTTAAAGAAGCAACCATATGGAATCGATTTTCCAGGATCTTCAGGCTCATGAAACCATTACCACGAATGAATCATATTTCTAAAATTTAAGATACTGTTTACCTTTATTAATGACCTTCATCGACCTTCAAATTTTATTTTCATATTTTAACCGTCAACGTTGAATATGGGCTAAACTGTTGAAAACGCTATTTTTCGAAGCATCTTCTTTAATTTGATCGAAAAATTCAACATAATGGTATTAGAAGCAAATCATACATTTTATTTCAAGAACAAACCTGATTTACTCGAAAATTTTTTTCGATAATGTTCAACTATCCCATGTTTGAGGCCAAAACTTTATATAAATATTTCATTTTGCGGAAAAATATTTTAGCTGTTGACACTTATCCTCGGAGCTGAGATAGAAATCTACCATATATCATAACTCATTACCGCCAAAATTATTTTTTGCAAACCTCTCTATACGAAATATATACTTCTATTCATTTTATAATATACAAATAATTTTCGTTTTACATATGGTCCCCTAAAAAATGTTGGCAGGTGTAATTTAAAACGTTAGAAACGTTATTGATTGAATAGACAGCTTCTTCATTCGCGTTAGCTGTTGAAAAGTTACTGGCACGTCTAATAATGTTAAGTTAGATAAAATAAATAATCGTTTGAAATTTTCTCATAAAGGATACTATACAAAAGTATATGTGATCACAAACAATGAAGTATCTTTTAATAAACAATTGCACTATTGCTATTCATAAACGAACTCAAATTACGGTTTTTTCTGATATAACAACGGTTGTCAAGAACATCTTGTCGCACATTTATATCTTTATATTTTCGTTGTAAACAGTGTTTGTGGTAATATTCATATGCAGAAAAACCGCGTTTGTCCGGCTTGCGAGTAAACGACTATACACGGTATGTATATCAAAAAATCAGTTTTTTTTACGTTTAAAAAATTTTTATTGGCTTAAAAGATGCTTTAAACCTCTTAGAAAATGGGGAAAAAATGGGAATTACCTGTAAGATTTTTTCTTTACGAAATTTTGATCCCTTCTCCGTATTACTGTTCCGAAATAATGACCCGCGTCAGATTAATCGTTCCTGAAAAGACATTGCGTAATGTTTCTTACCTTTCAATCCCAAATTTCTCTTAAACACAGCATATGGCTTGAGAAAATGTTTTTCTTTATATCTCGGTCGAAAGTACGCAACTTTTGCACCTTTTTCGAGGCAGAAAGCTGAAGATTCGTGCATTAGTAGAGCTACGCATACGTCTTCTGTTACAGCGGGAGCAAAAGCTTTTTCATTTGCACTGATACGTGAAGTTGCTTTCATTACGTATTTTGTTTACGCTAGTTGTGTACGCTTTATGTTACTAAGATATAACTTCGAAGTGACGGGCATAACATAAATCGATTATATTTAATTAAGTAATAAGTAATTAATCAACAAAATGATGTCAAATGACGAATCTACAGACGAGGAATTTAACAGTTTATCACGTTTAAATAAAATAAGTTTATTTAACTGTTTACATTGGTTTCTTTTATTTGATCCCCCCCCCCCCCCCCCCCCCCCGGCTTCGGCTTGGGCATCATGGTGCGCAGTACAGGAATTTCAAACTTTCTGCCCTAATAGTGTAATATACTATACATTCAACTGAATTACATTCAAACGAAGTTTGTAATACGACTTCAAAACCTTATGAAAGACTCATGAACGGTTTGGAGATGAATGTGAGCACCCAAACATACAATCTTTGTCTTAAAGCCTATTCTAAGCGCATCACGCACATCGAGATGTTTTTGAGAGACGTTGCAAAATCAGCACGCTCTAACATTAAATTTATCGAGAAGGGAGAATGGAAAGAATATTTGGACATAGAGGAGCACAATTTTTCAAAACGGCACACAACATAACTCCAACAATTTGCACTCCATTCGTTCGTATTCTTGACAATATCGTTAAAATAATATTTCGAAGTGAAAGTCGTCCGGGATTATTTGATAGGTTTTGAATAATTAAAAAAAATTTAACTTTCAATTCACATACTCGCCAATCACAGGGAAATTAATATTTTCAAAATCCCCTGCGTATTTCACTACATATAAACATGTACCTAGGTGCGGTTTGAGAGTTGGGACAGTCCAGCGTCGAGACAATGTCGGTCGCCATGTTAGTAACATGGGCGCGACGCTGGCGGTAACATAGGGCCAACGTAAGAAGAAAGGTGTAATCTTAACATGTTGTATGATAACAATGCTTTTTAATCGTTTTAAATCGTTTTTGATGATTTTTTTACCATTATCTCTTGGAATTACTAGAATAAATTTTTCCGGTGTTGATGGTAATCGAATTTGCAACCTTGGGATTACCCACTCGGTTATCCTGACTTATAAAATTTAGTGTTGAATTATGTATGTAAATCACTCATCTTTTTCACTGCATTAATACCGTATGCACTCTTAATCGTGTTATGATGACATAATAGTTTTGAGAAGTTTATAAAGAAAATACAACGATAGTGAAAATGATTTGACTCAATTTATTGAGTTTAATTATTCTATGTATCATTGTATGTATTTCGTCTCTTTTAATTGGAAATGATGGAATTGTTTAATATTCGTTCAACAATTAGGAAAAATCATTTTTCAAGGTTTATCATTTCATTCACTGGAATGCAACTTTAGTTAACTATTTTGACGAAATGTCGACTACCAGTACTGAACCGATATGCGAAACGTAAAACCGATGTCGCGAAACGTAAATTTATGGTTCCCGCGGCAGCGTCGGCAAAATCTTGACAGCCATCGTGACCAGAATTCTCGGGACCATCATCGTGCTAGCTACGGAGCCCAATGTCGACTATCACAACTATCGATCCAGGGATGTTTCCAGTGTGAAAAAATAGGGATTCTCACCTGAGTCGAAATTTTTCAACCGTCAGTGAGTGTAAAAACACTCAGAGATCGTCATTTGAACGCCTGGACCTTCAGATATCCTCCGTCAGCCGTATAGACCCTTACAATGAATTGCCTTTCACTGTATACACCGTAAACACTCCTGATTGACCCGCTAAGCCAGCGCTTTGAAATTCTTATATACCGTATTTCATCGTCTACGCCCTCGATACTCCTCTGATACCCAAATAACCCGGTTTTCAAATATCTCACCGTATTTTTTACGTATGTTGTACTCGATCTGCCGGTTCTCGTTACAACTAACCTGATAGCTATATGCATCAGATATTCAATGCTTGTTTAATGCATTAGTTATAACAAATATGATGAGAGAGATTTCTTTTTTAATACGTTTATTCTAATTCTTTAGACTTTACAGGCGATTCTATAAAAATTTGGTCATCGATTTTCATGTAAATACAAACTGTACACAAGTTTTCTACCGGAATCGCATAAAAATTCCCTCCTCTATGACATTTGTGGATGTAACCGAGAGGAACGCGCAATCCATAATCGCCGTAAGCGTTAAACGTATCATCAATATCATTGGTCGCAGAATGCATAGTGCACGCCCGCACAAACGTCACCGCAATCGCAATCATTAGTCGCCTTAATAAAACAATGAACTGCGCCGAATTCGCGTTTTCCATTATCCAAATACCGTACGTAACTCGATATGGTCTGTAATGTTCGTGTGTAAGATTCCGAAACATACAATTGACAGTTTTTTAACAATCTCGAGTATTTGCGAACGGAAACTATTGCTATGTTGGAGTTAGCGAGCGCTTTCCGTATCGGAAAATCGATTGCAACGATTTTCTTATATCTTCCAACACTGGACGTATTGTTTTGTAACCGTTCGCAAATTTTGACAGGATGTTTTTGATTGAAACAAAAATCTTTTATCGGTCCTTCCGGTAATTCATCTAATTTTCTTTTTGTTCTGACTAATTGACAGTGGGATCGGACAATTTGCGAATCAACATGTGTTGTACCGTGAACGAGTCGAATAAATTTTCCATTAATATCTTCGTATGGGTAACATGTATATGCCCATAAAGGACCATTATTCGAAACACACTCTGACAAATGCAACACTTGGTGGATATTTATGGAGCAAAATTGCAAGCCGTATAGAATTTCAAACTCCTTAACGAATTTATGCAATAACTGATTCGCAACTGTAATCATTCGACGCGGAATCGTGTCCGAATTGAGAATGGAAATGCCAATTACCAACAACACGTAATGATTGAAAAGATCTGATCTCATTACACCCGAAAAGATAGGAATAGAGTAGTAAAAAAACCACATCTTCAATTCCGAAGCTTTCCAATGACAAAGATCTTCTACGGATCGTGGCATTCTATGAACAAACTTTGGCGGTTTGATAGATACAAGTCTCTGATTTATTATATGAATTACCGAAAGTAACAAAAACGGAAACGTACTGTACTTTGAGTTAAACCATACAGTTAGTAATTTCTTGACTACACTACCATCAATTGCATGCATTCGGTCAATTACAGTTCCGCAAATATAATGGAGCATTATACTAGCGAACGCAGAAGGACCTTTGATACCCAGTACAGGCCTTTCTTCTTGAAGCGCAATTTCGGCGTGCTGTACGGATTCACGGGACGATTTCAAAGTCAACTCGGATTGGTATGGAAAAACTTTTACAGTAGCTCCTGAATCGATGCGAATACTTTGAGTGGTGCATAAGCAGCACGGACATCCGTAAGTACTATTAAATTGTAGAATGTTGAGAAATTGGTATTTGGCCATTAAATCGCAAGTTCTAAACAAGAGTGCGCCTCTTACTGTAATAACATTATGACCTGGCACTTCCAATTGCAAACCTAAGTGCAACCTTTCAAATTGAGGACGAAAAGCATGAATAAAGTCGTTAGCTGAAGGTTTTTGGGTACCGAACCAAAGACCTGCTAAGATAAGATTCTCGCGTTTCGTTCTTTCCTTAAAAGGTAATTCGTTTATTGTCAGATAGAGAGGCCAGATACTTGTTTTCGAGGATTTAATAACTTGAGCTCCATCTGTATACCAAGTGAAAGATATATTGAAGATATTTGATAAAAATCCATTTTCTACGAGCATTTTATATAACTTTGCGTCATATATATCCTCAACCGTGTCTGGCATTAAATTAGGTCTTTAAAATCGATGTTGCAAACTTTCGTAAAATCCATTTCGTCGGTACATTTCTTGGAGCTGATCGATAAACGGTAACTCCAAAAAGTACAACACTCCTTTACATTGTTCGCATGATGGACATATACTGTCTGCTGAACGGAGATCATGGCAACAATGAGAGCAGTAGAAGTGTTTAAGAACCGGTGCCTCTGACAGTGAAAAGAACTTTTGGAATCTGAAAAGTGAGGTCTTTTGCAAGCCTTCGCGTAAGCATATGAGATTGATAACGGCAAGCACATAGGAGATACATGTTTGAGCATTAAGACTAATACCAACAACATACTCTGCGCTACAGTCACAGGAGCACCGGCATATAAAAGCTGATCCTGGCTTTCGTCCTCATTTTCTACGTTGTGTTGATCTTGTAGATTTTCCACAGGCTCATCGTCTGATTCTTCGGCATTTTCTTCTATTAAGTATTCCGCCATTTCAATGTCATCCAGGTCTTCATTCGCTGTTTCATAATCAACTTCTACTCCCTGTTCTACTTCATCCGCCAAAACTTCGGAATTTTCATCTTCTTCCATCTCTTCCATCTGTTCTTCAAAATTGCCCTCCATCGACTCAAAACTTTCATCTAAAGGGGGATTTGAGATTCCACCTGTGCGTGTATTACAACATTCATTCTTTTCGGGCAAACATGGTGGTCGAATTGTATCCTGTGATTCATTTAGTCTGTTACAGCTCGTACTAGGTTCACCATCTTGATAAGGTGCTCTGTCGACCGTTTTTTGTGCATATAGATGAAGTTCTCTGCCAGCATCACTTTGAGATTGCGAATGACAATTTCTGTCAGCTTCTCTTTGAGGTTGTAATTGAAGTTCTCCGACTGCTTCTCTTTGAGTTTGCTGATTAGGGTCTCTGTCCTTCTGTATATATTTGTATAAAAGAATATCAAAATTCAATTAATCTATTTATAATTTTTTTTGTTATTAATTTTTGTTTTACTAAGTATTATGTTGAAGGGGTTCGATTACTGAATAACAAAGTAATCATATAAATTGAAGTAGTGTACATTCGAAATTTCCAATTCATTTAAACACTTTGTGATAGATAAACCGATTTTAATAATACCAAAAACTGAAACAGTTTTTTTACTTGTTGCAGCTTTCATTTCAATCTATATATCAGATGATTGAACTCCTCAAACAGTAAAAACAAAAATGAAGACTGCGCTATAAGTAGGCAAACTGAAATGAATGCAGCAACAATTAATGACTGATTTACTTACCGCAGCCTTAATTTTTGTTTCTCCTAATTATTTAAGAAGTTCAGCCACCTAATAAATAAAGAAAAAAGAGTTTTTTTCTTGTTGCAGCTTTTTATGACAATTTTTTTTTCTTATCGCAGCTTTCATTTCAAAATCTGTTTATTAGGTGATTAAAGTCTTCGAATAGTTAGAAAAAACAAAAATGAAGACTGCGCTATAAGTAGGCAAACTGAAATGTAAACTGATTTTTTTTTTTACTTATCGCAGCTTAGTTTCAATCTATTTATTAGGTGATTGAACTCCTTGACTAGTTAGAAAAAACGAAAATCAACACTACGCTATAAGTAAAGCAAACTGAAATGAACACAGCGACAAGTAATTACAAGCTTTCATTTCAATTTTTTTTACTTGCAATTTTCATTTCAAATTTTGCTATTTGATATAACTTTCAATCCATTTGTAGAATATATAATAAGTTTATGTTAAGTATCATTTTTACCGGTTGGAAAATACTTCGGAGATAAATTTGCTGGTGCTTTTTTGATAACTCTCTGTACGGCTTTCGAGGCATTTTACGAAATATCTCGAGGTTGTTCGGCTCTGCGCTAGTTAATTTCTGTTATGGATGTTATTCATTTTATAATTATTTGAGTTTCGTCAGAATTTGGTTATTAAGTGAAATACATTATACGTCAAATACGTTTCTGCGCAGCCGGAAAGCGCTAGACTACGTGAAACAACTTCATGCTGATAACTTGCATGCACCCAATGAGCGGTAGACTACGTGAGGCAAGTAACCTCTAATGTCGATTCCGGTTGGTGGCCAACTCGTCTATTGTACAGAGGTTGATCTGCGCAGAGAGTGTTTACGAGTTTGAACGTGCGGAGAAGAAGAATATCTAGAAAAGTTGTTTATGTTACAAAACGTTTCAAGTAAGTATTTGCGAGAAGAACTATCTACGATGCCGAGGATTTGTAAAGAGAAGGCTCTGGTATGGTGGAGAATGGAGCGATTGACAGATATAATTCCCATCACAATAATTCCGAAAGCTCGGCGTCAAGTGAACGCGATTCTGGAATTGCCATGGAAAAATTTTGAAACCGGCAAAGTCACGAAGCAACAGGTTAATATCATTGAAATAGATGGTAAGTATCATTACATGGATATGGGTTGTGACAGATTTATTAATACCATGAAGACTCATAACCTTAATATTTGTTTACTGTCGTTCGCGCGTTATTGTGATTATTACAATAAATTCGCTATAATTATCACGGAGTTTGCTACATAATCCCAGAAGCCTCATTTTGTCAATTACAAATTGTTCGTTCGTTTTACTGATTATAAGTATATTTAGTGTAGCTTTGATAACTTTCAGTTCTTCAATAAAGTCTGGAAATATCAAATCTCACATGTCATATTTTGTTTCATAAATAACAACTTCTATCAGATGAAGCGTAGCTGTGCTAACTCTCAGTTCGTTCAACAAAGTTTCGTAAATTGAATATCACATTGTCATTTACAGTCTGAAAAATAAAAACTTGTCTAAGATGTAGCATAGCTTTGTTAACTTTCAGTTCAAATGATTAGATTAATTACAATTGGTATCGGTTACGCATAGTACTTCCAACTTTTATTTACCTGATAAATTTTCATAATATTGAATCTCAAAGTTCCAATCTGATTAGGATTATAGTTGTAAATCTCTATTCATAAGATATAGTTTACATTATTTTGTAATTATGCTTTTATAACAGTAATGGGAAGTGATTAGGAAATAGAGAGCAAACCGTTGAAAAGCTGAAAAAAAATTAATTTTCACTTTAATAATGGAAATAATAGTGGAATAAATGTAATAAATAATTGATGCATTACTTTCTCAATGCATTAATTATATGTTAACGATTTTAAAGTACATTAAAAAATTTACCGCCTTACGAGATGCCAAGGCCACTGCGTGGCAGGTTTCTATTGGTCCGCGAGTAGCTACGGAAGCGACGCGGCGCATCTCCGAATATTCTAGAACGAGAAAGCGAACGAATAGGGAGTCTAGAACGAACGATAGAGCGATAACGACCGAGATTGTGAGCAATAACGAACGAGAGAGCGAAAAGAGCGAAAACAAGCGAGAGCGAATATAAGCAACCACGTGTAGAGCGAAACGTGTGAATCGAGCGAAAAGAGCGAAAACAAGCGAGAGCGAATATAAGCAACCACGTGTAGAGCGAAACGTGTGAATCGAGCGAATAATCAAAGTGAGCCTACGGGCATTAGTATTTTCTTTACCATTAAGTATTATTATTTTGTTGAAATCTTTAAATATTAATAAACCAAATAGTTTAACCATTTTCTAAAAGTAAGGTGTACGATCAAGTGAGTCTCCTATCACCCGATTTCCCCCACTTACAACCCCCTGCGTCCGGAAGCCAACGCTACACAAACCTGACACACAAAACGAAAAGTAATAAAGAACACGAAAGAAAGTCAGTACGTTAACATATATTTTCATATTTTATCAAACGAATTACTGTGTATTTTTATTGAAAAATAATAACTTTTGCAGCCATTCAAAAGTGTAGGCATCATGTAGGAGAATTTTGAATACTTCTTCATCTGATAAAAATCTGACAAAAATTAGGCATATCAACGATGTTGAAAATATTAACATACATGATTACATAAAAATAATTCTAAATTATTATTAAAAAATTTATTTCAACAAAATTGTTTAGCAAATAATCCGTCAACTTAATTCTTTCTTTAATTATTAATAGGAATTTTCATGAACTTCGTCAAAAACTTCATAGTTTATAACGTACAAAAATTTTCCATACATAACCTCTCATGCACTATTTTTCGGTTTTAGCGGATGTTTCGAAACTGGAAGCAATATCCATGGACACCGAGGGAAACGTTTGCGACAAAAATACAAAAATATTTCCGCAGCCAGTGCTCGACGCCAAAAAAGAAATGGTTCGAAATGCGAATATAGAAAAGAATCTACGATCAACGCGAGTAAAAAATCGTGATAAAAATACACTCAACGCCGTTCCTTTATTCGCTGCAACACAAAACTCTATCGAAGATTTATCATCGAAGATGAAGCAAACCACCAAAAAGAGGGCAGTACTGGACCTTGCGACAAGCGAAAATCATTCGATCGCCTTAGACGATTCTCTGCAGATTCCAAAAGCTCGGGAGTCACGAGAGCTCAGACATGCTGATTCGTCTGAAGCAACGCCGGCTGTTCTGCCAGCTACAATTACAAGTCATCAAGTTTCGCACGATGAATTTCCACGCAAAAAGCTCGGTTACGCTGAAGTTCCTCCAGCAACACCAAGTACGGCTTTTATAGCCGCATCCCCGAGGACTGTTTCCCCGCAATATGCGCATCCGGGACATACGACTTCTTACCACGGTCAATCAAAATCTGGATTTGGCTCGCTTCAAAGTACAAAATATACTACCACAATATACGGAAGAAAACCTTTATTCTCAGCGATCAGCAAATACTTTGCCACGTTCAAATCAACATACCTTGTGACGAGCCCCTCGCACGAGTATTTCGGATTGACTCGCACGGGGAGCCACGACCAAATATAACGACGCCCAAATATTAATTGTCTGCTTTAGATGTGATTTCTCCCATCCTTACCTGCTTCGCTGCCGTTTGCTGGGCGCCAGGCTATCTATTCTAGACCCGACAGCCAGGGTCACTTTCTTCTTTACTAAGGTCACTTCGTATTCAGTTCCGGCTAGCGGGAAGGGGTGCAGTTCGGGGACTATACGCGAAATTAATATTCGACTCTGCACTCTTTTACTTACAAAATACTATCGACAATTTATTAAATATTTAGCATAAAGGCTTTCAGTTCTATACAAAAATCGTATACAAGAGACTCGAGTCCGACAGTAATTGCAATCCTATACTATTGTTCTCCTGAGAACTCTCAAGGTCGGTCGGAGAAGCCGGTCGCGACGGAGGGCAATACTGAGCCACACGTAACAAATAATTGCGGGTGCACCACGTGCGCCTACCTTATTTCCCGGTGGAATGTCTCCCTGTCGTAACGTTGCTTTACTGGACTGCCGGGCTTCGATTTCCTCACAGCTTCCTGTCTCGCTATGCTTAATCCTCCACGGCGGATCACGCGTACACGGGTCGATCGGGATTCTCTTCGAGACTCACGTGGTACTTGTCCGCGCACGGCGAATTGTTCGACTTTCAATTACTCTTACAATACACAGGCAATCCTCGCACGATAGCGTCTGCTCAAAGCCACTGATAATTTTCTTAGTGCTCGGCGACAGCTTTTTACTCAACGCGACAATGCTCAATTTCTGATATAATACTCTCTCCCGACTAAGACGAAAACTAGCCTACTCAATTCGGTATTCAAAATACGACTTATCAATTCGGGGACAGGAATTAGACTAATCAATACGGTGACAGGAATTAGACTTATCAATTCGGGACAGAAATTAGACTAATCAATACGGTGACAGGAATCAGACTTATCAATTCGGGGACATGAATTGGACTAATCAATACGGTGACAGGAATTAGACTTATCAATTTGGGGACAGGAATTAGACTAATCAATACTCAATACAATACAATCGATGTTATGGTATATTTTTAATTCATAACTATAAAGAAGCAATTAATTGTAAACGAAATCTGAACTTACTAAAATTTTACCGATTATAAAGGAAAAAAGATCAACACAATATAAATAAGGCTTTAAACAACCTGTATAAACCTAGCAGGGCAAATTCTCAAAAATGACTATACTATATATAGGAATTAAGTACTTTTTATGTGCTAATTATGTACCGAAAAAGTTATTTTTGTACTCCTTTCGGTTTTCTGAGAAATCAATTCCAAAAATGTTTCTGCTACCTTAATATAAAGCCAGCAGAGCACCTATTGTACCGACATAATCCTTGAAGTGGAATACTTCCGAGGGAAGTACTTTTTATGTGCTTTCTGAATATCCAAGAAAATATAGCCTAATTTAAAAATTGGTCCAGTTGCAACCCTTAACAGAATTAAATCATTCTGAAATAGGAACTTCATCTAATTTAGTCAGTATCATAGATGTTACTAAACAGCATTTAAGTACTTTTAATGTGCTTCCTGAATATCCCAAGAAAAAATTACCTAATTTAAAAATTGGTCCAGTTACAACCCTTAACAGAATTAAACCACCCTGGCACAGGAACTTAATCTAATTTTTTCAATACCATAAACTGTTAAGGGTTGTAACTGGATCAATTTTCAAATGAGGAGATTTTTTCTTGCATATTTACAATAAACATAAATAGTACTTATATGGGGTGTAGTAACATTTGCGGTACAGTCGAGAATAGATAGGGTTCTTATTTCAGGATGTTTTAAGTCTGTTAAGCGTTGTAATTGGACCAAATTTCAACTTGGGGTATTTTTTCATGCATATTGCGAAAGCACATAAAAAGTACTTAAATGTTGTTTAGTAACATCTATGGTACTGTCAAAAATATATTAAGTTTCTATTCCAGGGTGGTTTCAATCTGTTAAGGGTTGTAACTGCACTAATTTTACAGTGGGAGGATTTTTCCTTAGATATTTAGGAAGCACATAAAAAGTACTCAAATCTTGTTTAGTACACTGTTAAAAAAATCTGCTTGAAAATTAAGGTACCGGTACCGGAAGTTTTTATTCACAAACCGTGTCGTACAATTTGAACACCAACGTGCTTGAAATTTACAGTAACTGCACATAATAATGATTGAGATTTCCGTAACGTTACTGTTACTAAGTACATGAAATTGAATGTACGCGTGATCTATTTTTATGTTGATTTCACATAAAACTAATGTACGTTATACGTCTTTTTTTCATCGACTATAACTTAAAATTCAAACACACTTTTGTTGGAAACTTTAAGTTATGATGTAGAAAAAATGTGGTGCTGCATGTAATTTTCGAGTACCAATGTACCTGACACTTACTACGCGTGCATAGAATTTCAAGTATGGGTATTGTAAATTTACTGGAATACAGTATATTAGAATTCAAGTCCAGCCTACAAAAAACACCACTGGTGTGCAGTAAAATTTAGGCACAAAAGTGTTTGATATTGAAGGCATCTCTTATGCACATTGGCAGAACCAAATTACCGAACCCAGCAATTTTTAGATCCTCTTCTTCCGTATGGAAAGTGCAGAGTTCGAGCTCTAGGCCAACGGGGTTTGTGTGGGGGAGAGGGATGAGTAGAGAGAAGTCACAAAATTTCCACCACTTTTGCAAGTCAAGGACAAGAATAAACCCGACGTTCAAAAGCAGAGTACTTTTTTCTGACAATGAGCCTACTAAGTTTAACGAAATCTTATTTCGCACTGTGTCGGTTTGGCTTCGGTTTATATACTACCACAGCTGTGCTTCGCTTGCGCGAAAAGCGGCCGGAATTGGCCATCTAGCGGCGAAATGCCAAAACCTGGCCGGGGGTACGCACTTCCCATTGAAATCTGAGTGACGATGGCGTTGTAAATTCAATGAATTTTCGCCTCCATTTCAATGGAAGTACTGGCATTTTTCATAACGGTTCATTAAATAAGATAGCGTTGCATAGCTGCAGCATATCTATAGATATTTTGAAATATTCAATCACGAGCATTAAAGAAATCTCAACGGCCCGAGTGTTTGATTTTCAAATCTGAGAACTGAAATTTAATTTAAGATGAACGAGTAAATGTAGTGGATTTTTACATTAAATGTTAGTTGAGTTCAGGGATATTTCAATATTTGCATCTTATTCACTGATTTACAAGAACAGATTTGTAGTTTCCAACGCCATTCCGAAATTTTACAATACCGGAATTGAAGATTACAAAATAGAATCTTACTTTTTCTATAACGTGTTTGATTTTTTCAATAACGTGCTTGAAAATTACAGAACTATTCGGATTTTCCATTACAAGCATCGAAGAATTGTCCATGATCAACGTCCTTTATTTTTCAAGCACAGGTACTTGAAATATAAGTTGCACGATGCTCGTAGAATTAAGTTATTTTTCTATAAAATTGCAGTGAAGTGCAGAAATTTTCAATAACTTGTCATGTAATTATACATTTAATGATCAAATTTTGTAAATTTACAATGAATTTTTCTTAAATTCCAATGCATTACATTAATTTTACGATAGATTTGTAAATTTACAGCACTTCATACATTAATTACAGTTTCATGTACAAAATTTGTAAATTTCATACACTCCAGTACATTAAATTTACAATCTTTTTTTACAGTGTAACATCTATGGTACTGACTAAATTGGATGAAGTTTCTATTTCAGGATGGTTCAATTCTGTTAAGGGTTGTAACTGGACCAATTTTTAAATTGGGGGATATTTCCTTGGATATTTAGGAAGCACATAAAAAGTACTTAATTCGGAAGTATTCCACTTCAAGGATTATGTCGGTACAATAGGTGCTCTGCTGGCTTTACATTAAGGTAGCAGAGCATTTTTTAAATTGATTTTTCAGAAAACCGAAAGGAGTACAAAAATAACTTTTTCGGTACATAATTAGCACATAAAAAGTACTTAATTCCTATATATAGTATAGGCATTTTTGAGAATTTGCTCTGCTAGGTTTATACAGGTCTTTAAACAGCCCTCTTAACTGCTTTGAAATTCCAGTCAAACATCAGTCAAAAATCGATGCACAGGATGTTTTACAAAAATCATGCTGACGTCGTTAAGTTTCTGTAATCTTTTTGGTCCGCAGTTAGTTATGTCATCGCCCGAATGTTCTTAAGTTCTCATTTAAACTTACTGCGAACCACGGACATAAATGTATATTAGTATTCGAAATCCACAAATATTATCGGTTTAGAAATTCCATTTTATTATTATCGTTTCTTCCTTTTGAACTTTATTGTAATTTTAGCCATGCAACAGACATTTAAGGGCGTTTATTTTTATACTAAAAAATATTAGTGTCCTCACAGAAAAATATATACAGTGAGTCGAACGGTAATATGTAACTGTATTGGCAATAAATATTGAAAAGTGTTATACGTAGGTATACCGCATCATAGCATATACCCTCACGATTATTGCCACGAGGCGCTAACCGCCGGTTATGACATTATCACAGTCAACGACGTCGCCACGTTGTAACGTAACGTCCGCTAGTCCTCTGCGGCGTCGTCGACAGTCAAAGTTACGTAATACAGAAGAATGAGAAGAAGCCACGGCCGCCTCTCCAACTTGTCGTCCTCGACAACCGCCTCCTCTCAACTATTCTTCACTCATATACACAGATCGGTTTTGTGCATAAACCGCAGCTGTAGGATGGAACTATAAACTTTATGATCTTGCCCATATTGTGAATCTTTCGGCATGCCCACTTCTACAGGTACTTCCAAATCCTTCAACATCTAAATTTCGCTTATTAAATGCACAACATTTTGGTGTTTGAACAGTGGTTTCTAAAAGGCAAAGTGACTTGGGATAATGTAATTTTTTAAAAGTTTGATCATATAAATCTTTGGCCATTGTAGACTAATGAGAGAAAGTATAGATAATGAAACCGGCGAATTTTATATTTTCACCGTCTGTAATCAAGTGGAGCATAGGGTTCCTTGGCAGATTAACCGATTTTAAATACATAGATTAAAATGGTAATAAAAAAAAACAATGTAGAGAAAATCGACAAATCGTGCAATTTATTTGTGAATGCATTTTACTTTCAGATTTCAAGCGGAAGACGCGTGTACCCAAACGAAACAAGGATGCAAAGTAGAACCTTGCACATTGCTTCTTCATTTAATTTTGCTCTTTACATAGCTACCTCTACGAGGAAATATCGTAACTGATTTTGGCTTCCTCATAGAGGAAGCTTTGTGAAGAGCAAAATTATATGAGGAAGCAATGTGCAAGGTTCTACTTTGCATCCTTGTTTTGAATAAATGAATAAATCACCGGCCCATCTCATTTTTATTAGGCACAAACTTTTGTTTTACTTTATTAACTTTTGCGGAAGCTATAGCGAAAATCACTATTTTTTCAAAAATTCAAAATGGTGTAAAATTTGAACGACTTTACCGATCACCACCAAATTTGGTACACAGTAGGGCTGTATGTTATTTTTCGTTTGTAGAACATTCTAGTTAATTTGCTGAGATTCTACATGATTGATAGCAAAATTTTGATTTTTTACAAAAATTCAAAATTCTATAAAATCTGAACCGCTTTACCGATTTTGTTGAAATTCAATATCAAACAGCATTCAACGTGTCTCTAGTTATGACGAACTATTTAGCCATATCGGCGAACTTTTACGAAAGTTAGAAAATATACGACATTTTTGAAAAAAATTAAAAATTCTATAAAATCAGTATACATAGATATATTTTCTTCAAAATTACAACGATTGAAGAGGAATTAATACTCTACTTCCGTGCCAAATTTGAGCTCGATCGATCGTGCCATTCGCGAGTTATCAACGATTGAATTTTCGGTTCCTGGGACACACATATAGACACATTTTCTAAACCATTTTTCTCGACGTTTCAGGTGATTCTAAGCATACTGACATGAAAATCTCGAAAAAAAAATTTTTGATGAAAACAAAGCTTCCTCTATGAAGAAGCAAAAATAATCAATTTAAAAAAATAATAAAAGTAAATTTTGTAAATCGCAATTCTACAACTGCTTTGTTCAAATACATTTAGGATTAAGCGCATTAATCACTAATTTTAGTAAAGAAGATACATTGAATAAGTAGATGAATAAGAGCGAGGTAACGAGGTCAAACGATGAAAGAAGCGAACTCGCCAGACGATGATGGAGAAGGAAAAGGAAAACGAGTTGCCAAGACGGTTTATTTGGTGGGTGATCGCGAGTGAAAGTGATGATCTCTCGATGCACTCAGACTTAGTCTAGTATAGATTTTAAGAATGGCAGCTGCATCGTTTGCTTTGGTATGTGAATGGCTAAGGTAGTTTTTAATGGCAGCGTCCGAGCGGTGGCATCATCATCATATAAATTATTTCTTGTAACTCATGCACATAAAGCCGCACAATACGTGCCTGCAAAGCGTGCGTAAGATGGCGCTTTGTGCTGACATAAACGTAGATAATTTTACGTACGCCATCTGGTGCGTAAAATTATCTAGAATTTTTTAGAATTATCTATAACTTTACGCACCAGATGGCGTGTGTAAAACTATCTACAAGATGATTTTACGCAACGCTTCACAGGCACGAAGATGTGCGATAGTATGTTGTCATTCGTTACAAAAAATAGTATGTGACCCTTATACGACGAAGCGGCCGTCCCGCAGAGGTTACAAAGCGGTGCACTCGCCTCCTCTCGCGCTGCAAACAACACTCCGCGCGATAACGGCCACTTTATCGTACGAGTATCACAATGTACTATTCATGAACTGCAGCAGGGTTAGTATTTATTTACCCAATTGAAATACAAATTACAATAAAAGTATTTTCTTCAGAAGATAAAATAGCGAATTAAAGGGTTATATTATTTGGTTGGTCTTATAAATCCATTCGGCACTCCTTTTTTTCATAGCGGTAGCTTGGTCTGTATTTTTTAAAACCATTTTTTGGTGAGAGATTGATTCGAATGTTTCACCTTGTCAAGAAATTAAATTTAGATCAACTTCGTAGGTGTATGCACCTGTCTCAAAAAACTCATACGACTGTATCGGAAGAAAATCTGAGATATTGTTTTTTTGTTGCAAAGCAAAGTCGCAACTTGTTCAGTTGCTAATGAAAACTGTCAATGATAATATAGAGATACTGTAGACATACTTGTCTCAATGTTTTACACATAGTGTTTTTTGGGGGGATTTCAGTGATTTTCGAAAAGTTTTATATTGACCGTGCCATCCTTGGTTGGCACAAACCGGATACCGTTTTGAAAACGTAACGCGTGTAAAGGTATTCAGGTAAAAAAGCTGTGAATGCAAAAATAAAGTTATAGGACCTTAGTTACGCACTATTACATTATATGGAGATGTCAACCTGGGCCGCAAAAAATATGGAGACCTGGATACTGAAAACTACGGAGAGGTTGACTTGGACATCGAAACATAAGGACAGGGCGACGTAGACACCGAAAACTATGGACAGGTCGTCCTGGACAACAAAAACTATGGATAGATAGACCTGGACACTAAAAACTATGGAGCGATCGACCTTGACACCAGAAACTATGAAGAGGTCGATTTGGGCATCGAAAACTATAGACGAATTTATCTGGACACTGAAATCTACGGAGTAGTCGACGCGGGTCTTTAAACCATGAAGAGATCGAACTGGATACTTGAATCTACGAAGTAGTTAACCTCAACAACTTGAACTACGTATACAGGTTGACTTGGAGACTAACGCTGTGGAGCAATCATTTACTAACAATGTATATTGCTTCGCCGTGTATCATAAACTAGCTCATCACTGGATGACCTTATAATTTTGTTATAGTGGTTGGTGGGTTGCAGAGCGCAATGATTGGCAGTTTGCGAAATATCAATGTGCGAAATTACAGAGTGGACCACTCAAAAAGTGCAAAATTTCAAAGGAGTTTTAAAATGCAAATGACCATATCTCGTAAGCGACTGAAAGTAGAATTTTCGTTTTGGTCTTAAATGAATCATTTTTAACTGTAGTATCTACTTATATCTAAAAAATACTTGAAAACGCTTTCATTTTATCAATCTCACATATTAACCCAATAAAAGTGGGTAAAAGAAGTTGGCTCGAGGCTGCCGCGTCTCTTGATCCCTTGACTCGAAGTAGAATTCAAACAGATATCACATTCCATAGGTATTATATTTATCAATTGTTATCCATACAATTGAATGATGACGTCTTTTTCATATGATCGTTGAATCAAAATTGTTGAAAGGAATCTTAATCTCTTAGGTATCGTTTGTCTGCTATCTTCATATTGATATAAGCTTGATATACGTTTCAAATTGGAATTCTCATTCATAATGAGAGAACGTAGAAACCTCCGGGAATTTATTTTCATACAAAAACATTAAGTTTGCTAACTTTCTCCCATCATCACAAAACTCAATATTTTGATTTTATGAATTGAAAATTCGAATTCATAATATTCGACGTTAAAATATCGGCGGCATTAATAATATCATTTATATAATCAAAATATCCGATTCAATACGGCAATTCCAGATTCTTTTTGCATCTCGATTTATCGTTTTGAGTCTGATATGTTTATTTACAAATGTTGAGTCTAATTTCGTTATCAGTCACCATGAGAACGATCGGAGGATAAATTTTATCCATATCAAGTCGATATATGCATGTTTCTCTGCCATATTGAATTTACCAATTTTAAGATCAAGTTCGTAATCAGCGACGTTGAAAATCTCCAAACAAACTTAATTTTAATCAGATGAGTTTCTGCTTTTTCTGCTTTTCTGTCCGGCATATTAAATACGCCATTTTTATTTCACGGATTTAGAGTTCAAGTCACTTCGCTGTCAAAGCGAGGACCCATTTTCAATTCAAACTTTTTGGCTGAATCACCTTAAAATATTGATCCCCATATATCATTATCCTCCCGCATGCCTCCCCGTTACTGTTTTCGTAAATTAAGCTATTATGGAATTATAATATAAGATATACACAGAATCGGTTCGGTCTAGTGGTAAGCGTGCATGGCAAGGTAATTAGGTGAAGACGTAGATCTCATCGATCTCGACCTATATCCCAGTAATAAGGTACAGGTCTAGAAAATATAAATATTTTGGTAAGATATAAAAATAAAAAGAGCAGTATTATTGGTTATATACGTTTATTTATATATATGCAATATATATTGTGAGGAATTTCCCTGGCGGGACTCACAACCCCGGCTCTCCTCCGCTCGTCACGACCCGCAACTCCAAATTAAACTCCCCAACTAAACCGCTCAAAACTCAACATCAATTATCTTAATAATACAAAACTCAATATGATTCGCGGATCCACCTCACGGACGACTGGATGCCAGGTACCGAGGTACCGCCGATTTTCATCGACGTATATTGTCGCCAATAAGGTGGAGTCAGAAGCGGGGTCGCGCGAGGACGCGGTGAGAAGCCACAAGGCACACGACTAGCTCAGGCTCCGCGAGCTGATATATGGTAGAGGGGCTGGACGAAATTATGAGGCGACAAAATTAGAATATTAAAGGAATTATTTGGTTTATTAACCAGTTCCCGGGCTTCACTTGACAAGGTCAAGGCGCATTTACAATAACATGATGGTGGCCAAGAATGAGCATGATACTACGAGAACTCGATATAAAATAAATAAAAAAGAAAAACCGAAAAAATCAAATTAATCACGCGAACTTTAAGGTAGCATTAACTTGAAGCGGCGACTCAAGCAATGGGTAGCGTAATTATAATTCAAATAATAGCCGCAGACAAAAGGTAGCTTGAAACAAATAATATTTAAAGAATCGCGGAACATAATCATTATAAATCATCGGAGGTAGCTTAGATACAAGAATGAATTCGGAAAAGAAAAACATAAGTAGACCTAACAATTTACGCAAACCAAAAAAGGCAAATCAACAATCAAAATTATCCAATAATCTCTCGCAAGGAGGATCGGCAAAAATCCGAAGAAGGGGCAAGAGATAAATCTCGAGTCCTGAAAATATAGCTAACACAATAGTAAAATAATAAAACAATAAAATAACAATAAACTAATCATAAGCTAAAGGTAACCGACAAAACGCAAGAGTCAAAGATCGTAATGTGTAGTATAGGTAGCATACTATAGGTAGCATCAATGACAACGAGCTTCATAATATCACAGAATCAAGTATATCGGAAAACTACAATAACACAAAACGGTGAATGTTCGGGCAGCTCAGACAAAGATAGTAAGGTAGCGTAGGGGAGGTAACGTGAGCCGAACAATTCGCGCGAGATATAAACAACGCACCGGTCCGAGTGACCTTCGACGAGTACCCCAACGGCAAATAAGCAAAAGACAGAGAACTAAGCATAGTAAATTTACCCGCATGAAATATTACGGCGTACTAACACAAAATTAACATAATTTCAGAGAGCCAAACTAATAGAAAATTCTAAACGATCGGAAAGATAACGTAACTGAAAATATTGAATCTTAACAGCGAGAAGATAGCACAATTAACTCAGTCAAAAGCAATCGCGATTAAACAAATATCTTTAACCATTAACTTAACGCAAAACTCAGAACAAAAGCTAATCAAAATTTACGACCAATTAATTGTCGGACGATCATTACTCCCGGCACGCCGCCGGGGGAGCAAGTGATCCGAGCCCTCCGTGAGTAACTCCACGCAAAATTCTCAAACTCTCAAAAATCTCAAATACTAAAATTCAATAAAACAAAAAGCAAAACTTACTCACAGGGCCGAATCACTAACCCCTAAAAGACAGCTCGACTCACAGTAGTAGAGGGTGGGCTGAGTCTCACTGGAATCTCCTTCGTCCCGACGATGGTCGATGTCCTCATAAATAGGTGGTCTAGTCGCGAAGTCCTTATCACAAAAAACTAGCGATGTACACTTGCAGGTGGTCAGCAGCAGAGAGCGAATCTTTGCGATCCTTCGTGGGCCGTCGATCGATATCCCTACTCCGCCCGGTCGCCGGCTATTGCCCGCGCACGCGCTCAGATGAAGATTGTGGCTCCCACGGTCTTCGGGAGTTGCGGCGGCGCACTGAGAATCTCGCGCATTGGCGCGCGTTCCAAACGATGGTTTGAGTTGTCCGCTGCATTTACGATGACGTAGTGGCGCGTTCCGTTGATATCGTCGTTTCCCTCCAATATCTACTGCAGCAAATTATGACTGGAGCGTAGGTGTCTTCCCCTCCTATCCGGTCACCCCTGTGGAAGAGTGCGGAGTTCCTCACGCCGGAATTCATGGCCACGACGCATCGGCGGTATTGGACCCACAACAATGATCCAGCGCCGGGCTGGGAAGTCGTAGGGAGGCGAGTGGCACAGTAATATGTCGGCCCATTTTCCAGCGCGCTCCCCGGGCATCCATAATCCACGGGCACGGTTATTCGGTGCCCGCCTGCGATTCCGATTAACAAAATTCCAAAAATCCAAAATTGGAGTTCCGAGCCATAATCCCAAAATCCAAATTAAATATCCAAAAATATACTCGAAGTCCCTCGGTGTAAGGGAACGTCGGAAACGTCAGAGAGCGATAAGTAACGGTTCGGGCGGTCGAAGAGTGCGTGGGCGTGAAGTAGCAATTTGCTGGCGGAGGGGCAGTGCCTCGGTGGTAGTAGGTAGCGGGGTGAGACTCAGTAAATGGGTAACAGAGTGGTCAAAACAATACTAAATTTAACGAAATTTCTTATTTGCTAACAAAAACGCTCAAAATTCCGATCGCAAGGTAGCTGTAACGAAGGTAACATAGAGAGCAAGAATAGAGAGCGACTCCGCTGTTGACCCGCAGTTGGTAAAAGCGAACGTGCACCGACCCAAGTGTCGTAAATCCGACACTCCTCGCCGTTTACACTTCGCGCAGGTAGCGTGGGAAAAAATCACGTCACAATATACAGGATGTCCCAGAACTTAGCCAGTTCCTGGTACTCACATGTAGTTGGTGACCACCTGAAAGCTCCTGTGAAGTTTGAGCGTCCAATTCGCAGCAGTTTTCGAATGAGATGCGATCTCTGTCAGCCAATCAGACTGCTCCGTTAGACTGGTCGTCGCACACGTAGATTCACGGCGTCTGGAAGCTCGAGTGCAAGTGGCGTCAGCGTTTTGTTTATTTTTATAATCTCAGTTCTAGCCTAAGTTGCTTCGTGTGTCTCACGGTATACGACAGTTATTTGTTTTATCGGAGCGCAGGCTTTTAATACTCGGTTAGACATTGAAATTAATAATGCATCGGAATGAAACAAATAGGCTTATTAGGCTAATAAATGACTTTATTTAGAGACAAGATATGTTAGCGTTGATATTTCCGAGTACAAGTAATGATTTTAAACAAATACACTGCGTATATAATGTTGCTAAGGCTGTTAGCTAGTGGCCGGAAGCATATCCTTTTTGAAAGTTTGACTTTTGATCATTGGACCTGTCGAAGTTTGGAGTTTACATAAAAAATAAAAATATCGTACAGTCACTGTTGGCGACTGATAACGAGCAGGAAGGATATCTTTTTTTTTTTAATCCAATCTTTGACCATTGAACCTTCTTAAGGTTGGGGTGTACTTTTAAAAAAAAATCTTACCGTACCGGCGTATAAGTTGTTTAAATGTTTCGATGAATCACAAAGAAAAATTAAAAATCATGGATCCATGGCCATCCATTTGCTACATGACTTTTCATTCTTCTTTGTGATTCATCGAAACATTTAAACAACTTATACACCGGTACGGTGAAATTTCTATTTTCAAAGTACACCTCAACCTTAAGAAGGTTCAATGGTCAAAAGTAGAAGTAAAAATAAGATATGCTTCCAACCACTAGCCCGCAATCAGTCGAAAACAAAGCTAGTTATGGTACATGTTGTAACAAAGTAGATCGTTACAATATTTTCCCCCCTCGGCTGGCTCGAAGGCCATGACACACTGCCAATATTTAACACAATTCAGTTTTTAATATACCCGAAAGGTATTATTTAGATTTAGCCCAGATTTATATTTTGTACAGGATTCATCCTTAATCCCCCCCACCTTTCTGAGTATGAATCATTACGACGTACGACCGACAAGACCAGCGAAGGACCATGGTCCGTAAGAAACACTACGGCTACTTAGGCAAAGTGACGTGGTGAGAGTGTGGGTTGGAGAGAGAGGGAGAGAGAGAGACCTGCTACGCCAGTCAGCTGAGGAATACACAATGTAGTGTGATGATTTATGGCAACTATCTCGCCTATTTTTACTATTTAATCTTTCTCATGTTATTTCCCATTTCACTCCCGTTCTTGAATACTTCCGTGCTTCAAACCCCCCCCCCCTTCCGTTTTGGTTTATCCGACCGCGGTAATAATTAAGAAGTCGACGAGTTCGGCAATTCACCCCCTGAGACCCTTCATCGCTCTACCCTCTAGATTCAGATTAC
This sequence comes from Clistopyga incitator, assembly GCA_947507545.1. Classification (NCBI taxonomy): domain Eukaryota; kingdom Metazoa; phylum Arthropoda; class Insecta; order Hymenoptera; family Ichneumonidae; genus Clistopyga; species Clistopyga incitator. The sequence continues at coordinate 1,865,495 of OX382189.1, forward strand.
CGGGTCAAGTAACCAGTAATATTTCCGTTCCTACACGTGACGTAGCTGGCACTCAAACTTTCTGTTCTTTCTATTAGTTGAATACACTTTTGTTATTATTTTACACCTTAGTATTGGTGGTATTAAAATTGATTATTTATTTTTACCCCCCCCCCCCCCCCCCCCTTTAATTAGAGGGAAGCCGGTTATAATGTGAAGCTTTGTCCAAAGTCTCTTTTCTTCAAAGTGTGACGCAATTTGTAGTTAATTTACATCGTTTAATGGTGCAGACCTAGTATAAACACGAATTGAATAATTAACAACCGGACATCCATTTGCTGTATGAGATATACATATACCGACCGACGCGCATTTGGACCCGAGGGGGTATCAAAAAATGAACGTGTCACTTGCATTACAGGTAATCTTTCCTCGGCGTCTTTAACTACCTTAAACATTTTTTATATGCACAGATAGTAACGCTATTTTTTAGTAACATTGCAGCTATTTTCCGATCGCGTCAAGGTCGCGCTGGAACTTTATAAATATGATCCAAAGTGTGCTTGACTAAAAGACTCGACGGCAACAATCAAATTGATCGGAACCGTGGACGGTTTGATTGGAACTATGATATCGCGGAAACCATCGGAGGCGTTACGGCCTACCGACACCTGTCCACAGAAAAAAGTAAGCTCCAGAAACTTACATAAATGGTACACTCGTATATGTTAATTCACTAAAAAAAAAGAAGCAATTATTGACATACGCTCGTGACTCATCGAATGGAAATATAGATTTTAGAAATACATAAGTTGATAAATCATAAATGAAAGCACGCTTGTAATGCATAGTAAAATCGTATTGCTTCACATGACCTTTCGTTCACGCATGCCGCTTGCAATATTTAAATACTTAGCATGAGCTTTTGGATGTGACCATCATATATTTCATTCTGCAGCCTGAACATTGAAGCTTATGAGTTAGTTTTTTCACTTTGAAACAGTAATTACGTCGAATTACGTCTACCATCATTTGTTTGTCAGCAAATGGCAGCGAACTTCATATTATCGACGCTAATAAACTATGTGTGACTCATGCGAACTTATTGATCTTCTACACGAGTAATTCATGTTGGCATCGCGTTTTAATGTTGAATTGGAATTCTAGTATTCTATTCGATAAGCAGGCAATCGAAGAGTTCTTGGTGTACCTTCAAATTTGGGAAAAAGTTGCGAAATCACAAGGTGAACCGCTTCCCATCTCACCGAGTACGTTGACTGGTTTGAAAGTCACGCTCGAGGGGACATTGGAGTTGTTGCAATTTCTCCATGATGGTTGCGACTTCGATTTCCTCATTACGGCTCGACTAAATCAGGATACACACGAGGTACAACTTTTTAAGATTGTACTATACGATGAGCTAGAGAGTATTCGAAAACATGTAATGAGCTTTGTTAACGCAAAATTAATATTGCAGAGATTCTTCGGTATAATGTGAAACGCTTGTGGGAGCAACGACCATCCCGATCCATTGCCGTTCGCCCAGATCTTCCGGCTACTCTGCACCTATTCGCTGGCGACACCTCCGAGAGGAGGTGACGGCTTTTGGAGACGTTGATGCAAACAAAAGAATCTTTTGATGCTTGTAGACAGACGAAAGAGAAACTGCTGGCAAAGGTCGATTCAGCCGTCAATGCCGGTCGTTTTGATATGCCCGCGAATCCTTCTTTGTCCGAAGTTGTAGAACCGGACCACCTGTACATGGATACTCAATCGACGTCTGGATACAGTCACCTATAGACACATGATTACAACGTTACGAGAACGAGTGATGAAGTTCTGGCGTACGTTGCGGGATATGTGGCCAGATATATCAATCGTGTCTCTTGATGTCAGCCGTGCGTACAGCGTCTCACAGCCGAAGAACCTACCGACCGTGATAAAGTCACAGAACTCCGTTGCCGTTATGGCGCATTGCTCTACCCGAGCGAAGAGTTATTTAAACTGCTGAGCACTTTGGAGGCGGTGATTTTAGACGTCGTCGGTAAGCTGACCGTGAGGCAGAATACTGTGCACCAAATCATCGAGAGAGTCTCTGAAATGGAAAACCTCACCCGCGTTGGATGCCTCGACCACGAACAAGAAGTGACCGTGAAAATTATAAACTTCCATCTGATAATGAAATGAAGTTTTCTTGCAAATTCAGTAAATGAAAATTACAACGCGAAGAAAGTGAAGACGAAGATGCATTGCAAATAAGCGAAATGGTAAACCGAGAGTAATTTAGAGAAAATGATGATTTTATCTTATTTATTTGCATCGACGAAATGACAGTTACAAATTAAATTTTCTGTTTCAAGATTCATACGCTGCTCGTCTCGCCCCACGACATATGCCCTGCTACGCGACCCAAGTGACGATGGTCAGAACGCATCCTTCAGTTATATTTGGTTACTGCAAAAACATTTGTGCTAGGCACGCTAGGCAACATGGAACGATCGAGGGCAACAGAACGAGGAGGAACCACCTCGTCTTCGCCACGGCGGCGCTACCGATAGCGCCTAATACGCTCGACACTAACCGTCGATGGTCGTCGAAGGAAAGGGAGGAGCTATGATCAATCGGCCCTTTTCAGGGCCACCAAAAATTCAAACATAGTCCAGTCTTCTCGCTAATGTTAACTGTAAGAACGTGGTTCCTGTAATGTCTTCCAGCTCTTCTTGGCAGGCGGTATCGCCGAAATGTTATGCAAAAATAACTGAGTTCTACAACTTTTGAACCGAGAAAGCATAAGTCTGAATTAGCCCTCTACGTGACTGGGCTTAACCAACATTTTAACCGATTACAACCGTTGTGTTCGGTAAAATTGTCAGTTAAAATCGGTTAATTTTACCAAATAACATGTATTTTTTAACATTTGGTTAAAATGCCGAGTACTGTCGTTTAATTAACCACTAATAATTCTTGAAAAAACAACGGATTTAGTTAAAATATCAGTTAAACTAGGTGAAATATCTTGCCACGATTAGCATATCTGAGGCACCGTCGGAAACAATAAATGGTTGATAGCAGTATTAGTACATGTTTTTTATTAACTACGAACATTACATTTTTTTGTATTTTTAATTACAATTAACAATTTAATTTTTGTTTTATGATTATTCGACCATCGACCGGGGTCCTTCAGTCCTTTTTTTCGCCTGTGTTTGATGGTTAAGTCTGTGAGAGAGCGTCTGAATTTATATACGTTGTAGAGTTATAACAATTTCTATTATTGTGTGTGTGGGAAGTTTCCGTCTTGCTCTGATGTTAGGTGGCCGGGTGTTGCATAAAGTGTTTATTTTGGCAAGTTGTTTTTGGGCAAAATTCGCGCTTAAATTTATATTTTTTGTTGCTGTGGGCTTTACTCTGGAGGCTTCGTCCGGAAGGCCCCGTTCAAAACTACCGTCGCGCCTCTAGCGGCGAAACCTAAAACATTTGGGGCAAGATTCAGAGACCATTTTCTTAGCATTACGTTCGGCCTCCTTTATTCTAGTCTCCATCGTCTCAGTACTACACTATTAAGTGGACCATGACTTAACGCTTCGATGTGTTGCAATTCAGAACCGGCGCGGTTGACGTACTTGAGCATCGCATTCGCTTGAATGCACGGTTCAGCGTGTAATCTGTGGTTGCTTGGTTTTGTTCGTGTTAAGGTACGTGGCAATCGGCGACTATCATAGAGTCTAAATTTACGTATCAAAATTGATTAAAATTTGGTAAACGGTTTGACAACTAATTGCCTACATGAGTTGGCACCTGGTCAGTTGCAAATAGTCCCGGGCGAGGTGGCGATATAAATTGTGATTATAACGATTATTTTCTCCTCGTTCACTGCGGAGTGACGGTCTAGGGTCACACGAAATAGGAGAGTGGGGTTGAATAGCTCGTGGCTCGCTGTGATTCCATTCTTTCAAAATGTTGCATTTCTTATAGAAGCTTGTCAATATTTTTTTGTTTTGCGCGATCATCGAATTATAAAGTGCTATGGATCAGTGCCCGATAAGGATCTGCTCCTTCGTATCCTGAATGTTCAATTGCGCGGAGTGGCAGCGACGGGTCTTCACATGAAAATATTCAGTAATGTTTTCACGCTCATCTTATGTCCTAGCCTTCATCCGGTCGCAACATACAGTGAAACTTTCCGGAGTAACAAAAGTTTCGAAAAAAAGAATTCGAAAAGCTACGCAAACGGGTCTCTCTCAACGATAGTAACGATACCGATCACCAGCTACGCCGCGTAAATGGGTTCGGGTAGTTTCCAGGGCGAAATTATTCGATCGATAGTGCAGATTAGCCGTGCTCACGATGCCTTCGATTCAGTTTCAAGCCACACGTAGACCGACTCGCCGGTGAAGTATCCAATGAGTCATAGAGTCGCTGTATCGTACGAGATAAATCTAGAAGAATGCTAAAGTTTATCACTGTGTCGTGATTTGCTATATTGCCTTACGGAACGACACGAGCGATTATCGGGAGCACCGTCGCGTTGCGACGTCGACCGTTTTCGAGCAGAATCCGTATTGTTTCATTGTTTTAGAAGCATCAGTAAAGAGGCGGTTCCTTAACATGTGTCGATGGAGGCTGTGGCGCCACCAGAAGCGCGCGATGCGGTGTGTGGCTACGATTGCCGGCTCGCTACGTTATTCCGTGTGTATGATATGCGCAGATAGAAGAGCCCGCTAGCTCTGGTATGTAGCCATGAGGGTCAATCCATGTGCTCCGATCTCGCTGTAATGTGCGAGTCCACAAGACGCCGATCGTGTTCTTGGTTTTGAAGCGGTGCGAGTAAAGGGATCTATTAATAAGGTCTTCTATTAGTCTCTCTAGTAGTAAGCTCTTCTCCTCTTGACTTCCGGCCTATCTCGATACTTTGTACGATTGCTAAGGTGGTGGAAAGGCTGGTGCATGCTTAACTTTTGAGGTGGTTGGAGGCTCATAGCTTGGTCGATCCTTTACAGACTACTTTCGGGGAGGTTCATAGCACCCAAATAGCCTTGCTTAGGTTCACTGATGACGTGAGGTTCAGTATGGACAGAAGGCAGTTGACAGTTGCTGTGTTTTTCGACTTCACTAAGGCGTTCGATACTGTCGGTCACCATACACTGCTGCGTAAATTGTCCATGCTGGGCCTGGCGTCGTCGACCTTGGGCTGGGTTTGGTCTTACCTTTACGGAAGATTGCGAAGCGGTTCGCCTATCTGATGGCCGGATCTCTGAGTGGGCGGCAGTCACTTCTGGCGTTCCTCAAAGAAGTGCGCCTGGCCCATTGCTTTTCTCTCTTTACCTCCATTACCATGACATGGGATCTTCCGCAATTGTCAATACCTACCGTACGCCGATGATCTTTTAATATATACGCGCTGCTCTCCAGAGGATCTCGTCGACTCGATTGCGATTTTCAACGCTGACGTCGCGCACATTCATGGTTGAGCAGTGAATAATTCATTGTCACTCAATACCGCGAACGCGAAGACGGACGTCATGATGCCTGGTACCTCAAGCCAACTCAATCGGCTCAACTTGACCTCCCTCCCCCACCTCAGTGCTGCTGGCCAGGCAATTGCGCTTATCACCTCCAAGCGCTATCTTGGAGTCATCATCACGCCGGTGCTGAGCTGGGGGTTGCAGGTCTCGTCGATTCATAGACCTGTCTTCCGGGTGTTGACGCAGCTGTTTATAGATCATGCAATTACAATAAGGTTGTGAGTTCTGAGGAACGGGTGGGGATCAGTGAGTGATAGGTTTTACATAAATAAGAATTCGACAATTTGCACGAGAACAACAAACTCTTGCTTCGGCATAAAAACCCTCACGGATTAGAGGAAAAAGCCGAAGCAAGGGATTCTTTATTGAACATAATTGAATTTAATTAGTGAATTACAATATAGCATACAGATCAGCCAGAGCAGCGATAAATTTGGTCGCTTGAATAGCAGTCACTCAAATAAATCTTTAAAGAGAAACTAGACAAAATGTAAATGTAATATACTTAAAAGGAATGATCATTCCGCGGCCCTATAAGGAGATATCTCGCTACTTATGCAGATCGTGCCGATTCGCACACCAACTTCTAAACGCCGTGTTGAGCCAACTCGTGATCAAGCAGTTCGCGGGGAGCGCAGAGCGCACCCACGACCCGCACCACGCGCGACCCAACGTCGCGGGATAACCGGACGCGTGGTGCCCTGGCAACAAGGTTGTTGCCGCGTAGTGCGCTTGCCCTGGAACGGGTCACGCCTTACACGTCGACGCCGATCCCCAACCAAGTCCCTAATGATGGTATCGAGACACACACACTCGCACACACACTCACAGATTACTATTAATTTGTACCGAATTGCAAATGAAAGTAGAATTAGAAAAGTAAACTGTCCATAAACATACATTGCTCGAAGAGTTGTCGGTGATGCGCTCTCGCTGGTCGCTGTCGATCGATTGCCGACTTAGCGGGCCTTTCGCTCCTTCCTCGTTGAGGGACCGAAGCCCACGTGACTCCTCGGCAGGCCCAACGTGTGCGCCCCCTATAGACCGCGAGCGCCTAGTGAAGCGTGCGGCTCCCCGCGCGCGCGTCATATGCTCGCAGCGCCACAAGCGCCCCAAGACGCAAAATTCAAAGTATGTCGTAAACGGAAACGACGCGAACAGCAGCTTAAACGGCTCGCAAAGGTGGTTGATGCCCCCTCCCGGGCATGGCTTGCGCGCATTATGGCGCTTCCGCATCTTGATTACTGCTCAGCCGTATTGTGTGACGTCAGCGGTGAGCTTAACACAAAGTTTCAGCGTACGTGCAACGCGATAGTGCGGTTTGTCCTTGCACTTCTTCGGCGTGATCACGCGTCTGTCGGTTGGAGTTCGCTTGGTTTTCTACACAATGGTACGTAGGGGGACTCCATCCTACCTAGCTGAGCATCTAGTGCCGCCTTCGAGAACTGACTCGCGTGATGCTTACAGAAGGTCCTTTCGGGTCGGCGGGTCATTCCTCTGGAATAGTCTCCCTTTGGCCGTATTGCAGGTCCCTTCACCGGCGGCATTTAAGAGGCGACTGTTGCGACACCTCATGTTGATAGAGCCATCGAGCTCCCCCCCCGCCCAACTAACTAGCTAGTGTTTAGTAAGGCGCTCCTAGGCTTTCTAATTTTCTTTGTTGTTTGTCCCATTTTCTCTTCGTTGCTCACCGTTTATCTGCTCTTTTGTATCGCCTCATCTAGATAAAGACCTTTTTTTGTACTATCTCTCCCTGCTTCTTATAAATTTATTCTATGTTGTCTTGTACTGCTCAGGTCCTTAGGGGGTTTCAAATCCCAGGATCCAATAAAGAATCTATAATCTATATGTCTTCAATTTAATCGTTTTTAATATACCATTATATGTCGTCGCTATTGACGATCCAGATGTTAAGTTATTCATCCACATGTTAAATGGAGTCTTGCGAAAGTTCCAAATACATTCAGGTGGAAAAGAGGGGGGGGGGGGGGGGATCAAAGAGGACGAAAAATATCAATTAATGATCAAGATAGACCTTAATTTAAGAATAAGGCCTGTTTAACGACTTCCCCACTTTCGATCGGTCTCGCGCTCGTAATTTTCACACCCGAAGGGTGGTTCGCCTACGCTTACGCTCTATTGCCTATCGTTCCTCGTCTTATTATCGATCACCCTCGTACCGCCCCTTATCTCGTCGCGGTCACGATACCTCTACTCTATATTGGAAGTCACGTAACAGTGTTTAACTGTTTGAGTGAATGGTAACCAATAACGATCATGATATAATAAGCGAGATCGACATTCGCTTTTGGATAGGACATATATTTTCTTTAAGTTGGCGATTCCGATGCTAGGGTAGCATTTACGCCGAAACCATTTCCACCAAAATCGGTGTGATCGGTTCTGAGCGTGTCCAATGAGCGCTAGGAATTACCGAAGAACAAATGAAGATGAGAATGGATGCTAGATGGAGCTGTAAACTCGTTCGTTTGTATGTGTGTGTGTGTGTGCGTGTGCGCGTGTGAGCGTGCACAATGATTTTTTAAACTCATCTGCTTCGTGTTAAATAAAAGATATATTTCCTGCAACTCTGATGACTATAAAAATTTATTCCACATGAATTGCATGAATGTAATAAGTTGAATACGATAAGTATTTGCAGAGAACGGTTAGGGTTGTGGAATACCGTTCTCTTAATAGGGTAATATTTCTCTGCAAGATTTGATATATACCATTGCATCACCATTTCATACCATGATTTTCAGGTAGTGTCGATCTGGCAAGAGAGACAAATGAGTCAAAAAAGTGTTTTTTCTTATAATTACAACTAGCACTCTCCCCTTCGCCGCAGTTAAAATTAGATATAATTCCCCCCTTCAGAATGAATCGGAAGAACTTATTTATAACTTTGGATCAATTGGTTACATCAAATCCAGATTTTGGGGGTCATTTGAATTCCGCGCGATAAGGGCGGGGTTTGCGGCATTCACAGCCTAGTAAAAATAGAGATTTTTTATAAGGAGAGATCGCGCGCCCTCTTCTGCCGCATTCCTTGTTGAGCTAAGCTGTGGCGCTGCAAACTAACCACTGAAAGGATGTGGTAGTGGGGAGAATTTCGGAACCGAAATTTGTATATCAGGGAATTCTGGCCACGTACGACCTCTTTCGGACTGCCAGGTTCCATCAGCGATCACCTACGCGGCAGGGCCACGAAGTGGGCCTGCTCGGCGGCACAGGGTTGGGCCCTCAAAAGTGAGGCGACCTGTGTCAAAGGAGATGTTTTCCATGCATAAGCTGGTAGGACACTATCTAGTGCTGTGACTTAACGCTTTAAGGGTTATGTATGAGAAAGTATGCGCTCTCTCGTGCGAGGAGGTACCTCGCGGCGTACTAGTTTTATATGTTCTACTGTTAAATCTGTGTTATATGCATCTGATTATGAAATTTTATGTACACTGGTCAGAAAAAAAGGCCACCTAGTTGAAATAAAAATTTAGGCCACTTTCAAACTGTTGTAACCTCTGTAATTTTCATCGTAATTGAATATTTAAAAAAAATTAAAGCTTGAAGTCTCAACTTTTAGATGCATTTGCAAAAAATTGGAATTTTTTTTGTTTATGAAAATAGCCTGTAAACAAAAAGACCTTTTGCTACGAAAATTTGTCCAACTTTCCATGGGTGTATGGGAAAAATTTGCCGCACAACCTATGGTTTTCATGATGGATTCTGAAAATTCATCTTTTTCTGAACAAATTGAAAAAAAAAGGTTTTCCGATGAAAAATTGCCATTTTACGACCAATTGAAATTTTCATTGCATTTTTGCATCTTTTTCATAGAGGGGCAAAACAAAGCCAGTCACTTTTGATCTAAAATGATTGGCTTTTTTACACTATGGCTTTCGCGTCAAAATGGATTAATTATGACATGGTTTGTGTATATTTTACATGGTAGAGTAGTGGCAAAGTTAAATCCGACCAACAACCTCCTCGTGGTACGCTGCATGGTACCACGTGGTACGTTACATCGGGTAACGCTAATGTTGGCGGTCATGAATAATCATAAAATGTTAATGCAAGGCTATGGCATGGCCATAGTATAATTTGCCATAGCCTTGCCCACTAAGTCCTTTCGTTCACTCTGAAGGGAGGAGTTATTTTTTATTTTGACCACGGTAAAGGGGAAAGTAGTACTGGTGATTCAATAAAACAACACTTTTTTTACTGACTCATGCTCTTAATGTTGTGTCAAAATCATTGATTTTAAATGTTAATAGCATAACTTGTGTTTATTTATTTTAGAGACATACGTAGGTGCTAAGAGATAATTATAACATTTCGAGACGCGTGATCATGCGTTCACTACAGACAGCGATACCCATGCAGATGCCCGAGAAAACAATATAATAAAACTATATGAATTGAAGGAAAATAAATATAAATCGCATGATGTTGCGGCGATGCTAAAAGTTTCAGCTTTCAAAGTAACACTGCAAAAAAAAAGGAAAAACAGGCGATTATGTTGGAATGGTATTAGGACAATGTTAATGATTCATAACGTATGTATTCCTAATAAATAGAAGTGTTCGATATATATTTGAGTTACTTGTAATAAGGAAAAATTGAATATATGGGGTCCGGTACCGGAACAGGTTTTAACCGAGGATCCCGAATTTTCCTGTTAGTCATTTTCTTTTCTTTTCTTCGTATCATAAACGAAGACATCCATACAGATCCATAACAATTTTTTATTTTTGTTGAGCGGTAGCCAAATATCAGAACCAAAAATTTGCCCATATCTTTAAACTAGTTTATCTTCGCTATCAATAAATCGAAAATTTATCTTGACCAGTGCACTTAAGCTAGAACGGAGTGTTTTTATTTTTATAAACAATACATATAATAGTAACCCGACTTGTAAAAAAAATGCTAAGACCCAATAAATGTGTGGAAAAAATAGTTGTTCTCGATCCTTAAAGTTTACTTTACTTAACAAAAAATGTATTGAAGATAATTCATATCACTATACTTCACAACGTTGGAGCGACACAACGTTACCATCTGTCAGACAACTACCAGATATGAATAATCTCTATAACTCAGCTGATTTCCAAAGACCGGAACCTGTCGTGAATTGTTATTTCAATGCTCGTTTCGCATCGATAACCAACATTTTATAAAAATTCTATAAGCTTTTCATCTTGCCTTTTTTGTCCGCTTTTTATTAATTGTTATATTCGGAAAAAAATAAATTAACTTCAATTGCATATATTTTGGATGTTAATAAAGCAAATATAAAATCTGAGCGACACTTTTTAAGCGTAAAAAAAGCCTTTTTAATAAGTATATTATTTGCATTCGATATACAAATAATGATGTGTAGCCCACAATCGTGTATTTATATATTGTTCGTGAGCATTTCCATTTCCTCATCCTTTTTTTATTCATATATTACCTATTACACAATGCTGATTTTTCAAACTAATCTGCTTCGTATTAAATAAAAAATATGTTTCTTGCAACTCTGATGACGATAAAAATTTATTTCACATGGATTGGATCAATGCAATAAATCCTGCGTTTAGCTTGGAAATACTATCCGATGGGAACGTACAATTTTCACTTTTTTCATGATTGAACTATACAGCATCGGTACAGTGTTATAAAACACCAAGAGTTTTTATGCATAAACTTGTAAATTAAATTAAACGTACAATTGTGATATAACATTTTATTTTTACATTGCAACTTGTATTCGAACTTCAGTTTATAAACAAAAAGTGAATTTTTGTTTGCCGTGCAAGTCTCAAGGAGTAAACGATTATTGGTGATGATGTGGCCGCAAGTGTGAGGAAGTAATGCATGTAGTTGATTAGCAAGATAAAAAATCATTAAATAAAAATAAATTGAAAATATGTAAAAATTCCAGACTGCTTGAAGAATTGATAGCAAAAAAGTTCGTTTATAGAAGTCGCAACAGAAAAAGATGTTATAATTAAAAATAAATTTAAAAAGAATGAAATAATTTTTACGATATCATTTTAATTGTGGAAAATAATTGAGTTGCAACACTCTATTTCCGACCGTTGCTACAGGCGGGAGACGTGTTTCACGGCGTCGGTAAATGCCCATATTGCACGTAATGTATAATGTTTTGTTGTAATTATAGTCCTGACATCAACGTCATTTTAGATACACATGTAACAAACGATTACGATATTTACGACACATCTCCCGACTGGCAGAATGATCGGAAATAAGGTGTTCTAATTAAAATTTTTTGATAATTAATGTGTTCGGTATCAAAATAAACTTATAATAATTAAACCAATGTTTTACTTGCCTTATATACATTGGACTTTCTAATGAAGTACGTCAACAGATCAGATGATATCAGGAAATGCCAGGGCTACCTACGATTTGTAATATGAGCCTTATCTCGATCGGATGAGTAACCTGATAATGACTACATTAAAAGCCCATCACGGCTGGATTAGTAGCCAAATTTCGACTCGATTAGTTACCTGATTTCAGTCGGTGATCACAGCCAGATTCGCAGCCTGATCATGACCGGAACAGAATTGACGTTACATACCAGATCAAGACCGTCTTATTCGGGCCGGATTAATAATTAATTAAGGAAAGCCTAATGGTGCCCGGACCACAGCTGAATCTAATTTCTGCTCAGGAAAGATTACTATCTTCTCAGGTTAACATAATGTATAATAAAAATATGGTTAAGTCGACCATATATTTCCTTGCGTGTGAACCCCATATTGGTCTGTTTTTCTTGTACATAAACTCAGTTTTTGTTTTTCGGTTCTCTTCTTAAAACGGCTTTCAGTATCGCGGAGTCAGAAGCTTAATACATTCCTATTATAATTCCGCATATTATATATTTAAATCCCATTTATCAAGCCGTATAGTAAAAAAAGGTCAAAGCCGATGAACAAGCCGGCGTTGTTCGCAGGGAATTTGAAGCGACGAGAATAACGTGCCGACCATATATGGGAGCTACGTGTACCTTTTACGTGCACGTACTTCATTGCATAACAACGAGATTGGTTTTATACTATTGTATAAAACGCGGGAAGCTTCGTCTCCTCGCACTGTTTGGACTTCCCTTCTGAGCACGTCTAGCTGTTGTGTGCGACCGTCGTCCATCACAACGGAGAAGGGAATTCGTATTCACGTGGCTTCATCATTTCGTTTCCGTGGTCATATATTCCAAGATCGTTAAATGTGTTGTCAAAGCGGACCGCCCTTTTCCGAGACCTCCTGTGATAGCACGCTACGTGTATTTTCATTTAATTGCCTGTAATTGTCTAGTGCATACCGAATACGCCAAAAAAGTGTTGCATTACGGTATCGTACACTTATCAGATGGCTCAACTTTTACTGAATACGACAAGTTTCATTACTGATAATAATCGGTATTTCTGCATCAATGTGTAGGAGAACCGGCCATGAATATAATATAGTAGAGGCTCGCTTACGTCGATTATTTGGAGGGCTTGATTGGTTCTTTCCCGAGGTTTTTATTTATGCACTGAATATGACGCAACACTAAATGTTAATTGGTGCATTACAGCAACGTAATTCCATATCATGAATATCCTGGAAAAAGATAATTATAATAAATTATATCAGGCTCGACTGTTCTTTGATTTCTTAGATGTGGAGCTCCGAAAAACAGGACAGAGCGGAGCGTGAGGATAAAAGATAAATCTTGCTTATAATCTGTATTTTGTTAGGGTAAATGTGTTGCTACGAACATTATCACTATTGATGAGTTCTGACATCTGAATGAATATGCAACCTTACCAGACTATTCAGTCGTTACGTCGTAATAAGACGGTTCTTAAAACGTGATTTTCCGATAACAGTCCACAGATTTGCATTCCGATACCCACACCGAGAAAAAAATATAATTGTAAGTATGAAATATTTAATTGATTCATATAAATCATTTTCCTGGAACTATTCTGAAAAATTATTTTGTCGAATCAAATCGACGATTAATTTCCTACATTCGCTCGACTGAGTAAAATATTTGTTTCATTCGCTACAGTATTTCATCGACTGGAAAAAATTACAAACTTGAATCAACCAATTATTCACGTCTGGGCGTAGACTATTTGCTGCGTCAGATTCAATCTAGAATTCAATTCAGTGAATATCTCGGTGAATGGAAACTATCGTATAGTCATTAGAAAAAAGATATAGTTGAATATATAACGTATTTAATAAATTCAATTGAACATTTTTTGCGAACAAGCAGTTTTGTGAAACATCTATTTGAATTAGCTTTTTTATTTAATACAGCGATTTTTTTTTTTCAATCGTCAGGCTATTCTTTCATTATAAGGAAATGAATCTATAAATCAATTGTATATATGAGGCTTTCCATATTAAATCGACCTGTGTGTGACCCTCAACCTTTTGGATTTCATCCCCGAGTATTATGTACTTATTCTATCTCTAAACAACAATCACCATTTTTATTAGATTTTCTTAGACCAATTTAAATACTTATAATTATTTATAATAAAAATACTAAAGTTCATTATTTAAAAATCTGAAAAAATGCTGATAAGTCCTGTATCAGATATGAATATTTCTAAGCTTAAGCCCAAAGTCGGCTGGACGTCGCTTGTATTTTTTACGAATTTTTTTCAAATCGAAAATTGAAAAAAATTTAAATGCCCAAGAATCCTTTCGCCGCGAGCTATTGCTTGAACGTGCTATACAACTCAAACTTCAGAGAATCTTTTTCTAATATTTGTAGAACAACTTTTTATATTCATTCCTTTATTATTTTTAGTTTCAACACTTAGAATTATTTATAACGAATATAGTGAAGACTAATTTTAAAGTCTGTCAAAAATTCACAAAAATCGTGTATTCACAATAAAAAATGTTGTGTTATTTTCTGTAATGCACGCGATTCGATTTCGAATTTGAAAAAAACAATTGCTTCAAAAATCCCGGACAAACGATAGGCTGCGATGAAAAAACTCTCAAGTACATGCAAAGTCCAGCCGAATTTGGGCCTAAGCTTGACGATATTGGTATCTGATACAGGGTTTACGAAAATTTTATCAGATTTTTAAATTACGGCCTTCAATATGCTTGTAATCAATATGTATAAGTATTAGAATGAACAATTTTTAAATATGTTTAATTAAAATTTTCGCTCTGAAAAAGTCTTAAAAAATTCTCCAAAGTTTGAGATATATAGAAATGTTCCAGTGATAGTCTGCGGTGAAAGGGTTTTTATACACATCAAAACATTTCCAATTTTTGTTTTTAATAAAATTCGTTAATAATAGAGGTGAGGTTCGGCTCACTTTGGGCCTAAGGTCAAAAATATTGATATCACTGGCGATCTGTTCCACCGAGGTGTTAACCAAAAATGACAAAGTTTTACCTACTTTTCAACGGAGAAAACATCTTTCAATTAGCCGACTGCGAGACTGGGCTGGACATTTAAATCGATTACAATCGTTTTGTTCGGTCAAAATGTCGGTTACCATCGGTTACTTTACCACTAAAAATTGCTCAAGAAACAACGGATTCAGTTAAGAAGTCAGTTAAAGCCTCATATACATCTAGCGGTACCGAAAACTCACCAAAAGAAAAACTGTTTTTAGGATGGATAGAAATAGAAATTGATAAAAAAAATTCTTACACATTGTTAATTACTGGGTGAACTTTGTAAAAAAAAAAATATTTCAATTTTTTTTTTTTCAAAAATAACAACATGAAAAACCACATTTTTTCACAAAAAAATCACCAAGCCGCTTATACGAGGAAATTCTTAAGGGGAGGTTCCTCAATAATTGACCGACAAATTACACTAAGTTCGGAAATTAATTGTGGATAAACAACAAGACATAATAAGGTGATTTTTTTAAACCTTGATTTATGCTTCAATTGTAATAAATTTTTTTTTTTTTTTCAAAATGGCGTCCAAGATGGCGGCTGATACATGAAGTGCCCTCCGGTTCCATGCAAAACTGTGTGCATTCCTCACTCGTCGATTTTTAATCTAGAATCATGAAACAAGTTTCATTTTAAAACTGAATGAATACAGAATAGAATGAACCTAAGAAATCGAACAAATATTGAAAAATGACAAAATGGCGGACATGTGAGTGAAAAAAAAAACATCCAAAAAACGAACTTTCAAGTTTCTTTCAAGTTCACCTTTGGATTCGGCAAGTCGAGTGAGTCGCCTTCGCCACCTATCCCTTGGCGCCTAACGCCGCATCACGGCTCACTCACAAGGTACACCCGGGATTACGCGGGGAAAACGAGTCGGAAAATCTCCAGGATGCACGGTAGGATTTTTCGATCTCTTTCGAAAAGCGCATGTGTATTTATCTGCACTGTCGTTTTCGTGGTCGTGTCGGTAGTCCCACATAGGTAGAGGCAGGGTTGCCAGGTGCATTGTATACCTCAAGGCGCCAATAGAGGTCATGGAAGTCGCTAAAAGTCGCCAAATACAATACATTGAAATGGCCAATAGTCGCCAGCTATTGCTCAGTAGGTAACTAAAACTGTAAAGCGTTGTTCTTGACCACAATTGATTTTCTAAGCGAAAATAAACTGTGGCGAAAAATGATACTTCGGGAATATTCAACTATCTCCCTCGCAGTTACGGCGATCTCAAAGACACCGACAATATAGAGCACATCACCTTAAGAACATGTGAAACGATTGATTCAATGGTCTAAATCTGTTATGAGTGGATTAGGAGACTGTAGATATTTCGGAGAAAAACAGAGCATTATCGGAAGTTCAATTCAATTGTAAAATTCAGCCGTCTATGTTTCTCTTTTATTCGAAACGTCAACTATTTTCAAATGACATTTATTCGAAAAGTGCAACTAGCCCTGTTGCACTCATATCTCACGTGATACATCGACTATGGCATCTGGATATGGTTGCGTTCGGCGGTTCAAATTCAAATTTTATTTTCTTCGCAAACAGTTATCACGATAAAAGCTTTTTATATATAGGGCATTCCACGCCAAATCAGCAGGCCATGACTCTCACCCTAATCGATTTTGTTCATTTTGCTTCTTTATAGAGGAAGCTTTGTTTTCATGAAAAAATTTTTTTTTCGAGATTTTCATGTCAGTATGCTTAGAATCACCTAAAACGTCGAGAAAAGTGGTTTAGAAAATGTGTCCGTATGTGTCCGTGTCCGTGTCCGTGTGTGTGTCCGTGTGTGTGTCCGTTCTTTTTTTTTATATTATAGATGAGGTTCCGAAAAATGCGTTTACGCATACCCGAAGGGTAATGAGGGACTCGGCCTAATGGCAATACCCCCTAAAACGTTCCTCCTCTCGACTGCTTGTACCCCCCGCGGGAACCGCCGCAAGGCATTACTTCGCGGGGGCAGTTTACGCCTCAGAAGGCCGTCCTATCGTTTATTCAGCATTTCGCTCTTCTGCTCTTCGGATGGTATTGAGCTTCTTAACTATGAACGTGGCGAGTGTTACCACCGCGTCCCACCCGTTCTGTGAGACGATCATGCTCCTCCGCATGCCCTCGGGAGTCGGGGGGCCCCCTGCGGCCCGATAACGTTCCCGTTCTTCCGCAAATCTTGGGCAATGGAAGAGAGCGTGTTCCACGTCTTCGTCGACACCAGGGCATGCTGGGCATTCCGCGCTTTGATAAACGCGGATTCGATGTAAGTAGCTGCGAATGCAGCCGTGCCCGGTAAGCATCTGAGTCAGATGGAAGGTGACGAATCCGTGTTTCCTGCTCGTCCACTCCAACACGTTTGGGATAATGGGGTGGGTCCACCGGCCCTCACTTGCTGAATCCCATCCGTGCTGCCATTCATTTGTGGTCTCTGTGGTCCACTGGCTACGCTCCTGGTCGATGGCGTCTTCCTCTGCACACCTTCTTTCACAGTACTTTTCGGCTCTCTCCGTTGCTAGCAAGTCTATGGGGGGAAGTCCCGCGACCACAGAGAGAGCAGCGTCAGACACAGTTCGCCACACACAAGCCACCCTTAGCGCGGCTATCCTCCGTAAAGTATTACCGAACTCACAACCGTAGCGAGAAGGGACCGTCGTGGTTGTTTGGGTCCCCCTATGTTGGGCATAATTCCCACGAGCGCTCGAGCCACGTTCGCTGCTTTTGAGTCAGCGTTCAAAATATGATTTTTAAAGGACAGCCGCGCGTCTATAGTGACCCCGCGGTACCTGATAGTGTCAGCTGTCTTGATCTTCGTATCTTCTACTGTGAAGGTGGCGTGGATTCTCTTTTTGGCGCGAGAGATGAGCACCGCCTCGGTCTTTTCCGCCGCCAGCTTTAGCCCATGGTCGCTCAGCCAGTCGGCTGCTACCTCGATTTCTTCATCACCGAGATGCTGTATTTCATTAATACTCTCCGGGACGACGACCAATGCAACATCGTCCGCGAAGGCAACCATTGACACCCCGCCTGGAAGGGACTGCCTAAGCAGACCGTCGTACAGGACGTTCCAGAGCAGGGGCCCCAGAACCGAACTCTGAGGCACGCCTCCCGTGATGTTGTAGGAGTGCTTGCCATCATCGGTGTCATAGAGTAGGGTTCGGCCTATCAGGTAGCTTGATATGACCATCCGTAGGTAGAGCGGCACTTTAAGGTGTTCTAGTGCCTCCATGGTCTGATCCCACCTGGCCGAGTTGAACGCATTTATTATGTCTAATGCGATTACAGCACACATGCGCCTGGTGTTCTGACTACCACTGATGGCGTCGGTGGCGAGTGTCACAACTCGGTCAATGGCGTCCACTGTTGAGCGACCTTTCCGAAAGCCGAACTGTCGGAGAGACCACCGGCCAGCTCGATGGCAGTTTCTAGCCTGGCACATATCACCCGCTCCAGTAGTTTGCCTGCGATGTCCAGCATGCACAGCGGTCGGTACGAGGATGGCTCATCCGGGGGTTTATTCCCTTTGGGGAGGAGTACGAACCTCTGAAACTTCCACTGTGCCGGGAAGATTCCTTCCCGTAAACACGCGGTGAATGTATCCCTGAATAAATCGGGGGCATTCAGCGCAGCGGCCTTTATGGCCACGCCAGGAACTCCGTCAAGCCCGGGAGCTTTACGGGCTGCGATTCTTTTGGCAGCCATCTTAAGCTCAGCTTCGGTGACGGATGGCGGCTCCGTATCATCGACTGGCATCAGGCCAGCACTTCTGCCAGCAGCTGCCGTAGCCAGCACTTCCTCTTGGCTACTTTAATGGCAGCCTTGAACTCCTTCCTTTTTGCTTCATAGGCCGCGCTTAGTTCTTGGTATTGCGGCCTATGCTTTGCTCTTTGGTACCGCCTTCGAGCTCGAAGGCACTCTCGTCTAATTCTTGCGATGTCTTGATTCCATCAGTAAACTGGTGGACGACCGCTTCGGTTGGATTTCGCGGCCATGGAGACATCACAGGCCGCTGTTATGGCTTGTGAGAGGCTTCGTGCTCTTTCCTCGGCAGTTCCTTCAACCCTTATTTCTTCCAGAGACCAGATGAACGTCTCCTGGTTGAAAGTGGACGGTGCCCATCTCTTTTTCCTGCACTAACGCTGCAGTGGAGTTGTTCCGCTGGTCAGCTGGAGCTCGTACACGAGGGCGTGGTGATCGCTGCCCGTGTAAAGATTGCTAACCCTCCACTTCAACTCTTCCCCCATCAATTTTGGGTCGATGAAGGTCAGGTCGATTATGGAAGACTTGTCGCCTTTGGTGTCAGTTGGCGTATTTCCGGTATTCGCAATCTCTAACTCCAGTGTTGCAACGGCCTCCAGGCGGGCGCGACCGCGGTTGTTGGTCTTCGCGCTGCCCCACTGTGTTGCCCATGCGTTGAAGTCCCCCCCGATTACAACGGGTAGGCGGGAAGTTCTTCCACTGGCAACAATGGCGTCGAGGAATCCTAGGAACTGATCGATAGTATCGCTAGGTGGTGTATAGCAGCTGTATAGTCTAAGACCAGCCACTTCCACTCAGGTGAAACCGAGTAGGGGTGCGGCTATTTTGTTGGATATGTGGAGAGGTCCACATACCCAAATAGCCGCCTTGTTGGTGGTATCGGCTACCCAGTTAGGTTCACTAAGATCCCTGTACTCCTCGCTGATGATGGCGACGTCGGCCTTCACTTCTCTGACCAGCTGGAACAGCAGTTCTTGTGCCACCACACAGTGGTTTAGGTTTAGTTGGAGTACCTTAACCATTGCTGTTCTGTGGTCCTACCTGCTGCGTTGCTCGTTTGCCTGCGTTCGTGCAGTCTACAGCCTTGTGGCCCTCCTTTCCGTATCGGAAGCATAGCCTCGACCGGTCAACCGCGCTCTTGCAATTCCTCGCGACATGCCCGGTGTCATGGCATTTAAAACAGCGCGAGGATGCTTCACGCAGCCGTACCCGGCAATTCACCCAGCCAATCTTTACTTTCCCTGCTTGCAGTATTTTTTTCGCAGCTACAACTGAAAGCAGTATCGAGGCCGCCTGGGTGCCACTGTACGACCGCCGGAGTTTCACGTTCTCCAGGGTCAC
This sequence comes from Clistopyga incitator, assembly GCA_947507545.1. Taxonomy (NCBI): domain Eukaryota; kingdom Metazoa; phylum Arthropoda; class Insecta; order Hymenoptera; family Ichneumonidae; genus Clistopyga; species Clistopyga incitator. The sequence continues at coordinate 1,885,531 of OX382189.1, forward strand.
CATTCCTGGCCCGGCGACCGCATTAATGGCCTCAACCACCTCTTCCTTTGTCGTGGCCTCGTCCATGTCCACGATGTTAAGGGACTCTCTGTGGGTCGAGTCTGGACTTCGGCCGCTTCCTTGAGCTCCGATGAGACCACGGTTTGGAGCTCTTGGGTCAACGTTCCAGGCCTTCCCAGCTCTAGTAACAGTTCTCCTGCTCTAGTGCGCCTGATGCGAGTGACCCTCTCTCCCAGCGGTTTGAGGTCCGGTGCGGCTCTCACCTTCCGGAGTATGTCCGCGTATGACGTTTCCCCCGATGACTTGATCTTAATAGCATCGGGTCGGGAGGGTCTTATCTTCCCCAGTTTTGCGGTGGGGGCTTCCCGTTTCGTCTTTCGCGAATCCTCCGTCCTCGCGGTGGCCGTTTTTTTTGGCTTCTTTCGAGTTACGGTGGTCCATACCGGCTCTGGCTGTTGTTGTTGCCGCGCATGTGTTCCACCTTCGGATATCGGTGGCTTTTTGGCCCCACTGTTGCGAGGCCTCTTGCTAGCCGGTACCATAGGTGGTGAGGGACGCTCCCGTTTGCTTGCCGCCTTCACGACCCCCGCTCGGAAGATAGGGGATGTTTGGGTCACCCTATCCTCCCCGGGAGGCAATATCTACGAATTAACGGCATCCCGCCACACCTTCTCGAACTCTCGCAGCGCCCTGATAGCACTCCTCAACATATCTTTGAGTTCCTTGTGTTTTTTTTCTCGAGAATGAATTGCGCAAGGCTCCCCACGTCTTTTTTTAGTCTTGTAAAGACTTCCTCCGCTTTAGCGGTTGCCAGTTGTTGTTGGCTGGGATGTGCCACCATGGCACCACCTTCCGTTCCTGGATCGTGTAGCTGCCCCCCCCCCCCCCCCCTCCCCCGACACTGGCCATCGAAGCTTTCACTCGATCGGAACTAGTGGTGGGATTACTTTCTACATAAGAGGTACCCACCCGGGGTATTTTGTTTTTTCTACCACCTTCCATATTTGGTTTATGTTCGGGGTTCCGTCCCCTAGTCTGTTGGTCCGTGAGGCTTATTTTATTTCAGCCTTACCCTCTCTTGCGAGTGAGCATTCCCCGATCCACCACCTGGGGACGCGCCACGTAGAGGTTACAGACATCCTCGTGTGGTGTATCCGTGTGTGTGTGTGTGTGTCCATGTGTGTGTGTGTGTGTGTGTGTGTGTGTATGCGTGCGTGTGTGTGTTTCAAGGACCGAGAATTCAATCGTCGATAACTCGCGAATGGCACGATCCATCGAGCTCAAATTTGGCACGGAAGTAGAGTATTAATTCCTCTTTAATTGCTGTAATTCTTGACAAAATATATCTATGTATACTGATTTTATAGAATTCATAATTTTTTTGAAAAATGTCGTATACTCTCTAACTTTCGTAAAAGTTCGCCGATATGGCTAAATAGTTCTTTATAACTAGAGAGACATTAAATGCTGTTTAGTATTGAATTTCGACAAAATCTGTAAAGCGGTTCGGATTTTATAGAATTTTGAATTTTTGTAAAAAATCCAAATTTTGCTATAAATTGCATCGAATTTCAGCAAATTAACTGAAATGTTCTATAAACGAAACATAACATACAGTCGTACTGTGTACCAAATTTGGTGGTGATCGGTAAAGTCGTTCAAATATTACACCAATTGGAATTTTTTTAAAAATAGCGATTATCGCTATAACCTCCGCAAAAGTTAAGAAAGTAAAACAAAAGTTTGTGCGTAATAAAAATGAGATGTGCCGGTGATTTATTCATTTACTCAAAACAAGGATGCAAAGTAGAACTTTGCATATTGTTTCCTCATTTAATTTTGCTCTTGACAAAGCTTCCTCTATGAGGAAGCCAAAATCAGTTACAATACAATACTTCCTCGTAGAGGTTGCTATGTAAAGAGCAAAATTAAATGAGGAAAGAATATGCAAGGTTCTACCTTGCATCCTTTTTTTTATTTTTTAGTCGTTTTTATGAGTCAACATGAACGAAAAAAACATTTCTCGGCATATCGGGTCGATAGCGTGAGTCGCAAGAATAAATATGCGAATAAACGTGCGATACTTTGGACCCCGCCAGGGCTTCATCCCCGGAACCCACCGGGGCTTCGCCCTTGGACCCCAATGAAGCTTCGTAGATGCAACATTTTCTAATTTGTAATTACAGGAATTTTTCATGCATTTGTATAAAAAAATAGTGTTCAATACACGTGCGAAATGATGCGTGTAGTCTTGTTCGGTGTTTTCAGCGTCGTACTCACCGTAGTTGTGACGTGATTTTTTACAAAATGACGATCACAAGATCTAATGTTACCGAGTTAGCTATGCCTAGCGATTTCTACGTTCCTCTCCTTGAATCTTACCGCTTTGGCTATGGAAAGTTGTTGGCGATTTTGTTTTAGTTGTTGTTGAGAGAAGACGGGAGATTTGGTGCACTCAAATCTGTCGCGAGGACGAGAGCTCAACGAATCGAGCAGCCCGGTAGATGAGAGTCACCGATATGAGTTTTTGGCGGTTAGTTGCAGACCGGTGCAAATCCGACGTCCTACGGTGACAGTGCATTGCGTTGGAGAACGGGTGGAGTTATGTTAGGTCTGGCCTAGGATGGGGTATCTTAGCGCAATTGTTTTTTTGGGTAAAGGCCCGTTTTCACGCAAAGAGCTAAGGGAGGCGACCGTACAGATCTCTGCTATGTTACCGGAACGAGTTGCGTTCCCGCTATCGCTACGAACTAATTCGAAGAAGAGGGCAGTAGTTCTCGGGTAAGGGATTTTAAGATATCAGAATAATAATAACGAATCATTTTCGGTAATAACTTGAAATAATCAGTCTTCCTCGGGACACCGCCGAGGTGCCTCGAGTTCGGTAAGCGTTCCCGTGTTGACAGTTTTTCTGTCGCTCGCGCGCGGGTCTCCGCGTAGTTCCCGTGCTCCGGCAAAACTCCGTATAGTGAATACGTTGAGTGACCGTGTGGTGCGAGTTTTATTCCACGGAATAAAACTCGAGTTTTCGGTGGTTCTCCGGTGCAGTGGAGATACTGGACGTAGTACCATAGTTCTTGTGATCCCATGATCTCCCTCCATGGGATGGATCGGCTGCAGGCAACTCCGGTGAGTCGTTCCCGTGACATTAATTATTAATTTTTGTAATGTGCCATGTTTTTCCGTAGTGACTGGAGCACTCCCATTGTGCTTCGTTAGTTCTCGTGCATTCTTAAATGCGGATTCGTTATCGGTGCCCGCTCTCGATTTTTGTCCGCGGGACATTAGTTTTCGTCGATTAATTCTGATCATGATTTTTGGCTATTTATTGCACCTTACCGCGACCCTCTCTACCAAACCTAGCAGACTGAGCGGCCGTGCCATTCCGCAACCGTTCGCTCCCGCGAGTGCATCCAGTTACGTTTGTTAATTTTACACGACCGTAAAAATTAACTAAGCTACCGATTCGTTCGGTTTTGATCCCGATCGCGAGTTTTACCCCAAACTTTAGATTTGGAGTTTGGGGATTAAGCCGCCCACTCGATCCCTCGGACATACCGGTTCGTTAATACCGGTGGAACAAAAATTAACTGGCGCCCACCGGGTTTGCGGATGCGTGAGCGAGGGTGGACGGCCGAAGGGGACGGTTCCCGATTTTTCTTTTCTTTTCGTGTTTTGTGCTCTCGACCAGAAGACCGAATAATCGGTCTGTTACCGGAAAAATCCGTCACAACACGCATCTCATTTCGCACTTGTATCGAAATGTACTATTTTATCCCAAATTCTGAAATAGCACATTTGAAAGTACTAAGGACTTTATTTTTTATTTGAAAATTCTTATTGTTTAATGATGAGAATTCGATTTGAAAATGATAGAAATAATTACCATTCTTGGTCGTTAATGGGTTAAGATGAAATTTAATCCTTGGTCATTTTCGAAGTTACTAATGATGAAATTAAACTCAACATATTATGACGATATCAAAATGCTACGAGGGCCTCAAATATTCAAGATATCGAGAATCCGCGACACGCGGCCTCCAGGAACGTCAAATTCACGGCCTAGACGACAGCGACATCTCTCGACTACCAACGGTACGAAAAGGAAACCTACATCATCGCCGGTAATTAGAAAGGAGTACCAAACGACGTCGTCAGGCAGAAACACTAGTAGGCGTCGAGGGAACGGATCAGATGATTCCATCATACGCCACTGTTGCATCAGCCAGATTTTCAGTATAATAGGGGCCGCGGAGCAGCCAAAATTACCATTCGTTGGCTCCCTTACGGAGCACTCAGACGAAGCGTAAGAGTCTGTTGCATAGAATAGGTTTCTAATAGCTTCTGACTAAAAAACTCTGTAAGAATTATCCCAAGAATTCTTCTAACTCCAGCATCGGGCAACTATTAGTGGAGACGCTAGCGACCGCGCCTGTCTGGTCCCCCATGCTTCCAAAATTAGTTTTCTCCTGTTAAAAAGTGGAATCCGCCCTTGTCCGGGTTACTTACCCTTTTAATTCAATGGTAAATTAACCATTTGATCCTTAATACTAGTATTTGAATACATTTGAAATAGCATAAGCAGTAGATATTTTATGGGTAACTCGCATTAGAATCTTCCTTTCGCTACATCCAGCGGGACAAAATAGATTATATAAAAATAAGGAATATTAAAGAAAATATAAGGAAATGTTTCGTTAAGTTTCGTTTATTAAATAAACTTGAAATTTTTTATTTACATACGAATTTTCTTCCGGTCCCAAGAACTCACGACGTTTCTCACGGTGTGATCGACCGTTTTGGCAACGCAAAAAGTGTGCACGTTACAATTTCTGAAATCAAAATAGCAGATTACGGTGCGAAAAGCATCTCGATCCGACATATTGGAGCCAATATTTTGATTTAAACACGGTATTTTTAATTCAGTCGATATTTCAAATTCGACTATTACGAACTTGAATTTACAATTCCTAAAGTCAGAAAGTTTTGTTTTTGCATAAAATTAAAATTTCGAAGACATTTGCGTTTGCGGATTATGAATTCAAACTTGAAACTTGTAACATTAAGATGGCGGACAAAAAAATTTGAGAGATTCAAATTCATTAAGTTGATTTTACTGACCATCTACGGTATTCCAACAATACGAAAGTTGTCCAACAATGTTAAGGTTGTCTTAACACCGGCGTATCCGTAACGGTGAACCCTGCGAACATTGTCGATCCGGCTGTCAAAGAATAATGTTGTTTCAAGGGTCGTAAGACCGACATCATTACTTGGTTGTACGGATAACAATTTATAAATCCCATAGTTGTGAAATATCATACCTGTCTGAATGTGCCGGATCACGACCTGGTTAGTCGTACCATATAGGGCTATCCGTGGTATTGCCTGGCCACGACCATATAAGACTTTTCATAATAGGGCTAACCACGATATTGCCTGATCAGGGCCAAATGAGGCTCGCGATAGGAGGGTTAGCCATACAACTCCCCATCGGGGGCTGATCCTGCTAAGGCAAGTCCTGACTGATTTCTTTACCCGGACAAATCCCGCGTACATCAATTCGCGAATGATGTTATGGAAACCACATCTAAAGACGATTTTTTTTTTTGCAGTTTTAATCGAATATTATAGATAGTATTATTGCATAATTCCCTGAAATTAACAATTAATTATCATATTGTTTATAATGAACGTAGATACAGCCTTCGGAAGTGAGGAGGCACTTTCAGCGCAGCGTTATAATATCGTGGTCAGGCGGCCTAAGCAGGGCCACATGTGACACAACGTTACCATTCAATTCAGGGCGCTATCAAGTTGCCATAAATGCGCCGTGATAGGGTAGTCAGACAGCCTAATAACTGACAAGGGCCCGAAGCCAATTTCTACCCGGGGTGTGAGGAAAACTGTTCACACGTATATGACTCTTATTGCATGTTGATAATAAAATTTTTTTAACAAAGATTTTCGTACACTACCATAGTAACTTCTACAGATGAATTCACATTCAATTTAGTCGTATGTGATTTTCAATGTACGTCACTTACAAATATTAGTAAAAATGTTATCAAAGGTGCCTACACAATTATTGTATACCGATTATCTAAATATCCCATATATATGAATATGAAAATTAATATACGGTATATGCATTTCAGCATCCAAAACCGGTGAATTCATTTTCATTCACAAATTTTTACTAGTGTACATTGTATCTTTGTCACCATCTATAAATACGCTTCTCGGAGTTGCTTGTTTCAGTATTTGTGCGAATTAATTCGTTTTTATTCTGGTGGATAATCTCAGCATCAATATTAAGATGGCAGACTACCTGGTTGACTGTGCCGGTGAGTAGTTGGACAGAAGTAAGACACTTTTACTCGTTGTGTCTATTGAGTATGCTTCACAAAATGTACTCGGTTCCATTGAGGCTTCCTTACTGGAGTCCGATCTGGATGGCTGAATTTGAACATGGCTCGGCTTTGAATCGGTTTGAACATGGCTCTAATATGGGATCTCGATTGTGGTAGCTCTGGAAAAACCTAGTCAGGCCACATACTATTTCACGGTCGCCCGACCAGATTTCTGTATCAAATACTCAATATCTCCTTTGGAATCGCAAGATACTGCCACTAAAAACTATTGAATTTGGGGTTTTAATTTCCAAAGTATTGGAAATTGGTATATGAATATCCGAACTAGTCGTTGGATACTCACATTGGATATAAGCTTTAATATACTTGTGCCAACAAACTTTTAATCATTCTGACATTTCCATGGTCTTGTCAAGTTATAGAATTTTTAACATTTGACCTTTGTTTTTAAGCAAGAGTCATAGTAATTCGATATTCTCGCATAGAATTGTAACAAATTCTGTATTAGTTTTAAAACAGTGGTCTATTAAATATTTGCCTGGGAATACGCGTTGTATAGAATGTATATTTTTCTTGGAATTACAAATGAGTAGCACCAAAAAACGCAACGCCTACTTCTTAATTTCTAATGACTGTACATTACTATTTAAACAGGACTTTAGATATTTACAAACCATATTAATTTTGAAAGATACTTATTCACGATATTTCACAGTTTCGAACGTTTTCATTTTTTAATCGAGTTTCCGAAAGTTAACCTATCATGAAGGATTATTTTTGTACGAAATTGCATAGTATATATTTAATAAGGAACTAAATTCTCAAACTTATACGTTAATATTAATATACGGTTCTATGAATAACTTTTATAGTAGACGATTATCATAATTTTAAGTGACGATTATATGAAAATTCTTCATTTTGCTTCCTCATAGAGGAAGCTTTGTATTCATGAAAAATTTTTTTTCCGAGATTTTCATGTCAGTATGCTTAGAATCACCTGAAACGTCGAGAAAAGTGGTTTAGAAAATGTGTCCATATGTGTGTGTGTGTGTGTGTGTGTGTGTGTTTCAAGGACCGAAAATTCAATCGTCGATAACTCGCGAATAGCACGATCGATCGAGCTCAAATTTGGCACGCAAGTAGAGGATTAATTCCTCTTCAATTGTTGTAATTTTTTAGAAAATATATCGATGTATACTGATTTTATAGAATTTTTATTTTTTTTTGAAAAATGTCGTATACTCTCTAACTTTCGTAAAAGTTCCCCGATATGGCTAAATAGTTCTTTATCACTAGAGAGACATTAAATGCTGTTTGGTATTGAATTTCGACAAAACTGGTAAAGTGGTTCGGATTTTATAGAATTTTGAATTTTTGTAAAAGATCAAAATTTTGCTATAAATCGCGTCGAATTTCAGTAAATTAACTGAAATGTTCTATAAACGAAACATAACATACAGTCCTACTGTGTACCAAATTTGGTGGTGATCGGTAAAGTCGTTCAAATATTACACCATTTGGAATTAAAAAAAAAAAAGCCATTTTCGCTATAACCTCCGCAAAAGTTAATAAAGTAAAACAAAAGTTTGGGCCTAATAAAAATGAGATGTGCCGGTGATTTATTCATTTACTTAAAACAAGGATGCAAAGTAGAACCTTGCACATTGTTTCCTCATTTAATGTTGCTCTTCACAAAACTTCCTCTATGAGGAAGCCAAAATCAGTTACAATACTTCCTCGTAGAGGTTGCTATGTAACGAGCAAAATTAAATGAAGAAGCAATGTGCAAGGTTCTACTTTGCATCCTTTTTTGTTCTGAAATTCGTAAATAGATGGTATATTTACCATTCAATTTACATGTACACTACAAATTACATGAAAATCGCTTTCATTCTTTACAATGTATAGTCAAATATTGTTTTTAGTTACCGATGCTTACTGCTTAATTAATTCACTGTTCACTGTATTTACAGTAATATCGATACTCAAAATCGTTTTTTAAAAATCGTAGTACGATGGGAATTTTGTTTTTTTCTTTGGTTTCATTCTTCAATTTCATTTGTCGGTTCTTTCATGAGTATATATTCCTTTCGCGAAGTGTGCAACAATGAAATATCATGATATTATAATACAATTCTGTGATATTGTTGAAGTTAAAGTTATATTAATTTAAACGTGTATATGCTAGTGAATGAATTACGATTAATTTTAAAGATTAAATGTGTCGATATTCAATGGATCTGTCTGTTCGTGTTCGATAATTTTGCAGAATCGGTGCACGCGCGAACTATCCTCCAATACCATCCGAATGTCGATACTTTCTCGTCGTTCCTGTACCTCTAGACACGATAAAATATACTGAAACACTTCTCGATCAGATAGTTTGTCATAAGTCCGATTATTAACTCTGATCCTTTGGCACAATCCTTAACATGTGCTATTATGTTGAGAAGACTGCAGAGCTGACTTCCTTGAAAGTATACGTACAAATCGACACGCCCTGTATCCTTGAGGAAGGCGAGAAAGGAACGCGGCTGTGGGCCTCGAGCTCCTCTACGTCACTGCGAAGGCGGCGCATTTACAATTCTGCCGGTACAATTATTAATCTCATCTATTACAGAGTGAAAAAAAAACACACATATTGTCTTACCGGGTGTAGTATATTTAGTATAAAAGTGCCATAACGGTCAATGCTCATTAATAAATATAGAGTATCTGCAAAGCGACTGTAGGTGGAAAGTATAAAGTGATCTGAATGCCTGGTATGTGGATGACCTGGCGCAAATCCTCGATTACTCAGATCCGAAGGATTTCTGCTGTTTATTAATTTTTTTAACGCTGAATCCGCAATGTGTTCCGCATCGATTTTATATCCACTGTGGCAATAACATTATATAATCACAAAGTGTATTAATTACAAATTTATAATGATGTAGAAATAAAATTAATTAATCAACAAGGAAACAACCGTTATAATAATTTGTTAATGTAACAGTGAAATATTCGCAGTTTCAAGATGATTGAGATCGTATCTATTGATGAATCTATAGTTGTAGTGTCGCGAGACGGGATAAACGATCTAACAATGCGACGCGCTATTCACATAACGAGTTCTTTTGACACAATAGTACTTCTTCCATTATATTCGCATTAATAAATAACCTCTATTTTGGCAACATCCCTCTTTAAATCGTAGATCTTGATCGAAAGGTTCCATTGAACGTTTAATTCAGTGATTTCCCGATAATATATTGCACTGGATGTACATTGCAAGCAACGGTAACCCTGGAATAGCACCGATTATAGCTGTACCTACAAACGTCTCACAGCACTTTCAAAACTGAGCATCACAACAAATGTGTTGTTCCTATTTTTTCAATGCTTTTGTTACTATCTATGCTCTTATAAGCGTATTATTATATACACCCCAACAATACGTAAAGTAGAACGGTTGTGTTTAAAATGTGATATCAAGGTTAACGATAGCGAGCAACACACTTGTCAACTCAGTGTTTTTTGGTAGCGAGATCATAACTTCCCCCACGGGCTTTCAGCCTCAATTGAAGTCATAACTCTTTGCATTTTGTTTTGCATCACCGATAGTTTATTTAGATATACATTTTTTTGTGCTGGTTAAATTAACAATACATATATATTTAAAAAATCCATGCATATTCCACTCTGAAAGTAACATATCAAGTGAACAAATGTCAGTTTTTCAATTAAAAATACACTTTAAACAATTAAGCAAGCAGAACCTTTCCAAAAATCCCTTATTAAGTTATTAGTGGATTTTTACTGCCTTAACATTTTCAGAATCGAAAAAAAAAACTTATTTGAAAAGCTGGGTTTTCGTCAACGTAAGAATATGTCTCGATTTTTTGTCTTTAGAGATTATTAAACCTGTATTTGAATGATTTTAACAAAGCAATCGATAAATCGCAATGATTTGATATCTTTAGAAAAACTTGGAGGCACCCCCGAAAAAACCTTAAAAAATTCAAGCAACTATCTTTCACGGTATATTTAACAGTAATAAAGATACAGCCAAATGCCGAGCTAAAGTACAAACACTTGTCAATAATCAGTGGAATGACTCATGAGTACAAAATTTATGAATAACTCATGAGTCCAAAATTTGTGAATTGAACACGATAAAAAATATTTAAAAAATTCATATACTGTATAGTAATTTATACTAAGCCCGTATAATATATTTTTACTAAACCTGTGTAAGAAATCTAATTTTATATATGAAAGAAAATGAAAATTCAATGTACGTGTGGTAAAATTGAAGTTAACTTATATTAAAAACACGACTGTATTAACGAATTTTGGAGTCTGTGCATCAACTAATATATCTCTTGTATCGAAGTTGCCATAATATTACATCAATTTTTCGTTACACTCGTGCAGTAAATTTTGGTGTCCAATCCTGTAATAAAGCTTCCTACATTGTGTAATAATATCACCTTCACTTTTCTTAACACTGAACTTAAAGTATCTAGTAAATTTTGTTTGACAGTTATATTTCTATAGGACGCTAATAGAGGGACGAAGCCGGGATTTCAAGGAGAACCTACTAGACTTCGAAAAGAGGGATCTAAATATGATAATAGACTTACTCACAGAGCGTGTGTGAGCGAACTCACACTACTACCCTACTTCGCACCTTAAAATCGTAGGGGCCAGCAAATTGGAAAACTACAGATAATTCGGAGAGGAGGAAGAAATACCACTCCTCATCATATTTCACTATCTAGCACTATCTGGGTACAGCTTACGTAAGCTTGGAGCTTACCTAGCAGAATCTAGGAAAGTCATCAGCCTCCGTTTAAGAAGCTTCATGTCCTTCATGACAGGCCATGGACTAGTGAAAAAAGTAACAAACGAAAAATGAGAAGTACAAGGAAAAATGGAGAGTACAATGTGCCTTGAGATTGCATTCAATGCTACTTTAGCCCATAACAAATACCATCTCATTCGATTTGTACATACAGACACAATATATTTATTGTACACTCGATGAAATTGTTTCATTGAAATTTGAGTAATATAAACTGACAACAGTTAAAGCAATACTAACATTTGAATAAAAAAATATTATTGCAAAAAAAATGGAACTTCACTACTTAGTGGTTTTATATGGTAGCGTGAGCATGCAATAATTAATCAATTTGCTATGTTCGCAACCTTGTCAAGTACTGAAGTTAAATTATTTTTACAATAAATTTTATTTATTTATTCATTAATGTTATTTCAATGTTTTTCAGGTTATATTATCTACCTTTCGATAGAATACTTTTATTGAATTTGTATTAAATCTACTGTAAGTGCATCGGGTGCTATTCCATTATCTCCATTAAGCGCGACGAGTCAATAACAATAGTGTTTATATTTATTACAAGGACTACTTTCGGCCAGTAAAACTTTAGAATAATGCCCTCTCTTCAAGGTGAGCCGGAAGAATTTATTTATAAGTTAACCAACCGGTTGGGTCAATTATTCTCATCGAAACAAGATTCATGGATGAAAAGTTTCGCGAAGCATTGAAACCGATGAAACTTGGTACACATTGAAATGAGCATTGCAAGATCTGTTGGTAAAAAGTTATGGTTATGGGTTAAAAAAATCCGCCAAGCTAGAGGTTATCCATATCGACTAATTGTCTGACAAGCGAGACCGTTGCGTTGCTCCAACGTCGCGAACTTTAGTGACGTCTTTTATCGAACAATCAGGTCATTGGGAAATGTGGAACCCTGTGTTATTTTGCCGATAGAGGAAATAATTTTTTATGAGGTCTACAAAAATATCGGTTTCATTTCATCTAGACACTTGATTTCCAAAAAGATACAAAATTTAACCAAACATGTTTTATCAAAACGAAAATAGTACACCAATTACTAAAATGTAGCAATCATATTACAAAAATCCCTTGCAAAAATATTAAACCGAATTTAATACATCAGTCCAAATAAGACCCTTCGGTAGATGTCTAACGGATTAGATGTTTCACACACACATGCACATACATCCAGCAATATTTCCCAAACCACCATTTTCGACGTTTCGGACTATTTGTATATAGTGTGTATGGATATGAAAATTATGGGAAAAAAATTGTGAACATAAAGCTTTCTCTATAAGAAAGCACAAAAACAAACAGTGTCAGGCATAGCGAATGACTGACCGGTGTCGTGTCACAGCATACGTGTCATACTATCGCTAGAGTAGGTTCTGTACTACTACATTATAGAGACACAGACAGAACACATATCCTTGAGGTGACTGGCACGTATAGCTGTGCCGTATCGAGAAGGCATATGCTCTCTCGGAACAGAGCTCGAATCACAGGCCAATGTAGTCGGAGTACGCGACGTAGCGTTGCAACGGTACCGTTATCCGGAAGACGTTAATTATTCAAGCATCGGACTTCCTCTCGTTCTAGCTACACACCTGCACGGACTGCGCAGACGAACCACTCGCTGTTGCCGCGCACGTTACCACGCCCTGGGCCTTTGAAGACGACGTGCACTTCGTACGAATACGCTGCACGGCCTCGTCCTCGCAGACGTTGACTTCAACGCAACAACTACTGGTGGAACCACCGTGAATTCCCGCTAAATCACCTGACAAAAATGACGGGCCCCACACCTCAATTTGGCATCGAAGATGTAAGCCCACCACTTCTACCGGATATTGTATAATACCTACAAGTCGCTGACTATTGAATGGCGTCGTTGTACCGAGAGAAATGTGTCTAATGAGGTTATTTAAATTAAATCAAATTTAAATTTATTATTATCAATTCTATCAGCCCAATCATTGCATAATTTCACTTCCCCTTATGCATGTCTAATACAATTTGGAACATTTAGGTTTATTTCACTTCAATAAATTATATTTGTATAAATAAAGGCACATATATTACACAAACACAAGATCATATACCTTAAATGCAATTCCAATCAATCGAAATAAATCCCGTCATTTGATTCAAATAACTTCATCAGATCAATGTCGCTCGCCATACCTGCCCATACCGATTCAATAATTATCAGTACATAGTGGAATTTACAATCTCCAGATTTATTATTTTTCGAGTCAGTTTATTATTTATTTATAACTTTTTCCACTTTTTTAGTATGACTCAAAAATTGTATTTTTACGTTCGACAACGTATTTATCCACAAATTAGTCGCATCTCGTGAATGCGTAACAGATAAATTACGCAAGACTTTCGAAATTTGATATTCTTACAATTCCGAACTTAATATTCCAAAAGCAGATGTGATAGTCTGTCATATGCAATAAAATCAGAATCGAACGCAGCCGATTGTTTAGGCTTAAATCAAGAAACTGTATATAATAGACAGTCCTAAAAATGCACGTTAGTTGCACAATGGCAACATGATCGCTCGAAGAGGGCCTTCGGGGCCGTTCGTAATCTACGCATCGTCCGCCGCTCAGTCTCGTGTCATTTCTTTTACGCCAAGGAATTAAAAAGGCAGAGAAGACCTTGCGCTCGGTGTCCGATTAATCGCGTTATCCGTCAACGCACGACAGCAGAAGCTCACGAGGTATCGTGGTGTTCGGCTCCCGTAGATGTGTGGAACGATTCCAAGGCTCCCCATCGAATACCTAGAAAACGACTTTTTCCGCTATGCTAGTTTTCCTTTAAAATGTAATAAATATTAATCGAAGGCCTATTCCGCTCGTACATTAAGACCCAGTCATCAAAATAAATAAATACAATTACTTTTGATTTTCTATTCCGATTCTATATTATGTGGACTACGTTTACTCTAAATTATTGACCTGAATAAGAAAAAATAAAAAAAGTTACATACAATTGAATGTTTCTGTAAATTTAAGGTAAGCGTATTCCGGTGAGATTTCATATTGTGTCATTTTCTATCGGCGTAAAAAAGAAATAATTTTCCGTACGCCCACTCTTAATTAATTTATCACAACCTATATTCCTCTTCAGTTATCGTAACTATGAAATCATACCATACGTCAGAAAATGGGTTTGGCAGGATTATTTTGTTTGTAAGAGAGCGCGGTATAGCTTGAGTATAGGATTTAAGGATGCAGTGAAAATGGAATTAACTGTAATTTAATATACACTCTGTCTATACATTAATATTAATAACTTTATGACAGAGTTCTTAAAAATATCCTACATAAGCCAAAAAGCACTTCCTTACAAACAATAATGCTAACTAAACCAATATCTGCTTGCTGATTTAATTTTCAATTTGGCAATTGAAAATAGTGTCATTTAACCCCATAATATTATGGTCCACCTGAATATGACTTTATGAAATTACACAAGAATGCTGGATATACATTATAAGAGGATTAAGCGCTTTTTTGTTGCTGGAAACTAGTAAATTTATATTGTTTATTGATACTTTTTAGGTGACTCGGTCCCCATTTATTATACAAATTTCGTAACCTACCGATTCAATTTATTTGATATACGCTAAATAAACTCAACCAGCTTTTCCAACGTGCGTACAATAAAAACAAATAATTATCCCTAAAATCAATCAACTACATACGAGCCTGCGTAGAAAAAAAAAAAGCCCTCTATGGAGTCCCGGCGGGTATCCGGGCAGGAATCTGAGCAAAAGTCCCACCAGTCTCGATGGGACTTCCGCGAAATATGGGCAGATAAATACGGATTATTTAGAAGCAATACAAATGAAATACTTTAAAAGCTTTCTCGGATACCCACGAAAGACACTGAATTATATCGTGAATCTTGAAACAAGTAGAATGAAACTCGAAGTAGAAGTATTAAACAAGAAAATAAAATGGTGGATTACACTGCCAGAAATGCCAAAAGACATAGACTATATAAATATATATTTTTTTTAGATTGACTACCTAAAAATGCGACCGTTAACTAATAGGGCTATAAGGTTCACTTATATTTATCGAGTCGAAACGAGCGTTGAAATACCGACCAATACCGAGTTATGGGATTTCGAAAACCAGCTTAATTTAATTTAGCTTAGCTTTAATTTGCCTGTAAAAAGTTTTCCGTGAAAACGGGATCAACGAAACTTGGTGAATATTTTCAGGAATATTTATTAATATTTATCGACGCGAAACGGGCGTTGAAATACCGATTAATGAAAAGTTAAGGGACTTCGAACACCAGCTGGGCGACGCATGCCTCGCAATGATATCGTTGTTTGCCTGTAGAAAGTTTTCCGTGGAAGCGGGACCAATTAAACTTGGTGGATATCTTCAGGAAGGTTCACTTATATTTACCGAATGGAAACGAGCGTTGAAATACCGACTACAAAGAAATTAAGGGACTTTGAACATCAGCTAAGTTTACTTGTCTGTAAAAAGTTGTCCGTGGAAGCGGGATTAATATTACTCGGCAAATATCTTCGGGAACATTCAACAATATTTATCGATCTGACATGGGCGTTGAGAAACCAATTAATAAAAAGTTGCGGTTTTTGGAAATCAGGCTAGTTATGGAGGTTATCCGTATCTACTAGCTGTCTGACGGATGAGAGCATAGCGTTGCTCCAACGTTGCGAACTTTAGTGACATCAAATTAAAAGGTGTTCCCACCTTGGGTAGACGAACTCGAAAAAATCTGAGACAAATGGAATTTTAAACATATTTCTGGAAGTCAAAATGCAATTGTTATTAAGAGTAAACACGAGGACTTACTGAAAGCATTGATATTGGAACTACAATTCGAAGACGTAGAAAGAGTCACAAAATTGTTTTACTCTCAAATTTCCAAACCTATAAAAGACACCAGCGAATAACTGATGGCAGAAATAAATGGAAGAAAAATAGTAGGTCGAATAAAAGTAGCAGGCGAACAAAAAACAAAAATATTTTGGAATGGCCTTTCGTTTTAACTCCGAATATTTATGTCAATCATTTAAACAACCAACTGGACTCGCTCGAACAATTTTATCCAACTGCACTCCTATGACGCATACAGAAGCCAATATCTAAGAGAAAATGTAACTTTGTTAAAAATACTAAGTCTGAGATCGAGGTCAGACGTAAACAACATGTTCCACTTCTTGATAAGCTATATTCCGTATATGTTAAGAATAAATGCTTAAAATTGTTTAAAAAACCAGATATCACAAGACAAAATGTAATTGCAAAATTAAAACTGTATCATACCGAAACACCTCTTATATCAACGGATGATTCCACAACATATACAATAAGTCGATCTATATATTTGATTTATATCAGACTATCTGTACCTTAATAGGCCCTCACCACGGCTACATCGAACTTCCCGGAATGAGTACGCCCTGGCCCTACACAAACAGGGGTTGATAAGATTTTAGGATACCTGAGCTCAATTTCTAATCAGGATAGCTGCCCAACCATTTCTAGCCCATTATTGCATTTCTTTATCACTTTATCACGCTTATCATCAAACCTCCACAATATGCAATATATTGTGATAAAAGTTGACGCTCGAACAATTATATTCAGTACCATGTCGATGAAAATTGAACGAGAGGAATTAATTGAGGTCAGAAAGGAAAAAACGGTCGGTTTTGCTTGCTCTGCGGCAGGAGCAACAGGAATTCACAAGGTCCCATAGCGCCATCGCTCTTGTTATTATCGTTTCCATTGCGTCCTTCCCTGATGGATGCTGGGCGCAGGCATCCAGCGAGTATGTACATCGCGTTATACCGTTGTTCGCATCTCAAGTTAATTTCAGAATCTATATTGAGCGAGCGGGATGGATGTTTAATTGAGAGGGGAAATGCCGTTCACGATAACGGAATGTTGTCGCTCGAGAACATATGAGGTGCGGGCGCTGTTATGGGTCAATTCATAAAAAATTCATTAAACGAACTGAATAAAGGATTATTTCCCTGGTGAAAATATTTCTCTGACAATTTCTCTGAAAAACTAATCGAACGATTACCGTGATTTTTTAGAGATTTTCCGACATTTTTCCTGCATTTCGGTGCTTTTTGACGAATATCTCTGAAATTTCCGCCGCACAAATTCTAACAGTTACCATTTCTTAGGGAAATTCAGAGAGTTCTCGGAGAAATTCTGAAAAACTCAGACCGTTTCTGGTAACATGCGTCAAGAAAAAATACGAGTTGTTTCTAAAATGGACTGATACTGTCACTCGGCCTGAAGGTAGAGTTATTCAGAGACTTTCAGACAACTTACGAATTTTCTCTAAGATCGATTTATTCTGTGATTCAACAAACAGAAGAGTCGTCCCTCGAAAATACGACTTCCTGAGTAGAAATGTCATCAGAGATGCCTGCTGTTACACGGGGTCCAGTTCGGTTTTGGGCACGGTAACCTTTTTTGGGGCAGCTGTAAATTCACCTCCAATTATATCCATGCAAGGCCAAAATATGCCATTCGTACTAAATAATGCCGTCGTTCCACCGGAACAGGCCTATGTCATGCGTTACATACGGTATCCTCATATGATATACCATTCTTCGACCTTATCGAATTCGCATAAGGTCTTCCTGTGGCATTTGGACCAAGGTTTCGTCGAACTTACCTTTACTTTCCCTGGTTAATCCCGCATTCGATCGTCGTATGGCAAAGTTTTTTTTTCAGGGTACACCGTACATTTACATTCTTAGGTTTGTATAAGACCTAGATACGGCATTCGTTACAAACATTAAAAAGTATTGTTATACAAAATCAATCTTTTCAGAATCTCACGTGGGCTGGATTTTTCACATCTTTACCCCATCAAGAAGTATTCGAAATTTTCACTGAAACTCACATTTTGAAGGACTGTACCTGAGTAGGTGACCGCCCCATCATGTTTGAATTTTGAATATTTCGGTCGTAGTCTTAATTTCGTAGTCGTAGTTTTCATTTTAAGTATACTTAAAATCGACAATAAATATATAATTTTTTTTAAATGCCAATGGCCGAGTTGGCTAAGGTAGAATTGTCACCTAGAGGATCCAGGTTCGATCCCCACCAACGGCAAATAGATTTTTCTTCATAGCTGGTCGGAAGTAGATACTTTCGTCTTCGACTGTGAAGCAGACAGCCTAACATTCATGCGTTGCTAGGGACATCCATACAGTCTTCTGCAGTAGGTAGAAAGGAAATGCTAATGCACTAACTCGATACACGAGGTGGCCGCCAGTCAGCAATCACTGACGCTAACTCGATTGTCCTTGTTATTTTTACGAATAGGAATTTATCCATAACTTCTAAGTGGCAAATAATTATACGACAGAAAAACGAACGAAGTATCATCATCACAAGACTCAATGGACGAGGAAGAAGGATTAAGAGATTTAGCTGCAGAGGCGGAATTAACATATAGAACCTAAACATTTTAGAACGGCAATAAGCTTGAAGAAATATTTTTTTAAAGCTATAATTATATTTGCTTTTCTTCATCATTTGAGGCCTCCCCCCTCCCCTCTCCCTAGCAGCACTCGCTACGCCCGTGCTGCATGCAAATGTCGAGACAGACATCAAGATGTGATTGCAATTTATTTTAATTTTTTTCATTTTTTCGTACTTTCGACCGGCTATAAAGAAAAATAGCACGACATGGGCAGAAGTTTGAAACCCCTGAATTGTGCGCGCCATGCAGGAATTGCAAGCTTTCTGCCCTTGTAGTGTAATATACTATATACGTGTGTTTTTTTTTTTCATACATAATTTTGCAAAGGAGCCACTTTTTTGTATTGTGATGTATTTTACCTGATTCGTCGTTTTCCCAAAACTCGGAACACAAAACGACCACAAAACCCGTCTCACTTTGATGTTTTTCGGCGCCAGCCGCTTGAGAATGAATTCTCTTGTGACAAATTTATAGAAGATCGACAGCGAAGCGGGATGGCTTGGCGTCTCTCAGGCTTGCTACCGTGGAAGAGGGGTGGGCAAGTCCAGCGCGGAAAGGAGAAACTCAGCGCTTTTCCCAATTCGACAACTCACAAAAAATCCAATTTATTCACCTCAACAAAACAATTTTGAAAAACTGGAGTCGCAAAGCGGATAACTGGCTACCCGTTCTCGTTCTCAATTCTTAAACAAATGTCGCCAATAAGGAACTTGACAGATTTTTTCCTAAGTCGCTGAGACTCGGCACAAGAAAACCCTCACTCCGAGATGCGCATTCCACCATACGTACAATATTTCGTTCAATTCCTAAAGACGCTCGATAGCTAAATCTCCTAAATCGAGACCGGTAATTTTCTTCGAGAAATCGCCAATGAGAACTTGGCTCAAGAGAGCTTCGTTTCCCACGGTTCGAAGATGATCTTGAAAATTACCGTTAATATGCTATCGACCAAACGCTATCTTTACTCAGGCGTCTCACGCGGATTTGCTTTAATAATAATCATTACTTGATAGAACGAAATTAACAAGGCAATCAGAAACTAAAATTAGTAAGTTGACAACACGATTCTGATCCGATAATAAATTTTACTAATTTTCCCCTATTGAAATTTAATAGAACGCGCACGAAAAATACCATCAATATGATATCGCGCCGAGTTTACTCTTTTCAAACCTGAGTGTCACACCGGACACGAACGACGATCTTACCATTCTGGGTGCAGTAGCTCAAGTCCCTTGGTCGGAAGGATGTCGATATTCTCGCTTAACGAAATGCATCGATCCACAACGATAGCCACGTCTTCCCTCTTCGGGATCCTACGCTGGAATCCGTGAGACTCCGACGCTCTTACACTTACTAATTACGCCCCCCCCCCCTTACGGTTAACCGAATTGTGGTCTTCTGGAATATTTCGAATTTTGCGCGGTTTCGGAAAACATGTCGCCGACGCAACGAGATCTTGCGACGCGGCACAGCCATCAGGGGGTGCTGACGGCGAGAACGATGATCCAACGATGTGGGGAAATATGCAGCCTCAGGAGATGGACATACGAAACTGCAAGCCGACCCTCACCTATTTTCCACGGGTGATCGTCCGGCGTGGACTTGACCGTCAATCGTAGTAGAGGGGAACGCTCGCATGGCCGTTAAACGATGATAAGGTCTCACCAGCTGCACTGCCTTTGAACCTCGTACCGTGGAGATTGTTGACAAGCGTCGTTCGCACGGGAGAATATTTGTCGTGCCAAAAATAAAATAAAACAACGAGGAGAATTAGTAATAATGAATAACTCCTATTTTCCAATACCCGCGTCTGATCGCGTTGTGGGGACTCGTCTCGGGTGGAAGATCGCCGCGTCTTGCGCCGATCGATACAAGAGCCGGAAATTCAGTTCTGTTGTCACGAGCTAGGCAGCCCTGTCACAGTATATAACACGAACATACATTGAACATCGATTACTATATTCAATGTATGTGCACCGTATGTGCATCATGAATGAGGACATTCAATGTATTGAAATGTTTCGCGAGATTACTTGATTGCAATTATAGAAAATATTTTATTTCTCCCGGAAATGGGTGTCAGTGTGATATAAACAGAGAACGAGAGTTCTTCGAGAATTTTTGTTCGACTCCGGGCTAATTATGAATTCGATCGAAAAAACGCGAACTTTTTATAATTTTTAATACTCGAACGCGTAAGCGGCGGTATTGAAGCATTCGTGTACTGGACCTGAGCGATCTTCTCGGAAATAGGAGGTAGAGTGCTTAGTAGGTTTTTGTTGATGCCTCAGGTTGGGTGAAAATATTTTTCTGTCATATGTCTATCGACGAGAGCTTTTCTCCATCATCATTGGCTCTTCGAGGAGAATTGTTGTGAAGGCGGCTTGATCGCAGAAGTAGAGGATTGTACTAAGTCAACCAGGATACAATGGGGTTACCCGCTACTTACGCTGGCCCTAAACTGAAATGCGAAGCAGGAGGATTCCTGAATAAGTTTAATTTACTGACTCTAAATTCACACGGTTGGAAGTGCTTCCGTGTGGAGCTCTACACTCAACTTGTAAAATTATGATGAATTGTTTTATCATAGTAAGGCTGCGTCAGCTATTGATGAGAAAATGAATTCAATGATTTTTGTATCCCGGTGGTCGGACACACTACGGTGACTCGCAACTGCACACTTTTGTAGTCTTAACAATAACGGTTTGAGTATTTCGCGGCACTCTCCTATTATTATTTAAAAAATTGTCCTTATACACAGGAACACATTGAAAAATCATAAGATTCTTCCGTGTTCTGTATTTGTAATCATGAGACTTTCGAATTTACAATGTTAATTGATTATAATAAACTCGCGAATTAGTTTATCTTCGCAAAGCTCGATGGTTATTACACGAGCTGTGAGATCTGGTAGTGCAACATAGCTTAACGCTAAAGGACGACTCGTCTCGTCTGTTAGGACAGTCCGCGTGTCCGGCAGTAGGCCTACTCAGTAGTTGTTTGTATCGCGATCCCTAAACTGTTGTTTAACTAGGCACAGGCGTATTACAGTGTCAGGTGTTCTCTCTTCGCCGCCCTGTATGCTTGATTTCTGGAGGTCGGCAGTCACTCGGCCCGCGCCCTCAATCAGTGCTCTAAAAAGAGCGTGAACTAATGGCGCCGACTGTACTGTTGATTGTGTGTACCGAGTGGCTCCGTAGCGCAAAGCACCGGTGTGCTCAGAGTTTGCAGATTGCACGCCCACACCTAACTTTGCAAAGCTTGTATTAACCACGATTCGCACAGGGTTTTAAGTGTGCGTGAGAAGCACGCACACCTGCGTGCGTATGATCTGCCAACTATGAAGTGTTCACGCTCCGCGACTGGATGAAACGGGTGGGTGTGAAGCAAGAAGCACCTGTGAGATCAAAGTTTGCGGATTGCATGCCCACACCTAACTTTGCGAAGCTTGTGTTAAGCACAATTCCCGCAGGGTTTCAAGTGTACGTGAGAAGCACATACACCTGTGTGCTCGTGATCAGCCAACTGAGAACTACTTACACCAAACTTACCTGCAGGCATTATGGCAAGCCAATGCCCAGTGCTCGGGGTATCATAATTCCTATTTTTATTTTTCACTCTTCGAGACGGATAACCACAACGCTGTGTATGGGGACCCGAACACGAAAAAGTGGCCCTAATGCAAACATATTATGCCGGCCTACGCGCTGTGCGAGGGAGACAGTAATACCCTGAATTTCTTGAGTTTACTCTCAGACTCGACAGCAAGAACGCAACGGCAGGGGACCGAGTCTTTTGAGTAAACTGCTAGCTTGACGTTACATTACACTTATTCACAATACAAAAACGAAAAATTGACTGTACCGAGGAGCAGTAGTACGTGATTCGAACTTTGGAAGTTGTCGGAAAGAAGAGTCTCGAGCCGTCCGCGGTCGTCGCTTAACTACCCGATCGCCGTTGGATAGACGGGACGGTAAAACGGTACGGTTCCGGGATCCTCTGCGAGGGTGGAATGCAGGGTGGATTGCATCACGCACGCCGACCACGTTTTCGGTTTTTCGAGCTTCCATTGAGGTTGTTGGGAGGTCAAATCTTGTACTCCCGTACTCTGTCCCGTGCTTTTGTAGGTTTAAAATTGTCTTTTGTTTAGATAACAATGTGTTGTTTAACCAAAAAATCGGATTGTTCAACGTGAGTTGCCTCCATGGCTTTGCCGGTATGATTTGGTGTTTTCGTTTGTTTGTTGAGGAAATATTCACCAATTTGTTTTCAATCATTAATTTGTTCAATATCTTATTGGATTTGTTAGTCCGTTCGTTGATCCTTTGATAAGGGATACGTTGCAACATCATCAATTTTTTAAATGTAGGTGGTGCTCGTTAATCGTTATAATTAATAGCGTAGTAGTATTTGCTGGAGGTCCAGCGGCGCACACCTACCTGTCGGCTCAGGTACGTGTGGGCGGTTGGTGTGCTATCTCGCTCGTTGCGGCTCCTCGTCATGTAAACACACGCCGAGTTGTCATATCGTCTCAATTGTCGTTGCAGATTTTATGTTCTTGAGAGGATATCACGAATTTTATTTTCAGGTATGATTTTATGGCCGTTCTCGTGTAGAATAATTTTCGTAACAAAAAAATTATTCTTTTGTAGCGGTGGCGTCACGAAACGTCCCATTGCAGTATATCTTATGTATGTCCCATATACGTCTAAATAAATTCACGGACAATGATTTTTATAATTGACGCAGTAATACATCATGAATTTTTTCAATATTGTTATATTTTTCAAAAGTACTGTCACTGACATACAAAAAGTTATGGTAATTCCTACTGATTATTCATTTTCATTGCCGTGAATACGGACCGCGTGCGTTTCGTTTTAATATTGTTCGGTGCTGCGTACCAGCTAAGCTTTAATAACATTCACGCTCTCCGATTCCGAACAGTTCTTCGTGTTCTCACTGTTGCGTACGACATCTGAAGTATCAGACAATACACGTCAATTTACAGTTGCTCTGATTTTTATACGGTCCGCTAAACTCCTGAAATATACTGTAACACGGTAGATAGTTACAATATTTTCCCCCCTCGGCTGGCTCGAAGGACACCACAAGCCGCTTTTACTACTTTTAAGCGTTATTTTAATAATTAAAATAGCAAGCGATATTTTGTGTAGGAATCCCCCCCTTTTACGCCCCCTCCTGGTATGCATGCATATTACATCGTCATTTGGAATTGGGAGGACATCGCTGACGTATGAAGGACCAACGAGAGATACTACGGCAGCCTAGGCAAAGTGATATGGTGAGAGTGTGGGCTGGAAAAGGACAGAAGATCGGCCCCGCCAGCCAACTGAGGAGTACACGCTGCATCACACGAGGAGCCTCCACTCGTGGGGACATATGTTGGAGTTCGTCGCCCAACTACGTGCGTGTACTCGCTCTAACGATCGGCAGCGCCAATCCAAATCGCCCGCGGCGAACGCACTGCCCAAGTGCGCTACCCCGTTCCGCCGCAGCAACATCCGAGCGCCACTGACCAGCCACACTCGATCCTTCGATCAATGCCAAAACGCGTAGTGTGTGCTCGAGCCGACAATTCCGGAGGATGCCCGAAAAATCCCGAAAATCGAGGAAGGAAACGGAGGACACATTTCCTCAGGTCGAGCCCCGCCGTCATCGCGACCCGTTAGGGAGATAGATTGTGTGATAAAGAGTGACCGGAGGTATTGTCCCCGGTGCTGCTTTTGGGTGACTGGGTGAGAAATTGTGCGTGAGTATTTTTTGCAATATTTTTAGTCCCCGTTTTGCCCCCCTCAGCCCCGTATTTTTCGAGTTATTCCTATTATCTTTTGTATCGAGAAGACCGGCTGCCACCACGTGGAAACCGGCAGTTTGGAGTACGGCCATTTGTATTTCCCCTTTTTACCCTCATTATCGTATATTCCCGTGCTTCACCCCCCCCCCCCCCCGCCGTTTTGGTTTACCTGACCGAGGTAATAATTAAGAAGCCAACGAGTTCGGGAATTCACCCCCTGAAACCCTTCATCCCTCTATCGTCTAGCCGCGCCCCTATTTTTGCGATTTATTATTTCCTTTCTTTGAATTAGTCAGATTACCAAGTCAAGTGACCGGTAATATTTCGTTGCTACTCGTAAGTAGCTGGCATCCCAAACCCTTTATTATTTTTATTATTTTTATATTTTTTTTACTATTATTCTACTTGCCTTAGTATTTTTGGTATTTATTATTATTTTCCACTAACCCCTTCCCACTCCTTCAATAAAAAGGCAACCGGTTATAATATATTTAATGGCAGATGCGATTTTCAATTTTTTTACCACCTTTTTTTCGTTTGCTCCTTGCCACGAATAGCGTTCTAACTTCGTTTGTAAATATTTTGTACATAAGTTTTTTTTCAAAACTTGCGAAACATCTGATTCGCTAACGCGAATGAGTTTTCGAACCTGAAACAACATTTACCGAATAAGTCCGTTTTTAACTAATTGTGTGCCATTATATAAATCATTGCCCATACCAATAAATCCTTATGCCGTCCTCGGTCAACCACAACTCCAATTCCTTCAGTGACATTTCATTCACTGGAAAAGGGTTCGTTATCGCAGGTGGTTTCGCGATTGCGTTTGTGGAGCTAATCCGCTGTACGTTGGATTTCAGCAAATTCATGACCATGCTCGTGAGATCGTCAACCTTTGGATTCACTTTGATCGCTTGTTTAAGTATCCCCTTCGGTATGCCTATACATAAACGGTACAGAGTAAATATCATCTGTTTATATATAATACGATTGATTAATAGTATAGTTCAATTCTCTAATCAACAGTTTCAGAATTTGAAATAGATAATGATGCCGCTGCTTTATGTTTCGGTGTGCTTGCATTGTTCTTTTTGTGCTTATTACTTGATAAGCATATGTTGGTGGATGGTCGTGCCGTTGCTGAATTCCGTCGATGCTTATCTGAATCGGTTAATATTGAGATTACGGTACTATTCTAAATCAAAAGTACACGTTGATTAGAGTATAAGTACTTTACAGTTAGAGAAAAATCTGAAAAAATGTAACTTTCATAAATAGTACGACAAAAATCAATTTCAAAAAGATATTGATAAACTAGATTAAAGAAGTATATAAATTTTTCATAAGCTTTTTTCATATGAATTAAATTCTCCTCTAATGCATAACAATTTTTTTATGTTTTTATATAATAGTTTTTTCGAAATGTCTCAGAATCATAGTACGAACATTTTTATAAGGCGTCTAATAACATTTTCAATTTTGGATTTCACGAGAACATCATTATTATATTCAATGCGCACCGAAAACGAAACGGCAAATACGATTCATAAGACAGTAATAAATGATTCTCAGTATTTGTGAACGATATTGTAAACGAATTTATTTTCAATTGTATCAATGTTCATGGCAATATATACTTACACCCGCTGCAATCGTCATGCCCTTTGACCAGTTCATTCTTGCTGATAGGAGAGAGGATCCTGCTAAGTGAACGACGAAAGATCCGCGGACTCGATCTATAGTTGTCTGTACCTATACATTGAATAATATAATTGTAATTTGTACCAGAATTATTATATTTTTGCAAAGCTTTGAATGTAATAACGTTGTTGTTGTTATTAATTATTTCGACAATAAAGCCGACACTTTCTACTTGTGCTTTGGGCCTGGCAATGCGATGATTCAGAGGGACTTTTTTAAGCAAACGTCAATTCATCTACGACAACTTCGACACATTTGCATCTAAACAAAATATTATTTAGTTCAAACAATCTGCTACTTGAGTTCAACAACAATGTTACGTCCCGATCAACTCTTACGCTCATTAACCCTTTACACCAGGGACGGAGATCTCGCCATACTACGTTAATTCGGATTAGTGGGAGCAGTGTCGGAAACGTAGAAAATAGTGATTTGACGTCGATAGACCAGGTTCCAGAATAATAATTGAAATCTTGATTCGTTTGCACTTACAATGTTTAATGAATTCGTTGTAGCTTGCCGGAGATTATACAGTTATAGAATTTTTTCGAAGACTTAGCCTCGCAGGTACAGAGTTTCGTCTGGGAGCCTTGCTCGCTCCATGGAGTTTCGTCGATGCCGTCCGGCATGATGGTCGTCGAGAGAATGAGTAACGTAACTAAGTAAGTCCCGCTCTTATATACTAATTTGGATAGGTTTGTTCGGGCGTGGGGGAATCATAAATTCGTCAAAAGGTCGGAAGTAATAAGTATTAGTGGACTATTTATGGGACCTTTAGAGGCGCATATAATTCTCCGGTGATTAGAAAAAGGAAGTTATTAATTATGATATTCGGTTTATACCTCGCATTCTTGGAAGATGCGAGCTGAGAGTTTATGACACGCGCGTCGTCCGGTGCCTTGTGACAGAAACTAGCGGGGGTCCACTTGAGTTCGAAAGAACGTTCGGGGCAATGGTCGTGATGCGATGCACGTGCGCTCTAGCTAAGGCGTTCGTGTCTAGTGTGGGTGTTAGGCTTTTAAAAACAAGTGCGGGTAAGGCTACGACGTAACAACAATTTACGAGTGCGTTAATTATATTTTTACCTGTTTATGCGGTTTGTGAGTTCAGAGATGTAACGTTTGGATACTTGTTGTCATCACTGTTCTGATCTGTTGAACGACTTTCACGGCTGCTATCCCAGCGACGCTTAGGTTGCTGCTTGACTTTTTTCTGCCAAAGCATTATCTCTCAACGGTTCTTCATGTTTGGAAGTTAAGTCAATCGTTATTTGAGCTATTTCTGCTTTACGCTGGGACGTTTGAAAGTCATCTAAACAATTTGGAGCATATTAATTTGTGTTAGATGTATTTCGTGTTTACTTCTGAATCTGTAATGAACCGTATAGACTCGGAATTGCTGCAGGATATCTATTTCCTATCAGGCTTGATTTTATTCTTTATGTATTCGCATATCTTCCCGTGGACAGTGATCATCGGTGGCCAATAACATTTCGACGACTCGAAATCGTACCACGATTTCGAAACAGCTTCAACGGTATTTTCTTCGTCGAGTTTCACGTCGATCAAGGACATCTGAAAGCTTTCAGAGGGTTTATATTAGACGTTTATTACAAAAAAGAGCGTTTTATTACAAATTGGTTAGTACATAGAATGCCACAGTGCCATAGAAACATGACGTCCCTTCCCAGTGAACCCGTTTTGTCACGGCAATATAACATGGTAGTTACATGTAATAAAACAATGTTACTCTTGTAATACGTAGCGTGTACATAACATGCTGGTAACAGGTTACGTATCATTGGTTACACGCAGGTAATGTAGTTGTTATACGTCCCTTTTGACATTACAGTTATATTTAAAAAATACGTTGTCGTTACGTAATATAATCGTAACAATGTAATTTCAACTTCGATAACATTCCGATAATGTTACTGAGGTATAATGTAATAACGAAATAATATTGCAGTAATATAACTGTTATGATCCTTGCTAATATTGGCCGCAATGTAACTGTTATGTACCGGTTACATAACAAGTTATGTAACATGTTATATTGCTGAGTCGGAAATTGCAAGTTACATGCAACTTACATGTAACAAATTGGTAACATTACCTGTTACAATCGGTTATATTGCCGTTACATTGTGGCAACACAACTGTGTTCACTGAGTTATATGGCAGCACCACTAAAATTTTGCTAATACTATTGTAACGCCGTAAAATTGCGCGTCACAATAAATAGTATCCTCCTCGCTCTTCGACTCAAGGGCGATCTCGCACGGTCAGCATAGGAATTTTAAGTCCTTTTATTAATTATTTTCTCTTTTCGATTCTATTTTTTTATGTACGACGGAGAGAGACAAAGATTCGGGTACGGAAGGGAGAGCCTACGATAGAGGAGAGCGATGTATTTATTATGAGAATTTCACCTGCTACGTCTTGGACAATTTTTACCAATACACTGTCTCCACCGACGAGCTTCTGTCCCGCTGAGCCTTTGGGGGAGGCCTATGGCCTTTTTAACATCAGTAGATCTGCGACGCATCGACGGGGAATTATTCGAGCTTGCGCGCTCGAAAAGGGTCTAGCGCATGGTCGGTAGTATAGCGAGCTACCGGACCTTGATGCAGAAGATAATTTCGCTAATTTGCGTATTCGCCTAGCGAGGCGCCAAGTCCTACGTTGCGTGAGAGCGCTGTAGCGCTTACCCCCAATTAGGGCATTTTCGGAAGTCGTCGGGTGGGGAGAAAAGTTCCCGTGGAAGATCGATCGCGATCTTTCCGGGCTTTTGCGTGGTCGATAGCGAGCGAGGAGGACGTACCGCCGAGTTTTATAATTTTGTCCCGAGGATTGTTGGAGGAATTAATCGCCGAAACTCCGTTACCAGGAATATTGTCCGAGGAGTAATCCAGGAGGTTTTCCCTTCGTCCCGATGAGCTAAATTAATAATTTCTTTTGGTCTCTCAAATTGTACATAATTTCTTAGTCCGTTACGATTGATAAAAGTGTTAAAATTGCGAAGAATAGAATCTGGTCGTGCCGTCCGTGTGCGTCTCCCCGCGTGGAGAATATAAATTGTTGAAGGTCAGTGGAATATTTCTCCTAACGTGTGAGAGTTCTTCGCGCGAGGCTTCGAGCAATTTTCTATAAATTTAGCATCCGTTAACAAATATTAAGTTAGTAAAATCAGACGTGTGCGCGAATCGCCCTTGGGCCGACGTCCCGCGAAAAGCCACAGTTTTTAGTGTCTGTGGCCCGCATGAGTGTCCTTGATTAGTCCCGTTAATAGCGTATTTTGGATTTTGACGTGAGGGATTGTAATCAAGGCCTTATTGCGTGTAAAAGTTGTTAATTCAAATAATTTCATTGGCCGAGTCGTTTGTCGCGTTTAGGTACTTGTCACGTGTTCCTCACGGCTCTTGTGAATTATTTAATTGCGTGTGTATGTGAGTGTGAGTGAGCGTTCGTCCGTGTCGGGACGATTGTTAAATTTGTTGGAATTGTTATCAAGCTAGTGTGCCGAAGTGTGGCCACTAGAAAAAGCATTTTACGTGGATATTTTTCTTTATTAATTATTGTTGTTATTTATTTATTGAAGTCATACTTTGAATTTTGTTGAATAAATTATCTTCTCTTGTGAGTCCCGTAATTAATTGTTTTGTTTAGTTTGATTATTTATTGACGCGAGCTCTCGGAAGTCTTACCCCCCCCCCCCCCGCGACTCTAGGTATTGCAGCTGACGCGCAGCCTGGGATGATAATTGTCGTTGTGAACATTGCTTCTCTCCCGGCGCGAAAGCGAAAGCGCCTGGCACCCAGTTCTTCAAGAACGAAAAATAAGGAAGAGAAGCAATTGGACAATTTAGATTGTAACCGTGTTTTTCCGCGTTGGGTAAAATTCGTGTTACACTATTAAAACTGTGCAATTTCAATTCATAATCACATTTTGGAATTGTGACATGATTTTTTAGAAATCACGATCACTGCATGGGGGTTGTTTATTAGATGATGCAAATAAATATATATATATATATATATATAAGGTCGTGAGTTCTGAGGAACGGGTGGGGATGAGTGAGTGAATGGATTACAAATGAAATACAAATTTCGCGAAAATAACAAACACTTGTTACGACGTAAAAACTCTCACGGTTCAGAGGGAAAACTCGTAACAAGCGGATTCTTTATTTAGATAACTTTACTTTACAGAACAAATGATAAAACCAAGAAATAGAGTGAATCGACTGGCAGATGTCGAACAAAAATGCACTAAATTACGTAATAGAGAATTTATAACGCAGACAATGTTGTAGGCGCGACGCGAACGATTACTATCACTAGAGAATGATCATTCCGCAACCTATCGCGAGAGATCTCGTTGTACTTACGAATACCGGACTGGCGTCACAAACCAGCCGTCTGAACGCGGCGTTGAGCCAAGAAGCGTGGTCAAGCCGGTCACGGGAAGCGCAGATGTCACGTCCCGGTCAACTCTTATGAGTTGATACTGGGGAAAAACGTAACGGCGATCTCACTTTCGGGTCAAAACGTTAGCTCTTTACTCCAGGGTCGGAGATCTCGCCTTACGCTACCTCAATGATGTAAGAATTAAAATCAGGTGCAGTCAGTGACTGGATGATCGAGTTGTGGTGCAGGGATCCAGTATGCAAATAATGGTGATTCGCCAATTTGTAAATACTCACAATTTATTCGTTAGACTTTCTGCTGGTACACTTCTAGTATTTAGATAACTGTATTAATTGACCATGCAGGGCCGAATAGGTACTATGGAGCTTTGCGCGCTCCATCGAAGTTAATACGTTGGTCGTTGATTAGGAACTAACTGAATTAACTAACTAAATCCCGCTCTTATATACTAATTTTGGATAGGTTGATCCAGGCGTGGGGGAATCATAAATTTGATAAAAGATCGTAAATAAAGAATATAGGTGAACTATTCATGGGACCGTTGAAAGGCGCATGTAATTAACCGGTAGCTAAATAGAAAAGGGTCATCAATTATGGTATGCGAGTTTATATCTCGCATTCTTGGAAGATACGAACTGAGGATCTATGACACGCGCGTCGTCCGGTGCCTTGTGTCATAAACTAGCGGAGGTCCACTTGGGTTCGGAAGAGCATTAGGGTCAATGGTCATAATGCGATGCACGTGCGCTCTAGCTAAGGCGTTCCTGTCTAGTGTGGGTGTTAGGCTTTAAAAACAAGTGCGGGTAAGGCTATGACGTAACACAGAGGATGGTCTCCACCCGCACCACGCGCGCCCTAACGTCTTGGGGAACCAGACGCGTGATGCCTGGGCAACCAGGGTGTTGCCGCTTGCTGCGCTCGCCCTGGAACGGGTCACGTATCAAACCTGGACACCGTTCCCCAACAGTTTCCTAAGGCGCCTCGAGGCACACACACACACACACACAAATCGGGCTAATACGCGAACTAAATGACTAGATTGCGAAAGTAATTAATATACCGCGAACTAAATAACTGGGCACGAAGGTAATTCATCTACCGCGAAGGGGAGAAGCTACAACGCAATCGGAGATTAATCGTCGCTTCGCTGACCGAACGTTCGGGAGAATAATCCGCGAGGTGTTTACTCATGGATCGCTGTCGATCGACTGTGTGGTGAACCTGCCTCTCTCCGCACGCGTCGAGAGAACAAAAGGTCCACGTCCTCGCCTGCGCGGGCCCGACGTGCGCGCGGGCCTACAGACCGCGGGCGCCTACACGCGTGCGCTACGACGCGACGACGAACCCGTGAGAGCGCGAGATTCAAACCGGCGATGAAAATAGGAACGGCGCGAACAGGGCTTTTGTTACCGGTTATTACTATGTTTAAGCGTTTCCGGTATGCTTCTCCCCGAATTTACCGTTTTGTTTTCGTTAAGACTTTTGATCCAGGTCGGATACTATCTTAGTCCAGGTGAGAGTTCAAAATGGACAGCACAGGATGGACTGTGCGGCCGGAGAGCCGAGACTCCCGGATCGTCCAGGTCAGATACTATCTTAATCCAGGTGAGAGTCCAAAATGGACACCACAGGATGGACTCTGCGGCCGGGCAGACGAGACTCCTGGATTGTTCAGGTCGGATACTATCTTAATCCAGATGAGAGTCCAAAATGGACACCACAGGATGGACTGTGCGGCCGGAGAGCCAAGACTCCTGGATCGTACAAGTTGGATACTATCTTAGTCCAGGTGAGAGTTCAAAATGGACACCACAGGATGGACTGTGCGGCCGGGCAGCCGAGACTCCTGGATCGTACAGGATGGAGTCCGGGGGAGTTTCTCGTGTCCCGGAAGGAATCCGCAATGGAGTTCCGATGGACTGGAAGAATCCAGAATCGACCTTGGGATCGGATCAAACCCCAAGGTCCATACGGGAGTACACTTTGTATTCCCGCCTGGATTGCCTGGATTCCATCCGGAACTCCATTCTGGACTCTTTCTGGACTGTTTTTTCCGCGCGGGTACTTACAATGGGTAATACAAATTAACAAGACTTCAACTTAACACTCGGTCTACTCCAAAACGTTCTACTCGTCCTTCTCACTCTTACACTTGCCCTCGACCGGAATGGCGGACTTGTGCTCTCTCACTTTCGTGGCTCACACTCCAACACATGTGCTCGACCACACTCTCACGCGTTACTCGTTCGACTCTCTCTCATCGCACACCTCAACTCTGCCGCCGGAAACGCGCCGCGCGCAACGTTCCCGATCGCGTGACGACTACTAGCGCCACCACACTCGTACACACACTACATACAAATAATACTAACAAATAGCTTTAATATATGTGGGTCATATTAGAAAAGGTTATGCAACTTGTAAATTAGATTCAACGTACGTGTTATAACATTTTATTTTTACATTGCCCTTGTATATCAAGTCCCGCTTACAAACCAAAGTAGATTTTTTTTACGGTGCAAGTCTCATATACTTAACTATAGCAAGTGCATAATCATTTGTGTTTATAATCTTAACATCTAATCAAGATTTAATAAACTTATACCCAACCATGTATCACGATATGCAACTTGGCTATGAAAATTCGAATTACATTGCTGGTTGTATATACAAATTGTGAATTTACTAGTAGGAAAAATGGAAATATAACTACCTAATATTGAGTTTTATTAAGAACTAACAAATTGGCGAGCCTCTCATAATTTTCATATGATAAGTACAGTTATTAGAGTTATTTTCCTTTTATTTTGACTCATGATGTTGAATCCGATTGCTTCACTGCATGATAAGCTATAAATCGCCTACATGAAATATAGAAATCAATGTTTTCCATTTAAACAATATAGCACTTGAAAAAAAATACTGGCTAAAATCAAATAGAATAAATTTTTGAAACTATGAAATAAGAATAAATAAAAATTTTCTAAATACTCCTGAATTTAAAACATCTATAATAATAAGAACCGATTTCGAAAATGAAATCATTTACGGAAATAAATCGAAGAACAATGAATAAATAAGTATAATAAGTATAACTTATTGTCTAAATTTTATTAATTCATGTAATGCCGCTACAACAGTCAGGAGACGTCTCCTGAGTGAGTACGCTCATAGTCTTTTCACATATCACGGACCTGCAATCGTCTGGACACTAATCAAAATGAAAAATAATATTCTACATCAATGTTTGTCAACGCAGAAAGAAGATGAAATGAATTAATGAAATTTGGAAAATTAGTTCTAATTTACACATATTATATCATGCTTTTTAAGAATTGATTTCTGTGAATGACATTTTTTTCGAAATCGGATATTTTTATTATAGTATTTTTATTTTTTCAAAAATATATCGATGACAAACGGATTAGCAGTCCGAAAATTCAGATACTCTGCGTCATTTAGTTTTAGCAATATATATGCATGATGTGAAAAATATATTTAAAAATTTAGTCGGCGGATACTATGTGAAAAAGTTCAAATTAAGATAAAGCGACAAACTTTTGATTGTTTAATTAAGACATGAAACCAAAAAGTTATTAACATTAAAAATAACAATTATTCATTTATAATAATTTATGTTCATGCAACAAAAACAATCTAAACAAAAAAGAAATTATAAATTTTTACAAAGCAAATTTCGATTCGCAGGTGTATGGGCCTCAAATTTATTTTCATATAACAACGAAATACTACCAATATCCTGTGGAATCTCGCTAGCATTTAGATCGTTCGTTCATTGCGCTTTCCACCAGCGAGAATTGCATTTGCGCACTCTCGGCGCAATTCGCGTGAAAGTTTCGTTTATCGGGGAAACCTATAAATACGTCATATAACAAAAGTATCAGACTGTTGAAAATCAAAGCCATGACTCGGGCTCGGCCACTTCGCTGTCTCGAGTAATTCTGGGGCTGTTGAATAATTATTTCAGCAAACGATCTTCTATGGTTCTTTCATGAAACTAGGTGAGTTGTCACGCATGATTCCAAAATTCTACGAGAACTATAGTTCTCGTAGATGCTTCCTAAATGGGATTCTTTCTATTTTCTCATTATTCACCGCATTGAAGAAAGCGGTCTTACTTTTTAACGAATTTTATTCGAAGTTTTCACAGACTGATGATTAATAAAGAGACACCAAAGAAATTATGTTTGGTTGCTCGTCGTTTTTCGGATATGGAAAATATTAAAAAATTTAATATTCGAATTTTCTTAAAATTCAATTTGATCGACAGCTGTGGATGTGTTGTCGATGTGTGGCTTCAGCACTTCTTTAAACTGTTAATTTTAAACTGTTACTCTTGAGAGGAGAGTCAGATAAAAAATCGATTCGTTTTTTGTAATATTCCGATACCATCCTATTATATAATTTTATTTTAACTCCGTAAATGTTCTTATTATATATGTGTTTGTGAAGTCAAAAGCCGGCATTCGCAAAAATGACCAAGTTCTAACGTACCATTTATATGTTATTATCTCAAAAGTCGCGAAAGAAAATATAAAAAGATAATTTGATATTATTTAATTCATTCATTGCTTTATATATGCAGACAATATGACTGTTCTTTTATGCATACGAAATAATTAAGGGTGTTGAAAATATAAATTTAAATAATGTTTCTTTAAATCGCGAGTTTCTTTTAGTTGAAGATAACCTCTGAACTTTTCAAATCTTAGATATGAAACCGAAGAAACCGCCAATTCCTGCAAGATACCAGCTTTTTTATGATTTACTGTATGTGAAAAGGATTCAAGTACTAAATAAATTGCTATTTGTTTACCAGTGTTTCAAAAATTAATAAAAAACAAAATAAATTATGGAATGACGCTGTAATGCCTCCAACGCAACGTGCTGAAGTTATCTGTTTTATTTATAGAGCAACGGCATTAGCAATCTCGTTCACCGCCCATTTACCGTAAAAACTACAGAGTGTTTTTTTGCAACAAAAAAAAAACCTAAAAATTGGTCGTAACAACTCGAAAAACAACTGGTTGGAAAAAATAAATAAATAAGATCGGTGGTTGTTTTGGTAGTTCATGTATCTAAACGACTGTTATAACAACTATGTATACAATTTATACCCGACCGTTTTTCGGTAAACGGTTGTTTTTACAGTCTTTATTATCAGGTTAAGGTTTTATTTTTGACGAATAAAATTTATGAAGGAAGAATGTACGCGCAGGCACAATCACTCGCCTCTCTCTCTCTCTTTCCAGCAATGCGAAAATAAGGTTGTGTTTTGACTGTGGTGTATTCTTGGCAGTAAACGTTGAAAACATTGCCGATCCGACTGTTGAAGAACAATTTTGATTTAAAAATCTTATGAAAAGAAACGTCATCATTAAATTTTTACGGATCACAATCCACAAATCACAATAATAGTGGTGAAATATAAAGAGACGCGGCAGTATCTTGAGATAAGAACATTACCGGTCTTCCTTACCGATCGACAAGACACTGCCGCAATATCTCTTTCTCGGGGAAAAAAAAAAAAAAAAAAAAAAAAAAAAAAAAATTTTAACCACGTTTTTTCGAGGTTAATATATGATATTAACTAAAAGATTACATTTTGATGCTATTTGTCGGTTTAATCAGATATCGCAGCTAAAGTTTCTCTTGAGACTAAAACAACTTCGTACCTCTTCTCAGTACACTAGATTTAAATAGAGAGCAATTAACGTCCCGAAATTTATCTGAAATATATATATTTTTACGGACGCTTTTCGTAGAATCGTGATTCTCTTTTGCACAACCGGGATCCTAACCAACTCGTATCCAGACGGTATAATAATAATTAATCATTATTTCGAAACATTGAATTAGAAACATAAGTGAAGTGTTTGACCACTTTGTTCAATTCAGTAGTTATATTCACTCAGATTCAGAAGTTGTATAAGACTTTTGTAGTCTTGCCTCTATTTTTGCGATCGAATGAATTTTTTATTTGATGCGAGAAGTAATAGAAAAAGTAATTGTATTATGTGATGATTTTTATGTTTTATTCAATTAAGTTGTCATTGTTTATTTGTCGGATCATGATTAAGCATTGGTCATTAGTAAATTTTGTTATTGCTATAGATGATAATTTTTATAGCGTAATAAGGTTCAAAGTTTTTTATTAGCTTATTTTTTCTGACCGACTTTGAAGCTTCCGCTGCAGAAAAAAAACTTGATGTCGCCAAAATATTATTGAAACCAAATACGTTGGCGGCTCAAAAAGTTTTTTTTTTCCATCCGGGTTTCAATGTCATCGCA
Source organism: Clistopyga incitator (assembly GCA_947507545.1). Taxonomy (NCBI): domain Eukaryota; kingdom Metazoa; phylum Arthropoda; class Insecta; order Hymenoptera; family Ichneumonidae; genus Clistopyga; species Clistopyga incitator. The sequence continues at coordinate 1,922,535 of OX382189.1, forward strand.
TGAAATAATGTACCCCTTGATAAAATTGAATCTGAGCATTACAACTATGAAAGAAATAATAATTTTGTGTTTTTCAATTTCCATCCATGAAGGGATAGTTAAAATTTTAGGCATTCTGCGCATGATGTTGACTGAAAGGATTGGTGATTTGGCTCGTTAAGATCTTATTTCCTTTTTCATGAGAAGAGAACACTGGTTAAGCGGAGAAAATATCAATTCAAGGGCGTAATTTTCGTAATGCATTAGTACAACTGAAAAATGTAGTGGCTGTTTATTAAATTGACGAGTAAATCAGCCTTAAAGATGTAAAAAAGTAGTTTTTCCGCTTAGATGGTGTATCTATTCACAGAGAAGAAAATGAGACCTCAACGAGAGGAATTATTCAAGCAGTTCAGTCAGTGTTATGTGCAAGTCGAAAAAATTAAAAACTACGCTCTAGACATGCCATGCCTAAGAAAAGTTTTGCCGAATGGAAAATAATAGGCCCTCATTTTCTTCCGCCATTACTGAACCTAACATTTTCACCTTACGAATTGCAAATTCAAATCATGATACCCGATATTTAAATATCGGCAGAACTGACACTACCATTTACAAAATAAAAATATTGGATTCAATATGGCGGATCCACATGCTTATTGCACCTTGATTCACGATTTTGAATTTGATATTTTGATTTCAATACTGTTGAGTTTAATTTCGGGATCAGTTACTATGAAAACGATCGAGAAATAAATTGTATTCAAATCGAATTTATACAAATTTGTAATTCAAAGTCGTAAGCAGTGACCTCGAAAAGCACCGAAGAACAAATTTAACCAAAATCATTTAAGTTTTTGCTTTTTTTCTGCCAGGGTGATGTTTTACAACGTCGGCTGTTTTGAATTCAAAACTTTCGGCAGAATCACCTTACAATACTGATTCCGATATATCATCTTCTCCCATGACTCCCTGTTACTGTTATCGTAAATTAAACTGTTATAAAAATATAATATAAAGAGTCGCGGCAGCGACTTGACGCCAAGTTTTTAAAAAAATTATGTTGCCTACACACCCCCATGCTTCCACATACCCATTCCTGTATGACATTAAAATAATTAAAATCGGCACAAAAAATGTCGAATAACTCTTAAAGGATTGAATTTTCTGAATAATTTTAGAGACACCTTTTTTGTAGAGCATTAAATTTCCCACAAAAATAATCATTTGATCTTTGAAAATATTAATTTGTGTAGTGGTTACAAAAATAAAAAATTCATACAAAAATTTAAAAAAACAAATCAATGTTTAAGTCGCGATTATAAGGAAACGGCTCGTTCTACGTAAATTTACTAAGCAAGCTTTTTTGTAGGAAATTCAATTTTCGTTAAAAATATCAATAGATCAAAATTGTCAGATTCATAGTTTACGAGTTTTGGGTAATAAATAAGGTAGATGTAAAAAAATCGATAGTTGTAATGATACACCCCTTAATATTAATATTAAGGGCTTAAACTTTCAGGATAATTCTTTTTTGTCATCATAAAAAATATTTTCAGAGTACCATTAAAAAGAATATTGTTCTTTTTTTTGGCCCAGTCTAATATATATATATATTATCAATTATATATATATACCATATACCACCAACGACGATGTCAAATCTCAGCATTAAAACGACAGATTTTTTAGCGACAGCACTCATTGAAAAGAAAAAATATATATACAAAAAATATTGGCAATCTCACATTTTTCGATTTTGACGTGTGGGCGGAGATATTCTCCTATTCGAGAAATTTGTTATTCTCGTGACGTCACACGCTGTGTCATTTCGTATACGTGAAAGGGACATTTAACCCTTTAACGGCTGGTGGGACACGTACGTCCCACCTACTTTAATCGGAATTTTCACCTAAAAATCGGAACTTCCAGAAAAATGAACATATCGACATCGTTAAGGTCGCATTTTGAAGATAAAGTATGCATCTAACCATGAAAAATTCGGCAAAAGCAAGAGTTGCACCCCCTCAGTTTCACACCCTGTCAAAAACTGCGAAATTGCGAAAAAAATTAGTAATGAGGATAACTTTCAAAATTTTTTGTAGAGTCGCGATCTCAAGTGTGTGCATTGAAATAACATAAAACATTTGAAGTAAAAAGGTCCAGACCAAAAACAACCCATAACCGTAATAAAATATCGATAACCACCCCTAGCAATTGTCATACGCCGAATAATGCAGTTTCACAATTTGTAGCAAAAATATTCGAATGGAAAACTACCCCTAACAGTAACGAAACATCGAAAACCACCCCTAGAAATGGTGATACACCCAAAAATGAAGGGGGACTGTATGGCGGATGCATTAAAACTTCCCAACCAAGCTCCCGAAGTGTCTGGCGAGTCGCTGTAGATGTGTGTGGCCTAGCGTTGACCTGGTAGGACACGACACCTCTCCTGTTGGCCAATTCTGGCCGTTTCTGGTCAATCGCTATCTTCAAACGGTCCAGTTGTTGACAGTAGAGATGAGAATTTAGCGTTTGGCCATATGGAAGCAACTCATAATAAATACTCCCCTTCCAGTGCCACCAAATGCATAGCAGAACCTTCCTGGCCGTTAGTCCTGGTTCAGCCACCGTTTGAGGTGCTTCACCGCTCTTTGACCACGATCGTTTTCACACAGGGTTATCGTATTTGATCCATTTCTCATCTCCAGTCACTATCCGTTTAAGAAATAGGTCTATCTCATTCCGTTTGGCCAAGGCTTCGCAGATGGAAATTCGATCCATCATGTTTTTTTTCTGTTAATTGGTGTCGCACCCAAACATCGAGCTTCTTTTTGAATCCAGCTTTGTGTAAATGGTTTAAAACGGTTTTATGGTCGATTTTTAGCTCCTGGGTGATGTTACGACTGCTTACATGCCGGTAAACTTCGATCATTTCTCCGATTTTATCGACATTTTCGACGACCGGCCTACTTGTGCGAGGTGCATCTTTAACATCAAAAATTCCTGAACGTAATCTACGAAACCAAAATTGCACATAATTGGCTGTTACAGTATCGGAACCATAAACACCATTCACAATTTTAGCCGCCTGGCTTGCATTTTCGCCTTTGTCAAAGAAAAACTGTAAAATGTACCGAATTTTCTCTTTGTTCACTTCCATTTTTAACACCCTGTAACTCACAACTGAATGCACCAAACAAAAAACAGCAACAGAATTTTTTTTACTGCGAAATGTCACCTTTCGAACGAGCATAAATCTGAAATTGTTTGATCGATACTTTACGAGAAATCTATCAGTACAGCCATCTACCGAAAAAATAATGGATTTCTTTTTCCTCAACCTTATATATATATATCAAATGGAAATACTGAGCTGTTCCGCTTCTCTCAAAAACGAAAGAGAACACGCGTCTAACCACAAAAGAACGACGAGACATTTTTTGTAGAGAGCACGTTATCGTGAGATGCTGCCTCTCGCATGCGTGTTGATGGTTGGCAGATGTCGCTCGGCCAATCCGAGCTCCCCTCTCTTCTATCGCCGACCAGTCTCGCTTCTGGACGCTTGGCGAACTAAAGGCGAATCCACCTCGAACTACCCCAACATTGTGTTTGAGCATTAAGACTAATACGAACAACATACTCTGCGCTACAGTCACAGAAGCACCAGCATATAAAGGCTGATCCTGTCTTTCGTCGTCATTTTCTAAGTTGTTTTGATCTTGTCGATTTTCTACAGGCTCATCGTCTAATTCTTCTGCATTTTCATCTATTAAGTATTCCGCAATTTTAATGTCATCCAGGTCTTCATTCGCTGTTTCATAATCAACTTCGACTCCCTGTTTTTCTCCATCTTCCAAAACTTCAGAATGTTCAATTCTTCCATCTCTTCCATCTGTTTTTCAATATTGCCCTTCATCGACTCAAAACTTTCATGTAGAGGGGGATTTGAAATTTCACCTGTCTATGTATTACAACGGTCATTCTTTTCTGGCAAAAATTGTTGTCGAATTGTATCCTGTAATTTATTTAGTCTGTTACAGATCATGCTAGGTTCATCATCTTCGTGAGGTGCTCTGTCGACCTTTCTTTGTGCATGTGGATAAAGTTCTCTGCCAGCATCACTTTGAGATTGCGAATGAGAATTTCTGTCAGCTTCTCTTTGAGGTTGTAAATGAAGTTTTCCGACAGCTTCCCGTTTAAGTTGCTGATTAGGGTCTCTGACCTTCTATATATATTTGTATAAAAGAACTTCAAAATTCAATCAACCTATTTGTAATTTTTTTATTTATTAATTTTTCTTTCACTGATTATTATGTTGAAGAGGTTCGGTTACTATAACAAAGTAATCATATAAATTGAAGTGGTGTACATTCGAAATTTACAATTCATTTAAACATTTTGTTATAAATAAACCGATTTCAATAATACTAAAAACTGAAACAGTTTTTTTACGTGTTGCTGCTTATATTTCAATGTATTTATCATTGATTGAACTCCTTGAACAGTTACACAAAACAAAAATAGAGACTAGGCTATAAGTAAAGGAAACTGAAATTAACACAGCAACAAGTAATTACTAGCTTTCATTTCAATTTCTTTTTACTTGAAATTTTCATCTCAACTTTGCTACTTGTTATAACTTTGAATCCATTTGTAGAGAATATAATAAGTTTATGTTAAGTATTATTTTTACCGGTTGGAAAATACTCCGGAGATAAATTTGCTGTCGCTGTTTTGATAGCTCTCTGTAGGACTTTCAAGACATTTTATGAAATATCTCGAAGTTGTTCGGCTCTGCACTACTTTATTTCTATTATGGATGTTATTTATTTTATAATTATTTAAGATTCGTCAGAACTTCGCTATTACGTCAAATACATTTCTGCGCAGCCGGAAAGCGCTACTACGACGCTACCACTACGTGAAACAACTTCATGCTGATAACTTGCGTGCACCCGATGAGCGGTAGATTACGTGCGGCAAGTAACCTCCAATGTCGATTCCGGTTGGTGGGCAACCCGTCTTTTGTTCAGATTGATCTGCGCAGAAAGTGTTTACGAGTTTAAACGTGCAGAGAACAAGGAGATCAAGAAAAGTTGTTTGTGTCATAAAACATTTCAAGTGTTTGCGTGAAGAACTATCTACGATGCCGAAAATTTGTAAAGAAAAGGCTCTGATACGGTGGACAATGGAGCGGCTGACAGATATCATTCCCATCACAAAAATTCTGAAAGCTCGGTGTCAAGTGAACGCGATTGTGGAATTGTCATGAAAAATTTTGAAACCGTCAAAGTCCCGAAGAAAAAGGTGAAAATCATTGAAGTAGATAGTAAGTATCATTTCATAAATACGGGTTGTGGCACATTTATTAACAGACTCATAACCTTAATGTTTGTACACTGTCATTCGCGCGTTAGTTAATTATTTAGTTAATTAAAAGTTAGTTAATAAATTCGCTATAATTTTCACGGAGTTTTCTACATAATCCCAGAAACATAATTTTGTCGATTAGAAATTGTTCGTTCGTCTTACTGATTATAAGTATTGTAACTTGTACGGCTCTGTTGCTCGATAAAGGTAACCCCTAATATTGAAAATAATTCAGGGTCTCAATCGACAACAGGCACTAAGTAAAATTTTTAAAAATAACTCCTTAAGAGGTGGAATTTAGGAGTATAGGATTCGTTTTCTGGACCCTATAGCTTCTAGTATTGTTTAAAGGAGGGGGATTAACCTCAGTAATCCTTGTGCCATTAAGCTAGGATATACTCATCATCGGTTTAGGACATGAAGAATTGCTTGAAAGAAATATAATGAATATTTTTACTGAAACGCTAGTTTATTGTTATAATTCACGGGAGGCGTGATTTATAAAAATAAAAATACTAAGTGCGGGATTTTTAACAAAAGTTTTGAATCTAAAGGTCGTGTATATGTAGAGCTGATGACTATACACGGAGCATGCATAGCTCATCGCCAAGTGAATTTACAAAGTGTGCTGATCAACTCCTAGGGGTTGCTGAGTTGAAAGATGGGCAATATTAAATTCCTCAGAGAAGTACACCTAAGTGGTGTGTAATCTTCAACATCGGATAAGAGTTTAGTCTGAGGTTATTCGAGCAGGTATCTTTTTACGTTGGCTTCATATGAATGCTGACTACTGGGAGACAAATTGAGGCAAAAGAAATAGGAAGATTAAACAAAAGGAATTTAGTGGGCTTTGGATGTGATTGCAAATAGAAGGAAATAGAGGATCAAGTGAGTTGGGTTATCTCCAGGAGTTCTAATAAGAAACTTGATTCTATATTTTAAACTTTATTATAAATCGCCAAAAGCCTATACTCAAATTACAAATAGAATGCAGTTCCTGAAGAATTGTTCTTGAGCCGCGTGTCTTGGGCTATCACCAGGGGTTCCTATAGGAAACGCTGACTCGAGACGAAGTTCGTAGAATTTATTATTTTAAAGAGTGAAAGAGTTATTCGAAGCTAAATTGGATTATCGATAGCCTAATGGGATTAACTCTATTTCTTTTGACGGTGTAGTCTGAGTAGTTACAAGTTATGCGTATTCATGGAAAAGACAGAAAACCACATAATCTGAGTCACTGACACCTGAGCTAACGTGAGATAAGTATATCAGTGCAAAACTCAAAGTTTTGACTGTGTGTTATCCATGTATTGTTGCGCGGTGGTAGATGTACACTGAGGGGCGTTTATGGTGTCCCTCGGGGGAACTAGTGGATAAGGGTGGCGAGGTAGGCAGACGCCGTGAGGTAGAGGTAGTGGGAGAAGAGAGGTAGTAGCCTTCCCCACCAGACGAAGTCTCTCGCCTTAGGTCCGCTCGGTATAAGTCGTCCGAGCAAGAAGACCCATAAGAGCTTTTCGCTCGCACTCACCATGCCTGCGATTGGAGGCATCTCGCTTCCACTTCCAACCGCGTGCCGAGTGGAAGTGGTAGCCTTCCCCTCCGACTCGGGACACCATCAATGTCACGAGTCGTCGACGTCCCGTATAGGTCTGTCTCAACTTCTTCAACCTGTCTTTCCCATAAGGCTATCTCACTCGCGGCTAGAGGCGTCCGCTCGAGACCCTCGCAGGGCCTGTTGTCTCGAGCAATTGCAGCATCTCGCTTCCACCCGCAATTGCTATCTCTGCATGTCAAATTGGGAGGCCCAAAAAGAATTGAATAAAAATTGACATCTGTGTTACAGATATAATCGACGATGCGAATTCTCACAAGACGCGATTCATTTTATCTTGCTTTTAAATTCGTTATTAATAATCCTATATTATTAATTGAACAAAAAATAATCATGAAGAGTATATGCAGATATAAATTTTTGTTTATTTTTTGCCATACAAAATACCAGAATAAATAAAATAAATTCGGTTGGGGTTGAGATCTCCAGACCTCAGTAGTCTGTCCAGTAACCGTCACGTTCGATTACTTGAGCCAATCGATTCGGAATCGAATCGATTAAGCGCGCCAAGTAGTCTCGGTTTTGCCGAAGCTCTTCCCAGACTCTTTGAGCGTGCTCAATTAACGCTGCTTTCGTCCTTTCCCGCGTGGGTTGCCATCTGCGTGTCACCTCGGCCCAAACATTTTCAATAATGTTAAGATCGGGAGATTTTGCAGGCCACTCAACCAGATTGATTTCCGGATGATTAGAGAACCAATCCCGTGTTCGACGTGAGGTGTGAACAGCGGTATTGTCTTGGATTAACCGAATCAGTGGCATGTCTTCGGCTGGATATACCGCACGAACGGATGGAAGCATAACTTCCTCCAGAATGCGAATATATTCCGACGAATCCATATGAGGAGATACCTCTACCAATTCGCCAAGGGCGTGTCCACTGATCCAGCCCCACATCCCACATGTAATCCGCCCACTGCGATCTGCAGGGACGACGTATTTCGGATTCAGCCGGTCACCAATTGGCCGCCACACATGTAAACGATTGTCGATTGAAGATTGGAAGACTTTCTCGTCTGTCCAAATCGTAATCTCCCATGTTCGGCGTGGGGTGTTCAATTGTTGCTCTGCAAACGCTACTCGAGCATTTCGATATTGCGGGAACATCGAAATTTTGCGGGCAGGACGAAAGCAGTGATAATTGCTCTCAGATAATCGCCGACGAGCGGTTCTGGTGGACACTTCAAAATTTTGTTGTGCCACCACTTGCGCGACGGCAGCGAAGGGATCGCGATTGATTGCATCAATCAGCCGCCCATCGTCATCGGCGGTTGTTTTTCGATGTCGGCGGTTCTGCATTCGGTGGTCATGTAAAGCGTGATCTCCACCAATTTGAAACGCGTTGATCCATCGGCGTACAGTTTTTGAACTGCATCCAATAGACTTCGCGATTTCGTTGATAGGCATCCCGCCTTGCATCAACCCGACGATACGCCCACGCTTCTCGACGCAAAGATTCGGAGCCATTGCGTGTGCACTTGCCAAAAGTTCAGCGAAAACTGACGAAATTTTCCGGAATTCGCTAAGACAAAAACGACGCGTAAAATTCCCCATAATAAAACGCTCTAAAAAATCGGGGGGAAAATCTGGGTCAATAATCCGCGGTGTCGCCGGATTAAGGGCTTATCGACCAGTAACAATGGTGACTTCGGCGCCGATGCTCACGGTGACGAGAAACAAGTGCAGACAGTCAAAAAACACTTATGTAGAAAGACAAATGCGTAAACGTCCTACACGCCTCTAGAAAATTCAATCCTTCAAGAGTTATTCGACATTTTTTATGTCGATTTTAATTATTTTAATGTCGAATAACTCTTGAAGGAGTGAATTTTCTGCAAAATTTTAAGACACCTTTTTTGTAGAGCATTAAATTTACCACAAAAATAATCATTTGATTTATGAAAATATAAATTTGTCTGGTAGTTACAAAAATAAAAAATTCATACAAAAATTTGAAAAAACAAATCAATGATTGAGGCGCGATTACAAGGGAACGGCTCGTTCTACGTAAATTTACTAAGAGAGCTTTTTTGTAGGAAATTTAATTTCCGTCAAAAATATTAATAGATCAAATTTTTCAGATTCATAATTTACGAGTTTTGGGTAATAAATACGGTAGATGTAAAAAATCGATAATTGCAATGATACACCCCTTAATATTAACATGAAGAGCTCGAACTTTCAGGATAATTTTTTCATGTCATCATGAGCAATATTTTCAGAGTACCATTAAAAAAAATTGTTCGTTTTTTTTTTGGCCCAGTCTAGAGTATGGTTTCCTATTCTTGAGTCAACTCCAGTCGATAATGTGCGATTGTTGTTATTCTATTTGTTTAAATATTTTTGTTTAACTAGTGATCCGGGGGAAAATTGTCACAATCTTCTAACGAAGATAAAGTGCAATCGACCGAAATCCAACGATCCACGCAGCCCAGTCGATCCTAGTATAGATGTCCGAGTGGAAGGGGTAGCCTTCCCCTCCGACTCGGGACACCATCAATGTCACGAGTCGTCGACGTCCCGTATAGGTCTGTCTCAACTTCTTCAACCTGTCTTTCCCATAAGGCTATCTCACTCGCGGCTAGAGGCGTCCGCTCGAGACCCTCGCAGGGCCTGTTGTCTCGAGCAATTGCAGCATCTCGCTTCCACCCGCAATTGCTATCTCTGCAAGTCAAATTGGGAGGCCCAAAAAGAATTGAATAAGAATTGACATCTGTGTTACAGATATAATCGACGATGCGAATTATTACAAGACGCTATTCATTTTATCTTGCTTTTAAATTCGTTATTAATAATCCTATATTATAAATTGAACAAAAAATAATCATGAAGAGTATATACAGATATAAATTTTTATTTATTTTTTGCTATATAAAATACCAGAATAAATAAAATAAATTCGGTCGGGGTTGAGATCTCCAGACCTCAGTAGTCTGTCCAGTAACCGTCACGTTCGATTACTTGAACCAATCGATTCGGAATCGAATCGATTAAGCGCGATTAATCAACTGCGAGTGGGAGCAAGATGCCTCCAATGGCAGGCATGATGAGTGCGAGCGAGAAGCTCTTATAGATCTTCTTGCTCGGATGATGTATACCGAGCGGACCTAACGCGAGAGACTTCGGCTGGTGGGGAAGGCTACCTCTCTTCTCCCACTACGTCTACCTCACGCCGTATGCCTACCTCGCCACCCTTCCCCCGAGTGACACCATCTATGCCCCTCAGTGTACCAAGGATTAGGACCGAACTCAACCTCACATTAGGGAACATCAGCCGTTCCATTGCAGGCCTCGAATTTGTTATGTACCGACAAAAATTACGTTCGTAAACTTATAAATTTTTTATTGTAGCAGGGTCAAGTCAGTCGGAGAAGGCATCACCGATCGTGCTGGTTTAAAAGAAGTGCGAAACGCGAATGTGCTTGGATTACCGTACCCTTAACAAATTTACGTTGCATACCTGACAATTATCCTCTTCCGGTCATTGAAGATCAACTCGTTCTCACGAATAAAAAAATATATTTCAGTTAGCTTGACTTGACGGTCGATTTCCATCAACGTGACAGTAGCTGAAGATTCAGTTGAGTACACCGCCTTTGATTTGAGTTCATTACGCCTTTAGGCCAGTTTAAGTATCTTAATATGCCGTTTGGCCTTAAAATCGCGCTGCCAGTATTTCACATTGGATTACTACGACTTTTTCGATTTTTTCATCGCCACGGTGAGTTTTAAAGATCACATGAAAATACTGAAGTCGGCGCTTGCCTGTCTGGTCGAAAGCAAGCTACAACTGAGACAAGCTAAATGTCGACTCATAAATAGTAACATCGAATACCTGGGGTATAAAATTTGAAAGAGTAGAGTGCAACCTAACAACGAATGTATCGAGACAATTACAAATTATTCGGTTTTTCAAGACGTTCATGGCGTGCAGAGGTTATTAGGGATGTACAGCTACTTCCGAAAATTCGTTGAGGGTTTCTCAGTTCTAGCAAAACCACTCTACAATTTATTAAAGAAAATGCATTCTTTAAGGTTGGCGATGTGCAGCATGCTTCTTTCAATGAGCTAAAATCAAGATCAGGACAAATTCCGATTTTGAGTATATATGTATAATCCGAAAGACAACACACAACTGCACTGCGATGCAAGCGCTATCGGACTTCCTGCAGTACTGCTCCAGCGAAAGGCTGATCAAAAGTATCATCCGCTATTTTACTTTTTGAATGGCACGTCTGATATTAAAAGTGGGTACCATAGGTTCGAACTCGAAGCTCTTGCGATCATCTATGCGCTACGTCGTTTTCGAATTTATCCCCATGGAGGAAAGTTATTGACTACGACGTGGAACACAGAGCGGGAACCCAAATGCAACACGGGATGCCCTTAGTCGAGCGGTTAACGTTCTCGTTGTCGAGGATAATCCGATCGAGCTAAATTTTTCACAGAGTTAAAACCAGGACGCTAAGGTCAAAGAACTACAATAGTGAACACAGTCAATTTGATATGAGAAATTGATTAGTGTACAGACAGGTAGGCACCGATTTACTATTCTATATACCCGAAGGTATAGTGGTCCACGTGCCTCGAACATACCAAGCCGAGATGAGTCACCACACGGTTAAAAATACTTGTGGAGCTAACAAAGAGTACTATTGGTTCCGTGAAAGGAAAGGTTAAAGAGTATTTTCAAAATGGCTTAAAGTGCTTTTTTGCGTATAAGAGGTAAATAAGAGGGGATTCTTCTCAACATTCCAAAGAACAACGTTCCTTTCACAGCGATACATATTCATGATTATGACCCGGGCGATAAAAACCGCTGGGCGAGACACATTCTCGTCGTGATAGACTCATTCACAATATACCCTTAGTTGTATTCTACAAGAAATGCGGTAATTAAGAAGTCATAGAGCATCTACATTCCTATTTTTCGTATTATAGTTGGCCCCGACGAATTATCTCCGATCGTGGCAGCGCTTTCACGTTGAAACAATTTAACGAGTTTTTGGATGTCAATTGTATATTGCACGTCGAGATCGCAACTGGATTACCGGAAGCGAACGGGTGGTTTGATGGGGTAAACAAACTTTTTGGCCCCATGTTGGCCAAGCTAAGTGATCACACGTCTGGACGCTATTGGTATCGGGTTCGGAATGACGTTGAGTACGCTCTAAACAACTCCGTCTACAAAACGAATGGTGAAACAGAGAGTAAATCGCTTTTGCAGAATAACCAACGTAATGCAGTGGTCGATGAGTTAACAGATTATCTCGACGACGATGTCTTGACCCAAAATCGCAGTTTCGATGTCATAACGAACCGAGGCAACGTGAAAAACTGAAAAATCGCAAGGTTATAATAAAAAGTATGTAGTGTTATTTATTTATCGGGTCAGAGAAATTATGCACTCGGGAAAAATGAAGAAAAGGCATTTATTTAGGTTTAACAAGAAAATACAGATCGCGATATATTTCGCTTGCACTTCGTTTTACGTCGTTTTTTTTTGTTAGCTCGTCTTCCTTGGATACCTCGCAACAACTGACGCTATACGCGGTAGTTCGACGTTCGACCGCGCGATCAGTGGCGCTCCTTTACTATTGTTCAGATGACCGAAAATGCTATGCACCATATAAGTACATCGATTTACAGAAAAAAAAACATACCGTTGAACATGAGGTTGATGATTATGTGATGATAAACAGCTTCGAAAGTAGTCTACGGATCGTATAAAAGTTGATACCTCAATTTAAAGGCCCTCACAAAGTAATCAAAGTCCTACGAAGCCCTGGCAACCTAAACAACAACAAATAATAATAATTGTATGCGCTTATTAATGTGGTGTAAAAAAATGTACACGTTAAGGGGATGCTGGAGCGGTTTTTTTCACTGACTGATTTTTTAAATTAGGCGCAGATAAAGTAACAGTCTTGAACAGTTTCAAAGCGCTTCCCTACGAATCTGCCTTTGCCGTTGTAACGGTCGCTCTCGCAGTTGCTGAAACTATTTTAGCTTTCGTCGCCGCTCACTTGCCGCAAGCAGTCCGAGGTCTGAGCTTGATAACGTAACTCCTGGATAGGTATACTTACTCACAATTTCTACATTTTCGCTTTTATACTCAAATTTCTGTGGGATTCTCCCAAGTTTTCCACCGACCCTAAATATTACAATTTCCGTTTTCTGGACGTCACCAGTTAGCCCATTTTTCTCGCAATATTTTTCCAGAATGAGCATTTTTCTTTTCAAATCTACAGGATGAGATGGGTCCGCAGATAACAACATTAGAAAGTCATGGAGATTATCAAGGTCAATCCCGTACTTTTTACCCCTACACGATTATGTTCGATATGTAAATTATAAATAAAAGCGGACTAATGATTTCGCCCCGTAATACTCATTTTGTTTCGTCAAAATTGTCGGAGAGACCTAGTTTCGTCTTTACTTGGAGGAAGGCAGACTCGTAAAGGTTTTGGAAAATTCGTAACATCTCTGAGCTTATCCCGAGTTGGATCATTTTCTCCATAATTTCCCCTTTGCCCTTCTTTTCCCTTTACCCCTTTTTTGTCGTAGGGATATTTTTATCAAAATCCGAGGAACCTGCATCTATCCACGGGGTTCACCCGTTCTTCGCTTTTTTTATACTATTTACAAGCTCTTGTGCGGCTATTGATTTGACAGTGCTGGAATTGGTGATCTGATGGTGAAACTACTAATCTTGGTGGATACATATTCCTATAAAATTCATTCCAAGAAGCGATTGACGGGTTACATACTTGCGTTGGCCGACGCTTGCAGCTTTTTACCGCACTCCAGATTAGATTGGGACTATTAAAATTCGCAAATTTCTCGACTCGTTCCACTTTACGCGCATTTTTTCGACTCCTAATTAAATCAGAATAATCTTATTTAAAGCCACCTATATTTTTAGTTCCTTGCGTTATTATAATGTGTGTCAAACCAAGCTTTATACTGCCAATTTGAGTGACGACCTGTGTTATTTACTCCCAACTCAGCCACCCATGCTGATTACTTTATTGCAATATTGAGATTACCATTCAATTCGATCCCCTAGTTTGACCAGTGGTAGGGTGAGGAGTGGTTTCGCATTCGAGAGGTATTTCATAGTTAATCTGTATTGTATTACATTGGTAGGTGATCAGACCCGATGAGAAAGTGGCCGACTTCAAGGTTTTGTACAGTTTCTAGTTCGTAGACTATCACCCACACTGAATCTATTGTACTTTCTCCATTTGTGTTAATGAAGGTAAAATGAGCTGGACGATCACTTTTCACTCTACGAGTTATCAGTACAAATGAGTTGGAAGTCATGAAATCTAGTAAAACTTTCTCGTTTTCGTTATCATACTTATCGAGGGATTTTCTAGACTCAAAAAAAACGGTATTTTAATATATTTCTTCTGATAAATCATCGGTGCTTTGGATTCGCGCATTAAAATCATCGTCAAGTGTTATATTGTCGTCGAGGTACCTATCTGCAATGTCATCATCTTTAATATTTAACTATGGTAAACAATAGAAAGAACCAACAATAACACATGAATGACCACACGTGACTCTTACGAAACACCACCAGGAGGACGCATTCACTATTTCCCTTTGAAATTTTTTTTTACGACACTGATCAACCCACCACTAGCTCTGTCCTTAATTTTGTCCTTTGTCGCACATACCTACCGTTTGGCGTAGCCTCCCATTCGTTTCGGAAGCGATGAGTTTAATTCGAACCTGCTCCAGGTCTCGGAGAAACAGAAAATATCCCGGGCGTCGTTCGGGTCGTTCGTTGACAGATGTTGATGCCATGTGTATTACAAAATACAATTTTTATCCTCTTTAGTTTTTTGGAGCCTGGCCTAGGGGCTAAGTTGAATGCTGGTCCTTACGAGTTTTATTGTCCATTCTCTGTAATTTCCCCAGGCAGCGGTTCCAAATAAGCCATTCGCCACGGACGAAGAGTTTTTGAAACGTAACATTCACTTTTTTCTCTTCCGCTTTGAGTGCTCTGGCATCATTCCTAATGAAGTTCTGCCTTACCACCTCGACGACCATGAATCCTTGATCGATATATATCGTTTTATTTCCCAGCTTGGATTTTTAGTTCGTCGATGCGTTGCTTAGACCAAATTCCTCCAGAAGAAAGGCGTCAACATCACCTATTGCCGCTTCACTCGTTCGCTGGAGCCCCCTAATAACAATATTATATCTTTGTAGTTTCTTTTCTTGCATGTCAATCCGATTTCGCATGTATGTTCTTCCTTCAGCCTGAAGTCAGCCGGTCCCTTATGCTTCTCCACATCAGTAACTCCAGCCGTAATAGCTGATATGTTCTCCTTCGGATTAATTTACCCTATTTTCCCCTTTAGTGTCGAGAGTTTATTGGAAAATTTAATTTCGACCTCTATCAGTGCATTCGCCTACTGTGTAGCGTTCTCCTCAACCGCTTCCTTAATTTCCTTTTTTGGATCTTCAGATTGCTTTGCATTTTGATTTTTCATGTGCTCCTAACGTCTTGTACTTTCCTAACGTTGACGTTATTTTCGTGACGCATTTCCTAAATTTGCTACAGTAAGCGCTTCACCAATTCGGATGTAAAAAATCCATGACTCGAACGATCTTGTGTCAAGTTGGAAGTAATGCATGGTCCAAAACAGCCCGTGATCTCCGTCTCCCTCTTTCCTCCCTAGAAGAGGGGTGAGGTGAGTTGCAAGCTCCTAGTAAAGAACTCCCCGCCGCCTCACGTTTCTCCGAGGACCGTTGAATACATGTACTTTTCACGAAGGGCGAGCTTGCTATGATCTTATCCATTGATTCATTTAATATTCCTCGTCTCGTCACTCCGAGCTCTCAACTGCAGAACAACACGTTTGCTTGGTCTCCTCACTCTTCTTTTCTGTTCCAGAACACGTGAGAGTTTAAGCGTGTTGGTTGGTGCCACCGAAATGCTGTCTCTGCATGAGTTGGCGGAATCACATTGAAAACGCCTCCGATCCAGCTGTTGATAAAGGATATGCTCTATTCGGTCCTGTGTGATCGCGAGCCTGTCTTGTGACATTGACATACTCGCTTAGGCATATAATCTCTTTTCAGGTGTAAAAATTAAGACGTACAAAGTATGGCTTTTGCCTATGCAGCTCCAAATCATAACTTTTCATCGCAGCAGGGTTTTTGGTTGTATCACTGAGTCAAATTTAAAAACCGTACTATAACTAATAACAATTTGTTACTTGGCTGAAATGCAGCAGCAACGGGTGTACGTGTTTACGCACAACTGTTTACGCACTTAAATTTTACTTTATTAAATTAGATTGAAATTGAATTTCAATCTAATTTTTATTTAATTACAATTTGATTTAAATTAAATTTCAATTTGAATTCAAATTTTCCGCGTCATTATTTTATTAATCAAACTAAAATCATATCTCAGACACATATTTCATGTTAATTAACGTTTATACATTTTTATCATCAAGTTTTTAACGCTCACGCATAACTGTCCCATTAATTGTATGAATATTCAAATAGTTAAACTTCCATGAAGTATAAACGAATAATATCGTAATTTTTTCATACAGAACAATACGGATTGAATCCATAGCTGTCTATTAGAGTTTCAACAGACCCTTATCGATCAAAAAGATACAAGAAAGTGGATTATTGTGATCATCGGAAACAATTACAATTTTTATGTCTGATATATGAATATCCAAGTAGTGAAGCTCTTATGAAATTTAAATGAATATAATTTAATTTTGTTCTTTTAGAAAAGATTTGATAACAAAAGGGATCAATCTAAAATAGCATGTTAATTGATTTTGACTTCCTGATAAAGGCAGTTTTGTGAAAAGCGAAAAATGATGAAAAAGGAATTTGTAAATTTCCACTATGCAGCTGTATTAAAATCATAAAAAAGTCGTAACACGAAACATACTTGAAATAATATCCTGTTTTGCTTCCTCATAGAGGAAGCTTTGTTTTCATGAAAAAAAAAAATTCCAAAATTTTCATGTCAGCATGCTCAGAATGATCTAAAACGTCGAGAAAAATGGTTTTAAAAGTGTGTATGTGTGTGTGTGTGTGTGTCTTGCACGCAAGTAGAGTAGTAACTCCTCTTCTATTGCTGTGATTTTTAAGAAACGATATCTATGTAGACGAATTATATAGAATTTTGAATTTTATTAAAAAATGTCGTATACTCTCTAACTTTCGTAAAAGTTCGCCGATATAGCTAAATAGTTCTTCATAACTAGAGAAACGTTAAATTCTGTTTAGTATTGAATTTCGACTAATCGTTAAAGTGGTTTGGATTTTATAAAATTTTGAATTTTTGTAAAAAATAGAAATTTTGCTATAAATCATGTCGAATCTCAATAAATCAACTGAAATGTTCTGCAAACGAAAAATAACATACCGCCTTGCCACGTACCAAATTTGGTACTGATCGGTAAAGTCGTTCAAATTTTACACCATTTGGAATATTTGAAAAAAAAAATTTTTCGCTATAACTTCCGCAAAGGTTAAGAAAGTACGACAAAAGTTTGTGCCTATTAAAAATGAGATGTACCGGTGTGTTATTTATTTATTCAAAACAAGGATGCAAAGTAGAACCTTGCACATAACTTTCTCATTAAATTTTGCTCTTTACAAAGCTTCCTCTGTGAAGAAGCCGAAATCAATTACAATACTTCGATATAGCTACGACTGATAAAATAATAAATTGAATACTAAAATTTGTTTACCGGTTTGGTCTGAATACTACAATCAAGAAAGTTTAATTTCACTTTTTACCTGATGCTATCTTTTAGAGAACTAATTTCCTTTGTTGTATGTCGTGCTAAACAATCTCCGAGAACGCTACTCAAAATACAAAACAACGGACGGTATAATTTTTTATAAGGATCCATAGAAATGTTGGTTTCATTTTATGTGGTTTGTGTGTTGTTTCAAATATTAAAGGCTGAATCAGATAGATTTCTTATGCGGTAGCCTGCGTTCCTTGTAGACATGAAGTAAAGTTTAACTGTACTTAACTTTATTTACTGTATATTTAAAATTAACTTCATAGTCGGCTTTGCTTGTTCATTTCGTTCTCACTTTCAAAAACAGATCAAATCCGCCCAAAAAATTTTTTTAAACAAGAATTAGACGCCAAGCAAAAACGGAATGTGGCTATCCCACAGCCAAAAAAATGCTTGCATATGAAAAATTCCTTCCAAAACTATTATAAATACAATATATTACCCAAGTAGAACTCTCTTCAAAAACTGAAGACAACCCACGTCTAATTGTGACTGACTTTCTAAAAATATCCTGGCATCCGTGATTTTAAGGTTATTTCGATACAATATCTGGAGAATATCATGGCGAGTTGTGAGAGGAGTTGTTCATCTATAATATGGCAGTGTGTGCGAAATTCATCATGAGCATCCATCATGCTGGTGCGCAACGTTGCATTTTTTTCATAATCATCCATGTAGGAAATGCCAATACTGACAACAGGCCCGAGTCTTGGCCCATGTATGTTTATTGATAATCGGCCGAGTGTAACCTGCCCATGGCTGGGTCGTGATTGGGCCAGAATCGCTCGCCATTAGCATTGATTTGTTTGTAGTTACCATCATTCAACCGACTTTGGCCAATGTCCTAACGCCAATAATTGGCCAAGTATAAGATTTTAGCCTTGGGCCATTATTGGTTGCCAATTATTTACCATCATTATCTATTTTTTAATTTCTGCCATTGTATAACCAACATATGGCCAATGGACGGCTGCCGATCATTGGCCCAGTAATGTCCACCATATTTCGTCCATCATTGGGCCATCACCCTGATGTCAATGATAAACATAACGTCAATGTCGTGCATCGTCGGCATCACTCACAACGACCAGCAAAAAAACATATTTCCTTATACCTACGCTTTAAACAAAATCTTGCACTTGAACTTTTTTGTTATTTTCGATCGGCCACTTTTTATCCTTTATTTTCGAGTTTAGATTAGTAATCAGTTTTCTTAAAATACCTGAAAACACAATTTTATGAAAATAAAGTTGCTTCTTGTATATTAGCCGCCATATTAGATTCGAAAAGGCTCTCTGTTTCGTGTTTCATACCAATTATACAACTTATTGCCATTTGGACAACCATATTGGATCCACTATTTTGAATTTTTGAATTCAGACTTGAGTTCATTCATCAGTTGCTTTAAAAACATCCGTGTACCAATTTATATCCAAATCCATCTGATGTCCCTGTGATCGTTTTCCTACATGCAACTATTCTGGACTTAAAGTATGGAACATCCATATAGTAGGTTTGGCCGAGCGGTTAGAGTGCTTGTTAGGTAGTTAGATAGTTTAGGTAGGTCTCGTAGGTCTTGGGTTCAAATCCCACTCACATCACTTTCCAGAAACTATCGAAAAAATGCTATCCGTCGACGATTTCCTTTTTCTTCTCTTTAATAATAATAGAATAACATTATTAAAACTATTGGAGGCGGTCCGTTAGGCAATATATGTTTTTTTAAAGTAATAATTAATTACTAAATTGATGATTCCGAATATTCCTTGCCGTTACTTACCCGATACTGGCCGTGTTTATTACCATTCGTGGGCCACATTAGCCCGCAATACCGGGCCATACCCAACTACCAGTAATGGACCGAAGTTATCATCCGACTTTAAACCATGAGTGGGCCAGTTATTGTTGCCGATACTGAGCCGTTATCGGGAAAATAGCCAC
Organism: Clistopyga incitator; assembly: GCA_947507545.1. NCBI lineage: Eukaryota > Metazoa > Arthropoda > Insecta > Hymenoptera > Ichneumonidae > Clistopyga > Clistopyga incitator. The sequence goes on from OX382189.1 coordinate 1,942,251, forward strand.
CGACCCTGGCCCAATATTGGGCCTGTTGTACTGTCTTACATGAGCATCAATAACGACCAAAGGGACAGATTTCAAAAGAACAGCAGAACACGAAAAATATTGCAAAAACTACGAAACATGCAACACGGAACAAGCCTGGTTGATGCTAGAATTAACGAAACACGCGATTTATCAAAAATTAGTAGATGAAATTAGAAGTTATTTAATCATTGTCAATGATGTCTCAACTAATTAAGAAATTATTGACAATACATTTCACTCGACTGATAATCATCACTGCTCAATGTGTACACATAATTTTTACTATTTTCGGTCTATTAACTTGAGTAACAGTGGAATTTTAAACTGGTTAATTCAAATTATTCTGGGAAGAGAGAATTACAGATTATTCTAATAAATAACCTTATAGAGGGACGGCGGGGAGGGGGGCGAAGATCCCCGGCTTAAGAAAGTGACATAAGTTAGTTTTGTTTTCTACAACTCTAAATGGATGGAACGATCAGCTAATGCGAAGAAGAAAGAAAAGATCCTTATGTAGCCTTTAGTCTATTCTAACTTAAAATTAATATGAACATTGGTTAATGCAGAACGAGGAGTACGTACCACCACGGCAGTTCCGTCTGACACTTTCGGCACAGGTATAACCTCTTAAATGCGATCGTGTCGCAAGAGAGTGCAGAAAGTATAAATGAATAGATGTGTGCACACAATACTTTCGATACGCCGCCTTGAACAATACTACTTTATGTGTCTTCCGCATAAATAGTGACACTTTTCGTAGATGCATCACATTTATGTAATTGTAAATTGCTCACTCCCACACTTACTTCTATGGACACTGTACAGAAGCTAGTTATTAGCACGCCAAGTTTTTTAAGATAGTTACATCCCTTCTGTGCTTGGCGTCCAATTTTTGTTTGAAACATTTTTTTTTTTCGATGGATTTACTTATTTGTAAACGAGGTGAGAAACGTCAATCTTAAAGAACAAGGACCTTAATATATATTACATATATTGTATATAACGATGTGTCAGTAAAAAATGCAATTCCACTCTCTACCAATCACCGAATAAATTTAACGTTTAAAGCGTTGAAAGAGGTACTACATAACTTCCGACAGCACTCTCGCTTCGCGAATGTTTTTCAAATGGTCAATCAACGAAAACTTCTGACATCCTTCAGAAAAAATTATCTATTTCAGAACCACCCGAATTCTCATACAGTGGAAACTGAGTAAAACTACAGTAGCCTGTATCACCAAGATTTTTCGCAATATCTCTGTGCCCTCAGATGCGATACAGTAGAGCATTAGAATGAGTGTCTGTGAACAATAATACTCTAAGGGGATCTCTATGAAGGAGCAGGAAAACAGGAGAAAGACAACGTTAAAATCAATGAAACCACTGAGAATTGACTTCTCAAAATGTTGGACCGTTTTTATTATTTTCAAAGATCCTTAAAATACTGCACGTGAATACGAATATTTGAAGACTAATTATGGGATTAGATGTCCGAGAATATTTTTTAATTTATCATGAAAAAAGTGTAATTAACATTTTTCGCTGAGTTATTTGAGGGATGTAAGTCTTAAAAACAATAAAGATTCGTATGCAATATATTTTGAAATTTTCTATGAACTAAAATATTAATTTTCTTGTTATCAATCATCAAAACCTAAAAATTTGGTGTAAGATTATTTTTAATTGTCAGTGTTCCATTCAATTCGGTGAATGATAAGGAAAAAACCTAATCAACGTTACTCAGGGTCGGTCGAATCGGTATGGAATGCCCTATAGACAAAAACATCTGCAAGCTTTAGTGCTCTAACTGCTCGCACAGTGTGTACTCGATCAGTGCTCGAATTATTCAAGAAAACTGGATCGTGCCCGAGAACGGACCTGTGAGCGAGAAAGTTCCGTTGTCGCGGCACGGCTACTCTGCGCCGGCTCTTATTTCTGCAAACTCTCGCTCATGTGGACAGAATTTATCTACGTGTATGTACTTAGCGGACTCGAGTAAGCACCTTGGCTTACCTTTTTCACAATTCGGTTGTTACTGCTCACCGCATCTATCATAGATTGTGGATGATTTGGATAAATTGAAACAATCGTTAATAGTGGGCGAAAGAAAGCTAACATGAAATCAGTACTCCTTGATGTGTATCGCATTTATTTGCCTACTGGTCTTGATTGAAAAATTAATACGACTGACCTATAATTTTCTGTTTGTTTTTGCACCCTGCACAATTATAAAACAAGACCAGTGAGTTGAATATTCTGAAATAGATGGCAGGTGTGTTAAAAATGAATGCTTCGAGCATCAGTTCAGCGATTCAAAATAAAGCCAAAATGCAGAAAATTCCATAGGGTCGAATAGTGGTTAAAATAATTCACTCACTTTTTAACAAAAAACAGCTAAAGTGCTGTCGGAAGGTTACTTGTTATGCACAACTAAGAATCATTTGGGCTTTTTAACGTAGGCCAGCTACAATATTTTGTTCAGACGACTACTCTTGACAGGCATTTTTTACAAAATCTGCACATCTTAAACAGTAATTTATTTCTACAGACATCCAGGAATGACAAAAAATATAAATAATAAATTTGAAAGGATTCCTTGCGCAGGTCAGTTCCAAAATTTCTTTTGATTTATAATTGATGCTATATACACTGTTCATAAGGTCAGCCAGTTTATCTCTCATTGCTACTAATATTTCACCATTTTTTATCCCCTTATTACGATACTTTTCGTTTGACTCATGTTTTTCTACAGAAAAATGTACAGAGTGATAACAAAATATTTAGAACAGAAAATTCATAGAACAAAGTATGTTTATCTGTTTTTAATTTCGTCAATTATAACCGATAATTTTCTTACTTATTGAATATGAAATGATTTCGAAAATACATATTGTACATAGGACGTTTTTAAAGGCCAGTGTAAAATTCACGCCTTATGTAGAAGAAAGTAAAGGCTCAGAGATTTTTTTATAGTGAAAATAAAAATGACTAAGAACGTTTTTGTCAACCAATACTGCTCATTACACTTGGGAATCGCGTAACATTAAGATTTCTTTAAAAACATAAAACAAATCGACTTTCGTAAACCGAAAATATTCCAAAATCCAAAATAAAAATAGGCCGTTTTTACAATTCGAAATTAAATCGGACATCTATTGGAAAGGATTTGGTATAAATAACAAAATATAACGTGCTTTGGTGAAAAAAAAAAAATTCTGTTCTCCCTCTTAAACACTTGTAGTTGAAGAGAAATTCCAAATTCCAAATGTAATGTTCCAAAGATTGTAAGATTATATGTATTCTGTGTGCGGTATTTGGAATTACATATTTGATATGATATAAGGACCGTGAAACGTCGTTAGAAATTAACCTTCGGGCGGGTTTCGACTGCCAACATTCCGAATGCACTCGTCCGTTACCGCTTACTTTTCACGCTAGTCGCGAAGGATACAAGCTATGTGATATATGCATTGGACACGTGTCGACCAATTCGCTGAATTCATCATTATTTATATCGATGCACTAGGTTCTATATTTTGGGACAACATATTCACCTTGAAGGGGCCTAATATTAACATTAAACAAAATATTTATAAACAATAAATTAAGTATTTAAATAAATATTATATTAAATTAATAATAATAATGATAAAAGTTCATGATTTTTCACTATAAGTCCAGCATCATAATATACGTGATTATCATAAGCAGAAATGCAGATTCGACGAGAAATGCAAGAAATCTTTCTAACGACTCGCAGGTAGATTAGTGTCGGGTAATTTCCATCTAATCTTTCCTACGTCTGAACTCCCGAATGTGTTTTCTGCAGGCAGGTAACCGAAACCTGGCAACTTGGTCCCACTTTTCAGGTCCGCGAAAACTCGTTTCTGAAACCGGCCCTGTAATGTAACCAAATTAAAAAAAAATATATTGGCCTGGTGCTATATATGAATTCCTAAAATTATGAACAAGTTTTCGATTTCGAAGACAACGTTTGTATTTCCATCTTACCACCATTTATATCCACCTGCTTTTATTTTGTGTTTCAATGAATAAACCGTAATATTATGGTACAGTCTATGTTTTTTGTCTTTCCTTTTCATAACGTCAAATTGCAATTTTTGTACCATTATAAATACGATAGATCAAAAAATATATATATATTAATTGTGAAGTGGAAAAAAAAACTCAATTCGAAAAATATAATATTTAAAAAATGTTTCTCTTTCAGTTGAAAAGCGGACAGTGATTCTGGACCGACAGGACAGTTCATGTTGAGACTGGTTATTTTTCCTTGCTATGACGAGCATAATGAAATATACAATAAATTTTTCAAACTGATTAAAAGTTTGTGGATGCTTTGCTGGATCCTTTCACAATTTTTTTTTTTTCATTTTCCGAAGTGTAAAAGCTATCAAAATAAAATCTTAACCCAAGCCTAACGGCACGTCTGTGCATTTAATTGTGGAGATGTTAGATCACTGCTTGCAAACGTAAATACGGCAGGATCGTAATGAAACTCACGTACCCTCGTTATTAATTGAAATTTTTTTTTCTTATCAAGGCTAAAAAAGTTATATTTTGATCACTTTAATGAAACTATTCGGCAGAACTTTCTTGCGGTTTAAAAAACGTTTATACCAATTATCTGTAACTTTTGTATCAATTATTGAACATTTTCAATAGTGACAAAGACAAAAACAACGAATTTCATTGTATGAAAAATGTCTTATAAAGGTGGAGATATACACTTTATGCATTGGAAAGTTAATAGCAGAGCGAGTTTTTGCCTCATTTTACGATCACCGCAGGTTATTAATGTGAAACAATGTTTATGAAAATATTTTCAAATAAATTTTTATTGGGGTGAATTACGAAATAATGTAACATGAACTGGTTGAATCATATAATTTTTAGAATAATTGATTATTCAATTATATAAATAATTTTGAGAATATTGATTGATTATTGTTGTGGTAAAATTGTTTGTTTAATTGTTATTCCATACCAACGGATATTAATCCTAAGTTATTGAATGACTGTAAAGAAATTTCATTTTCAATATATCATTGAGGAAATTATTAGATAATGCAGTCCACACTTGCGGTTACAAAAAACACTGTAATTCCGGTCTGATTTCGTTGATTCTTCGATGATGACGATGGGGGAGGACACGTTCTAACTCCGGTGAAAGATCAAACAGGCTTTTGGATGGCATTTTCATGGGCTGTGCCCCTTCCTCCGCGCTTCCACTTTGTCTTCTTCGCTCTTGACGATGGATGCTATTGCTGCGTGAACGCTTCGTTTGTCCCGTCGAAAGAGAAAGATACGAGTAAACACAGATGCAGGAAAGGGAAAGAGTGAGTATATGTATATACACCTTCTTCTTGAGGATCCCAGACTCGGTCTCCGGTAGGGGCAAACGGTGGGAGAATGGCACGTGACCAATGACTTATATAAAGGTGGAGGACCGGCAGGGCGCTAACACAAGAGTCCTCCTTTCCAGAGGATACCGTGACCGGTCCGAAAAGTTACTTTTTTAAAATATTTTCACGAGTTAAGAATTTTAGTTCGACTGCAAAGTCTTTTAAGTTATATTACTAGTTAAAGTTTTAAAAAAGAACTCAAGTAACCATGAAGACGTTCTTCGTGATTGCCGCCATCCTCGTCGCCGGTACGTAAATCAAAGCGTAACAGACCGTGTACGAAGAAAAATCAATCATTTTCATCGACAAAAAATTAATCGACGAGATCATTCGATATTTCTATGAAGAAATATCTTATTTTTGGGATAGTACCATAAGATACAAATAATTTACGTAAATAGTGCGACCCAGTGTGCTTTATACAGTGTGTGAAATTAATTTCTTAACTTTTTTGTTTTCAATTTTTTAAAAAGATATCGATATTATTATCATTATTATTATTATTGTTGTTGTTGTTGTTATTCTTATTATTATTTGTATTCGAGACTGTGCCTTGACTTTTCATTCGTCTATCGATGGGTAAAAATGGATCGAGAGAGTGGATTTCTTTGCGTTTGATACCCATCACCCGGTTCTGGATGCTCGCATACTGTTCCGGTTCTATTCTGTTGCTCTATTCTGTGTCTGCACCCGTACACAATACACTTCGCACGATCTACACGCTCTACTTGCCGTTCTCACGGCCCAGAAAAACTCGTGACTATCGACCGCAGTCACCAACCTCGATCGAATCACCCGGCACCCAATCGTGTATCTTTCTTAATCGTGGATATATGTGCTGCAATTTAAGGCTTTTTCACCTTCGTATTATTTATCGAGCATGGCAAATTCATCAATTTCAATTTAATTAAGTGTGAATATTTCTAGCCTTTGGAAACATTGATACTGCACAGAAACGGGATTAAAAAATTACAAAATTTAACGATAAACTCGTAATTTGATTTCTTGACCAGAATTGACATGCGTGGTAATTTTTAGACACTAATTGATGTCACAGAGTAATAAATATTCAAAGCGCATATTTCGTGTTTAATTTTTTTTAATTCTTCTTAGGCATTTTATTTAATTTCTGACTAATGGCAAATAATTGTTCTTAAGTAAATTCATATTCGAGATAGAAATAAAAATATAATTTAATAATTAAAATTTATCTTAAAAAAATTTTTAAATTCATTGTTCGTATGCAGACTTGCCAGCCGTGTAAGAATTCGTCTTACGGAATGAAATCCTTATTAATCAAATAACAACTCAACATAATCAAGATTTAACAAAAATGAAAGCCAAGTGGATTTCGCTATTGATTAAGTAAATAAAGATATTTGTATTCTGAATTAGAGTCTAATTTTTAACTTTTTTTTTCTCGAATGCGACGTGTATCGTCTTAAATACTTAATTATAATCAAGAACAAAATTTTAAAAATGTGATGTTCACCGAGAACACGTTTACAAAAGTTATAAATTCGAGTTATCGTAATGCCTGACGAGGCCTAAAAAAGTTGCTGTTTATAAAATCTTAAAAAATCGAACTTCTTGTAATGTTCATATTATAAGTTAGAATACAGTGTTCACGTTTTTCCTGAAAGTGCCGAAAATTCACTTGAATTTCTTAATAAAAATCAGGGGAAAGAACAAAAATTGTGACTTCAGCAAGAGCACGAATGCATAAGTAAAATCTCCAAGTTATTGTGAGACCAGGGACGGCCATAGAAAAATGAAAGTACATGCCTGTTTGGGCCAGGCGAGGGGAGCATAATGTCAGTCCGAAAAGGAGACCTCTCATCGAAGAGTACAGACGCATCGTGGCGCAGCGATTGGTACGATTCGAGTGAACGGGATGCTGGAAATCTTGGGCCGTGAGTGGGCCCCAGCGCTAATGTCGTTGGCGGCTGGTGGGGTCTTCTGGGGAGGGCGCGCTGCTGGGCCCGCGCAGAGTGAAAGTGTCGGGCGAAAGTCTTCGGGCCTCTTACATAAGACGTTCGGTGTGCGCTGCTATGCTATTCAGGAATCATATGGCCTCGCCCGATCTCCAGTTTACCATAGCATGTATATGTATGTGGGCATGTATATATGTGTGTAAATGGAAATTGGAAATCGCTTATCAACCGATATTTGTAACGTCTCCCACCCACGTTTAAACATAAAATGTGTATGAATCTATATATAAATATATATATATATATATTTATCAACAAGCACCGAATAAGCACATTAATTGCTTATAATGAGAGAAAAATGAAAGCAACGAGACTTAAAATGAAGAAACTATTTTATAAATCTTCGAAGTGAATAAGCTTAGAAAGAAACAAAATTTGCAATCTAAATTCATATTTTTATCGTTCAACTAAAAAGTTCCATTTGATTCCATATGTATACAAATTCCTTTATTTCTTACAATTAATTTTTCGATTCTTGGAAACCTTGACATGAACAAATTTATATTTTTTACCGCTAATTTTGCAATCTAACTATTATTGATTGTTAATCGACTAATGACAGTCTGTTTTTACGTTGATAGAATTTTTGCGAAGCTCCTATCGGATCTGATACCGTGATGGCTCGATTCTCGCAGGCGAAACCGAAGCCTCACTCAAATTACGCTAATTCGAATCCATACAAATATCGCCTGCGGTTGCTCGGAGTTTTACTGAAACAAATTGTGAAAAAACTTCTGCCACGACCATATTTCGAATTAGCAAAATTCGAATAGGCTGCGGTTTCGCGCGGTTAGAATCCAGCAATCACGATCTCAAATCTAAGAGGCGCTTCGCAAAATTCCCATCAACGTAAAAACAGACTGTCATTAGTCGATTAACAACCAAAAATAGGAATATCGGTGTTTGCAGTTTAACGTTCAGCATGTACGTGTACAAAGTAAAACTGCAACTTGAAATTTAAAAAAGTTTTGTTATATTCCTAACATACACCCAAGAAAATAGACATATAAAAACAAACAAAGAGTGCACTAATTATTTATTATGTGAATAAAACGAGAACGTGAGCTATACACGCGATTCGCACAACTCATTTATTCAACATGGGTTCCTCTTTGTGGCACAAAAACGATAACAACTTTATTTCGAAATGCTTTCTGAATATAATCGCTACGCAATCAGAGATTTCGTAACGATGTTTTTGTAACAGAGTAATTCAATGGAAGATTCAATGGTTTACAGTATAATAACAGTAGACTGAAAAACAAGAAATTGATAGTATTGTTATCAGCGAAAAATAATTAAATTAAAGCAAACGTCAAAATCGAAATTTACATTTTTATTGTTTAAATAAAACGGTTAAATATTATTCATTGATGAATAAACTCTTTAAGTAATTTGTAATTAATATAAATTTGTTTCGACAATTCATTTTTATTTATAAGAATGCCTTTTGTTTTATCGTTTCTGAAGTAACCATTCATTTTCTCAGCAGTAAGTGCGCAGGAGAGTTTCAAGTGCCCCGATGACTTTGGTTTCTACCCACATCATGTGTCGTGCGACAAGTACTGGAAGTGCGACAACAACGTCGCCGAGCTTAAGACCTGCGGTAACGGTCTTGCGTTCGACGCTTCTGATGCCAAATTCCTTACTGAGAACTGCGACTACTTGCACAATGTCGACTGCGGCGAGAGGAGTCAACTCGAGCCCCCGATAAGCACGCCCCACTGTTCTCGTCTCTACGGTATCTTCGCCGACGAGAAGAAATGCGACGTTTTCTGGAACTGCTGGAACGGTGAAGCTTCACGATACCAATGTAGCCCCGGACTCGCTTACGACCGTGAAGCACGCGTTTGCATGTGGGCTGATCAAGTTCCTGAGTGCAGAAACGAAGGTAAATATTTGGAAAAATTAACGAAATTTAGAACAACCGCGTAAAGCCATTCTTTTGTTATAGCCGATTGAACTTTCACATGCATACAAACGCACATGTATATGGGACATTCCATGACAAATCGGACAGTTTGAAAACTTTTTTATTGTTTCGTAATTTTTGGATACGTTTTAGTATCCATCATAAAAGTCCTTCAGGTAAGTTTTAAGATTTTATTGATCACCGGTTCAAAAGTCCCTCGGGTTTTCGCTCATAACTTCTTCAATACTGCTAGAAATTCAATGTTTTTTTTTTTTTTTTTTTTTTTTCATACGGTTTGTCTTTTCATGTACTTTCCAAAAACAAACTTTACGACATTCTTCGAAATTTGTTTTCTGTGTTATTTCTTAGTTTCAATATTTCAAAGTCGTTTTCTGAAATTCATGCACATTTTGATTTTCCTAAAAAAATCATAATAAACTACTATATTTTCTGTAACTTTTAAGCCCAGTCCGTTCGTGGGCACTTTATGACAACTAATTTTTTTCGATTTCTGAAAATTACCCGAATATCATACCAATATTGAAATTTTGTAATCTTTTTATTTTTTATTTTTTGGAAAGTACATGAAAAGACAAGCATTTTGGAAAAAAACGTTGAATTTCGACCAGTTTTGAAGAAGTTATGAGCGGAAAACCGAAATAGAGGGACTTTTGAACCGTTGATAAAACAATCTGAAAATTTACCTGAAGGACTTTTATGATGGATACTAAAACATATCCAAAATTGGGAAAATAAAAAAAACTGCCCAACTTGTCATGGAACGTCTCATGTAGACATTTTTGTCTGGAAAACTTTTCTCGGTGTTTTATGCTATTCTAAGTGTCCTGATTAAGTGATTAATACACTGCCGACTGGATAAGCAAAAAGTAAATACAAATAAAAGAAATAATTATTTGCATATGATAATATGCAATGATATTATAATATGCCCTTTTGTGATTAGAGACTGTAGTCGGGAGATTGTCACACTTAAGATGATGTGAAACTACTCGGTTGATGACATAAACTTTAATCCGAATTTCTCTGCCACCGTTGATTGTTTGGATGAAATTTTGAAAACGTTACTCTTCGCCCAAAAATTCTGCAGAGCTGGGTTAGCGTAATTTATTTATTAAGTCAACCGTTGTAAAGAAATCCGAGATCGCAAGACTAGTTCTGCTTCTCTCGCATTCATATACGTCACCTTAAAGACAATTTTGGTGGGAGATGACTATAGTCGGTAGAATTGCATTTGTGTGACTAATCTCCTGACTATAGTCTTTTGTCGCAAAAAGGGGAAAATGTTATTTACATATTATGATACGCAGATAATTATTTATTTTATTATCTTCCAATTGCGTCTTATCTGGTCGGAAGGTTTTTAATTTTTGTAAAATTATTTTTATTCTATTTCATTTTTGAATGTCTAGTGCGCGTCCGCTAACGGACTTACCGGAGACGGTCGGAGATGACGCTTACGGAGACGGTCTTCTTGCAGCATTTCAATATATACGAACTTCCTATCTGACCTTTTTTTTAAAGCTTATATTTTTTTGGAAATTGCATCTGATCCATACAATCTATGAATAGAGACGCATGAACCGGTACGCGGAACGTGCGTACCAAATTAACTGCAGACATCTTTAACCGTTTTAGAGAATATTGTACTAATACAGGCATATTCGTGCTATCAAAATGAAACGCATACTCCTGTATCTTTGCCCTGCGGGAGTAAAAGAAAATATCGATGAGGGAGCAGCAATTAATTATTTCAGGGCTGTCCCCTCAGATTACCATGTGCTATATTTATCGGGCCAATTATTGCTTAATTACATTTGACTTGTGACTTATTATTGGTGAATCCATGACATGATAGTAATCAATTGCTCAAAGCTAAAAAAACTTCAGAGTTATGCCGTAAGCTTTAATGTCGATAACATTTTTATTTGGAAATTAGTATTTCGAGTTTTTTAAATTTTAATTTCGGAAAAAACGATTGGAAGCATTATGCCATTTATTTTCAAGCAAATGAAAAACTATTTTATCGTGAAGAATTGTAGCCAATCTCATTGAACGACACAACTCAATTGGTATCGTTCAATACCAATGTTTTAAACACAAGGCTTTTTATCGACATTGATTGGCCGGGTTTCTGCCCGGGTTGCTTTACCGGGATCCGCCCCTGTTAGGGGAGTCGTATGCTAAGACCAACGAGAAGACGATCGGGGGCAATTCGAGGCTGCCGTGTTAGGAGTAAGATAAGGCGACCGTGATGGTGCGCTGATTATGAAATTACAATACAAGATATAGACAATACACATAGTCGGTTTGGTCTAGAGGTAGCGTATCCGGTTAGGTAGTTAGGTAAATCAGGTAAATGTAGGTCCCGTAGATTTTGGGTTCAAATCCCGCGTGCATCACTTGGCGAATAGTGTTACGAAAAACCATATCTGAAGATAATTTGCTTTTTTGTATTACAATATTAATACTATATTTTAGTTAATATTACTGCATAATTCCCCGAAATTAATATATATTTTTTATAATTAACCTTTATACAGCCTTTGAAACTAATAAGACACTCGCTGCGCAGCCCTATAATAGTCTGATCATGAAGCCTGAGTTGGGCCATATGTGCCACAACGTTACAATCCAATTGGGGGCCCTGTCAGGATACCATAAAAGCGTCTTAATACGTCAATCAAGCAGCCTGATAATGGCCTAATAATGACAATATCTGTTACTTCGAAGCAACTGTAAACATTATATTGAATCGTTTCCGCATTTCGAAATTTTTAATTTTTCATATTTCGCATCGAATATATAAACTGTAAGTTGGGTTCCGACTTTTTTCCGTCAATATAGTATAATTAAATATGATCTCGGCGATTAACTCGATAAAATTGGTTTAATGCAATGGGTGAAATGTCACCTAGCGATTAAGCTGGTTGAGTCAACAAATTTACTGGCTACCAACCAGGTATATTGTTTCCGCAACCGATCAATTTATTGGCCTAACAAATGATTTGGTTGGAATTAGGCATTCTCTTTGCCTGAAGATCATTTGATCAAATCATGTTCCCAGTGCTACGTGTTGGAAAGAAACAGTATTCAAATTTAAAAAAAATGAAAATCTTTCTCTATTTGCCGCGTACAATCGAGAAGTATATGTCGACCTGGGTTTGCTAGCAAAGTATATAGTGCAAAAGGAAGATAAGACCAATAACCGCGTTACAATCCACAGGTTGATCTCGTTTTGTTTAATTACTCCAGTCCGTGAATTAGTTTCACCCTCGGGACGCTGTGTACTATGTATACGAATAAGCACGTATTATCGGCTTTTCGAACCTGCTGACACGCAACGGCGCTGCACTAGTTCTATGCCCGCATATAAGACTCAACTTCCTGCTTCATACCGAGGCCGAAAGTCTTTAACGGAAAGAAAGAGTCCGCGCGGTTAAGTCCGGCACGCAGATCCATAATCAGATATACACGTTTTGTAGTAAAACCGGTGCGCGAACGTTAGCTCTGTCTCTCTTTTCTCCGTTGCTTACAACGCAGAACGCGACTACTTTATTATCGGTCCGCAGCGATCCGCGACAAATATATTTTTCGCCTGAGAGACGCAAAACGCGCCTCGACTACTACTCTTCTTTTTATAAGGTAATTTATTTATATGCTATGCAGATCAACGAGTATTGAGACGTAACTGAATTTCTTAGATAATTTAGTCAGACGCGGTAGTAGCGCACCACATTTACCAATAAAAAATTATTTATGGACAGTGAAATGCCTATAAGGTAGTATGATTTTAGTTATGCATTAGTCGGTGGTTTGGTGGCATTTCCTTCAGCCCCTTTGGCGTTATTGACGCTTCGTCCGTATCTCAGCGGACAAGTCACCCGTTGAGTCACTCGTTGTTCCTGTGACTCGAGAATAAAAATGGGAAAACCAGCTTCTCTATTGCGTGTCGAGGTTTAACGGCCGTTTCTTCGAGCTGTATAACTCGAGATGGATTTACTTGATAAAGTGCCAGACACCACATTAAACGTGTTTTTTTTCAACAACACTTTTACCTCCAACAGAATCACAAATTATACGATTCTAGTTTTGCCACGCTAAGAAAATAGAAATTGCCTAAATTAACTACACTCTAAAAACTAAGTGTGCAAGTGTGTTACAAGTGTGGTATTTCCTATCTTTTACATTGTCCGACTTTTTATACATTTACAAGTATGTTCCATTTACGTGTCGTTACCAAGGATAAGCAACGCGCTTGAACCTGCGTAAAAAGTCGATAGAATGTAAAAGTTAGGGAACAACTCACTGGGTAACACCCTTGATTTTCAAAGTTTAAATCAAGTGAAGTGTCAAATGAAAGCGACATATTTTTTGGGTTCTTCAGTAGAAAAGTATTTTTGTGAGATTACAAATTTATTTAACAGTTTATGTTCACCAGATTTTGTTATACCATCGAAACCTGGTCTCTTCTAGGTATATATATCATGGCTTTTAAATGACAATTTCTGACAAATAAGGAAAGAGCTATTCAGAAATATAGTCATCAACGCATGATAACGTGCAATAAAATTTGTATAACGTCTCAATAGATAAGCTTGCAAAGAAGTTAATTTAGTACATATTGTCATTACTAATTGTTAACTTCTGAACGCACTGTATTTGTTTATTTGTTCCGTAGATAACTTGATTACAGTTATTTTTGAAGAATTGTTTACCATAGTGATAACACAATGTATAAAAATATTATCAAAAGCGGATATATAGAAAAAAATTCACATAGGTTCTTTATAATGTTATGCCGAACTAATCAGTCAATTATTTGATGACCCCGACATTTTTTATCCACTTCATGTGTATAATTCTTATTAATGTTTTTCCAAAACGTTACATGCTTACGTATCAATATTCGTAAATAATGGAATCTATTATCTGAATCTGATACTGAATTTTTTCTAACACTATTCACTTGTTAGGATCACATTTTCCAACGAAAAATTATGTATCAGTGAAAATCTTCATGATAATGTTCATATGTATAAATTGAGAAATGGGTTGAATTTTATACGAAGAAATTGAAAGAAAAAGTAGGAACTGCATCTTATCCAATTAGCACTGAGTTTCTACTCCTCCCCTCGTAATTAAATTTGATCATATTATGATCATTATTTGATCATTTATATGGATGAATAGTAAAAATAAATAATAAGCAAGAGCAATAATTCTTGAAGATTTACGTATTATTTGATGCATTACAGAGGTCGCCAATGGCTTCACGTGCCCAGCTGCCGGCGAGGTCAGCGGTGCTTCCGGTAGCTTCTCCAGACACGCTCACCCCGATGACTGCAGAAAATACTACATCTGTCTGGAAGGTACTGCTAGAGAGTACGGATGTCCTATCGGTACCGTTTTCAAGATCGGAGACTCTGACGGTAGCGGAGCTTGCGAAGACCCCGAAGATGTTCCCGGATGGTAAGTCACTGTCAAATAAACATTCAACTTTCCATGAAATATCAATTTTGCATCCAAATACTCTGCAAATATAACAAAACGACACGTAAAAAAACTATTAAAAATTGGAATATATAAATGTGGTGGATGGTTTGATGGGGTTTAATGTTCAATGTTGAATGTGAATTAAATTTGGGCAGCTTCCTTAGGTACCCCTGTATAAATTTACCTTGATAAAAAAATCAGTCCATGGATTAAAATTGTTTCAATACTTACAAAAAAAAATTTATCAAATTTCGACACTATAAAGGCAATTTGCATTTGTGAAAATAAAGTGTATGATGCCTTTACAATTCCACTATTCCTAAATTTGTTCAAGAATACAAAGAGAAAGCAGTTTTTCTAATATAGCACATATTCTACGCTGACAGTTAAAGAGTTAAATAGTCGCTAAGCTAATAAAAAAACTGCAACAACACACGAGAGTAGTAATACCGAATTAATGCTACGTCGGCGATTTGATAGTTCTATTAAATGCCTGAATGGAAAAATTCTACTAAGAATTAACCTCCGAGTACGCAAACTTCAGGACCCCATTATTTAAAGTAAATTTGTTCGAGATGATCTGAAAAGTATTTTCTACTCTTTCTACCCGTTATTATTACATTGGTCGTATGAAAAAATATATCTACTATATGGAAGTCCATAAAAATTGTACGCTTGGTCCTCAAGTAGAAAGCACATAAAGGACATCTATCTACTCCAATTATAAAAAGTAGCTTCAGCACGATGAATAAGCACGCAAAAAACTAAGGCACACACGGTGGCGCACGCATGCCCTGACTCCGGGTTTTTCTCGGTTTTGCTTCGCAGTGAGGATTACTACGGAGACTTGGACCTGAAGAGCATCAGGAAGAGCGAGCTGTTGGCTGGAATTCAGAGCTCAGGAGAGTCACGGAACGCACCCAAACCCCAGAGCAAACCGAGGCCATCGCCGGTAGCCGCAAGACCCGTGCCCAACCAGGAATAATTTTTCACTTATCCTTCCCAAGTCCATTTCCTTAAACAAAAATCAAATCTCACCGTCCAGGACCTAGAAATTTATTCATTAAGGGCTTTCGCTGTACTAAAAGTGTACTACGCGAATGCAGCAAATATCAATATTGCAAATCACTCGATGGTCGATTATTTGAATTCGACTTGAATTTCTTCGTCCCGTGGACAGAGAAAATACAAAAGTCTGAAGAAAGTTGTGAACTTCTGTCGCACTTTTTCCTGAATTTCCCCTTCCATTTCCTTCGTTCCATTCTTTCGCTATCTAGAGTTGTTTGTCCTTAAATATGAAAAAAGCCAAGTTTGGAAATCTACCTTTCCCGTCCTTTTTATCCCTACTACCCATCCATCTTAATTTTTAAACAAAAAATTTTAAAAAACAAAAAATAAAAACGATACAAAATAAAAAAATCTTAAAAATAATCAGCTTTCTGTGACTTGTGTTAATACATTTGACCGCTCTTCTGCGATTTTTCGCCTGTTCTATTCTCTCCTGCACGATCACGGTCCTTTAGCGAGCGTTTACAACTTTTTTTCGTCTCGCTTACTCTGCATGTGTTTCATTTGTTTCGTAACAGTATCTCTGTGTTTTGTGTTCTAATTCTTTATGTCTGTATTTTTAACAAATTTGTTTTACGAGAGGATTTTTCACATTATTTATATTTTCAAGAGGGCTACTAACATCCGCAATGCCACAAAGATGATCCTTTTGCTCGGCTGTTATTCAAGATCATGTTTTCTTCTCAAATCAAATGAACAGTGGTACTGGGTTAGTTAGTTGCTTAAATGAGCGTTTTTATAATTGTAGACTTTATTTTAAGACTTCAGTGTAAATTTCTTAGCGAGGACTACTATGGCGACGTGGATCTTAAAGCTCTGCGAAAACTTGGCTACTGAAATAGAAGCAGATAAGAAGAAAATGTGGATGAAGATGACGATTTTCTGTGGATGTCTTACACTTCTGCGGATGCTCACGAGTCATTGGAAAAAATAATTAAGTTTTAACCTCAACGAGGCAACACCGTGCTTCACGACTCATTCACGACTCGAGTGAAGAACTTGGCGAAATTACTCGGGATTACCTATAAACTTTTAACAGTCAGTGGAGTCGATTGCAAGCTTATACCTAATAATAGTATGAGCGATTTCTTATATCTACTGAGTCTCGAAATGCAAAAATTTACTTCTTTCAATTTGACAACAACAAAATGAATAAAAACCAAAATGTTTTTGAACGTGGCAAAATAAGTATCTTCTTGGCTACTGAAATAGAAGCAGATAAGAAGAAAATGTGGATGAAGATGAAGATTTTCTGTGGATGTCTTACACTTCTGCGGATGCTCACGAGTCATTGGAAAAAATAATTAAGTTTTAACCTCAACGAGGCAACACCGTGCTTAATCATTCACGACTCGAGTGAAGAACTTGGCGAAATTACTCGGGATTACCTATAAATTTTTAACAGTCAGTGGAATCGATTGCAAGCTTATACCTAATAATAGTATAAGCGATTTCTTATATCTACTGAGTCTCGAAATGAAAAATTTATTTCTTTCAATTTGACAACAACAAAATGAATAAAAACCAAAATGTTTTTGAACGTGGCAAAATAAGTATCTTCTTCCGTCTGACTGTTTAAACGCGTTGAACATATATTTGTATACCAACGTCTATTTCTGGTCAAGTTCTTTTAGTAAAAAGAAAAAAAAATGGAAGAGTTTCCGACCCGCTGCTGGGAAGTTTTATTTTCCTACAATTATATGTACACTACTATCATCGTAAACTTATCTAGCTTATCATGTAAATAAATAATATTAAGCTATATAAACTGTGTATTTTTTGTTAGTATTTGAGTGTTGAGAAATTAGAGTATTGTAATGATATTTTGAAGGTGATTATTTTGAAGGCGCATGATGCGTCGATCTTTGCTGACGCCAAAACTCTTGACGGTTTTCCAGAAAAGCTATTCCTTCCTCAGCATGTGATATAATATGCTTAGCCGAAGTTTGGTGTGCTGCCTTTATATCTGGAAAAAAAGAAAGGTTCCATTTCAAATTTAAAGATGCTTTCTATTATAAAGTTTGCATTCGCTACTGATTCAAAGTACATTTGAATTATTAAGTATTTCGATATTTTATCCAAACATGACTTAATAAAAAGTATTTAAAAAAAGGTCAGTATTGTGTAACTTGCACAGTCCTGCCCAGTCATTTATCGTATTTATAGGTCAACCTCGATGAGGAAGTATGCTAGTTTACTTCGACTTTTTCATGTATGCGCTTTGTGAACTGCAGAAAATTATAGAGACCCAATGGAAGATTGTACCTTGTATGTTCGTTTAATTATTATAGGCTGTACTTGTTATTAGCTATTTTATCACTTTTCATAAAAACCCTCAGGAATGAATAAAGTTAATAGCAAGCAGCTTGTTGACTAGAGGTAAGAAGTACTAACGCCTGTGGAAATCGCGGTTGACATACGTTCGCGAAACTGTGGAAAATTATATGGTTGGGAGCCGAAGTGGGATGTTCCATTAAGGCGGAATATCCCAGTTTAGTGATCTCGTCGATTTCCGTTAAATCCTCCGCGACATGTAGACGGAGTAGTCACTATACATCAAAAATCGATTTTTCTATAAGGCAAGGCATGAAAAAATGTCCAGAATTTTCAAATCACTCGATGCGTTTTCTTTTAATGATCATGTTTTGATTCATGATCGGATTATTGGATTCAAGACTTCAACTCTGCAAAAAGTGTCAGAAAAACCGGTTGCGCAAAAACTGCTGCAGTTATTATATTTGTGAAGATTTGTTGGTATTATACATTTTATAAAAAGTGGCGTGTCTAATGGTTTCTTATAAAAAGTACAACCAATTCAAGGTAATGAGAGTTATATTGAAGTGAAATATTTCACATGAAGTTACGAGCTACATTAGAACCATATTAACAATTAAATAGTAAGTACAGTCTGAATCCGAGATCCGTTCCAGTTCTAGTTCACAACGTTGACAAATGCCTGATGTATATCTTCCGATAGCTGATTTAAAGTCTCGACAATGCAATCCTCTCCATCTTTGATGGGATCCATAAACTTCATATAACTGAGACGATACAGTATCTGCGTCATAGAATTGTGAATAGCGATCCATGTAATTTTATGGTCAGTTAACGCGGTAGTCTCCACTGTCGTTATAGCAAGATCATAAAAAACCATCATGTTTCTCAACATCCCAAAAGTCTTGTAGAACGGACAAAATCTGTCGTAAGCTGAATAGCTGTTTTGCTGAAGAAAATCATCTTTCAGCAGTCTTGCAACTTCGAGTACGATCATATCGCAGTCTGACAAAGATCCCCTCCCAACCAGTTGCACAATCTCGTTAAGTTCTTCTTCCTTCTGAAGAATTTCTTTTGCTCTATTTCTCAGTACTCCAAAACCAGGAAAATGGTTATCGTAAAAATCATCGAGACAGTTTAGATATTTGCTGTAACTAATGAGCCAGTTGATAGCCGGAAAGTGTTTTCTCTGTGCTAGCTTTTTGTCCAATGCCCAAAAGGCTTGGGTAATGCTTAATGTCGCGCTGGTGACAGGATCAGAGAAGTCACCACCAGGTGGTGAAACTGCTCCCAGAATACTGATCGAACCCTCCCTTTTCTTGTTTCCCAAACACACGACTCTTCCAGCTCTTTCGTAGAAGCTAGCTAACCTGGCCCCAAGATAAGCTGGATATCCAGAGTCCGCAGGCATTTCACCTAGACGACCACTGATCTCTCTTAAAGCTTCAGCCCAGCGTGACGTTGAATCCGCCATCATTGCCACATTATAGCCCATATCGCGAAAGTACTCCGACAAAGTGATCCCAGTGTAAATGGAAGCTTCCCTAGCTGCTACTGGCATGTTGGAAGTATTGGCAACCAAAATGGTTCTTTTCATTATCGATTCAGGGCTGCCATCTATTTCCACTGAAAGATCTGGGAAGTCCCTGAGTACTTCGGACATCTCGTTGCCACGTTCACCACACCCAACGTAGACTATCACGTCGGAATTCGAGTACTTTGACAGAGCTTGAGAGATGACAGTTTTGCCACAGCCAAATGCACCAGGTATCGCTGTAGTTCCACCTTGCACGCAAGGGAAGAGGGCATCAAGGACTCTCTGACCGGTGAGCAGTGGATGATATGCTGGGAGCTTCTCAGCTACAGGTCTGGGTTTCCTAACAGGCCAGATTTGAAGCATCGAGTGTTTCGTTATTGTGCCCTCAAACTCAGTCTCTAGTATTACGTCATCGACGTTGTAATTTCCGATCGGCGCTATGTACGTCACTGTACCATATGATTTAGGACAAAGAGTGAGGAAATGTTTCACCAAAGAATTTTCTTGAACCCAACCGAAGATATCGCCGCCAGTCAATGGGCTTCCTAGACGGATATTCATAGGTACAAATTCCCAGGATGTTGTTCGAGATATCGATGGAATATGGATGCCTTTGGGAATAAATATTGAGCCAGAAATGGCCGATATCTCTTGAAGAGGTCGTTGAATGCCGTCAACGATACTATCTAGGATCCCCGGACCTAATTCTACGGACAGAGGCATACCGGTTCGAATCACAGGATCACAAACTGTCACACCATTTGTTTCTTCGTAAACTTGGATAGTTGCCATCTCGCCGTCCAGACGAATTATCTCTCCCACGAGTTTATCGTGTCCGATCTTTACCATTTCGTACATCGCTGAACCTCCCATCTGCGTAGCTATTACCACGGGTCCTGAAACCCCTAATACGTATCCGTTTTGGGACTCGAGTTCTTCTTCGTAGTTGCACGACATTGAGAAGATTATGTGGTAATGTCGATTCTATTAACTTAAGCGTAGTTTTGCAAAATATGAATCGTAGTAGTATAAGGGCTGTCAACTATCAGGATATCTGAAAAAGTCTGCCCGGTCGTTTTTCTGATGTTTCGATAATGACTTACCCTATTCATATATACTAACTGTGAGGTGACTGTGCATGCCTTCAGACTACTACGCTCTATAGCGGGTATTCGAAATTTAAGTTTAAGGTTAATTTCGTATAATAATATTATGAACAGGTCCCATAAACGGTTGCATACCGTTTCGTTGACTTTTTTTCGTAGTATAACATTGTGGGTACCAAAAAATATCTCTGAAAGTGGTTTCAACGAATAGCGTCAATGTCTTCAATGTCTAGGTACCTTAATACGCCTTCTTCGTATCGATTTACTCCGTAGTTTTATATATTTGCTGTGTGGAAAAGGTTGTTTGAGACCGTTCCTGAAATACTAAGAATGCATTCGATGCTTACGTCCCTTAAATTCGTTCATACTCATATGGTCGACACCACTCCATATTTGTGTACTAAATATTAATAACGTATATTTTCTATCGTTTCTAACAATGTCGATGATGCCCGCGATGCTTAGGTTTTCTAAGATTATTTTATCTTATCTGATCGGTGTTTCTTGTTAGAAATTGTTATATCGACAATGCGCTCGAACTATGTTTGTTAAGGTCCCATTTGAGGTACTCTATGAAGATTTTTCAATGGATAGCCGTTATGTATACGAAGTGTACACTATTCCAAATTGGAGTGTATGATTGGGGTTGTATGGTGAGTACATTTTTTTAAGGCAGATACGACGTCCTTAATTCTTCTAAAGTGGCCGGTACATTAATGAGTTGATGTTACAGAGTGAATATACAACTTTGTTGCTAAAAGAACCATACATAGAAATTACCAACATCTGATCTGAGAGATCTGAGAGATCTGTATACATATTTATATGTGAATGTAATCTAATCTATGTGCATGACGACATTACATCTGAAGTGGACCCAGTGCCGGATTAACACATGTAGAGGCTCTTAGGCAGACGAAATCTCGCGGTCCCATTTCACTTTGCGAGTTATATCATAAACATATTCAACAACACAATCTTGATGAATACATTTTATTCAATGAAACGAAACATTAATAAACAAAATATCGAAGCATTAATAAACGAGATTCGAATTTTCTAAAGTCTTATCTACAGACGAAGTTTCAAAGGTTCACTTTTCTTAATTTTTTTGTAGCAAACTCTTTTAACACATCTTGGAAGTCTACCTTCTCTAACACATCATATTCAGTAGCCATAATAGCTATTGAATTCAGCCGATCTTGAGTCATCGATGATCGGTGACAATTTTTTAGCAGTTGTAACTCCAAAAATGATCGTTTACCAGTTGCGGTTGTGATCATAAGGCATCTGTACATTTTTAGCTCTGTCATGATGTAATGTGGTTCCTTGGTTTATGAGGCTTTAGGATAGCTCCCGGGGCACGAATTTGTTAAATGTAATCTGATAATTTTTCAGAGTTACGTGCCGGGTAATGCTGAATGTTGGCGGTATTTGGCGAAAACATAGGAATATCGTTGTAATGGCAATTTTTTCAAATATTTAAAATGGTTTAAAATTTGAACGACTCTACCGATCACCACCGAATTTGGTACACAATAGGGCTGTATGTTATTTTTCGTTTGTAGAAGGTTTCAGTTAATTTGCTGATATTCGACGTAATTTATAGCAAAATTTTACAAAAATTCAAAATTGTATAAAATCCGAACCGTTTTACAGATTTTGTCGAAATTCAATACCAAACAGCATTTAACGTGTCTCTAGTTATGAAGAACTATTTAGCCATATCGGTGGACTTTTACGAAAGTTAGAGAGTATACTACATTTTTCAAAAAAATTAAAAATTCTATAAAATCAATATGCATAGATATATTTTCTCAAAAATTACAGCAATTGAAGATGAATTAATACTCTACTTGCGTGCCAAATTTGAGCTCGATCGATCGTGCCATTCACGAGTTATCGACGATTGAATTTTCGGTCCTTGAAACACACACACACTCACACATTTTCTAAACCATTTTTCTCGACGTTTTAGGTGATTCTAAGAATACTGACATGAAAATCTCGAAAAAAAAATTTTCCATGAAAACAAAGCTTCTTCTATGAGGAAGCAAAATCATTTGAAGAGCCAAGTTTTACGATAATAGGTATAAAATTTGCATATAAAATATGATTTGGACCTTATGGGCCTCAATATTCATATCAGGCTCAATTTTGGGACCAGCGACAGGAAAACTTCGGGTAATGTGAAACTTACTTTTCATAAAATCTGAGTATTTCTTATGAAAAACCGTAATTTGGGCCTCACCGGCCCCAACAATTTATCGGGTCCCAATTTGGGGAATATCATTCAGAAGGCCTGAACAAATAAAACAGTTTTTGTACCTATGATTTTTTTATATAAATGCATATTTGACAAGTAAATATATATACCGCTCTATGCGAATGATATCGCATATAAACAACCGCCATATTTATTTATTAAGACCGGAACAAATTGTTGAACCATTCTTATCTCAAGAGCAACTATAGATGACCACGTTAGGATAGTTTAAAGCATTGTTATAATTTTATCGAAGTGAAATTGACGTGTCAAACAAAAATTTACTAGCGAAATTCGCATTTTTTGTTGAAAAACGTCAAAAAGGTATTGTCCATTTGATCTCGGATCTCGGATCTTCGATAACAGCGGATCTGAAAATGTTAGAAAAGATGCTTGCAATAATTATAAATGATTTTTTCGATAAACTATATTAGGCCAAAACTAGCGATGAATTCTGATCAATTCAGGCGTTAAAGGGTTCATGGAGTATATTGATGAAATGATAGGGTTTTAAAACTTACTTTAGGTAGAATCAGAGACTGCAGCTGCAAATATTTCGGTTGGGACCAAAACGACCTTCGTATCTTCTCTATGTGCATTGATATCATGATTTCAATCTCGAAATTTTTACGAAATTTCTCCAAAAAAAATCAGTCGTTTCTCGCAGGACTGTAGTCCTAACTGTCGTAGCACATCGCAAGTCGCACGATCGCAATCAACTGGTAAGCCGAACCGGTATTTTTTTTTTTTTTTATTAATTCATTTTCATGAATAATTGATATTCTTTGACAACTTTATTCAGTGGTTATCCAGTGGCTATTCAGTGGTTATATTAACTCAGCTTTAGAGGTTTTATCAGACGTGTATTAGTGAATCTTTCGTTTTGATGTGGAAGCAATAAAAAAGATTGTATTATGTGATGATATTTTTTTAAAATTCGAACGATCTTTTTTACATCTGTATGTTGATTATTAGTTAGTAGTCATAAGTCTATCTTCCTATGTCAACCTCATAATGTCATCTGGCAAAATACTCGCTTCTTAATGAGATGAGAATTCTACGTATAGTGAATTGTCAACAATAAAAGAAGTATAAAGGTTTAGAGTTTGTTGTTCAATTTTTGCGACGGACTTCCGAGCTTCCAATGTCATCCGGCAAAATACTGCGGTGTTTTGTGAAATTGAATATCAGAACTGTGACAGAATAATAATAGAGTGTTCTTAAATATATATGTATTTCATTTTCAAATGTTTTTAATAAAATCACTGGTTATTCAGTTATTAACTAAGATTTGCGTAATCCAGTTTTTCAATGCAACGTCGTGTTTTTTTATTTAGGATCTCAATAGCGTCCAGTTAGGGTAGATTGGGTACGGTGAAACATTTTAGCGTTTATCGTGCATAGCATCGGAATTTGTTAAGCGAGCGATGACGGAAATATATTAAATAAAAGGTCTAATATCTGTCTACTAATGGGCAATGTTATTTGAGATCATTGTATAGGATTTTCTGTGTAAAATCATATTGAAAAAAAATAGTCATTTGTTTCAACCGTCCCCATGCCAGGGACGGTTGAAACAGTGCCCGGGGTCAATTGAAACACATTCAAATAATACAGAATATAATCAATTATCATATTTTATTAACCACTTAATAGTATGTTACGAATCGTAATAGTACACTTAAATATCAGAAATATTTTAATTAATATTCAAGTCTTTGGCGATACTTATAATCTAACATTATTTTTAATTAGCCTTCAAAGTTTTATAGTAAGTACAACTTATACTAAATAATAATCAAATGTTTAACAAATAAATTTCAACAAAACTTGAATGGGAAAAAATACAACAAAATACTGAAATGGGATGGAAATTGAAATCATTCGGAGTCAATCAATTGTGGCAAACATAATTAAGGCTACCTTTTGTGCACTCTTCATGTGTCCACATTATGCATACTGTGCATTGCATCCATTTTTCCCTCGGTCTGCTTTCTGAATATGCTGACATACAAACAACACAGTAGCACTCCTCTTCTTGTGATGATGACGATTCTTGTTACCTGTTAGTGTTTTCCCTGTTTGTAGGATTTCTTTTAGTCTTTCCTCCATCTAATCTTTTCTTAACTTGCTTAGCTTTGGTTCGTTTTAATCGGTTTTCATATTCTCTTTTTATCTTTTCTTTTTCAAGTATGTCTATGTATATTGTAGATTTCCTGGTTTTTCGGCCCCTATTTGGCAATTTCCTTGGAGGAGCTTTTGGCAGTGGTCGTATTGCTTCTGGCGAAAATAACGGTGGTGTAGTCGAAGTGGCGATATTTTCCGTATGATTCAGTGATGCCAGGCGCTCCCGCAGGAAAGTTCCTCGGCTACCCCCACCGAGCGGGTTCCCTCTTCCGCGCGCCGCGGTACCAGGCACGGACTTGTAGCGGTAGGCCACGCCCACCGGTCGCTCGGCGTGCGCGATTATTTTTCTTATGCTATTGTTCTCTGAACATTAAAAAAATGTAACAAACAGAATAAAAATTAATGTTTATTTTTTTATCGATCATGTACAGCATAATTATTTTTATAAAAAAAATAACTATTCACCTCGGACCGACAGCAGTGGGCGCGCGGTCGATGTATGGCTTCGGCGGTCTCCCATGTTAAGCAGCTTCTCTCGCGGGCAGTACTTGGATGGGTGACCGCTTAGATATGCCCCAACTTGCGCGTTAACTGTGAACCGGGAGGCAGTTTTTCTGAGTTTCTGATGTATTATCATACAGCAGAAAGTCAGTAAAATATAGCCACCTGTATCGGCGCAGGTTTCCCGCAGTTTCCCTGTGCCCTCGTGCAAATGCGATACAGTAGTGCATTAGGAAAGAGTGGCTGCGGGTAACACTCTGGGGGGAACTCAATAAAAATGGAAAGGGATGGGGATCTCAATAAATGGAAGGGAATGAGGGGGAGTGGGGAAAATCGTAAAAACCTGAAGAAGGTATACGAAGGAATAATACCTCATTTACTTACTAACTATTCACCTCGGATCGAACAGACAACCTCATGATTACGAGTCACGAGCTCTACCGTTGCGTTAACGGTCTTCTTATGAGGATTCACAAATGTATGGCTTATGTTCAATATATGAATTAAAAAAAGTTTTAAGTAAAAAAATGTTTTAAGGTTTTAATTCATATACAGAATTCGAGAAAATATCATGTCTAAAATTTAACGGTGGCGTCGCCCGAAAAAAAATTATTTTCGATAATTATGCCGTAAAATTTAGGTTTAGAATTTCAGTTGGATTTCGGTGATTTTTTTTTTTTTTTTCTTGCAGATCATGACATTCCGCAAATTTTGGTTATTCAGAGACCTCAATACTAAGAATCATTCCCAAGATATAGCTACTTGAGTAAAAAATTAGAAAAACATTAATATCTCGGGAATTGATGTTTTTTTAGTTTTTTATTATTTGTTATACGACCGGTGGGCGTGGCCTACCGCTGCAAGTCCGTGCCTGCTACCGGGGCGCGCGGGAGAGGAAAGCCGCCGGGTGGGGGTAGCCGAGGAACTTTTCTGCGGGAGCGCCTGGCATCACTGACCTCTAGCCTCTATGATCGGACGACACAGGGGCTTAAAAGTGAGGTGTCGAGGTAACGTACCCTTTGGGAAAGCGTTTTCGCTGGCGGCTGTCGTGCGCTTCTCTCGGTGAAAGCCGGTTATGACCCGACGCGAAACAAATGATCAAAGCGTCAGCTCGCCGGGAGGCCACTGAGCGGACGGCAGAGTGAGAGAGCAAGAGAGAGAGATTGGTAGATATAGTTAGACCTGAGGGAATCACTAGATCCTCCACAAAAGCGTGATCTGCTGTTATGACGGGGCGAGATGCTACGGGCGGCGTGGACGTCCTTCTGATAGCCCTTTTCGCCACTTGAGAATCGGACTACCGGACCCAAGGCATCGCTCTGCCAGAGATTATTCCGTTTCTGTACAACCTTCATTCCCGTTGCGAAAGTTCGTTCAAAGTCCTCTCGGTCTTGCTGAGGGCGGTCACTTTGTGCAGAACTTGGCCAAACATTGTACCAAGTATCACACTTCCACCACCAAAAAAGTTAGAACAATATTTTGTGTTCACTCGAATTAAAACTAAGAGTGTCAATGTGAATGAATAATTAACAAAACGAAAAATTAATAGCCGGTTTTCGATATTTGGACGAACCGTTTAACGACGATAAAAAGAAGGTTTCCCCTATATATTTATTTCAATCGCTGCCTTTTCTAGAATTCCTAAGCATTAATTATCATCATAAATTGTGCAATTGTTTTTCAGTTGTATCGAATTTAATGGATAACACATTATAAAAATTTTAAAAAACGGTAATTGTGTTAGTGACAAAATTATCAATGAACTCTGTAATGATTTAGCTAATGCCGACTTCGCCTCAGCAGTTAGCAGCCATGCGAGCTTGCAAAGCAGAGGGGAGGTTTTTTCACGTTAGACGCTTTCGCAACAAAGTACGACGACAACGTTTCTTTGTTTGCATAATATAGCATACAGTTTCTGACAGCACAATTGGCAAAAGGATGCAATCTTATTTTCGCTGGGCAAAAGGTGATCGCGTGCGTATTTTTAAAAAAGTTTCCTTTATGAGGAAACTAAATAAGCTTTAAGTACAGCGCACTAACGGCCGCTTGTTTTTTCTCGTCTGGCTGTCATATACGGGGAAAAGAGTGCGCGCAATTCAGAATTTC
The DNA here is from genome assembly GCA_947507545.1 of Clistopyga incitator. NCBI lineage: Eukaryota > Metazoa > Arthropoda > Insecta > Hymenoptera > Ichneumonidae > Clistopyga > Clistopyga incitator. Next base: position 1,970,103 of record OX382189.1, read on the forward strand.
GCTTAAACGCTAGGATGAACGATTGCCATATGAAGGCCATTATTATCTTCGGGGAAGTTGACCACTTTGCACAATCTGTAATTTAATTAAATTTAACATATAATTGAATTAGGCAAAAGGAATGTGCTCATATTTATCCTATATGCCAGCTACGTACCATTCGCAGTAAGGTGTCGACAGAAAATGGCCCCTAGCCTTCTCACAAGATTCCTCATTATTTTCCATATGTCCTTACTGTGTTTAGATGGGTCGACGAAAATGGTTTCAATAAAAAACACACATCGCGTTGCCAGTAAGGTGGCGGCATTTCGCGCAGTCTCGCATAGTCTACTCAGACTGTTTAATGTTGGATCTAGTACGATTGGATGGAGCTTCAAACATTCCATTTTCTTCAATTCTCTATCAAACATCCTGTAAGTGAAAAAAAATTGCGCCATCGTAAATTTCGGTAAATTCAATGGTTAGTAAAAACAATTATCGGTTACAAAACTAAAGCTGTTTTTATGACTACCGAAAAAATTTTATTTAAAAACTAAAAAAGCGGATAATATAAAAACTTTCCGTACAAAAGTAACAGTTTTGAGCATGTAAGAGAAATATGAGTACAAGATGAATCTGTACGTACGGCAATGAATTTGTCCGAGCGATGTCCTTCACACTCGGCACGTACGGAAATGTAAGCTCGTCGTATTTTGGACTTACTTCCATCGTTTCACCGTTTATGTCAAACCCAATATAAACCACCGATTCGGTGGGGTTGTATTTTCGCGATTTCACGTTCGTCTGAATTTTGGTTTCTTTGAATTGGCAATCGTATCCCGGTACAGTTTCTCCAATCGCTTTTAAGAATCTTGAACAGAAATAAAAAATTGAAGGACTAAAAATCCTGGTACCGATAAACAGGGAACACAAATATGCAACGATCACAAACCTTTCTGCAGACTCTTCGTCCCTCGTCATATAAATGTAATCATCAACGTATCTCAACATATTTCCAGATTGCATGAAGACTCCAAACTCTTGGATCATCATCTCTTGGTAGTAAATATCCGAAAAAACTGACGACAACGACGAGCCTTGAAAAATCCCTTTTCTAAGCAGGTACACTTCACCCCTAAATTGAAACTTTCAGATTTGACTTATCGTTAGTATTTTTCTCTACATTTTTATCCCGCGAGTCCAATTCAACATATCAATACAATCATTTTTTGATTTATTGTGTACTTACAAATTGTTCAAAAATGTAGGCTGCAAGTTTAGCCCGAACATATTCCTTCTGCACGTAAAAAACTTTATCCTTTGACTGTTTACTAATTGCGATTAATGAGTGTTTCGGCGCATTGAATGATGCAGGCCAACAGTTGAACCAGCGTTTAAACTCAGTTCCACAAGTTTTCATTGTCATTGGCGAGATTATTTCGTAACATGGTAATATTAGGTTTTCATAAGGCACTTCATCAAGCAAGCTGCTCACAATGTCGAAAAGCTTTTCTGTGTAAAATTATAAAGCATTTGTAACATTCCTTCAAATCAAGATACATGACCTCAATCACTTGCCAAACGGAGAAAAAACGGTGATCAGTACAACGACCTTTTTCTGAGCCAGCTACAAAAGGGTTGAAACAATGATTTGTTCACCATACAAGTAGCCCTCACGACTACTGCTAATTGATTGAAGCGATTCAATTACTGAGTTATCAACTTGCCACGAGAATTGAATATCATTTTTTCTATCTCAGGTAACCACCGATGTTTCTACGATTAATAGCTATCAGTAAATTGTTGTCATATAGTTACTACCACGAGCTAACTTTAGATAAGTATTTCTTTAATCTACGTCTATCCGGTATTTTCACCGGGGTATTATACTCTGGTGTATACTCATATCATGAAGAGAGTTTAAAATTCAATTTGACTAGAATTATTCACACAACGAAGTGGATCATTAAGCGTGTAACAAGATAAATCCATTTTCTGTGATTCGATCAAATGCAGGTAACTTAAAAACTACCATAGGTTCTAAATGAAAAACAAGCATATAGATATTCATTAAGTACTTTGTACAATAGTTCCGAATGCATCAACTACATCGCACGTAATGATGTTGACTTTGCGATTCGTGGTTTCGTCTTTTGCCTTTGCGTATGATAGCCAGGTCGTATGCAGCTTTTCGAAATGCATGGTCTCGTGTTTTCGTTGGTACAATTGTTGAAGTAATGTCCTTAGCAGGACAAGCTCCTTTTTGTGAGATCTGGTGGATCTAAATGCAAAGCCTACGGTAATAAAAGTCTGGGAAATTAATGACAATGATAAGTACCAACCGCATCACGTATATTGGTCGAACACCCGGCAACTTTGGTTGTAACATCATTTGTCCGTATGGTACATCGCTCATTCTACAGTCGTCCTCTGAATCTTCAGCGATTTTTGCGACATTGCCTTGTCTCACTTCATGATTAATATAAGACCGTTGAAAGTTCTTCCACTTTTCAGCAACGACTATGACTCGTTTATCGTTGTTGGGAGATTTCGGTTCAAAAAATACTGCTTGGAATAGCTTCATGAAGAAATTATCAAACAACCACTTGGTGACTTTGGCTATTATCAATCGTTGAGTTTTCTTGTTGTTTATCTTTTGGAGCCATGGTATCCGCGATATCTGTCATTTTGCCACATTGTCTCAAAGCTGCCACAAAAATGATAAGAATATTTTGACTGGTAATTATGGCGTAATTGGAAAAATGTCATTTTGCCACATTGTCTCAAAGCTGCCACAAAAATGATAAGAATATTTTGACTGGTAATTATGGCGTAATTGGAAAAATGTCATCTTGCCACATAGTCTCAAAGCTGCCACAAAAATGATAAGAATATTTTGACTGGTAATTATGGCGTAATTGGAAAAATGTCATTTTGCCACATTGTCTCAAAGCTGCCACAAAAATGATAAGAATATTTTGACTGGTAATTATGGCGTAATTGGAAAAATGTCATTTTGCCACATTGTCTCAAAGCTGCCACAAAAATGATAAGAATATTTTGACTGGTAATTATGGCGTAATTCGAAAAATGACAGATATCGCGGATACCATGGCTCCAAAAGATAAACGACAAGAAAACTCAACGATTGATAATAGCCAAAGTCACCAAGTGGTTGTTTGATAATTTCTTCATGAAGCTATTCGAAGCAGTATTTTTTGAACTGAAGTCTCCCAACAACGATAAACGAGTCATAGTCGTTGCTGAAAAGTGGAAGAACTTTCAACGGTCTTATATTAATCATGAAGTGAGACAAGGCAATGTCGCAAAAATCGCTGAAGATTCAGAGGACGACTGTAGAATGAGCGATGTACCATACGGACAAATGATGTTACAACCAAAGTTGCCGGGTGTTCGACCAATATACGTGATGCGGTTGGTACTTATCATTGTCATTAATTTCCCAGACTTTTATTACCGTAGGCTTTGCATTTAGATCCACCAGATCTCACAAAAAGGAGCTTGTCCTGCTAAGGACATTACTTCAACAATTGTACCAACGAAAACACGAGACCATGCATTTCGAAAAGCTGCATACGACCTGGCTATCATACGCAAAGGCAAAAGACGAAACCACGAATCGCAAAGTCAACATCATTACGTGCGATGTAGCTGATGCATTCGGAACTATTGTACAAAGTACTTAATGAATATCTATACTATATGCTTGTTTTTCATTTAGAACCTATGGTAGTTTTTAAGTTACCTGCATTTGATCGAATCACAGAAAATGGATTTATCTTGTTACACGCTTAATGATCCTCTTCGTTGTGTGAATAATTCTAGTCAAATTGAATTTTAAACTCTCTTCATGATATGAGTATACACCAGAGTATAATACCCCGGTGAAAATACCGGATAGACGTAGATTAAAGAAATACTTATCTAAAGTTAGCTCGTGGTAGTAACTATATGACAACAATTTACTGATAGCTATTAATCGTAGAAACATCGGTGGTTACCTGAGATAGAAAAAATGATATTCAATTCTCGTGGCAAGTTGATAACTCAGTAATTGAATCGCTTCAATCAATTAGCAGTAGTCGTGAGGGCTACTTGTATGGTGAACAAATCATTGTTTCAACCCTTTTGTAGCTGGCTCAGAAAAAGGTCGTTGTACTGATCACCGTTTTTTCTCCGTTTGGCAAGTGATTGAGGTCATGTATCTTGATTTGAAGGAATGTTACAAATGCTTTATAATTTTACACAGAAAAGCTTTTCGACATTGTGAGCAGCTTGCTTGATGAAGTGCCTTATGAAAACCTAATATTACCATGTTACGAAATAATCTCGCCAATGACAATGAAAACTTGTGGAACTGAGTTTAAACGCTGGTTCAACTGTTGGCCTGCATCATTCAATGCGCCGAAACACTCATTAATCGCAATTAGTAAACAGTCAAAGGATAAAGTTTTTTACGTGCAGAAGGAATATGTTCGGGCTAAACTTGCAGCCTACATTTTTGAACAATTTGTAAGTACACAATAAATCAAAAAATGATTGTATTGATATGTTGAATTGGACTCGCGGGATAAAAATGTAGAGAAAAATACTAACGATAAGTCAAATCTGAAAGTTTCAATTTAGGGGTGAAGTGTACCTGCTTAGAAAAGGGATTTTTCAAGGCTCGTCGTTGTCGTCAGTTTTTTCGGATATTTACTACCAAGAGATGATGATCCAAGAGTTTGGAGTCTTCATGCAATCTGGAAATATGTTGAGATACGTTGATGATTACATTTATATGACGAGGGACGAAGAGTCTGCAGAAAGGTTTGTGATCGTTGCATATTTGTGTTCCCTGTTTATCGGTACCAGGATTTTTAGTCCTTCAATTTTTTATTTCTGTTCAAGATTCTTAAAAGCGATTGGAGAAACTGTACCGGGATACGATTGCCAATTCAAAGAAACCAAAATTCAGACGAACGTGAAATCGCGAAAATACAACCCCACCGAATCGGTGGTTTATATTGGGTTTGACATAAACGGTGAAACGATGGAAGTAAGTCCAAAATACGACGAGCTTACATATCCGTACGTGCCGAGTGTGAAGGACATCGCTCGGACAAATTCATTGCCGTACGTACAGATTCATCTTGTACTCATATTTCTCTTACATGCTCAAAACTGTTACTTTTGTACGGAAAGTTTTTATATTATCCGCTTTTTTAGTTTTTAAATAAAATTTTTTCGGTAGTCATAAAAACAGCTTTAGTTTTGTAACCGATAATTGTTTTTACTAACCATTGAATTTACCGAAATTTACGATGGCGCAATTTTTTTTCACTTACAGGATGTTTGATAGAGAATTGAAGAAAATGGAATGTTTGAAGCTCCATCCAATCGTACTAGATCCAACATTAAACAGTCTGAGTAGACTATGCGAGACTGCGCGAAATGCCGCCACCTTACTGGCAACGCGATGTGTGTTTTTTATTGAAACCATTTTCGTCGACCCATCTAAACACAGTAAGGACATATGGAAAATAATGAGGAATCTTGTGAGAAGGCTAGGGGCCATTTTCTGTCGACACCTTACTGCGAATGGTACGTAGCTGGCATATAGGATAAATATGAGCCCATTCCTTTTGCCTAATTCAATTATATGTTAAATTTAATTAAATTACAGATTGTGCAAAGTGGTCAACTTCCCCGAAGATAATAATGGCCTCCATATGGCAATCGTTCATCCTAGCGTTTAAGCGAAATTCTGAATTGTGCGCACTCTTTTCCCCGTATATGACAGCCAGACGAGAAAAAACAAGCGGCCGTTAGTGCGCTGTACTTAAAGCTTATTTAGTTTCCTCATAAAGGAAACTTTTTTAAAAATACGCACGCGATCACCTTTTGCCCAGCGAAAATAAGATTGCATCCTTTTGCCAATTGTGCTGTCAGAAACTGTATGCTATATTATGCAAACAAAGAAACGTTGTCGTCGTACTTTGTTGCGAAAGCGTCTAACGTGAAAAAACCTCCCCTCTGCTTTGCAAGCCCGCATGGCTGCTAACTGCTGAGGCGAAGTCGGCATTAGCTAAATCATTACAGAGTTCATTGATAATTTTGTCACTAACACAATTACCGTTTTTTTAAATTTTTATAATGTATTATCCATTAAATTCGATACAACTGAAAAACAATTGCACAATTTATGATGATAATTAATGCTTAGGAATTCTAGAAAAGGCAGCGATTGAAATAAATATATAGGGGAAACCTTCTTTTTATCGTCGTTAAACGGTTCGTCCAAATATCGAAAACCGGCTATTAATTTTTCGTTTTGTTAATTATTCATTTACATTGACACTCTTAGTTTTAATTCGAGTGAACACAAAATATTGTTCTAACTTTTTTGGTGGTGGAAGTGTGATACTTGGTACAATGTTTGGCCAAGTTCTGCACAAAGTGACCGCCCTCAGCAAGACCGAGAGGACTTTGAACGAACTTTCGCAACGGGAATGAAGGTTGTACAGAAACGGAATAATCTCTGGCAGAGCGATGCCTTGGGTCCGGTAGTCCGATTCTCAAGTGGCGAAAAGGGCTATCAGAAGGACGTCCACGCCGCCCGTAGCATCTCGCCCCGTCATAACAGCAGATCACGCTTTTGTGGAGGATCTAGTGATTCCCTCAGGTCTAACTATATCTACCAATCTCTCTCTCTTGCTCTCTCACTCTGCCGTCCGCTCAGTGGCCTCCCGGCGAGCTGACGCTTTGATCATTTGTTTCGCGTCGGGTCATAACCGGCTTTCACCGAGAGAAGCGCACGACAGCCGCCAGCGAAAACGCTTTCCCAAAGGGTACGTTACCTCGACACCTCACTTTTAAGCCCCTGTGTCATCCGATCATGGAGGCTAAAGGTAAGGAGTAGAAACGACTATGGGAAATGCGGTTCTCAAACACTCGCGGAACCGTGGAAAATCTTTTTGAGTGTGAACCGAAGTAAAGTGAGCGACAAGTCGGTGCGGACCGAACTGACGTTGGCGGGGACTGAAGTTTCTGAACGCAGCCCTGCGGTTTGTTGTTCCCGCTCAATACAGAGATGAGCAGAGAGATTCCCAATGCGGTGATTTTCCTGTTTCCACTTTTGATTTTCAGCGTCCGACGTGCCATCCGCGGAGAGTAATTTGAACGCTCGAGAGAGCTCAGATTACGTTTGCGTCTACCGTGCGGCCATTAGAACCACGCTTTTTCTTTTTTTTCGATTCAGTCATCATACGGTCGTTGGCGTATCAAGTTTTGTGCCGTTTGGAAAAAAATTAACCGAAATCCAACTGACATTCTAACCCTAATTTTACGGCATAATTATCGAAAATAATTGCTTTTCCGGCGCCGCCACCGTTTAATTTTAGCCATGATATTTTCTCGAATTCTGTATATGAATTAAAATTTAAATGTTTTTTTTTACTTAACCGTTTTTAAAATTCATCATAATTTGTGGATCCGTAGAAAAACCGCGCAACAGCAGAGCTCGTGACTCATAATCACGAGGTCGTCAGTTCGATCCGAGGTGAATTGTTCTTTTTTTTTATAAATAAAAATTTATGCTCTACCCGATCGACAAAAAAAATTAACATTAATTTTTATTCTATTTGTTAAATTTTTTTAATGTTCGGAGAACAATAGCATAATAGAAATAATCGCGCACGGCGAGCGACCGGTGGGCGTGGCCTACCGCGCTAACAGCCACTACCGAGCAGCGGCGCGCGGGTGGGGGAAGTCGCGCGACCGTGCGGGCCGCGGGATTTACTTGTCACGCAGGCGGCAGAGTGGGGGGTGAAAAATCCCGCCGAGGGACTTTTCTCGCCCGTCTGGCATCACTGGTATGATTTGTTGACACATGAATGTATATATCTGCACAACTAATTAAATATTTAGATAGCTCCCGCTCTTGTTCCTGAGTAAATACCTTATTGTGAGCCTTATATCCCATTTCTTGATTTTCATCGTTACCAGCCGCATCTCGTTTACGTACATATCTGTACAGGGAACAGTGGTTCAGTCAATTTTTTTCTGCCGCTGTTCTTAACGAAGATCCCGCTTTTACATCTTCATAGGCTTGTTTGTACGTTGATAAGTCGGCCCGACCATTCGTAGTTTTTCATCGTTACCAGCCGCATCTCGTTTACGTACATATCTGTACAGGGAACAGTGGTTCAGTCAATTTTTTTCTGCCGCTGTTCTTAACGAAGATCCCGCTTTTACATCTTCATAGGCTTGTTTGTACGTTGATAAGTCGGCCCGACCATTCGTAGTTTTTCTTCGGCGTACCCTTGGCATCTAAGGAACAAGAAAATTGAATATATAAACTGTTTCAACCGTACCCATGAATTATGTTTCAACTGTCCCCAACCCCCCCTCTAGGTATAAAATGGTTCATAGTAATAACGATAATGAATTTAAATAAAAACTAATCATACTGCGATATTCTACAAACTTCAATTAAAACGAAACATTACTCTCAATAATCTTACTTTAAACAAACTCTTAATAATTGCAAAAATTTAGGTACAAAAATACTCACTTTTCCGTCAAAAAACACAATGGGGCCTCCTATAGACAAATACAGCGCCCGAAGCGCGACGCTATAATAAAATTCGTGTTTCGACTTGTCGCCCGCTTCGTACTCCGTTTGTACCCTTGACCTCATCAAGCACTGATCACGAGATATTCGCTTTGTTTCAACCGTCCACCGTTTCAACCGTACCCAGTCTACCCTATATCATCAGTCTATATATCAAATTCAGGTAATTTCCATGTTTCTTGGTTGATTATTCACTTCTAAGCTTCCAATTTTCATGCTCAAATTGAGTGACTTTATTTTTTAATTTTTTTTCGTTAAGCATGATTTTTCCGAAATCATGCAGTATGAGTTAATGTTGCTTGATATGATCCATTATCATCACAACTTTCAGAGGAATCATGAAGTGTGCTTTAACTTCCATGCATAACAAGTATCATTAATTGTATGTGTAATGAGTTTTTTTTTATTCATAGAAATTAGTTATTCAGTAGTTAGCTTAGATTTGTGAACTCCTGTTTTTTCCAACCTGCCCAAAACACCATATGTGAAAAGAGTTCATTCGGATTTCAGATTTTGCTCCTTACCTTGCAATGCCATTTAGTGAAAATAGAGAGTTTCTTTGTAAGACAAATAATAACAAGGGAGATAGAAATATTTAATGAAGTGTAGTATATTTATATTGTATATGTTGTAGCGGATCGCTTGCGTCGGCCGCCCGCTGTCTCGGCGTTGTTTACGGTAAGAGTCGAGGTGACGTCACCCGCAAGTGCTCGAATTTCGGGTACCCGGCGGAGCGCGATGATTCCGTTCACTTGCGGGTTCATCTCTTACAATTGTTGCGGCTACCTGTCGGCGATTTCGACAGGTACGTGTTAGCGCTACGGTACCGGACATTTTCATGTAACTCTGCCCAGTCACCGGCGCGACCGAGTAGTAAGCGCATGTAGCTCTCACCGGCTTAAGTATCATTCTATATAATCGAGTTCCGAGAACTAAATGGAAGCTGAATATTACAACTCGGTCAAAGTGTTATAAAAAATAAATACAGGTATTCTCTATCTTACGAATTTTATTTATTTTATTTTGTTTTAATTTCTTGTTGGAGGAGTAAACATAACTGCCAATAATTCAGGCCACGTGGCCGTCCTAAATCAATTATTGTCTTTTATTTTACTAGGACAACCGGTGGCTGGGTTTGTGGCAGAGCCCACGTATAAAAAGTCAAATTGCAAAGCTAAGTATTCGCCAATGCAAGTATCCGTTCGTTCGCGAAAGGAGTCGTATTGACTCTCGGAAATTTATATGCGGGAGTTTAATCCCAGTAAAATTAATTAAGAAATATTAAAATTATAAGGAATGAATTATTGATGAATATTGTGAAATTATCATGAAAAGCGATTAATGAATGAATTAATGAATAATGTTAAGTTGCAATGAAAAGCGATTAATTAGCGAATTATGAATGAATATTGTTCAATTACGATTAGACGCGTTGAGTGAATGAAAATGATTTGCATACAATAGCGGCCATTTATTAAAAGTCGAGCATAATTAAGCAGACAACCTTCACCTCTTTTTTATTTTCATTTTAAACCTGGCAGCCACGGTACCATCACCCTTGGAGGGTCCTAAAAAATTAGACCGTACTTCGCCCAGAGCACAGATATCGTGATCAAAATAAATACAAAAATTACAATATAATAATTTTCATTTTTTGTGTTAAATTTCACCTTATTCAATGCTTAATTCAAATCCGAGAAGTATATATGGTTTTTTGTAACATGCAACCATCCAACCTGTTGTTTAGAGTGCACGGCGTTTTCAAAGTGCAGTGAGATTCGTTTACAATAGAATGTCAATCTTAAAATATAATCGCGCCAAGTACAAAAATCTTTTTTTCAATCGAATTCATTACTTGATTTCATAATTTTATGTCGAGTTTTCATTACTTTTTCTTCTAATGTAAATTTATTTTTTTTATCCTCAAACACAATTTTTTTTTTATAACAAATACATATATATCGTGTCGATATATATGTAAATTATGATAAGATGTACTCGACAATACATGCTGCCGATGTTTTCTGGTTATTTCACAATTTTTTGTACAAAATACATAGTATACCATTAATTTCAATTTTTTATACACTTTTTTGCGTATACAGAATGACACCAACGTAAATGTACTTATCTCTATTATTTTACCCGCAAGGGTTTTTTTGGGTCAACGTTTCTATAGAACAAGTTCGCGACTCCTCTAACTCCTCTCGGCATGAATGCACCGCAGCTGACCTCGCCTACTGGGATCAGATTAATAATAACGAAACTCAAAAACCGACCTGCTCATAGCTGCGACAACATCTCTATGCTTATTATTGAAAACCTCTCTAACAAAACTATTGTGCTATTATGTAAGATCGTAAACTCAGTTTTGAAATTCGAATATTTCTCAGCTGGTCGGAAGCTAGCACTGGTTATTCCTATTCTTAAACTAGGTAAACCTCCCGTCGGTACCAGTCAGCTACAGACCTATTAGTCTACTTCCTCCCTGTGCAAAAATCGCCGAAAATATTATTTTAGCCGGCCTTATCACTGTGCACAAAGCACTAAATCTCATTCCCAAGGAGCAGTTTGGTTTAAATGCAAAACATGCGACAACGCATCAATTAGTTAGGGTATCGTTTACATACAATCTAACTCCCTAAAAAATACGTCTTTGATCCTAATATTGCCCGATAGCGAAAAAGCGTTCGACTCAGTATAGCAGGACGGCTTAATACACAAATTGTTAATTGTGCTCAAATCGACGAATTCCTGTAAAAGTCTCGATGACAACCTTCGCTGAGCACGATATTGTAGTTGAAGTGACTCAAGGCTCCGTATTATCACCCTTCTCATTCAACATCTATATAGCCTCGGTCTTCGAGGATATTTTGACTTTACCTCAAAACCACGTTGCTGGATGCGGATGACCTAGGACAGGTGGTCTCTTTTTGTAAACATCATGTAACGACAATCTTGTGTGATTCCGATAATAAATGTTTTTCTGATTATAATTCTGAGATAACCGAATGGTCTAAGGGATCTGCCTTGCAACCACGAGAACCGGGATGAGCATCAGTTTAAATGTAAAATCATGATTTCTCTCTCTGAAACAACACAACAAAGAAAAAGTAGGATTTATGTGCGTTTTCCTTTATTTCGCAAAAATTACCATCGAATAAAGGCAACAACAGATATTTTTTGTAATAGTCGAAAAAAGCATCAATTTAATTTGAAAATAAATTACAAATTCCTCATCGTGAGAGCAGCATGCAGGTTGCTTGAAGTTATGGAGCATAGCTGTCGTTTGTCTTTGTTTTCAACAGAAGTTGAATTAAAAGAAATATAAGCACCATACGATAATACGTAGTCGAAACATATGCATGTAGTTTATTCACGATAATTGTGAAACTCAATGCACGATAATGCCGACGAGTTTTCAGTAAAAGATCGCGGATAGTACAATGGTTCCTTGTTTTCTCAATTCGTGCATTAGTACTTTTAAAAGCCCTCGTAGAACCTTAGCTGCGCGAACGAAACTTTGAGTGTAACTTCGCTTAGATCTATTTGAGATTTGACAGGCCTATACCGCGCCTCGACTTTTTTTCCGAGTCGATATCGATTTCTTGCGTTTTCTGTAATTCTGAGTGATTCTTTCCAACTTTTAAAAACCGAAGAATTAACCAAAGAGTATGCCTACAACGGATGCCCAAATATCTCTCGGACGTGTCCTGAGCTAAGATTGCTTCGTTTCCCTATGGACGAGAAAACATAAGCGTAAATATACTTAGAAATATCCGTTTAGATTAATGACATCTTTATCAGGATATGGTTTCAAAAAGTTCAACGATATATCGATATATCCCTAAATAGCTCTCTAACTATTTCGCGAGGACTGTTTTCGATGAAGTTTGAACAAATGTTTGCAATAATATCGATCGATCGACCGCGTAATTTAAATATGACAAGTGTAAGTAATAATTGACAATATCGAGTGAGCGATTGCACTAGCATGAACAGAAAAAATGACAGGCATCGATTCTACCATGTGACAGGACATTATTTTTACGTCATATCGACGTCGGAACCACGAATCGACTCCTCGACAAATCGCGCTTTAGAATTTAAGTTGAGATTTTTCGACTGTCCACGATTTGTCAAAACAGATCATCGACCAATCAGGGCGAAGGGACACGTCGAAGCGTGCTCTGCGTAACGCGCATCGTCGCGCTATCGAGCGACGATCGACACTCGCTCGCCGACCTTTATAACGAGCAGTCAAAGAAAACCCTCGAGGAGTCGCGCGCATTTTATCGACTATTGATATATCGAAATAATTGTGACCTATATTGTCTAATATTGCCTATATTCTGACGATTATTGTCTATTTTGACTGTTAACCGTCGGAATTCAAGAAAGAATTAATTCGAAAATCCTGTCGAGCAAACTGAGTGGATTGTCAAATAAAGCAGCAATTGTGGGTAAAAATTTCACCTTGGATTCTTTGCTATCGCTCGCCCTTACAATTTTCTTTGGGTCCTCCAGCGGAACCCCATGCACTCCGCAGTTAGCCAAGATTCCATTTGTCAACATTATCGTTGCTAATTACGATAAATTAGCTGGCGCCCAATGCAGTTTTATATTTAATTAATTCGTCAACCTAGAGCCCCGGCAGCCATTGACCCCGGCCGCGCCGGGTGGAATATCTTAAAGAATAGTAAAAAAAAAGATATTCGGTCTCAACTATTTACTTCAAGATTTTTTTTGCTTGAAAATTTTATTCTATCTATATTCTGTTGTACTAGCTCCTAGCAATTTCAACAGCCGCCGTTTCATCGAAAAACCAACCGGGAGGTTTTCTTGCACAAAAAAGCCTTGAAATCCCAAATAACAGAAATTAATATTCGATCGTTTTTTCGGTAGTCGATGCATGTAAACTGTGAAGATAGCTGTTTATAATATTTATTCTCGTCTGTCTTTCGGTAAATGGTTGCTTTGACGTCGTAATGATTTAATATTTTTATTTTCAGGTGATTTCAATTGAAATATAAGGATTGCTATTAATGTCAAATATTGACGAATATAAATTATAACTAGACAACTCATAAAACAAACACTCAAAACATATAATTCAATCCGTATTATTTTTCTTTTACAAAATAATATAAATGTCTTATTTTTGCCTAAGAAATACATTTTCATATATTTCTCATCACGTATATATGTGCTGGATTAGACATTAAATACACAAATCCTTATATTCAAACACATTCATTCAATATATACATTTTACATTAATAATTTTCTTTGCAATGATTATACATTTCGTTATCTAAAAATATCTCTATGATTTAGAAGATTTGTTTGCCAAGAGAAACACCAAGATATAGTCATAAATTTTCCATCTTATATTGTGCAAAACTGTAACTGTGTAAAATTGTAAAACATACTTAAAAGTAATAAAAATAATATTGTGAGAAAAATTTGAATTAACAATAATAAGTCAAATTTTTTTTTTGCGATGTTTGCGATGTATCGCACATGATCGCACGTCATTATTGACATTGACATATGTTGACAATTCTTATAATTATTTTACGAATTTTGTTTTTCGATTCGTGTGCTTCCATTTTTTTAATTCCAGCTATGGGGGTTTGTTAATCGTTTTCTATTTTCTTTAATCTTCGACTGCAAAATATTTTATTAATCAATAATAAAAATACTGTATCTATATATATGAATGTTAAACATTATATACTTGACATGCTGTACCAATTTTTAATTGATTTCATGACTTTTTGTACCGACGCACAGCTTATTGCTCAAATTCCTGACACTGTTATATTTCAAGGAGATCGGATACCACGGACGTAAATGTACTTGTCTCAATGTTTTGCTCATAGTGTTTTTTGGGGGTACTGAATAACAATCAAATAGAAATGCAAATAGTAAACAAAAGAAACAATTACGTATGGGCTATTTAGGCGAACAAGGGTAATACTTCGAATTAGACTTTTCACTTTTGATTAGTCTTTGTTTTTGGCTTGGATCTAGACAGTCTATGCTCACTTGTAACTAATAGTTCTTTCTTTATTTTTTATTTTTTGCTTGTACACTAGTCCTTTTTTTCACTTCGGACTGTCAGATCGGACAAACATTGCGAACCGCCCTTTTGAATGTACCGCTCTAAGTTCGCACATACATGACTCTTATGACGGTGTCTGGTCTCGGAAAGAGCTCGATAATTCAACCGAGAACCCCGTGAAGTGGCGACCCGTTGTCTTCCTTGAGAATAAGAGGGTGTTTAACTTAACGTTCGCGTCGTCTTTGCTCCATTTAGTTCATTTCTGGAGCTTCTGAAGATACTCGTTTTGCCATCGTCGCTAAAAATACTGGCGCAGTTTTTGGAGATATTCCCATCAGGACAAGTAGTTTTCTGTAATGTCCTGGAAATCGTGATGTACAGGTTACACAAGTGGATATCCAATAAGGAGATGAGCGGACTTCAAGACCAAAAGATCAGAGGATCACAGGACCAAGATATCAGAAGGATCACAGAACCAAGAGATCAGAAGAATCATTGGACGAGGGGCTCAAAGTTCGGAAATTCAAAATTGCCTCAATGTCTCTCAAATGCGTGCTATATTCTTTGTAAGTCTGGGTCAAGCCTCGTGTCATCACATAAAGATGCTTATTGACCACTTTCACCGCCGATTCCCATAGACCGCTCAAATTTGGGATTCTAGGAAGAATATAGAATAAATTCGCGAGATTAGTCTCGATATCGGTTTTCTCATTTTCTAGAAATTCATAAATTTCCTTCAGCTCGTCCGCAGCGTCCACGAAGTTTGTTGCGCTGTCCGAAAAGAATTGCGAACACATACCTCAGCTTTCAGTAAATCAGCGCAATTCTGCCAAGAAGGCTGCGGTGGTAAGTTCCATTACCAATTCGAGGTGGACAGCTTTAGTTCTGAGGCACGTAAAAACTGAAATGTAACCCTTAGATATGTGTTGTCCAAGTTGTCGATTTTCACGAATTTACAGCGGACTAGCATAATCGATGCCCGTTGTTACAAATGGACTGTGACGTGATTTTTTGCTACGCCACCTGCGCGAAGTATAAACGGCGAGGAGTGTCGGATTTACGGCACTTGGGTCGGTGCCAGTGATGCCAGACGGGCGAGAAAAGTCCCTCGGCGGGATTTTTCACCCCCCACTCTGCCGCCTGCGGGACAAGTAAATCCCGCGGCCCACACGGTCGCGCGACTTCCCCCACCCGCGCTGCTCGGTAGTGGCTGTTAGCGCGGTAGGCCACGCCCACCGGTCGCTCGCCGTGCGCTATTATTTCTATTATGCTATTGTTCTCCGAACATTAAAAAAATTTAACAAATAGAATAAAAATTAATGTTTATTTCTTTTATCGATCCGGTTAAGCATAAATTTTTATTTATAAAAAAAAAAGAACAATTCACCTCGGAGCGAACTGACGACCTCATGATTATGAGTCACGAGCTCTGCTGTTGCGCTGTTTTTCTGAGAATCCACAAATTATGATATGAATTAAAAAAAGTTTTAAGTAAAATAAATATTTAAGTTTTAATTCATATACAGAATTCGAGAAAATATCATGGCCAAAATTGAACGGTGGCGTCGCCGGAAAAGAAATTATTTTCGATAATTATGCCGTAAAATTAGGGTTTAGAATTTCAGTTGGATTTCGGTTAATTTTTTTTTTTCTTGCAGATCATGACATTCCGCAAATTTTGGTTATTCAGAGACCTCAATAGAACGAATCATTCCCAAGATAAAGCTACTTGAGTAAAAAATTGGAAAACATTAATATCTCGCGAATTGATGTTTTTTCAGTTTTTTTCTCAAGTAGCTACATCTTGAAAACGATTCTTAGTATTGAGATCTCTGAATAACCGAAATTTGCGGAATGTCATGAACTGCAAGAAAAAAAAATTCACCGAAATCCAACAGACATTCTAAACCCAAATTTTACGGCATAATTATCGAAAATATTTTTTTTTTTCGGGCGAGGCCACCGTTCAATTTTAGCCATGAAATTTTCTCGAATTCTGTATATGAATTAAAACCTTCAACAATTTTTTTACTTCAAACTTTTTTTAATTCATATATTGAACATTCAATAAGCCATACATTTGTGAATCCTCATAAGAAGACCGTTAACGAAGCGGCAGACCTTGTGACTCGTAATCATGAGGTTGTCTGTTCGATCCGCGGGGAATAATTCTTTTTTTTATAAAAAAAATTATGCTGTACCCGATCGATAAAAAAAATAAACATTAATTTTTATTCTATTTGTTACATTATTTAATGTTCAGAGAACAATAGCATATGAAAAATAATAGCGCACACCGAACGACCGGTAGGCGTGGCCTACCGCTACAAGTCCGTGCCTGCTACCACGGCGCGCGGGAGAGGGAAGCCGCCGGGTGGGGGTAGCCGAGGGACTTTTCTGCGGGAGCGCCTGGCATCACTGATCGGTGCACGTTCTCTTTTACCAACTGCGGGTCAACAGCGGAGTCGCTCTCTATTTTTGCTCTCTACGTTACCATCGTTACAGGTACCTTGCCATCGGAAATTTAAACGTTTTTATTAGCAAATAAATAATTTCTTTAAATTTAGTATTGTTTTGACCGCTCTGTTCCCCATTTCCTGAGTCTCACCCCGCTACATATTATCACCGAGGGACTACCCATCCGCCTGCATACCGCTATCTCACACCCACGCACTCTTCGACCGCCCGTACCGTTACTTATCGCTTTCTGACGTTTCCGACGTTCCCTTACACCGAGAGACTTCGAGTTGATTTTTGGATATGGTTTTGAGTTTTGGATTATGGCTCGGAACTCCAGTTTTGGATTTTTGGAATTCTGTTAATCAGAATCGCAGGCGGGCACCAAACAACCGTGCCCGTGGATTATGGATGCCCGGGGAGCGCGCTGGAAAATGGGCCGACATATAACTGTGCCACCTGCCTCCCTACGACTTCCCAGCCCGGCGCTGGACCATCCCCTGGAGCTTGGACTGTCGCGGTCCGGCCAACCCGGCGCTCCACGAAGAAAGGGCCTAGGAGCACCAGTGGAAAGAGTTAATTGCAGTGTTGCGCTTTTTGTTGTGGGTCAATACCGCCGATGCATCGTGGCCACGAATTCCGGCGTGAGGGACTCCGCACTCTTCCACCGGGGCCACCGGATCCGAGGGGAAGACACCCACACTCCAGTTTTAATTTTGCTGCAGAAGAAATTTGAGGGAAACGACGATATCAACGGTACGGGCCACTACGTCATCGTAAATGTAACGGACAACTCAAGCCATCGTTTAAAAGGCGCGCCAGTGCGCTAGACTCGCAGTGCGCCGCCGCAACTCCCGAAGATCGTGGGAGCCACACTCTCCACCTGAGCGCGTGCATGAGTTGTAGCCGGCGAGCGGGCGAAGTAGGGAGATCGATCGACGGCCCACGAGGGATCGCAAAAATTCGCTCTTTGCTGCTAACCACGTGCAAGTGTACATCGCAAGTTTTTGGAGATAAGGACTTCGACTAGACCACCCGTATTGAGGATATCGCGACCATCGTCGGGACGAAGGAGATTCCGGTGAGACTCAGCCCACCCTCTACTACTGTGAGTCGAGCAGTCTTGTAGGAGTTAGTGATTCTGCCCCGTGAGTAAGTTTTGCTTTTTGTTTTATTGAAGTTTAGTTTTAAGATTTTTGAGAGTTTAAGAATTTTGCGTGGAGTTACTCACAGAGGACTCGGATCACTTGCTTCCCCGGCGGCGTGCCGGGAATAATGATCGCCCGACAATTAATTGGTCGTAAAGTTTGATTAGCTTCTGTTCTGATTTATTTTGTTCCGAGTTTTGCGTTAAGTTAATGGTTAAAGATATTGGTTTAATCGCGTTTGCATTTGACTGAGTTAATTCTGCTAACTTCTCGCTGTTAAGATTCAATATTTTGAGTTACGTTATCTTTCCGATCGTTTAGATATTGTAGTAGTTTGGCTCTCTGAAATTTTGTTAATTTTGTGTCAGTGCGCCGTAATATTGCATGCACGTAAATTTCATATGCCTAGTTTTCTCTCTTGTGCTCATTTGCCGTTGGGTTACTCGCCGAAGGTCGCGTGGACCGGCGCGTTGTTTACATCTCGCGCGTATTGTTCGGCTCACGCTACCTTCCCTACGCTACCTTACTATCTTTGTCTGAGCTGCCCGAACATTCACAGTTTAGTATTATCGTAAATTTCCTGTATATTTAATTCTGTGATATTATGAATATTGCTGTCATTGATGCTACCTACAGTATGCTACCTATACGACCCATTATGATTTTTGACTCTTGCGTTTTATCGGTTACCTTCAATTTATGAGTATATTATTACTATTCTGTTATTTTATTTTTTTCTTTGTATTGCGGTAGCTCTAATTTCAGGACTCGAGATTTATCTGTTGCCCCTTCTTCAGATTTTTGCCGATCCTCCGTGCGAAAGATTATTGGCTAATTTTGATTGTTGATTTACCCATTTTGATTTGCGTAAATTATTAGGTCTGCTCATGTTTTTCTTCTCCGCACTCGCTCTTGTATCTAAGCTACCTCCGATAGTTTATTATGATTATGTTCCGCGATTCTTTAACTACTATTTGTTTTAAGCTACCTTTTGGTCTGCGGCTATTATTTGAATTATAATTACGCTACCTATTGCTTGAGTCGCCGCTTCAAGTTAATGCTACCTTAAAGTTCGCGTGATTAATTTGATTCTTTTGGTTTCTTTTATTTATTTATTTTATATAGAGTCCTCGTAGTATTATGCTCATTCTTGTCCACCATCGTAAATGCGCTTTGACCTAGTCAAGTGACGCCCGGGAACTGGTTAATAATCCAAATAATTCCTTTAATATTCTAATTTCGTCGCCTCATCATTTCGTCCAGTCCCTCTACCATATGTCAGCTCGCGGAGCCTGAGCTAGTCGTGTGCCTTGTGGCTTCTCACCGCGTCCTCGCGCGACCCTGCTTCTGATTCCACCTCATTGGCGACAATATAAGTGGATGAAAATCGGCGGTACCTCGGTACCTGGCGTCCAGCCATCCGTGAGGTGGATCCACGAATCATATTGAGTTTTGTATTATTAACATATTTGATGTTGAATTTTAAGCGGTTTAGTTGGGGAGTTTGATTTCGAGTTGCGGATCGTGTCGAGGGGTGGGGGCCGGGGTTGTGAGTCCCGCCAGGGAAATTCCTCACAGGACATAAGAAGCCACAAATGCGGTTCACTGGGAAGTCGCCCATTTTTACATCTGGTAATTTGGGACGGCACTGGTAATATGGTAGAGACACCTTTACTGCCTTTCTCGCTTCTCGTAGATCACTCACGAGCCGAAATTTGTGTCGCACTAAATTCAATAGCTGCGTCGGTAGGGAGGGATGCAGGTGCAGGTGCTCGTCATTCATTATCAAATTTGTGACCAAGTGTGTTGCGGGAAATATTATTTGGTGCTTTTCAGTGTCAAATTACCAGAGTTCCGAAGTCGGCCGCCGACTCGCAGCAAACCGTCTCTGCTCAGGATTGGATCAAGCAAGCGAAGTGGACCCTTACGATTTACTTTGTTATTCCTTTCGAGGTCATCAATCTCTTGTGGTAATACTTCGCGCTGTCATATGTAACCTGACAATGGCGTCCTCCGCTTTTTCTAAATCGTCGACTGTGAATGCGCGATCCTTAGCGTGACTTCGCGTGCTGTTTCTCCATCGAAAGTAATAAGCAATTACTCTCTTCAGCTTGCAGTAGGAGAAGAACTTCTCGAGGATGCTTGATGGTGTGGTTGCCGTCAGCATCGCAGCTTCGGGTTTCAATTCTGGTAGCGCGGTGCCCGATATTCGCATAGCTTTCGGCCACGTCTTTTGATTTGTGATCGATGATGGTCCATACCACCACAGCTGGTCGTTGATCAATCGTTCGATCGCGATTTCTCGTGCCAGCATGTCTGCAGAGTGTACATACATGGTACCATATCGCTTCCGGGATGAGGGTTTGAATTTTCGAGATCCGGTTAGCTATGAAGGATTTTACCACATTTTGCTGAGGTTTCAGCCAACCAAGCACTATGGTGCTGTAGCTCGACAATTTGACGTCGTTGATGGATTTTCCGTAAGCCATTTTTACCGTCGCATATATTTTATCGAGTAACAGAGCGGCTTCCAGTTCCAACCGCAGCATAGAAATTATCTTCCGTCATGCAATCTTAGATTTTGAACAGATTAGGTGGGAGTGCACCGTGCCGTTGCCGTCAACACTTACTACGTAGATGCAGGCTCCAAAAGCCTTTTCCAACGCATCGTCGAATTCAAAGAGGCCGAACCTTCTGATGGATTGCCTGGTGTGACGTTTCTTTCGATGCCCAGTTCGTTGATTCGAGATACGGAAGAGTTCTCCCATGCGGCACACCTTTCTTCGGGGAGGCTGTGGTCCCAATCGATTTCTAGTAGCTATAATTACTGTATGATGATTTTCCCGATTATTAGTACCGATGCTAATAATCCCAAAGGATCAAAGACTTGAACTATTTTCGAAAGAATGATGCCCTTCGTGACATTAGCACTTTCTTCGATCTTGAAGCGATTCTGCAAACAGTCTTCTTTGGCGTTTCATAACAATTCCAAGTTTTTGCAAACAACATCCTTATCCAGAATGAGCATGTTATCAGTCTTACTTGCTTCAGTGAGATGTTCCAGTATTCTCGCGTCGTTCGCTCTCCTTTTCAGAGCTGGAACCCTCCTCTTTATAACAACTCAGACAATTGCTTTTGCAGCTGAACGATATCGTTCATTGTGTGAGCTCCAGTTAGAACGTCGTCCATGTAATAGTCCTCGTTAATGACCTTTGCGGCTTTTTCCAAATCTTGATTTTCTCCCGCCAACTCCCTGAGACACCGTATGGCCAGAAAGCGGGTACATGTCGTGCCATAAGTCACCGTGTCCAGGTACAATTGGACAATTTCCCGCGGGCTTCTATGCCACAAGATGCGTTGCAACGAGCGATCTCGCGCGTCTACGACAATCCGTCGGTACATAGTGGCTACGTCGGCTATCATCACATACTCATGAGTTCTAAGTCTTAAGATTATATCGATCAAGTCTCGGTGTAAATTCGGTCCCGAAAGGAGCTTGTCGCTTAGCGATGTCCCGAGTGTCGTTTTAGCTGTTGCATCAGACAAGATGCGGAGTTTTCTGGTAACGTTATCTGATCGCAGTGCGGCCTGGTGCGGGAGCACATAGCTTTCTGATTCTTGCGTTTCATTCCCCTTCGATAAGGACATGTGATTTTGTTGCAAGTAGTCGTCTATGAAGGTGACGTACGTTGCTTTCATCTTAGCGTCTCGCGCGTATCTGATTCGAGCGACAGGAAACGTCGGAGTGCCGGCTCATACGAGTCTCCGGAAGCAAAGTTTTTTCAGCAGCAACAACAGCTGCAGCAGCAGAAACAACAGCAGCAACAACCGCTGCAGCAGCTGCAACAACAGTCACTGCCGCCGCAGCAGCAGCAGCAACAACAGCTGCAGCAGCAGCAACTACAGTCGTTGACGTTGCTTCCCCTGTCCTACCAAGCTGCATTTCCGCCGCTATGTGCCGGAAATTGTATTGAATCGCGGCAGATAATTGATGCATTCCATGAAGCACACCTGAATCC
This sequence comes from Clistopyga incitator, assembly GCA_947507545.1. Taxonomy (NCBI): domain Eukaryota; kingdom Metazoa; phylum Arthropoda; class Insecta; order Hymenoptera; family Ichneumonidae; genus Clistopyga; species Clistopyga incitator. Next base: position 1,992,408 of record OX382189.1, read on the forward strand.
TGACCAAATGAAGTTGCTCAAGGTTCAGGTGTGCTTCTATAACAGCAGCATCTTGGTAGGACAGCTGCTAGCTCGAGTGCAGGAGTTGGAAAATGCCGCGCGAGAGACACGATTAACTGCTGACCGCAAACGTAATGCGGCCCAACTCCAGCGATTCGAGAAGCGGAAGCAACGTCAACAGCAATATCAAGTGCCTTAAAAAAAAAAAAAAATGAATATGTTCTTAAAATAATGAATAAAGGTAAATTAAAGCATAACCTTGTTAGTGTTTCATTGTCATGTCACAGCTGATAGAGTAATTTATAGTAGGCATCCTTCAAGCCGATATCATGATCAGTAAACGACAGTAGACACCAGGAAGTTTGCGCTTCGGTTTATTCTTGTAATGAAGATTACATCACCTATAATAATATAAGCAATCATTTATTTTCAATCACCTTCGATATTATACCAATTAACGGTCCTACCAACGTTGGTTTTGCAATATTTTGTTTCATTACAATTTTTTAGACGTACCTTGCTTACATCGTTTGGCATGATTTTAAATCTCAATGGTAGTTTTGGACGTAGTTATCTGGACGAAAGTGATCATGGAGAGAGAGACAGAAAGATACGGATATTTCGTGATTTGGGACTATGTCCTCTGAGCACACCTTACAACAAAAAGGTGCCACCACTTTTCACCACAGCCCAAAATTTTTGAAATCTATTTTCTTCCAAAATACCCGGTAGACAAAGGTCATATTTTGGTATAATGTGCGAAAGTATTGCAGAATTTGGGTTTTTCGATACTCAAAGCCGTGTGTACAGGATAATCGAAACCAAAAAGGTGCGAGAAAGATAGCGCTATGCTGCGAGAAAGACAGCCCTATAGGCGTTTAACATTGGGCGAAGAAATTTGCACCGGTGTGTCATTGAGCGTTAAAACAAACCAATGTTCAACTTTGGCCACAGGTTAACCCTGCAAAGGGTTAATAATAAGCTAAAATACTATGTTTCGACGCTAGGTTTTCTAAGCATTATTCGGCAAAGCTCTATCGTTAGTGACCCTTTTTAGTTCTAATAAAACCTGCCCTATCTAACTCTTTTACGTTGTACTACCACAACGCGTGTAGAAGTTCATTTCTATTGTTCCCAATAGTTGACATGCACACATTCATTAGACTTTTGTCTGTGTCTATTCGTATGACGTTGTTTAAGCATGTTCTATTGCCTACATTATTGACACTTTTAAGTGCCAATGAGAAACCCACACACACTAACCCATTTATACGGGTGTATAAGTCCATTTCTATTGTTCCCAATAGTCGCCATGCGCGCATTCGTTCATCTTTTATCAGTGACTATTCACATGACCTTGTTTACCGATGTTCAAATGCCTAAGATATTGGCACTTTAGAGTGCCAATGAGAAACCCACCCACACTAACCCACTTATACAGGTGTATAAGTCCATTTCTATTGTTCTCAATAGTTGACACGCACGCTGACGTCTAAGTTTTGTTGATATGTCGATGGACATGATTTTCCACCTATGGTATTTCAACTGTAGGAAATTGGATGAGCTCATGAGATCTTAAGATCGTGACTAAATGCCAACGCATTATAAAGGCATCGCGAAAATAAGTTCGCATTGCAGGGTCATCACCTAATGCAATAGTAGTTGCAAACGCGATAGCGTAAATTCCACAACTGTAACCGTCCGGCTGTTTTGTAACAGGTTGAGGACCTTTGGCAGCAATATGAGGAAAACGTTTTGTAATATAACTCTTTTCCTCTTCGCTTAGTAGTTCGTATTCAGAACGGACAAGACTGTCGTACAAGAAAAGCGTAGGGTCGTCATAATAAATACAGCACCAGTGCCGGGACTTGTTCCCACCTATGATTTGCAAATCTCTTTCGCCAGATACGCAAGCCTCAATGAACGCCTGATATTCACTATAACAAGCAGGATAACAATGAACGGAGGTAGCCTCTGTCAAAATATTTGTAAATAAATAGATGCACGTATCTGTTAAAAATGAATTTGGTAGTAGTACATGTGCAATGACTTTATCTACTGAAATATCTTTTCGCAATATTTCAATCAATTCCCGATTTTTATGAGAATATCCTATATCACCACTATCGATAGTAACCCAATTTCCAGGTACGTTACTTCCACAATTTTCTTTGGAAGTGTTCGTTGAGGCCTCTTTGCCTTCAGCAGAAACTGTAACAACGCGTGTCGATGGTAATAAAGTTTCTGCCTTTGGAAGGGATAAGGCTTCTTCACTCAGTTTGCGTCTCCTATTATTTTTTCGACGCGAAGCTTCTTCCCGAGCTTGTAATATGTAGTCAGGGTCGCGTAATAGCATATTACGTTTCCGACGGCTGTCAATAATCTCCGGCAGTAAACAATCAAGGTAAAATCGACATAAATGTAATTCCATTTTTGTCTTCTAAAACGTATCGTCGAAACGACGGTAATCAGTTTGACATCGACAGATGTCCACGTTGGAAATATGCAGTACTGCCGCATAGTGATGTACAATTGACCCTGAACCTGATAAAAATAGGCATGGTTTTTGTTTAATTCATGTTTCTTTTTATCAAAGATACTACGAAGATTAGGTTTTCGTTGAATAGCGCCTATCACACTACAATCTTTCGCCGAAAATGGACATTTTATTTCGACGATGCCGTCATCATCGATAAGTCCATCGGGAGACGCTCCTAAATATGGAATTAGCGGATCAATGAATAAACCGTAGGGAACAATTTCTGTTTCGATCTTCAATTCAACCGCTCGCCGAGCGGCGTCCTCATTTTCGAGGCCATACCGCGTTGCCTCTGTTTCGAGAACCTTTGGATAACGGATACTAGTAACCAAATTTGCGCACGACGTCGTCGACAGCTTACGGCATATTGGCCCGATCTTTGATGCCGTAATCATTTCTGTACGCAGCTGATGCCAAAGATCAGATTTACTTTGCGAAACAGTGTCTCGTTCAATCTTTCCCCGATTACTTTGATGACACCGCAACTTTGTAATGTGTTTCTCCGCAAGAACATCGAAAAACGGTTGTTCTATATCAGGCTTCATTGCTGAAGGCCCGTAATCTTTATCGGTACCCTTTGATCTTCGAGATTTATGACCTTTCGAAACCTTACACCGTCTATTATGTATATTTCGTATACGTCGTTGTCCTTCTAGTCTTTTTACTAAAGCAACACTTCCTTTGTTCTTATGGCGGTAAAGTTTAGACAACACGGACTGCGTGTTGTGTTGTACGAAAGCACCGTAACATCTCATTTCATATGAGTTTTTAGCGCAATGATTAATCCGCTTGCCCGAATTCAATTTATTTACTATTGAATTACAAGCTTCTATAACATTATTCGTGACACATCTCAAGAGACTTTTAGCGTGGCAACTTAAATACTGTATTGCTTCTGACACAGCGGGATATATGTCTGTTGCATACAGCGTCTCCACTATATTCATTTCTTCGGCATCCGGCTCGCAAACGAATGGAAGATTACTGCAATTCTCATGGTCCCCGAAAACATAATGGAATATTATTAAAATATCCTTGAAGAGCTGCGAAGCTTTTTCGGTTTCCGATGAATTCTCAGTGTTGCGCAAATCTCTTGCGTGTTCTACTAACTTACGAATCTTCAAACCGCTGGAATGGACGGATTGCCGAAGTTGAGTTACGATCAGTGTTCCTTTTTCCGGAAGATTAGCCAGTTTCACTTTTGAGACAAACAACCGTCGGCAACAACAGTGATATATGGAACACCGTTAACAATATGGCCCTTTTCAATGGCTAGTTTATTTTCCAAGGATGCAGCTCGTTGACTTTCAGCTTCCGCGATTTCATGGAAGTCAGTATAAAGACTATCGCGATATTTGCGATAGGTTTTAGCTGTCATGGACGGCACAGATACAGCAGCAAGCGTTTCCTCTAACGTACTGTATCCTGTCCCAGCAGTTATCGTACTGGTTACGGCACCTTCGTTAATGCCGACACACTCTTTGTCGTCTGGATCGGTCCAAGTATCGAAAGAATAATTACACATTACACATTGAAATGTTAACTTTGTTCGCATGCCGCGGTCAAGAGTGTTTATCAAGTTCAGATCACTGAAAGGGCACTGCAATGCAGGGTGATGATTATCAAACTTCTCATGAAGTTGATCTAAAAAAAAGCTAACATCAACGACGCGTCGACCCTCAACTTTCACCTCTTTCAGTTGACCATTGTCGACAGATTCCTTGTCGATTACTAACTGATGATTTTCAACATCATCATGTTATTGCAATATCTGATCAATCTCCAAGGACAGCAAGTTATCGACAGTGCTCTTCTCATTATCTGAAATTGTTGATTTTTCAGGTGCAATACGTTTGACCTGGATTTCATTCTCATGTAAGACTATATCTGAATTGTCAAATACAATTCTGTACAAATCTACATGTGGCGAACTTGAATTATTCATTCGCACGTACGAAAAAGGTTTTGTATTCGTGATTTTAACATCACGTGCCTTCGACGCACAAACGTCTACCAGCGAAATATTACTTACGATAGTGTGCTTATTATCTCGACTTAAATCGGTATTTGGAAAAACGGTGTTTTTCGCATGCACGTACCTTGGGCGTACGGTGTTCGTGATTACTACATCACGTACCTTCGACGCACGAACGTCTACCGGCGAAATATTACTAACGCTAGTTTGCTTATGACTTAAATTTAAATTTGTATTCGGAAAAACGGTGTTTTCCACATGCACGTACCTTGGGCGTACGGTGTCCGTAGTTACTACACCACGTGTCTTCGACGCACGAACGTCAACCGGCGAAATATCACTAACAATAGTTTGCTTATGACTTAGATTTAAATTTGTATTCGAAAAATCGGTGTTTTCCGCATACACTTACCTCGAGGGTGCGGTGTTCGTGGTTACTACAACACATGCCTTCGACGCACAAACGTCTACCGGCGAAGGATTGCTTTCGCTACTTTGCTCTAGCCTTACATCTACATTCGGAAAGCGTAACTTTTCCGCTTCTACGTACCTTACTTGGTCGGATTCGTGCGTGACATCACGATCAATCTGCGATGATGGCGCATCTATCGTACATCCAGGACTTTCAGGGCCATTGCTCTTACAAGTGCCAGTTTTGGATCGTCTGAAAATTAAAAAGGAACATAGGTCGCACGACACGCATACATAATGATAATGGTCAGAGATGGGCACATTTGAATGTAGAAATATTTAATTACAATAAGATTTTTCACTCGGTATTTATTTTTGCTTATAATTATGAGTGGTTTTTCATTCATTATCTTTTTAGATCGTTGAGTGAGTGATCGTTGAGTGAGAATCCCCAATAATTGGGGATTCCCACTTATTAATTAAATTTGAAATGAATTATGAGTGGAAAAAAAACATTATTTATAACTGAAAGGATAATGAACGAAAAACCACTCATTATTTATACCTAAAAAGATATTGAATGAAAAATAACTTATTATTGAAGGCAAAAATAAATCCCTAGTAACAACGGACGTGCACAAGATTGTACTTACAAAGAAGCGTATGATCCTTTTCTTGACGATGCTTGACGTCTGTTATAACGATTGCCCATGCACGGTATAAGTTTTCACCGAACAGAATGTTTCCCACTTCAATACACAATAATAAGCAGATAATCTACTTGATCACAATTTGATACATTCACCACAAAACGCAACGCGAGTTGCTCAAACACACAGGACGTGCCTCAATGGTTGCCAATATAGCGGCCGCAACCTCAGACCGAAACCTTAGGGCGGACCCTCGCGGCGGCTTAAAAAATCGAGTATTTCTAACACTGTTCCATTGTAAATAATCTTAAATCAATGGAGAAACCTACTTTCAAATATGTTAAGAGGCAGTGGTACTTCCCCCACCACTTCAAAATATTTTGAAACCTATTTTCTGGCAAAATACTCGACAGAAATATCTCAAATTTTGATATAATGTGCAGAAGTATTGCAGAAATGGGCTAAGTTTCGGACTTATTGATATTGAATGCCATTTACTTAGGAGAATCGATAAACCAAAAAATGGGTTATCACTGAGCGTTAATAGTAGTTGAACGAAAACCTATAGATGGCACCATCGTAGTACAAATGATGAGTACATAGTCCGATCAGTCCTTTAACGAATAAAAAACGAAATGTTAAGCTTTGTTTCATTAAAAAAGATGGACATATAGCGAAGAAAACAGTGTTTAAATATCGCATTTATTCTTTCATGTACGGGCTGTGGACTGGCTAACGATCCGAGAGATGGCGGCAGCGTCAATGGTCCTATGGGTATTTGTGTCCCAAAATAGAAATAAATATAGTTACGAAGAAGTAGCAAATAACTGAACTTTATTTAAACTACAAAAATCTCGAACACTATAAAAACTTGAACTCTCGTGTAACAAAGGATAGAATAGAATGTAATAGGAACAAAGAAGAGTCGCCACAGCTTTGGTGGTCATAAACCGCCTTTTTTCTTGCGCATGCGCTCCATGAGAACGCTCTTGGCGTTCGACGCGCTGCAGGCGGCCGATAGCGGCGTCTGTGAGCCTAAGCCGCCACAGTCCTGCGGCTACCCGTACGTTTAAATACAGATGCAATGTCAAAAAACGGTTTTCTTAGCTGTTTTTGCATCGGTTTGAATGAAAAAAAGCTTCCCATGAAAATATCAGCCCATGCACAAACCAAAAACGAACTTGTTAAATTTTGTTTCATAGAAATCGATGCAAAAACAGCAAAGTAAACAGCTTTTAAATATTGCATCTGTAGTTGCCCATATGGGTAGCCGCCGTGCCACTTACGCTAACGCCATCTCTCGGATCGTTAGCCAGTTCATAGCTCGTACATGCGAGAAGGAATGTGATATTTAAAAACTATTTTCTCCGATGTTTTGTATATTTTTCAATGAAACAAAACTCAAAATGTTTATTTTTAATTGGCGCATGGGCTGATCTTTGGGCTATGCGGTCCAGATAATACAAGAGGTCAAGTGTTGATATTTGTCGGATATCTCAATCTGTAAAGGTGATTCGCAGAGTTTAGCGGTACCACTAACTACTATGACTGATAAATCCAATTTATAAATAATTGGCTTCAACTAGATTACCAAACAAAAACAAATAGTAGATTACATTTACATGCTTTTATTGTAACGACAATAAAATCTTCAATTAATAATTTCCGAGGATTTCATTTTATGCAGTTAATCTGTGAATTCAATTTTTAAGACTTTTTTGTAATAATATTTTGATGATAGTAATTAGGAGTGGCTCAAGTTAGTGCGACTCGTTCAAATTTACAGATTTAGTTACCCTCGGAGAATTGACAAGATTTTGTCTCTTCACTTGTTTTGACACCTTACTCCGAAAATCAGCCTATACGTGAATAAAAAACGGATGTTTTGAACTTTATTTCCTCTGAATCGATGTAAAAATAGCGAAGAAAACAGTTTTAAAACATTGGATCTGTGTTGTACACGCACCGATAGCCGCGGCGCTGTGGCGGCTCTGCCCCAGCCTCCGTCCAGTAGTACCGACAGAACGAGAGAGCAGCGCCAGCGGAGGAAACAAATACTAGTCCCAAGACAAGACGATGCGAGCGGCGATTGAGTTATCCTCTCTAGATGTGTAGAAACACAGGCTAGGACTTCCGGCGGGAACTTACGGAGGAGTAGAGTTGATGACGACGACGAGCGAACATAAAAGAAGCGCCACCACATCTACATATTTTCTTTCGCGTAATTTTTAACGACCTGTAATTCTCAATAAACATAGTTTGTGTGAATCCATGGTCTCGAATCGTTATTGTGCGAGACAACCCGTTCTCCACAGCGCCAATTACGCTAGCGCCTTCTTTCGGATCGTTAGCAGTCGATAACTCATACATGCAAGAATAAATGCAATGTTTAAAAACCGTTTTCTCCGTTGTTTTTGCATCTTTTCCAATGCAACGAAATTCTAAATGTTTGTTTTATATCCACGCATGAGCCGGTCTTCAGGCTGTGGAGTCTAGGTAACCCAGGGAATAACATGTTAACAATAACTCAAACTACTAACTTCGGTCACTACCAAGTGGTACTTGCCCCACAGCTCAAAATTTCGAAAGCTATTTTTTCCCTAAATACTCGGCAGAAACAGCTCAAATTTTGAAATTATGTGCGGAAGTATTGTACAATTGCGCAAAGCTTCGGGCTTTTTAATATCCAAAGCGATTTGCTTAGGAGAATCGATAAATCAAAAAGTGGGGTGAGATGCGAAAGAGACAGCCCTATAGGCGTTTGATTGCGCAACGAAATTTTCACCAGTGTATCACTGACTGGCGAAAAAATTGTCGCCGGTATATCACTGAGCATTAAAATCAACATTGTTTATAAAGACATGCATATATTCAATTACAAAATAGTTGACTTCAACTATAAAATCCAAAATACAGCTCCCGCGCCTTGCCGTGAGTGAGAGAGATAGGGAGAAATCGACACTTTGCGTCTTACGGCTTGCGAGAGAAAAAGATACTTCTCGATCTTCTGTACGTGAATTAACTAGACGAATTTGTCTTTGTGACGTCTTGTGACAACATTTCTTTTCACTGTCTCGACACTTCTTGATTTTTCATTGTTTTTTATCGCTGCCTCGTGCTTGAACTGTACGTTACGTCGGGCTACTTGTCGACTCGCACTTTTTCTGCCGACTTGTTGCACGCACAATAAATAGCCCTTCTTCTCAGGTTCCTGAGTCTTTCTATTTGTGTTGGGTGCCAATGTTATTTGCGTGGATAGGCAAATGAAAACACTGCACTTACTTTCACTTTTTAACTCGTCTTGAGACGGCGAGCATCAATCGTCGTACGTCCGCTCATTGCTATCTTTATTCGTACTCTCACCAGGGTCCTTTTCGAGTGTACCTCAATCGCTTTTTCGCCGGGCTACCAACTTAGACAAGTTGAAACTAGTACTCGGTAACGAAACGAGTTTTCTGCTCGACGTCACACCTGTCACATACGCCGATAACGTGACGGCGGTGATCGTCGAAAACACTCCAGAATTGGCACAGTTGAACCTGTACCAGACGATGATACGGGTTGGACGATGGATGACAGGTCACGAACTGCAACTGGCTACAGAGAAAGCAGAACTCGTGTATCTCACGAGAAAATGCATACAGACGAGACTACCTATAAAGATAGATGACATCGTGGCCTCGGGGGAAATCAACTACCTGGGGGTGACCCCGGATACAAGAAGACCTTCTGGCCGCACATACAAAAAAAAAGTCCATAGGGTTACATCCTTGAGCCACCTGATGGCAAACACGAACGGCAAAACTGGGGAAATGCGACTACTTATGTCGACCCACTCGATCGTCCTCTATGGCGCGGAGATCTCGGCGGATGCCTTTAAGACGAAAAAATACTGCCACGCGATGATGACGGTACAGAGATAGAGCGTGCTAAGGATCACCTGCTCCTACCGGACGGTCTCTGCGCAGGCTGGTCTGGTTGTAGCCGGTGTGATTCCCATAGATCTTCTGGCATTCAAACGTAAGACAATGTACGAAAGGAGTGTCGATACAAGACGACAGGACGCGGTAAAAACAGAGAAAGACAGGATCATTCAGGCGTGGCAACAACGATGGACGAAGGACACAGCGAACAACTGTATAAGACGACTCATAAAGAACCTGAGACCGTGGACAAGCCGAGAATTTGGAGATGTAAATTTTTACGTCACCCAATTCCTGACAGGACACAGACACTTCAGACATTACCTGTACAGGATGATCAAAGTACTCTAGACTGTACATACTGCGGACATAAACGGGACAATGTAGAACACACATTGTTCGTATGGCACCGGTGGACAAACCTCAGACAAAGACTAGAGACGACCGTCGGGGTAATAACTCCCGATAACATCGTGGAGGCAATGCTTTACGGAACAGACTGGTGTCAACTAGACAAGTAGTCGCCACATACATCGAAACGATACTGAGACGGAAGAACACGGACGGCTACCGAAAATGACGGACTTGACGTAACTCACAAGCGACAAGAACCACAACAGACTTACAGAAAGACACACGGACAGGCTCCCTCAGCTAGAAGTAATACTTACGTCGTTCCTAGCTGAGGGGAGATGCGAAGGATGACAGGCGGACCGAAGTGTTTTGCGCTCGCCTACCCGAAAATCCACTTGTTTTTTCGATTAGGAGGGGGTCGGCGGGGGGGGGGGGGGGTAGCTGGTATGCATCTCATTAAAGTTTGGGCCCTCGACTCGAGCAAAGTGTGATGTGAGTCCAGCACACGAGCGTCAACATTCCTCCTATGCCTAACGCCAAGCGTAATGAGGGCGCTCACGGTCTATAAAAGATTTTTCCGATATTTTTTCCACGATAATGAAATAAAGATACAAATATAAAATAAAACAAGGCGAGTTTATTAAATGTAGTCAATTATTTCATCACACATAACTCGCTAAGTACTAAGGTTCAATTTTTTGAAGATATTTTTAGTAGATCATTTTTAAACAAATTTTCTATTTTTCAATAATATTTGTTTCTCTTAATGCAAGAACTTTTTAATTATTTATATTCTTATTATTTGATTTGGAATTCTGCGTAAACGTACTTGATATGACATGCCACCGATGTTTTTAGATTATTTCAAAACATTTTGCACATCTAGACCGGACACTACTAGAGTATTTTTGTCCACGGTACGTTTTAGAGCAAAATGCCATTCCCGTAAATGAACTGATCTCAATTTTTGTTGTTGCAAATAATCATAAATTAAAAAATGCATCATTTCAAAAAAATGTTATTAAACGAAATCACTCTGAAAGAATCTACGAAAATTCTCCGAAATCCGACATATATAGAAATGTTCAAGCAATAGCTTACGATGCAAGGGTTTTTATACGCATCGAAATGTTTTAATTTTCGTTTTGAAAAAAAAAGCCCTGAGCTTAAAAAGATTGATATCTGATACAAGCCTTATGAGAATGTTTTCAGATAAAAAAAAATTACCTTCAGTATTTACAAATAATCATAAGTATGTAAATGATTTTTTTAATATAATAAAAATTGTGATTGCTATTTAAAGACAGAAGAATAATATAAAAAATCGGGGATAAAATCCAAGACGTGAACGATCAAACCCAGGTTCAGTTGGTATGGATTGCCTGATATATATGATTTTTCCGATTTTTTATGTTATTATTATATCTGTAAATAGCAAACAAAATTTTTATTAATTTCTTCAAAACAATTGATATGCTTATGATTATTTATAACGAAAATACGGAAAGCCATTTGTTTTTAATCTTTCAAAAAATTCATAAATTCAATACCAGATATCAACATTTTTAAGTCTAGATCGAAAGTAGGCCGGACTTCATTTCTATTTTGTCCAAATTTTTTTTCAACATAAATATTGAAAAAATTTCAATGCGTTTCACCGCAGGCTATCGCTCGAGCATTTATATGTACTTCAGATTGCGGACAATTTGTTTCATTTTTTTCAACGCGGTTTTAAAAAACAGATACATTGAATCCAAATGTTTCATTGTAATACTTATGACAATTTATCACGAACATTTTGAAAGCCGTAAATGAAAATCTAATACAATTATCATAAATTCTGTATCAAATATCAATGATTTTAAGATCGCCGACGTTGACAATAGTCGTACGTAGAGGCTGTAGGCAGGTTTGTGGTCATGAGCGCTATGTCGCGATTCAGCGCAAGACACGCGTGCGACACGTTCGCGTACGAAAATAATGCACTAGAACGAGAAGTTGCACCGGGTAGACTTGCGCATCTGCGCTGTTATCATTTCTGCCCTTGGCTATACATGTATAATGGCCGCTTATACGCTACGCTCTGCTGCCACAAGAAGTCGCACGCATACGTTACAGTAAATTACAATACCTGGACATTTTAAGAGATCCTGAAGGTATTTTCTATCAACATTCAATTGACCCAGAAGGTTTGGAGCACGGCCCTTGCGCTTGGCTGGCATCGAGTTCCTTCGCGACTCAACAAGATCTTCCGTTTTCATAACTATATTCTTCTTTTTGTTATCTTCGTCATTATTGTTATTGTTATTTTCAATCAGTTGGTTGGAATAGCTCGGTTGTACATCTGATTGATTTCGATGGATTTGAACTTCTTTGGATATTGGCTTCTGATTAGATCGTGTTGGTCCTGCTATGGTAATAGGCGTGCTGTTATCTAAGAGACAAAAGTTAATATCATTAAATTATTTGCGGAATTCAAAAACGTTTTTTGGTTTAGAATAAGTTTTGAAGTATGTATGAGGCATAGGAAGTTAATGACCTTGAAAATTTCTGCACCTGCAAAAAAGAATCTTTGGCAATTCGTAGCGCCTTAAAAATCCGCGGAGGACAAAAATCTCTAAAGACTTTTTTGTTCCTTTTTTGATTCTCTACAAACGGGTTTATTTTTATTTCTTTTCGGATTCATTAAGAGGGTGTTTTTGCAAATTTCGTATTTTACCACCGCGATACGCGGTCTGTATTGCTTAGGGGAAAAAATTGTCTCAGGACCTTTTTTATTCCTTTTCCAATTCTCTACAAACTATTTTACATATAAAATTTTCTTTAAGGATTTCATTAAGAGAGTTTTTTGACCAAATTTCATACTTTGGCACCGTGTTACGCCTTCTATATTGGTTAGGGAAAAAATTGTCTAAGGACTTTTTTATTGCATTTTTAATTCTCTACAAACGGATTATTTTTTTTTATTTTGAATTATTTGTAAAAACACCCTCTTAATGAATCCGAAAAGAAATAAAAATAAACCCGTTTGTAGAGAATCAAAAAAGGAACAACAAAGTCTTGAGAGATTTTTGTTCTCCGCGGATTTTTAAGGCGCTACGAATTGCCAAAGATTCTTTTTTGCAGGTGCAGAAATTTTCAAGGTCATAAGAAGTTATAGTTTTCTATGAACAATTTAACACAACATGTACAATTTATATGAAAAAAAAAGAACTCAAATGTATCTCGAAGCACCTTTCTCTGTAATATATTTATTTGACTCAGCAAGAATGTCCAAGTTCACGTACAACATATTTTTCCTATCAGGTGAATGAATAGTGGTTGAAAGAATTGCGGATTGCGCTTGCCCCAACCTACCGCTTTGAGACTGCGATAAAACTAGCCACTTTCGTCCTCCAAAATTGCCATGAAAAGCATCGCTACCCATGCTCTCATTACAAATACTACCTTATGCAACAAGGGAGGAAAGTTCATTATTTTTACTAAGAGTAAAGTCTAGTGACCAACCGAAGAGAGGGCAATAATCGCCCGAAGTAAATTCCCCGCTCCTTTCCATGCAGCATTTGATACTTTTTACCCGATTTCATTAAGGGCTTACATTTTCTGTTTTCGACGAATTCTTATAATATAACTGATCAAGAAAATTCTGCAAACGTCTCAGATTGAACCGTTGAGAATTGCGGGAGTTGCAGACGTTTTCAGAGCTGCATTCGCGAATCGCTCGACATAAACATAATGGAATATATACCCGACTCAAAACTTCAAACGTATTTTTCTCGGAATGACTTTTTCAAGGTCAGTGACCAAAATATTTGAAAAACGACAAGACCGATCTAGTTGAAATTTTACACACATTTGTCTGTATATCGAAAGGCAGTTGTTAATCTAAGAATTTTTTTGCACACTTTTTTTATATCAATGAAAATGTGGTGCTCTTTTTCACCGAAATTTCGACGATCATTCATCGGTGACCATTTCATCAAAAATCATTATTTTATTGAATCCGCCCATTAAAGACGAGATAATATGATAGAAAAACTAATTCTATTTGGTTTTTTTTTTTTAAATGATTTGTTTCCGAGCACAAGTGATCACTGTGAAGGAGCTTTTCTAAACGGTGGTCTGCGAAATTTACTATATCTCTTACATTTATGAATATTTATTAATACAAAAACATTGTAAAACATACTTTAAGCACGTATTTTACGTACTGTAAAAAAAACTGAAAACCTGCAACAATTTTCCCCAAATCGAATTCCCAAAAACGCCACTTTTTTGGCCCGCGAAATAGATGTACGTCCTTGAGTAGTACTACTATAATACTGCTATACTATATGGCCAATTATGGAACAGATACGAGAGGGTTTTCCGGGTGAATTCCGGAAAAAACCGAATGCTAACTCAACTTGCTTTACTACTATCGTTAGTGAAGCAAAATGTTGAGTAATAAATACGGGTTGAAAATATCTGGCTGCTCACTTCCTAGTATATTTTGTATAGCTTCCTTAGCTTTCTGAACGCCGAGTCGGAATTGATCGAACTCTGGACGAATCCTCATTCCACGGTAATAATACACCAGGCTTAGTTCGAAGTCCCCGAGATGATAGAGCGCCTCCGCCTTATAATACATAGCACGTGCATTGTTCGGATCCTTAATCTTTTCTTTCAGCGCCGCCTCCGCGTCCTGCAACGCTTTCTGCGGTTCGCCGAGCAGCAGGTAACACTTACTTCTTGCGATCAATGCATTTTTATCGTTGGGGCTGAGCTCCAGTGCCTGTGAACAAAACAATATAAGCATTTAAAAATAAGTTCAAAGAAAGAATGTGAATTCACGGAAATCCAAAGTGAAACTGAAGTTTTAACACATCTGATTCTTCACAGAGCATGTTTAATTTGAATGCGAAGGAAATCCAAATTTTTATGCCAAAAGTCTGTGAAGGTCACAAGTAGGGATTGAAACACAAACAATTACATTTAGAAAAGAAATTGCAAAATAGAACCTTGCACATTGCTTCCACTGTTTTCTCCAGCCTCTACGACAAAATACATTACTCAAACTCATGGTGGCTTCCTCGTAAAGAAAGCGTTGCGTACTGTGGGCTAAAAGAAAAAAGAAACCAAGTGTGAAATTTACGAAAGTTGTACATTGAACGTATAATGATTTATTTTGTACTGTAAACCTGGAAGCCCTTGCTAAAACTAAGGCAACGGGGATACTGCGGAGCAGATTTAAATTTGTTACATCCAAATTATATATTGTCTGTCGGAAATGTAACTATATACAGTTCATAGATCGGTTATAAACGCTGTATAGAATTTTCCATTCATCAGAAAATGTGTTAATATACTACAAAATATGATTACTTTTTATACAGGATGAATTTTGCCTATCGATTGATCCACGGTGAATAAATCGAGTACACCATACTGGGTAAAAAAGTATTTTGATGCGAATTCGAAATATCAAAAATGGCGGAGATATCGGGGTTTGTCGTTGAGCCAATTGCGCGCAATTACCCCGAGACGTCGAAAACAATGAAGAATTTCGTTAGACTTTGCTACAGTCCGCTAAGTCAAAAGACAGTCACTGGTGAAATCACGTGAAATATTCCTAGCGGATTGTTCACACGATGAAACCACAACGGAACCACCGTGTCTCCAAAAATTTCCCACTAGTGGAAACCTACTTGCTCACACCGTTTTGTTTATTTCCACAATGATTCCTACCAGCTTGGCCACAAAATAAGTGCAATAGAAAAATTATTGTTTTTATGTTTAATTGAATGGGCTGACTTTATTCGGCAATTTGAGAAATATCTGTGGACAAAAAAGATAAAAAAGTAAGTTTTTGTCATTGAGGGGGGCCTTGAACCTGTCACCCTTAAACTGTTAGTCTGCCCTCTAGACCACTCGGATATTCATCACATCATATACATGTTTTTACAGTCTATTTGAAGTATAACAAAGATCTGAACATGATATGAGTTTTACATTTCGATAATTGAATCTAACATGATATTTAAAGGAACTCTGATCGAACAATTATCAATTTATAAAAGTAATCAAATTACAAATGAGGAAAAAGTTCCGCTGCAGTCGGAGGAATCGGATTTATGTATTCATTTGCATTGTTCAACTGTAGCGAGTAGTTTTTCTGAGTTTGTAAAATTATCCTTACAGATTAACAATTTTTAAGTTCAGGATTGTTCAATAAAAATTTTAATATAAATATCTTTCTATATTTTACAAAGATTTCGCAACCGCCGCCGCGGCCGTGTCAAGAATCTAGGAACTTTCATTCATGGGCTCCAGTGAGATCCCGAATCTGAATTTTTCGAATTCCCTCAAACACACATTTTACTAAATCTCTCCATGGGCCACCAACCCCTAAGACCAACAACAACACCCAGTGAACACAGTTGTGTTGCCACAATGTAACGGCAATATAACCGATTGTAACAGGTAATGTTACCAATTTGTTACATGTAAGTTGCATGTAACTTGCAATTTTCGACTCAGCAATATAACATGTTACATAACTTGTTATGTAACCGGTACATAACAGTTACATTGCGGCCAATATTAGCAAGGATCATAACAGTTATATTACTGCAATATTATTACGTTATTACGTTATACCTCAGTAACATTATCGGAATGTTATCGAAGTTAAAATTACATTGTTACGATTATATTACGTAACGACAACGTATTTTTTAAATATAACTGTAATGTCAAAAGGGACGTATTACAACTACATTACCTGCGTATAACCAATGATACGTAACCTGTTACCAGCATGTTATGTACACGCTACGTATTACAAGAGTAACATTGTTTTATTACATGTAACTACCATGTTATATTGCCGTGACAAAACGGGTTCACTGGGCATCGTACTATAATACAGGGTGTTCCATAATTGGCGGACACGCTTAATAGTTCTAAGCGTATTATGATCTCCCGAGTATAAATCTACTTTGCGTTTTGTTGTACGATAAGTAGTTTCGAAGATGCAGCCATTCTACGACAGCCAAACAGATCACACCTTTAGTCGAGGGGTCGTGGCACGGATAACAATAGGAAACTTCGATTTACTTCGGTTTACTGTGGTCAGACATCCGACAGTCAGTAGTGAGTTCGTTCGGTGTACGCATCGAAACGAGCGTCAAACAACTGACGGTTAGGTTGCCAGCCGCTCGTATAACACATAAAATTATGATATTTTTTCAGAGTAAATATATCTAATACGAGGAAGAACCTGAAAACTAATTGATTTCCACATTCGGTTTTACGATGGAGGACCGTCAATGGCTTTCTCATTAACTCGCTTCCTGCATAGAATTCTGAATTTTTACGGAATGTGTGTCGTCGACAGACCGTCGAATGACTAAAAACATTATTGAAACTAATTCTTGTGCCAACTATTAGAATAATTAGTACCATGAATCCACATTATCGTGCATCTTCAATTAATGAAATTTATTTTGTAAACGAAGATTATCGACAACTTTCCCAGATAGCAAAATTATTTTTTTTTAACGCCTTAATGATAATAATTCAATCCTTTCTTGAGCTCACGTTACACTTTGTCAACGTTGTTGTCAACGTTGTTGTCAACGGTGTTAACATACAACATGTTATGTTCCCGACAGCCTAATTACATTAGACGATTGATGTTTCAAGTGCAGCCGAATATATTTCAACAGAATTTGCACGAATCGTTGAATGTCTAAGCGAACCATGTAATGTTATTTAATTCCGGTAACTTTCGGAGTAAAGAAAACTGATTATTTTAACAACAATGATTTCGGTTTGTTCTTTAGTAAATATTATTCATAAAACACCCTTTTATCTGGGCCTGTGATTTTCTTTATCACTACAAAAGAGAAAATCCAAAAACTCCGTTTCGTATAGTCTGCCTCATTTGTACGATAGAGTTTTCAATTGAACTATTGCAAAAATTACACTACATTCGGTCTAACTTATTAACGTAACGTTATCCATTTTTCCAAACACGCCTTCATTCGAATTCTTAGAAACAATTGCGAGTGCTTTCGATTGTGCACTTGAAACACTTCAAAAAAATTTTTTTTAAAATGTTCATGTCAGAAAATTGTGCATTTATCGGCAAGATATGTTAGTTTTTTACGTAAAATTTAAGTGATATTGGCCGTATGATTAAATCCGCCTTATTGTGTCCACTCTACGAAGCTAAAAAACGTAAGAAGTAGATAATTCTAGTGATGACGTTGCTTGAAAACGGATGGAAAACTGAAATAATATTCCCATTGCCGATCTACCGTAATCGATACGGGAAATATTTTTGCTTTTGCTTCCTCATAGAGGAAGCTTTGTTTTCATAAAAATTGTTTTTTTCAGGATTTTCATGTCAGTATGCTTGGAATCACCTAAAACGTCGAGAAAAATGGTTTAGAAAATGTGTCCGTATTGTGTCCGTATATATATATATATATGTGTGTGTGTGTGTGTGTTCCAGAGATCGAAACTTCAATCGTCGATAATTCGTGAATGGCACGATCGATCGCGCTCAAATTTGGCACGCAAGTGGAGTATTAATTCCTCTTCAATTGCTGTAACTTTGAAGAAAATGTATCTATGTATACTGATTTTATAGAATTTTGTTTTTTTTTTTAAATGTCGTATACTCTCTCACTTTCGTAAAAGTTCGCCGATATGGTTAAATAGTTCTTCATAACTAGGGACACGTTAAATGCTGTTTGGTATTGAATTTTGACAAAATCGGTAAAGCGGTTCGGATTTTATAGAATTTTGAATTTTTGTAAGAAATAAAAATTTTGCTATAAATCATGTCGAATCTCAGCAAATTAACTGAAATTTTCTACAAACGAAAAATAACATACAGCCATACTATGTACCAAATTTGGTGGTGATCGGTGAAGTCGTTCAAATTTTACACCATTTTAAATACTTGAAAAAATAGCGATTTTCGCTATAACCTCCGCAAAAGTTAATAAAGTAAAACAAAAGTTTGTGCCTAATAAAAATGAGATGTGCCGGTGATTTTGCTCTTTATAAAGCTTCCTCTACGAAGAAGCCAAAATCAGGTATAATACTTCCTCGTAGAGGTTGCTATGTAAAGAGCAAAATTAAATGAGGAAGCAATGTGCAAGGTTCTACTTTGCATCCATTTTTCAATTGTTTTTAATTCTTTACAGTTGAAGCAACTTTATGTGAGCATTCGTCGTCGATATTTTTTTGGTTTGTTCGAATCATTTTATTGAACGCGTTGCTTCCACCCCGAATAGGGAACATTAAAAAATATTCGAAGCAATCCCAACTTGATGTAAACTGGACATATTTTTTTTTTTTTTTTTTTTTTCAATCTTCTAGTTTTGTACGAGTTATTTTATTGACAGAGTAGCATCCACCCCGAACAGGGAATATTAAAATATCTCCAAAGTCATTTCACAAAGCCATTTGGCTTTGGAAATATTTTAACCCGATGACGCCTAAATCGACCAGAATTCATTGCTAGTTTTGGCCTAATATATTTTATCGAAAAAATAATTTATAATTATTGCAAGCATTTTTTCTAAAATTTTCAGACCCGCTCTTATCGAATCCGTTTTTTAACGTTTTTCAACAAAAAATGCGAATTTTACTAGTAAATTTTTGTTTGAAACGTGAATTTCACTTCGATAAAACTATAAAATAATGCTTGTCTAATGTTTGGCCACATGCAATGACAACAATTATACAATTTTTTCAATACTAAATAATTTTGTCACCGGGATAAAATATAGTTCTTTCGTTTCAGCGTTATGGGTAAAATATTCGCCTGAGTTCCCAAGATTAAGTCGGTATGCATTACCGATCTCACGTAGATTTTCATAGACTTAAAATATCGATGTCATATTGGTAATTTTTATAAACCAATTCGAAATAACAATTCTGGTGTCTGCAAACTGGGACGCACTATTAGTACGATTTTCTGTTTAATGTACTAGAAATTGGTTGAATTTCGATTTTTTCTTTCTGCCCGAATTTCCGTGATAAAGAATAAAACGATAGAGCAAGAATAAAGGAAGAAATATCAATATCAAGAACAACAAGATAGAGAAAAATAAAATAAGCAATATCAATCCCAATTACGTAGTCATAAAAAGGTAATAAGGTCGGTGCAATTAATGGCACGAGTTTGCTACGACATCGTATCAGAATAATATATTCCTCAAATCCAAGGTCTATACATAAACTCGCACATGGATATATGTCTATATACCATATAATATATAATACGGCGCTCTACGTAGTTACGAATGTGCGGTGTGTGTGCACTGCCCTATGCCGAGAAGTTCTGAGCGAGTTTAAACTCTTGTAGTTCGACCTCGGGCTCGGTGTATTACTCGATTATTTTCTTGCCATCATTTATTTGTCTTGGTTCCGCGGAATTTTTTTTTCTTCAAGAAAAATGGCTTCGTGGTTTCTGGGTATGCCCGCAAATACGCCGAGTACCGCTTCTGCACGTATACATCGATGCTAATAACTGCAAACGACCCAGGTCTGTAACCGCCTCCTTAATCGTACCAGAGTCAGGCGGTGCCATGATATTTTCAGAAGACGTCGTAAATCATGATAGATTATAGAAATCGCAATGGTACCTATACCGTACCCATTCGATTTTATTTCTTCAGCCCCTCACTATACTACTTTCCGGAATTGACATGAAATATTTCGTGCCCGCGAATGATATGATTTATACTTATCTGTATTACCCTTATACAGACGCGTATATGGGGCATCCCATACCAAATCGACCTGGATCTAACCGTCGACCTCGTGGCTTTCATCCCCCATTTTTTCTTATTATTCTGTCTCTAAACAGCAACCACAGTTTTATTGATTTTTTTTTTAATTTATATACCTATGATTTTTAATAACGAAAATATGAAAGGCAATTTTTTTATGTGAAAAAATTCTCATAAATTCTGTATCAGATATTAATATTTTTTTACTTTAGGTTTAAAGTGGGCTCGATCTCGCTTCTATTTTTTACTAATTCTTTCGCCGCAGACTATTCGTTGTCCGAGATTTTTCAAGCAAAAAATTTTTTTTCCAATAGAAGACGAATCGCGCCCATTATCGACAATGTCCGAGACTCTTTATTTCGAATGCATGGTTTTTGTGAATTTGTTCTAGATTTTTTGAATTATGGTCTTCAATATATTTGTTATAAATAATCATAAGTATAACATTTATTCACTAAAAAAGAATTGGATAAATAAAAATTGCTTTGAAAAAATCTATAAAAATTCTCCGAAGTCTGAGATACATAAGAATATTCAAGCGATAGTCTAGAGTAAAAGGGTTTTCATACGCCTCCAAATTTTTTCTATTTTCGTTTTGAACAAAATTCGTACAAAATAGAAGCAAGGTCCGGCCCACTTTGGGTTTAAGCTTAGAAATATTGATATCTGATACAGGATTTTCGAGAATTTTTTCAGGTTTTGAAAAAATTGCTTTCAGTATTTTCGTTATAAAAAAACATAAGTATATAAATTATTTAAATAAAAATGTGTATTATGTGTGTGTAATTACAGTAGTTGCTGCTTAAAGATAGAACAACATAAAAAATCAGGGATGAAGTCCAAGATGTTAAAAATCAGACCCAGGTCGCGTTGGTATGGAATGCACCATATATTTCGTTGAGACAAATAAATGATTCTATGTTTTAAATATATATTTAAATTAATAGAACCATTTCGTCAATAAAATTAAATCGGGCATATATTCAATTTGAAAATCCATTAAATTGAAGGAATTAAATATTAAACAAGTTTGAATAAATATTAGTTACTGCAATAAATATTGAAATGAATGAGGCCCAACACATCAAGCGGCCCTATTTTATTCAACTGTATTTAATCTGCGCTATAATTCGTCACATCAAAGGAACGCTAAAAGACACTGGCTTCTGAATTTCGTGAATTTTTCTCGATTTATTCATCCAATATTTCAGAAGACACGGTTTATTTCATGTTCACGTATCTCGGAAATTTGAAATTAGTGAAAAAATGTCTCGACAATAACGTTGTGATTTAATTCTAGATTTCAAGCATATGTTTTTAATAAATTTACTATCGTTGTAAAACTTATTTTTTGTTGAAAAGTGGACTTATTTTTCAAGAATGACTGTTTCTTTTCCGCTGAAAACGTTATAGAATCATGCGACACATATATCGATACCCAACAAAATCAACAGAGTACGCCGGGTTGAGGTTCCGGGTAAAATAATCATCAAATGTTAGGAAAATATAGATTTTTTCTTCCTTATAGAAGAAGCTTTGTTGTCGTGAAAAAAAAATGTTATTCGAGATTTTCATATCAGGACACTCAAAATGGTTTAAAACGTTGAGAAAAGAGGTTTAGAAACAATGTATGTGTATGTGTGTGTATATGTTCCGGGCTCGAAAAAATTGAACCTTTATAATTCGAGAACACCTTGACATGTCAAGCTGAAATTGGCACCACCGATAGTGAGACCAGTTTTCATCGCTCACAGCAATGTTTGGCGAAATCCTCCTGATCGTTCACTCTTTACGCGTTTTTGAATGTTTTCAAAAATGTCTGTAGACCTGATAAGTCTTTCAATTTTCGAGATATTGAGCTCAAAATTGGTATGAATGTGAGCTTTTATACACCGGTAATCCCTATTGAATTCGGTCAAAATCGTTTAAACCGTTAAAAAACAATTCAAATAAGATTTAAATTTTTCGATTATTATTTTATATATATATATGTGCCTTTTTTGTTCCTTTTTCGATTATCTAGTGGCGGGTTCCGCCGGATTTTTTTTTAAGTTCGAAAAAATATTTTTTTTTGCCATTTAAAAAATTTGGTTCGCGATATCTTGGCCAGATCACCTCCTAGAGAAAAAAACATATGTGCCTTTTTTGTTCCTTTTTCAATTATCTAGTGGCGGGTTCCGCCGGTTTTTTTTTAAAGGCGAAAAAAATTTTTTTTTTGTCATTTCAAAATTTTGGATCGCTATATCTTGGCCAGATCACCTTCTAGAGAAAAAAACATATGTCCCGTTTCTGTTCCTTTTTCGATTATCTAGTGGCGGGTTCCGCCGGATTTTTTTTTTAAGGGCGAAAAAGGAACAGAAACGGTACATATGTTTTTTTCTCTAGGAGGTAATCTGGCCAAGATATCGCGATCCAAAGTTTTGAAATGGCAAAAAAATATTTTTTTCGCCCTTAAAAAAATCCGGCGAAACCCGCCACTAGATAATCGAAAAAGGAACAAAAAAGGAACATATGTTTTTTTCTCTAGGAGCTGATCTGGCCAAGATATCGCGAACCAAAGTTTTTAGATAGCAAAAAAAAATATTTCTTTGCCCTTAAAAAAAATCCAGCGGAACCCGCCACTAGATAATCGCGAGTACTACAAAAAAGTCCTTTGGCATTTTTGCCTATGATGAATATTCTAGTCAGGAACCACTGTCAAAGACAAAAGTCCAAATAACTACCCACACATAACCGCCACCCGAAAAGTACAAATAACCGCCACCTCAAAATTAGAAAAGAAAGAAAATGTTTCCTACTAACTTTTCTCTCCGAGTCAAAATGAAAAAGATGCAGCGTGCCAAAGTTTTTAACTCGCAGTAATCGTCTTCATTTCAAATAATTTTTTTTTTTCAATAATATCCGCCATCGGGGAATTTAAAGAGGAACAAAAAGGTGGTAAACATTTTCCTCTCACAACTAATGTCACGGCGCTACAGCGTGCTAAAGTTTTTTTTTGAAGATGCAGAAATTTTGAGGGTCATTATCAAAAATCCGGCTTGACAGACTATAGAAAAAACAATAGCGAATATTTTTTAAAAAAGCATAAAAAAATATTAAAAGCTGTACGAGTTATCATGCAAATCGTGTCAGAAAAAGTAGTTTCGAGAAAAATGCGTTTAAAGTTCCAAGTGCGTTTCGCTTGAAGTTGCACGCGGCTCGAGCAACAACTTTACGAATTTTTAAAATATATTTTGTTAACTTACGTATAATCTCCCATTCCAGCTTCATATTGTACGCTTTCCTTGTCAGTAAAAAATTGTTGTTGTTTATTCGGTCGACTAGAAGGGTCTGAGGGTAAAGGCCAGCTGCCTCAAACGACTGTACGCAGATAGGCGCGCGTCAGACCCTTTCGTCGGGCAGTCACGTTTTCTACAATAACTTTTTATCTATGGGGAATTTTCGAAATCAATTTACACAGAAAAACGCCTAAGACTATAAGGAATAATAATCCGTGAAAAATCGATTTTTTGAAAATTCTCGACGCATGGAAGGCCCTAATAGGATTGACCATGTAATATGAATAAGTATTTTGTCTGACGTTTCCATAAGATTCTTCCATTGACTCAACACCATATTTAATCAAAGAGATAAAATGTTTTGCCGAGCCAATAAAATTTCTATTTCATTCACCAAAACAAGCAATTCTATATATCGGCTGGATGCACTAGTGATTGAATCGTTACCAGTACAGCTTATTGAGATTTCACAAGACATTTTGATAACTTAACTAAATATTCAATTTTTAATACGACTATTTTTTAGCTTCCGATTGCGCTTATTATTTTGTCGCAGAAGCTTATTTTTAACCAAAAATCTAGATTGGATTGGCCTGTTTATTTACTGGTGTTTTTAGATCTTTGGTATGAAGTATTTATTCTTATGTACTTTACGCTAAAAACGTGATTTTTTTTTTCATTGCATCAGATAATAAACCAATTGTTCTAATTAATTGTTCATTCACTGGTGACTTCATCCTAATCGGTTCAAATAAACGGTTTATTTGAAAATTTAGTGTATTCAATGATATAGTTATTTTTTTTTTTTTGTTACGGCGTCTACTGCTATGGTCACTGCGCGAGTTTATAGTGGAATCTGAACCACTTGCAGTTCATAAAGTCTCCGAAAAAATCTTTGTCCCTGACCGGGGATTGAACCCGGACCTACTGCGTGTGAGTCGCGCTCCAAACCACTCGGCCACCCTCACGCTTAACGATATAGTTCTCTCAGTGTATATAGTTGAAATTAACAAATTGCTTATAAAAATTTAAATTGGCAAAAATAATAATTTCTTAATAATTGATAAATTCATATGTGAATAAAAAATTTCTATGAGTGATATTTAGTTGATTCGTAATTTATCAGCAATGTGCATTGACAGTTCATAAGATTATCTGAAACTGGTAAATTGCAAATCAATTATTACTGCCTCGGTACATCTTACACTTCAAACACAGACTAAATATTTCCACAATCGGCGTGTTACATACAATAATACTATAGAAAAAATGAAACAAAATAACGAATGCGTATGTTATTGGAAAATAAGCAGCAATAATATTAAAAGATAAGGGGCTAAACCTTATTAATGCACTTTATGGCAATGCCAACGTCTCCAGATCGCATTTCTCTTGCTCCGAGTGCCAACATAGCGCTGGGTTCAGCCTCGTCAGGAATTTGTAATTCCCTGTTTCTATCCTGACGCCGTTTCATCTTGAGTGACTGAATAATGTCACGACTGCCCATATTTACAGCCGCAGCTCTATCTTTATCCGTGTACACTTCCTCCTGTCGAAAAGTAACGTTTTTCTGTCTCTTACGACCTTTAATCGTCTTTCGCACATCCAGTTCGTACTCGACTGAACCTTTCGCTAGTTGACGGTGTCCAGAATCGCTTCCATGCTTTCCTCTTCTATCCTCATTCTTGCTTCGTCTTCCGGGCGAATCTGTATCACGAACATCTGCACTTGATCCACCTTTCGGCATCCCTCTGGGCATTTTTGGCAGCGACTGATCTTTAACATCTTTTGGTGTAAGCTGGCTTATTCCACCTGTTCTCTTCGTTTCGATACTGTCTTCTAAACCAATTCTAACGAAACTTTGGAGAAAATCGTTGTCTTGAAGTGTTGGCTTTAGAATATCAGACGCCTGAACCATTGCATGATCCAGTGTATCCATTATTACTGTGATGGTGGTTTTTGATAGGTACAGATGCCAAGCTTAATCAACTCCGCGAAATTCTCCTGGTCTCATATTAAGCCTTGTAACACATTTTACACATTAACCACATTATGAACAAACAAAACGATGTACGACGAATATAATAAAATATATTGCAAAATATTCCTTTTTCACTCGTCCGTGTGGATATCGACACCTTTCCAGACTGGCCTGTTGCCTTAGGAACAGTCAACAATGCGCCACGTTCGAAAACGGTGTCGACGGCGTTTATGCTTCACGTATCACAGAGTACGTTTCGATTCTTCAATATTGCTTCCTCAGGAGGCTTTGTGTTAGTGGAAATTTTTTTTTCGAGACTTTCTTTCTTTTTTTTTTCGAGAAATTCTCTGTACGCTCTCTAACTTTTACATTTTTTGAGATATCAACCTTAAATTTAGAGCAAACATTGATTTTCATTGAAAAAAGTTTGGTATTGAATATGGCGTCAATCCGTCGACCCGTTTAAATTTTATGTCATTTTACATTTTTCGAGAAAACTTCATTTTTGCTCTAAAGTCCACAAATATTGACATATCGAGTTGAAATTTGGACCAAACATAGGTTTTCATTTTGGAACTCAACTCTACACGGCAAAAAGTTTTTTTTTAAGGTGATAGATTATATGTAGCGTAAATTCGATTGAGTGATCGCTTGAGTCGATTCACGAACCAAACTAATGAATCACAAAACAAAGCTTCTTGAGGAAGCCAAAAGTGATAAATGTAATTTGATACAATCCGAGTAGGATAGACTGCGACAAAAGGAAGAGAGGAAGCAATATGCCAATGTATGGCAGCATTTTTTTTTAACATGATCAACGTACTTAAAACCAAAATGAATGTAAATATCATTCTTTGGTAATGCATAATTTGATTATTTGTATTCACACTATTATATTATAAAATATACTTAGCGTGAAGCTGCAGTGGTTGGAGGATGGTACAAATAGAACGAAGATCTTAGTTACAGATTACATGTATCGGTGATCGGTTTATCGTATATATTTTCCTAATAATGTTATTTGTCGATTTGCAACATGTTTGTACTACTTGGAGAATATTAAAACGAGTAAGAGCTAAATTTAGCACCGATTCGCTATCAATTAATATTATCATCATATTAGAATTTTAACTGATTTCAGAAAGTTTTGTAGTCGCTATAACTGAATGAATTTTTAATATATAACGAAAATTAATTCTACTTAATACCAGGACTTTGATTCGTATGATAGGCTATATTATATATATCGATATATGAAGCATTCTCTGGCGATTTGGCCACATTTTTTCGACCCTTTCCGATGTGCTCCATAATTGGTGATATCAAAATATCAATAAAGGGTACTCTATATGAATTCTCCAGATTTTTGAAAACATTATTTCAGAAAATACAGTATTTAAAAGTAATGGTTTTGAAAAATCCAAAAATACTAATTTGTAATTGTCTCTAATAAATTCTCGTATTAATCTCATCCATAGAATGCAGCTACCAGAAATGGCAAATGATTTTGTTCTTGATCAAAAGTCGCGGTAGCGACTCGACGCAAAGTTAAAAAAAAATTATGTTGCCTACACACCCCCAAGCATCCACATACCCATTCCTGTCTGTCTGACCCGTCTGATATACCGGGCTCTAATCCTGACGTCACGAGCGCTACTGCTACTCTATTTATTCCGAAAGTGGCCACTCACCGGCCGTTTTCAATTTCTAACTCGAAATATCTCTGCACACAGATCGCAAGCGAAAAATGTGTCACAGCCAATATTTTTTATTATTTTTTCTCTTTCCAATGAGTGCTGTCGCTAAAAAGTCTGTCGTTTTAATGTTGATATATCTGACTTCGTAATTTCGCTATACCACACAACTTTAAATGTCCTTTTCTCATATACGAAATGACGTAGCGTGTGACGTCACGAGAATAACAAGTTTTTCGAATAGGAGAATCTCTCCGCCCACACGTCGAAATCGACAAATGTGAAGTGGCCAATATTTTTTTTTCTCTTTCCAATGAGTGCTGTCGCTAAAAAATCTGTCGTTTTAATGCTGAGATTTGACATCCTCGTTTATGCGTGGTATATGGTGTATATATATATAAATATTGGCCACCTCACATTTTTCGATTTCGACGTGTATATGAATACCCCACGCATAAACGACGATGTCAAATCTCAGAATTAAAACGACAGATTTTTTAGCGACAGCGCAAATTGGAAAGAAAAAAATAAATAAAAAATATTGGCCACCTCACATTTTTCGACTTCGACGTGTGGGCGGATATATTCTCCTATTCAAGAAATTTGTTATTCTCGTGACGTCACACGCTGCGTCATTTCGTATACGTGAAAGGGACATTTACACTTGTGTGGTATAGTGAAATTTAAAAACGACTGATTTTTTAGCGACAGCACTCATTGGAAAGAAAAAAATAAATAAAAAATATTGGCCACCTCACATTTTTCGATTTCGACGTGTGGGCGGAGATATTCTCCTATTCGAGAAATTTGTTATTCTTGTGTCGTCACACGAGACTACGTCATTTGTATCGTAATCAAAATTTGTGTTGTAATCACGAGACTACGTCGTTTGTATCGTAATCAAAATTTGTGTTGTAATCAAAATGACACTACGTCATTTCGTATATGTGAAAGGGACATTTAAAGTTGTGTGGTATTATATTATTCACAAATATACAGCTTCATTATCTTCACTGTCGATAATAACTCCCAAAAAAATCCTCCCGGGTAAGAAAATTAAGACAAATGCATTTACCCGAATGGCATTCTGCTTCAAAAAACACAGGGCACAAAAAAAACTCCAGCAGTGTACTGTCTATATGTGCAAAAAGTTTTGAAATAAACTGAAAACATCGGTGGCATGTCATGTCAAGTACATTTATGCACAAGTCAAATAATTAAAATAATAATAAAATACTAATAAAAAAACTAAGTGCCTACTCACGTTTATAAACAACGCACAAAATTACCTATTGCATTTGCTCTCCACATGTCTGTATCACCTTTTTATAGGTTGAACTGTCTACAATAAGATATTCATTAATAATCTTTATATTAAATGTAGGTTTTTTAAATTTCTTAATCAGATTTAATGTCATAAGCATACATCAATGAAGTTGCAAATACCCATATACTTATGTATGTTTTAGTCTAAAATACATGAATAGAGTTACTATCAATTTCACATTGAACAATGGATGACACCATACAGCAAAAAACATTGTTTTCATGATTTTTTAAGAATAACTGCAACATATTATATATTATATAAACAAAGTAAAAGTAACAAACCAAGTTTTTTTAAATTATTTGATCACACTGATTCGACTAGCAAAAATCAGTGGAATTTTGGAGTCAATAATGATTTATTGGTTTTTCATTTGATTTATTTAATTTAAGGGGATCCTAGAGTCGATTAGGCGATTCATAGTATACGATATTTATTCTAAATGTGCTACAAATATACTTTAAATTCTGCAGAGGTGTTATAAAAACCTTCAAGCTTCGACGTCTGATCTAATTACTGTTCAAGATACACAACAAATGTAAATAAAATGTATATTATGGAACCGCCCAAAAACCAATATGGCCTATTGAGATGTCAAAAAATCCTCTGAAGTAAGATATAAACGTTTTTGAGGCTCAGATGTGTCGAATCAGACCTGACGCTGGAGCATGAAGGTTTTGATTACATCCCTGCAGAATTTAAAGTATATTTGTAGCACATATACGATGAATAGTGTATATACTACAAAATCACTTATAAAAATCTACTTCAGCATGCTCTTAACACTATCATAGATTTACTGGATAACTTTAGAAATTACAGACTGCAAAAATAGGTATTTGTTAGAACCCTGTATCCAATTTGAGTCGATTGCTGAATGTAAATGGCGTAAACATGATGCATGACAAACAGGAGTTTGAACAGTTCCATGTTACAAAAAACTATAGTTCTCGAACTTGAGTAAAGCGCAGAATAGACACTGGAAATTATCACAAAAATGAAACTTGCTACACATTATCGCCTTAAACAAACTTTAGAATCCAAATTTCAGTTAATTATTGAATGATTACTGATTTTTCTGAATTTAAAAACTAATAAAACTTGTTACACACAGAAGTTGGAGAACACTTTTTTATTCCTGTATAAGTTGTAATGATAATTTTTCACATTGAGCAACTTATTTTTATGAAATTATTGAAAAATGAAATGGAGTTGTTCCAAATACAAATTAATGAAACTTATTAAATATAGAAATTCATGAAAAACGATATGCCTACACACTCTATTATCCCTGTATAAGTTGTACTGATAATTTATCACATCAAGCGATTACACATCACACCAAATGACTCTGTAATATGATTAAATGATGCTTGAACAAGTGTAAATAAACACCAAATTTGTCCAGATAACTTCAGAAGTTTTGAAGTGAATAATCCAGTAACAAACATGAAAATTCACTTAATTAAGTATATACACTTCCTACACAAATCTCAGTGAATCACTAAATAACCTCCATGCTAAATAATCTTTTTTTGAACTTAATAAAAAATGTAATTAATTACATATGTAAATGAACAACACTTTATAATTATTACTGTGTTCGGTTTAATAATATTCAATTTCACTAAAAAGCACAGTATTACAACGCATGACATTAAGAGGCAGTGATACACCCAGAAAATTTTCAACGGGGTCGGTAATATAGAGTTCTGGTCTCTATCTCAAAACCATCGCTAGATGGCGCGCCGCGCCACTTCTATCTCGTTTCAAACGGAGGCGTAGCCACACTGGGCGTAGACAGGCAATAGCTGTTCGCACTGTGACACGCCCACTTTATCGTAGCGATAGATGCATATCGAGCGAAGATCATCGCTCCCATCTCGCAGTATTGCGGAAAAAATTATGAATAATAAATATATGCCGACAATTATCAACATTTTTACTCGACTTATGTCGAGAGATCAATAAATATTGGTATCATAAAAAAAAAACTTATTGAACATAAAACAGCACCGAGCGGTAATGTTTTTCAGTTGTCAGAGCATCTGCATTAAATCTAAGTGTAAATATATAAGTAAAAATACGTTATTATATATAATAGGTTAATGAACCTGTATTCCATATTGTAGGATATTCACGCGCGCCTAGGTGCAGCGTTGATTATGCAGCGGCTCTGCAGCGCACAGCATTTTGTAGCGCGTTTCACGACTTACGTCGGCATACGGAGAAGACGCAACGATTGTTGGTCGCTTCGTTAAAAAAACGAATAACAAAAACAATATTTTATTCACACAAAGGTGGATAGTCTCTTTATTAAGCATGAAACTATGGAGCGATTAACATCACTAAAATATCAGAGCACTTCGCTCTGCTTACAAATAAATATTATAAAGTGTACAGAAAATTTTAACAAAAATAATCTATACACTTATAACATACACTTACTAACTACTCAGAGCACTTCGCTCTGCTTAAAAATAAATATAATAATCTGTACACTTACTAATTACTCAGAGCACTTCGCTCTGCTTAAAAATAAATATTATAAAGTGTACAGACTATTTTCGTTAAAAAATAACAAAAATAATCTATACACTTATAACATACACTTACTAACTACTCAGAGCACTTCGCTCTGCTTAAAAATAAATATTATAAATTGTACAGATTATTTTCGTTCGAAGATAATCTATACAATTATGGTTAAACACGACATACCTCTTCGAAAAGTTTTTTGAGTTGCTTCAGATTCTGGTGCATTCACTTCTCGTTGCTGCTGCTGTTGTTGGTTGTCTTCAGGCTGCATTGACTCCTGTTGAACATAAAAGAAATTAATAAAATGTTAATGTGATTTATGAAATATTGATTCGATTTGATTTCATGAATATTGAAGATTAAGTATTTCTCTGTTACCAGTAAGTTTCCAGAGCCTGTGGATAACTGTTGCAGCTTATCAGTGGCTATAGATGAGTTTTGAGAAGAAAAAATTTGTCGAAAGATATTTTGAGACTCCACAGGAGAATAAACATTGAACGGAGCACTCTTAAACTTCGATACACAGCAGAGCTGGTTTCTCTGTCGAAGAGCTCTGAACAAAGTCTTTAATCAATAGAGTTCCAAAATTTCTTTCGATAACTTTCCCTCTTCATAAGTGTTTGTGGCCGCTGTGCCTTTACATAGACACTGTAGTCTATCGGTGGCTGGAGCAAAGTGCGAAGAGAGAATCATTTGTCGAAAGAAATTTTGGAACTCCATTGATTAAAAACTTTGTTCAGAGCTCTTCGCCAGAGAAACCAGCTCTGCTGTGTATCGAAGAGTGCTCTGATCAATGTTTTTTCTCCTGTGGAGTCTCAAAATATCTTTCGACAAATTTTTTCTCCTCAAAACTCATCTATAGCCACTGATAAGCTGCAACAGCTATCCACAGGCTCTGCAAACTTACTCGTGGCGGAGAAATACTTAATCCTATAATAGAATATTTTTTGTTTTACCTGTTGATGATGAGGTTCAGATCCTTCTTGCTGCTGTTCTTCTTCCGCTGCTGCTGTTGCTGCTCATCCTTGCTATTTATCGGCTCCTGTTGAACATAAAAGAAATTAATAAAATGTTCATGTGATTTATGAAATATTGTCCATATAGTTGAAATCTCCCCCACAAAGCAAAAAAGCTTTACCTTTGTGGAAAATCTTTCAAACCCAATAATATTTATAAATATAATACTGTGCAGCTATCGACAAGCAGATAGAGCCTGTGCATAGTTATTGCAGCCTATCAATGGCTGCAGAAAAGTATGAAGAAACATTTGTCGAAAGATATTTTGAGACTCCACAGGAGAAAAAACATTGAACGGAGCATTCTTCGATACACAGCAGAGCTGGTTTCTCTGGTGAAGAACTCTGAGCAAAGTTTCTCTTCGCACTTTGCTCCAGCCACAGATAGACTACAGTGTCTATGTAGAGGCACAGCGGCTACAAAAACTTATGAAGAGGGAACGTTATCGAAAGAAATTTTGGAACTCTATTGATTAAAGACTTTGTTCAGAGCTCTTCGACAGAGAAACCAGCTCTGCTGTGTATCGAAGAGTGCTCCGTTCAATGTTTTTTCTCCTGTGGAGTCTCAAAATATCTTTCGACAAATGTTTCTTCATACTTTTCTGCAGCCATCGATAGGCTGCAATAACTATGCACAGGCTCTGCAAACTTACTCGTGGCGGAGAAATACTTAATCCTATAATAGAATATTTTTAATGTTTTACCTGGTGATGATGAGGTTCCGAGATCCACCACACTTGTACACTTTAAATCACTTGTTACCAAAACATTTGAAACCGCAGCTCGATATTTCGAAACCTATTTTCTCGCAAAATACTCGGCAGAAATAGCTCAAATTTGGAAATAATGTGCCGAAGTATTGCGCAATTGGGCTAACCTTCGGGCTTTTCGACACTCAGTGTCGTTTGTTCAGAAGAATAAAAAACCGAAAAGGTGCGAGAGAGATAGCTCTAAGTGCGAGAGACACAGCCTTGTGAGGCAGTGATACTCCACCGCAGCTCGACATTTCGAAACCTATTTTCTCGCAAAATACTCGGCAGAAATAGCTCAAATTTGGAAATAATCTGCCGAAGTATTGCACAATTGGGCTAACCTTCGGGCTTTTCGACACTCAAAGTCGTTTGTTCAGAAGAATAAAAAACCGAAAAGGTGCGAGAGAGATAGCGCTAAGTGCGAGAGACACCGCCTTGCGAGGCAGTAACACTACTTCCACCGCAGCTCGACATTTCGAAACCTATTTTCTCGCAAAATACTCGGCAGAAATACCTCAAATTTGGCAATAATGTGCTGAATTATTGCACAATTGGGCTAACCTTCGGGCTTTTCGACACTCAATGTCGTTTGTTCAGAAGCATAAAAAACTAAAAAGGTGCGAGAGACATAGCGCTAAGTGCGAGAGACACCGCTTTGCGAGGCAGTAACACTACTCCCACCGCAGCTCGACATTTCGAAACCTATTTTCTCGCAAAATACTCGGCAGAAATAGCTCAAATTTGGAAATAATGTGCCGAAGTATTGCACAATTGGGCTAACCTTCGGGCTCTTCGATATTCAAAGCCATTTGCTTAGGAGAATCGATAAACCAAAAAGTGGGGTGAGGTGCGAGAGAGAGAGCCCTATAGGCGTTTGATTGCGCGACGAAATTTTCACCGGTATATCACTGACTGGCGAAAAAATTGGCGGCGGTATATCACTGAGCATTAAAATCAACATTGTTAATAAAGACATGCATATATGCAATTAACAAATAGTTTGCATCAACTTTAAAATCCAAAAAATAGCTCATATTTCGTGGATCGGTGATACTGTTTGTACTAAATTTTTATTGTACAATTATACAGTATTCACATTAAACAATTTGATGATAACAATTCGATTTATTAAATTCAAATTTATATACATAGATCAAGAGGGCCCCGTTGTCGCTCCGCCCATCAAGGTGATGGGCGGAACGGTGTAGTCATTTCAACTGAACGTATGCGACACGTCTAGTGCGACATTTGAGTGAGGAATTTAACAGTGAGGAATGTAGCTTTCGGGTTTTGTATATTTGTGCATTCTTTGATCATTTCTATGGATGCTCGATCGTATTTTATTGCAAACGATTAGTGTTTTATTTAGTGGGCGTGGCCAATGAACCATCGTCGGTAACGCCATCTCTCGGATGTTCGCGGAGCTTTGCTTTTTCTCAAATTTTTGGGAGGCCGATAAGCTATGCCGAAATAAATTTCAAAAGCTATTTTCTCCGGTGTTATTGCATCGATTTGGATGGAATAAAGATTAAAAAATGTGTTTTTTATCCGTGCATGGGCTAAGCTTCTGGCAATACGATCCGGTGAGCATAAAAGTAGAAATATAGTAATTACTCTAGAGGTAATTAAAACTGCAATTTTTTTTTTTGGATTTCCGCAAAACCCAAAGCTTAGCCCAATTGTGCCATCATTTTTTACTTGTGTTCCAAATTTTGTTGCGATTCGATGCCTCGTTTGGAAGAAAATAGCTTTCGAAATTTCGATGTGATACGGGCGCGGGGAGCGCGGAGGGAGGGGGGGTATCACTGCCTCTTAAGAATGTAAGACAAAAGTTTGAGCGTAATAAAAATGAGATGTAGCGGTGTTTTATTTATTCAAAACAAGAAGGCAAAGTAGAACCTTGCACATTGCTTCCTCGTTAAATTTTACTCTTTACAAAGGTTCCTCTATGAGGAAGCCAATATCAATTACAATACTTCCTCCTAGAGGTTGTGCAAATGTGCAAAGTTCTACTTTGCATCCTTGTCTTAATTAGTTAAGGCACGCCAAGTTTTTTTAAAGAGAGTTTTACTTGGGTAATATATTGGATTTGTAATATTTTTGTAAGGAATTTTTTGTTTGCAAGCAATTTTTTATTGTTGTGGGATAGCTCCAACCCTTTTCTCATTGGCGTCCAAGTTTGTTAAAAAAAAAAAAAACATTTGGGGGATTTGGTCTCTTTTTGAAAGTCAGAACGAAATGAAATATCAAAGCAGACTGTAAAGTTAATTTTTAATAAACAGTAAATAAAACAAAGTTAAGTAAAGTCACGCTTTACTACATGTATACAAATTAAATTTATATACTTTTATATGGTGGTGAATTGAGTAGCTGGTTTTTTTCATGTGAGAGTTGAATGTCGCGAAAGTTTCGGGTTCTTGTTAATTTCGTTCGAGTGTGTATTTGTGATTGTGCGCCGCGGAAAGTGTGTGTGTGTGAGAGAAAGACGGACTCTTTTCGTGTCGCCTGGAAAAGAGAGGTGTATTCACTCTTTAATGATTTTAATGAATGAGTGTGTGTGCGTCGAGAATCGCGTTTGCAACGAGCATAACAATGATCCGGTCTCGGTGTTAACAAACTTTTATCAATTTATTCAAACATCCCCGAATATTTTTCGTTAATCTTTTTTTGTGTGTGTCAGAACCTGGCCTACGAATCCTGCCAATCTACAAAATTTTGACGGTTGTGGCTAGACTGGCAAAAGTAGCTTGGTCCGTGAACATCGCGATTTTTTCCCGGCGCATATAATTTTTGCACTTTGCGCCCTACTCAAAAGTAAAAAGGAAAGGCTCGGGACTTTAGCTTTATAGTTGTTTTAAGGAATCTGAGAAAATGTACACTACAATAGTTACCTTGAAATACGCGTATTATAGAATCAATATTGTCTCGAAATTACGAACGACTAGCACCGAAAATGGCAACGCGGACTTCTTAATTTCTAATAACTGTATGTTAATGTTCAAACAAGTCTTTAGATATTGGCAAAGTATGTTAATTTTAAATGATACTTGGGTATACTATTTCAAAGTTTCTAACCGTTTAACTTTTAAATCAATTTTTAGAAATTTACGCTATCATGAAGCATTATATTTGTTATGAAATTGTATATTAAGTATTTAAACAGGAACAAAATTTGCGAACTTGTACGTTAACGGCTCTATGAATAGTTGTTGTTGTTGTGCACAAGTATTATAATTTTAGGTTACGATTATATGAAAATTCATTTTTTTCTACAAAATTTCGTACATGAATGGTATATTTACTACTCAATACATATTATTTTTTATATTATATTCCGGACTTCGAAATTTAATATACAGCAGAATATGAAAATCGCTGTCATATTTTATATTGCACATCAAGTACCGACGGAACTTGTAAATTGAAAAACATTCGGAGGCAACGACAATGTAATAGAATTTTTACAACTACGGCATCCCATGTGCGAATCTCCAATGGGTTCTGTCCTGGCGCAGTACTATTGCCAAGTTTGCCGGTACTGGATGCCATTCTATTATTCTTTCATTAATAAACAAAAACAACAACAAAAACAAAAGAAAAAAATCATTCACAGGTACAATTTCTTCAATCGCTCTCGGCAAAGTGACGATAACGAGATTCGGATCTAAGTCCTGTACGACCTACCTAACTACCAAACGAGCACGTTAACCACTAGGCCAAACCGACTATGTGAAGTTCTTATACTTTAAATCTATAATAATTGTGTGTAGAATAACAGCCACAAGTCTATGGGATGGGTTGTGATCAAATTTGGTACACGATAATTCTTGAGGTCACGTATTATAAAACTCAACGCTGTTGAAATTAATAATTTCAAAATGGGGAGTTCAACATAGCCCTATGCAAAAAAAAGCACACAGCGACTATTTTTATAATATGTATTACTCTGAGATGTTGAGACAACTTTATTTACCAATCTCGACCCCATATATTTGTGTTTTGGCCGTCGTTGACATGTCGACGGCGGGACAAAAAAACGTATGGAGCAGTATGGGCTCTGTTAATGGATAAAAGGATTCGAATTCATTCGAATGTATTTAGTTTCGTACTTGGCCACCGGAAATCGTCAATCGTGCGCTTCGGTCGTCAAATAATACAGCGCCACCGCTGCGGTCTTCTTAATTATCAAGATAATACTGTAATGGCGAATAAACATGTGAAACCATGAAGACGTGTTCTTCATTCCAAAACCAAAAATTAAAAGTAAAACCCAGCAACAATAAACAGGCTCAGTACTCAGTCGTATGTCAGTCGGATACTGGCAAAATCTGCCCGCCACGATCACGGCAACGGTCGGCCCAGTTTATGGCCAGTACTTGGACATCTGTAAACTACGCGTCGGTTGTATTATGCAGCCTGTATAACGGTGGGGCAGTATAAACCTAGTACATAATCGAATGTCAGGCAAACACTGGCAAAGTTAGCTGCCTACACTAAAACAAGCTTCGGCCTGGTCCGCAGCCAGTACTTAGATGACTCTCACCTGAGTACTGTCTGTTTTATCTTGACAGTACTGGCTGACAGAACCGGCGAAGAATAAGGCCACTATTCAATTAATACTGTGACGGTACTCATCAACAACGCTTGGCCGCCCAGTCCATTTCAGTACTGTATAGTGGTGGTAACTCTGGCTTTATACCAGAATTCGCACATGGGATACAAACTTCAATGACGATATCAATAAATATCAATAAAGTTGTCACATATAATTAATGAATGGTTTTCATAATTGGACTCTTAAAACATACAAAGCTTTAATCAATCAATTAACTGAAAAACCACAAAAGTTGTACCGAAAAGAGGGAACATAGATTGTTAAAAACTTCTATTATAAACTTGAATATATGGAGTAACAATGTGTTAATTTGCTCAATTGTAACTGCATAAAAGCAATTATTTTTCTATGTGACAAAGTTTATTCAAAATATTTGAAAACATTTCTGTCACTCACTTGATTGTAAAGATATATGGCATTGTTGTAGTGGCCATTTTTAAGGTGTCCAGTAGCTTCGTCGACCCTCAATTTCGATTCCACAGCTTCTGGACTCTTTTTTATCTTCTTATCCGGTTTGCCCTTTTTTCGAGTTACCATTTTCGTACAACTTTACCTAAATTGAATAAAAATTCAGGAGGTAAGGTAACAAAATTATAAGAGAAAGTAGAGTGGTCAAAATTGATGGAATTCATTAAGGCGAGGTTCCTCTATAATTGACCGAAAACTACACTAAGTTAAGGAATTAATTGTGGATGAACAACAAAACATAATAAGCTGGTTTTTTAAATCTTTATTTATGCTCCAATTGTAATAATTTTTTTTTAAATCAATTTATACGAAATGGCGTCCAAGATGGCGGCTGATACATGAAGTGCCCTCCGGTTCCATGCGAAACTGCGTGCCATGGAGACTAGAGGTAAGGAGTAGAAACGACTATGGGAAATGCGGTTCTCAAACATTCGCGGAATCGTGGAAAATCTTTTCGACGCGGACCGAAGTGAAGTGGGCAACAAATCGGCGCGGACCGAAGTAAAGTGAGCGACAAATCGGCGCGGACCGAAGTAAAGTGAGCGACAAGTCGGCGCAGACCGAAGTGACGTTGGTGGGGACTGAAGTTTTTGAACGCAACCCTGCGGTTTGTTGTTCCCGCTCAATACAGAGATGAGCAGAGAGATTGCCAATGGGGCGATTTTCCTGTTTACACTTTTGATCTTCAGCGCCCGACGTACCATCCGCAGAGTAATTTGAACGCTCGAGAGAGCTCAGATTACGTTTGCGTCTACTGCGCGGCTATTAGAAGCACGCTTTTTCGTTTTTTTGTTTCATTCACCGTACGGTCGTTGGCGTATCAACTTTTTTTTTTTTCATTTATGCCATGCAAAAATGTGTCTTCTTACTATTCGTTGGTGGGATGATACATTTTTTTTTTGTAAATTCGGTGGATCGGTAAAGTAGATTCAGTTTTCGAGTATATCACTCGGGAAGCGCACGGTGATCGTGTGGATATCGTCGTGGCTTCTCAAGCGGATGACCCGGGTTCGCGTCCTCACATTCACTTTTTACTTTTTTTTGGAAAATTTTTTTTAAAGGCCACCGAGAGCGCTAGAGCGTTAATATAAACATAAATCAAAGGAGTCAGAGGTCTGAGAATCGTGACCACATAGTCCTATCCAGAGTTCTTACTCTGTGATTCGATGACGCTGTCATTCATTGGGCCTGCAAGACCTTTCAATCTCTTAGATATTTAGCGGTATTTCATTTAAAGAAATGAAAAACCGTTTTTTTGTGACCCGACCTTGTATTGCTTGCACCGCGGGTCTTAAAAAAAATATTAAAAAAAAAAAGTAAACGTGAGGACACGAGCCCGAGTCGTCCGCTTAAGAAGCCACGACGGTCTCCACACGACCACCGTGCGTTTCTGAAGTGATATGCTCAAAACCTCAAGATGCTTTACCTATCCACCGCATTTACAAAAAAAATATATATATATATATTATCCCACCAACAAATGGTGAGAAAACACATTTTTGCATCGCATAAATGAAAAAAAAAGAAAAGAGTCGTTTGGCGCATGTGTCAATCCATAATCTGGTTTACATATTTTCGAGCGGCTTGAAAGTTTCAAATTAAGTCTTGTGACGTATTTTTCGGTAACTGACCGATTAATCGGTCTTCTGGTCGAGAACACAAAACATGAAAAGAAAAGAAAAATCGGGAACCGTCACCTTCGGCCGTCCACCCTCGCTCGCGCATCCGCAAACCCGGTGGGCGCCAGTTAATTTTTGTTTCACCGGAATTAACGAACCAGTATGTCCGAGGGATCGAGTAGGCGGCTCAATCCCCAAACTCCAAATCGAAAGCTTGGGGTAAAACTCGCGATCGGGATCAAAACCGAACGAATCGGTAGCTTAGTTGATTTTTGAGGTCGCGTAAAATCAACAAACGCAACTGGATGCACTCGCGGGAGCGAACGGTTGCGGAATAGCACGGCCGCTCAGTCTGCTAGGTTTGGTAGAGAGGGTCGCGGTAAGGTGCAATAAATAGCCAAAAATCGCGATCAGAATTTAATCAACGGAACCTAATGTCCCGCGGACGAAAATCGAGAGCGGGCATCGATAACGAATTCGCATTTTAGAATGCGCGAGAACTGACGAAGCGCATCGAGAGCGCCATCGTCACTACGGGAAAACCTGGTGCAATACCAAATTTAATGATTAATATCACGGGAACGACTCACCGGAGCTGCCTGTAGCCAATCCATCCCATGGAGGGACATCGAGGGATCACGAGAGCTGTGGCACGAAGTGCAGTTATCCCACTGCACTCGAGAACCACCGAAAACTCTCACCACACGGCCACTCACGTATTCACTATACGGAGTTTTGCCGGAGCAGGAGAACTACGCGAAGTCGCGCGCGCGAGCGACAGAAAAACTGTCAATACGGGAACGCTTACCGAACTCGAGGCACCTCGGCGGTGTCCCGAGGAAGACTGATTATTTCAAGTAATCATCGAGATCGATTCATTATTATTATTCCGATAGCTCCAAATCCCTTACCCGAGAACTACTGCCCTCTCCTTCGAATTAGTTCGTAGCGATAGCGGGAACGCAACTTGTGCCGGTAACATAGCGGAGATCTGTACGGTCGCCTCCCTTAGCTCATTGCGTGAAAACGGGCCTTTACTCAACAAAAACAATTGCGCTAGGATACCCCATCCTAGGCCAGACCTAACTTAACTCCACCCGTTCTCCAACGCAATGCACTGTCACCGTAGGGCGCCGGATTTGCACCGGTCTGCAACTAACCGCCAAAAACTCATATCGGTGACTCTCATCTGCCGGGCTGCTCGATTCGTTGAGCTCTCGTCCTCGCGACAGATTTGAGTGCACCAATCTCCCATCTTCTCTCAACGACAACAACTAAAACAAAATCGCCAACAATTTTCCATAGCCAAACGGTAGAATTCGAGGAGAGGAACGTCAAAATCGCTAGACATAGCCAACTCGGCAACATTAGACCTTGTGATCGTAATTTTGTAAAAAATCACGTCACAGTCTTTACAGCTCAAACAAGGCTCTAAAATGGTACGCTAACGACCGTACGATGACTATAACGAAAGAACGTAAAAGCGTGGTTCTAAAAGCCGCGCGGTAGACGCAAACATAATCTGACCTCTCTCAAGCGTTCAAATTACCCGCAGATATGCCTCAAAATATCTCGACGAATTAAAAAGATGCCCTGCCTTCGGAAACTTTCCGCGGATGGCACGCCCCTTTTAGGCTGCGTTTCATTAATTTCTAACGGCGCTAACTTCATCTCAGTCCGCGTTGACATTCAGTGGTGCCCAATCCCCTGAGATTTTACACAGTTTCGCGACCGGTTTTTTAGCACTACGTTTATACTCCTTACCTCTGGTCTCCATGCTGCGTGCATTCCTCACTCGTCGACTTTCAATCTAGGATCATGAAACACGTTTCATTTAAAAACTGAAAAAATACATAATAGATTGAACCTAAGTAATCGAAAAAATATTGAAAAATGACAAAATGGGGGACATGTGAACTTGAAAGTTCGTTTTTTGGATTTTTTTTTCACTCACATGTCCGCCACTTTGTCATTTTTCAATATTTTTTCGATTTCTTAGGTTCATTCTATTATGTATTTATTCAGTTTTAAAATGAAACTTGTTTTATGATTCTAGATTGAAAATCGACGAGTGAGGAATGCACGCAGTTTTGCATGGAAACTTCATGTATCAGCCGCCATCGTGGACGCCATTTCGTATAGATTGAAAAAAATTGTTATTACAATTGAAGTATAAATAAAGATTTTAAATAAACAGCTTATTACGTCTTGTTGTTCATCCACAATTAATTTCTTAACTTACAAG
This sequence comes from Clistopyga incitator, assembly GCA_947507545.1. Lineage (NCBI taxonomy): Eukaryota > Metazoa > Arthropoda > Insecta > Hymenoptera > Ichneumonidae > Clistopyga > Clistopyga incitator. Next base: position 2,034,586 of record OX382189.1, read on the forward strand.
GAACGTCACTTAAGTGTCCCTCTCCGATTTCAATGAAACTCAACTATGTTATAGCCCTTGAAAAACTACGAGACACGTTTTTTTTTTTTTATCTGCGGAAAATCGGTTTTAGGGGGTGAAATCAACCCCCAAAGTTCGGCATTTAGAGAGGTGATAATATAGTTTCACCTAGAAGGGATGGACCGATTTCAATGAAACAAAAACTAAAATGTTTCTCATCACGAGTAATGAAAAATTCACCTGAAAAAAAAAAGTTCTCTCTTGTGGGAGTGAATCACCCCTAAATTATATTTTTTTCACCCTATTTAAAATAGTTACCGATGGAATTTCATGAAACTGGTATCATTTAAGAGGGCTAGTAAAATAAAAGTTTAGGTGTTTTTGCATTTTCGCGGGAAACCATGTTTAAGAGGGTAAACTACCCCCTTCATACCAATGTATGAATTTCTATACAGAACCTCATCTCGCGCAATTTTCAAGTGAATATTGGTTTGAAATATTCTCATTAGTGAAAATGAATAACCAGTATATGAAAATTGACGTATTACCGGTAATTAAGGGGGTGAACTGTCTTCTCAATTCGGTCCCTTTTCGGATCTATAACAATTCGCCAAGTAACTTCAATGAACCTTGCCTAGCGTGAAGGATGGCGACGAAAGATGAAATGATTTACCCTTTCAGATTGACGGAGAGCATTCTTAAGGGGTTAATCCGACTATAGCGCAAAAATACTTTATTTCTTGCGTAGATTCTCTATCCTCGCAATTCATCCGCATTTGTTAATCCGAAATGTATATTTTCAGTAAAAATTCAAAATTGATACTTTGAATATCCATTATTTATCTTCAGGGGCTGAACAACCTGCTCGTGTTTATTTATTTTAATAATGACATGATGATAAAAGATATAGATAATGATGAAAGTCAATAAGATTTTTGTGCTCCAGCAGAATTTTATATCTTAATCATATCGCTTTCTAAATACACAAGAAACGAGTACGAGATAAAGCCAGTATTCTTCGCTCCAGCATTTTTATTTGATACTCTGCTACCGCTTATCTATAATGCGAATATTATGAGTCAGCCACCATATGAAAGAGCTCAAATAATTCGCATATGTCAGTGACTCGTATTAGCGAAGTGCACATATTATCGTCTATATTTTTTTAACAGAATATATACATTATGACAGTGAATCTAATCAACGTTATTAAACTTTTATTGGCAACATTTGAAGCCATGAATATTGTTCAAACACCCATTAACAGTAAAGAAATCGAATTGAAAGATAATTTTGAAAAAATTTTAGTTGATTGCATTCAAGATTATAACGGAGTGGAATTTGTGGACAAATAATCGCTGGATTTTCAAGAGCCATTCAAACAGTACGAAGTTAACGCTGTTGAAGACAATGCTTGGGAAAAAGATATTGCAGTTTCAGATTCAGACACTTGTTCCGAAGACGAGGAAGATTTGACTTATGATTACAAGCAAAAAGCGGTCGAATACTGGAGATCCGGGAAGAAGAAAAATTACAGTGTCGATACAGTAAACCAGAAGATCAGGAAAGTAAAATCTGTTCGACAATTGCGACGGTCGGCACACCAATTGAACAACGGTGGGACATTCAAAGAAAAATTGGCCCCAATTTCCGAATTTACATTGAAAAATATGCAAACTGCTCTGGATGCTGATTTTATTGTTCATGATATTTACCTACAAAAGTGGGCTTTACAAGCTCAAAATGAAATAGGCCACGAAGACATTCGTTTTAGAGCATCTCGTAATTTTCTCTTGAAGTTCAAAAAATCCCATCGTATTGTATCTCAAAAAATTAATAAATTTATAACAAGAAAAACTATAGAAGACGAAGAGGTTTTGAAGACAAATGCGAATAACTTTGTCAAACAGGAGATACCGTATATTGAAAAATATGGAGCAGATAACGTATATAATTCGGATCAAAGCGGTTTTCAATTGGAAAGCCACTCTGGTAGAACTTTGGCAGTTGAAGGAACGAAAACAGTTGAATGTGTTGTAGAATCTGTCCCTTCAACAACTCATAGCTACACGATTCAGCCTACCGCAAATGCTAATGGCGAATTGCTTTCTCCCCTTTTCATCGTATTAGAGGAAGAAAAGAGTAAATTCGGACGGATAGTGAATAAAAATTTATTTAGACCGGAAAATGTATTCTTAACAGCATCAAAATCTGGAAAACTGACTTCACGTATGCATAAAAAATTTGAAAGTGGAAAAAATTAAATGCACCTTATCTTTATTGATGATTAAAAAAACTTTATTTGTTCCTAGAGCATTTGAGAACTTGGTTAGAACAAGTATTCTTTCCAAATGTTGGTCGTCTTATTGATAGACTCTTGGAGTGGACACTGCCCAGACGTAGTTCGGGAAGCAACGCCAACCGGAAAAAATATTAGGTTGGGGAAAAAGAAATCCATTATTTTGTCGGTAGATGGCTGTACTGATAGATTTCTCGTAAAGTATCGATCAAACAATTTCAGATTTATGCTCGTTGGAAAGGTGACATTTCGCAGTAAAAAAAATTCTTTTGCTGTTTTTTGTTTGGTGCATTCAGTTGTGAGTTACAGGCTGTTAAAAATGGAAGTGAACAAAGAGAAAATTCGGTACATTTTACAGTTTTTTTTGACAAAGGCGAAAATGCAAGCCAGGCGGCTAAAATTGTGAATGGTGTTTATGGTTCCGATACTGTAACAGCCAATTATGTGCAATTTTGGTTTCGTAGATTCCGTTCAGGAATTTTTGATGTTAAAGATGCACCTTACACAGGTAGGCCGGTCGTCGAAAATGTCGATAAAATCGGAGAAATGATCGAAGTTGACCGGCATGCTAGCAGTCGTAACATTGCCCAGGAGCTAAAAATCGACCATAAAACAGTTTTAAACCATTTACACAAAGCTGGATTCAGAAAGAAGCTCGATGTTTGGGTGCCACACCAATTAACAGAAATAAAACATGATGGATCGAATTTCCATCTGCGAAGCCTTGACCAAACGGAATGAGATAGACCCATTTCTTAAACGGATGGTGACTGGAGATGAGAAATGGATCACATACGATAACCCCGTGCGAAAACGATCGTGGTCAAAGAGCGGTGAAACACCTCAAACGGTGGCCAAACCAGGACTAACGGCCAGGAAGGTTCTGCTATGCATTTCGTGGGACTGGAAGGGGATTGTTTATTATGAGTTGCTTCCATATGCCCAAACGCTAAATTCTGATCTCTACTGTCAACAACTGGACCGTTTGAAGATAGCAATTGACCAGAAACGGCCTGAATTGGCCAACAGGAGAGGTGTCGTGTTCCACCAGGGCAACGCTAGGCCACACACATCTACAGTGACTCGCCAGAAACTTCGGGAGCTTGGTTGGGAAGTTTTAATGCATCCGCCATACAGTCCGGACTTGGCACCAAGCGATTATCATCTTTTTCTTGCATTGCAAAATTTCTTTAATGATAAAAAATTGGCATCTAGGGAGGATTGTGAAAATCGACTACTAGAGTTTTTTGCAAATAGAGACCAGGACTTCTATGGGAGAGGCATTATGAAGTTACCTTTAAAATGGCAACAAATCATACAACAAAACGGTGCATATTTGACCCAAATCAGACGATCCGAAGCATGTTAAATAAAGTTCCGAAGTTCATATAAAAATAATGGATTTCTTTTTCCCCAACCTAATATTATCCCGATGATTATACCAAAAGGTACAACGGGAAAAATTCAATCACTTGATATTTTTGGATTCCGCATATGGAAAAACTTTGTACGACACTTTTCAGATAGTGCATTATTATTGAGTGCTGAAATCAATTTACACGTAAGGAATAATGTAATTAAATTACAATCCCTTACACATAATCAACTTTCTTCTCCAAAGTATAGAAATCTTTTTAAATATGCATAGTTTAAAAGCAATTACTTAACTACAAAACCAGAAGAGTTTGAAAACCCTGTGAATTTTGGTTTTGGTTAAACTTTGCAAGCACATTGTCAAATACCCGGGTGTAATAATGTTGCTATTATAAGATGCGCATGGTGTAAAAAATCTTTATGTTTGCAACATTTTTTCGATAATTTTCATTTCTGTATGGATTATAAAGCATAAGTGCTGTAAATTATAATCATAATGTTTAGGTAATAAGGAAATCAGTGTAAAAATCTTTAACAATCGGAGAACGAAGCAAAACTTGCATTAAATTCATGTATTTCGAATAATAATTGTAAAAGAATTTTTTAAATAAATTGGTATATACTCACGAATGACAGGCAACGTAGTTCGATCTTTTTTCGGTTACCGAAACAATGTTATATTGGTGCGTCAATGATAAGTATAGCCGCTGTAATATATTTTCTGTAATATCCAACAGCCGAGGAAAAACAACCTTGCCTTAAATTTAGAAAATTCACTTAAGCGTTACAAATTCCATTCAAATTAATATTTGAATTCAAGATCCATAACAAAATAATCAACACGAGCAGGTCGTTTACCCCCTTAATGTAAATAATGGATATTCAAAGTATCAATTTTGAATTTTTACTGAAAATATACATTTCGGATTTACAAACGTGGATGAATTGTGAGGATAGAGAATCTATGCAAGAAATAAAATATTCTTGCGTTATAGTCGGATTAACCCCTTAAGAATGCTTTCCATCAATCTGAAAGGGTAATCATTCCATCTTTCGTCGTCATCCTTCACGTTAGGCAAGTTTCCTTGAAGTTACTTGGCGATTTGTTATAGATCCGAAAAGGGACCGAATTGAGAAGACAGTTCACCCCCTTAATTACCGGTAATACGTCAATTTTCATTTACTGGTTATTCATTTTCACTAATGAGAATATTTCAAACCAATATTCACTTGAAAATTGCGCGAGATGAGGTTCTATATAGAAATTTATACATTGATATGAAGGGGGTAGTTTAGCCTCTTAAACATGGTTTCCTGTAAAAATGCAAAAACACGTCAACTTTTATTTTACTAGCCTTCTCAAATGATACCAGTTTCATGAAATTCCATCGGTAACTATTTTAAACAGGGTGAAAAAAAGATAATTTAGGGGTGATTCACCCCCACAAGAGAGAACTTTTTTTTTTCAGGTGAACTTTTTATTACTCGTGATGAGAAACATTTTAGTATTTATTTCATTGAAATCGGTCCATCCCTTCTAGGTGAAACTGTATTATCACCTCTCTAAATGCCGAACTTTGGGGGTTGATTTCACCCCCTAAAACCGTTTTTCCGCAGATAAAAAAAACACGTGTCTCATAGTTTTTCAAGGGCTACAATATAGTTGAGTTTCATTGAAATCGGAGAGGGACACATAAGTGACGTTCCTTGTTAATGTAGTTTTCGGTCAATTATAGAGAAACCTCCCCTTAAACAATTGGCTGTCCTCGCAGAGGAAACTTCGTTTCCGTGAACATTATTTTTGTTCGAGATTTGCATGTCAGGACACTGAGAATGGTCCAAAGCGTCGGAAAAAGGTGGTTTGAAAACAATATGTGTGCGTGTGTGAGCACGATACTATCGTTAATTTAGATATGGATTCGTTAAACTTGTCACACCATATTAAAAAGTTTACATGTGACAGCATTTATTAAATTTCGAAAAAAATCGCTCTCAGGCTATAACTTTCGCTAATTATGAGACATCAGTCTGAAATTATGTACATAAATATGCTACCATCAAAACATTATGTAGAACGGTTTTTATTTTATTGCAATGTCAATTTGTTTTTATTATTTGCAAATGCTTCAACTCGTGTAAATTCTGAGACATCCTGCTGCAATTTTCGATATGATTTCACGATTACTCATTATCAATAATGACTTTAGTCAAATGAACTGCTAATATGTCGGTAAATTTCGATTTTGGTAATTAAAAAAGAACAGAAACCGTCATGAAAAATACTACTTCTGATTTTTTTTTAACAGATTTATCTTAAGTTTATACACATATGGACTGTCATCGAAAAGGATTTGGGTACAAATTTGATGCACGTCCATCGGATCGTTCGAATTCATGGCATTTTCGATTGGTTGATAAATCTCTTTTCAATCAAAATTTTTTTTAAATGTCTTTTAAGAATAAACAAGCCTGCACTTTATGGATAAAGTGGAGCCTTGCAGGCTTTTTTATCATGTTTTCTATGTGTTGCTAACCAATTAAGCAAATAACTTTTAGTAAGGCATTGACAGCATCAAGCTATTCTGCATAACCTGCATTATTTTAGTGATATAATATTTCTGCACTCTGCGCATTTGTATCAGAGAACCAATTTGTGAAATGTTCTCTAGTAAATTTCATTTGAGTGAATGATGAATTCTTCCGTCATGATTTCAGCGTTGTAAGACAGACAAAAAATCTCAAGTATAAATGCAACAATTATTATTGTATAAACAACATAAGCGGACACCATAAGGACACAAAATTTCAAATGAATTTGATATTTCTGGTTCACCAATTCTCTTACAGAAGTGGACAGAGTATAAAAACATACGCAAATTATTGTACGTGACGCAGGTAAGCCACATCTACTAAATACACATATTTTTTAATCTATTATCAGAAACCAATGAAATATTCATCAATGTATGTGATTAATTTATATACCTCTTTGATTCATTTCATTGTTTATAGTGTTTCAAATAGGATAACAAGTATTTACGTAATATTTCACTCACCGTTCACAAGTCGGAAATAAAGATTACGTATTCAATGCACTTGATAAAGAACTTCTTCTACGTCGGGTCACGTTGCAATTGCAACTAAACTCAACGAAAATGAGTAAGGGGATACACCTGAGAAGACAGAAACGGTAGAGAATAGAGCGCGCAAGTCCGTGTCTGGCTCGTGATGTACGACAATGTGTTCTGTATCTGAACCGATTAACAAGTGGTTCCCGATGTGGTCGATGCACCTACACACACGGGTAAGCATTTTGATGTACAAAAAAAAATATGAGATCTATATACTAGCGTGTTGCACGTCATCGAGCAGTACGTATTATTCTGTCATCTATGTAAGCTGTATACGGTATATTAGAGAGGCTACTATTACATAGTGGGTTAAATCAGCCCCTATTATTTTGAGACGCAAATTATCCCCCACAAATTGCCATAAATACTCTCGAAACTTTCTTCGTCACGCATTATTGTTAAACGCTACGGCTCGTATCGATTCTTTCCATATAAGCATGTGTACTTGGTTTGAGTACATGAATTTATAGATATAGAACATCATACAATTTCAACGGGCTTATCAGCTTGACCCTCGACAAACTTTAATTATAAATCGATATAACAAGGTAGATGAAGGGTTGAAGGAAACCTCAATTATCGCGTGTCTTCGTATCTAGAATGTAACCCCTCCATCTCATCTCTCAAGCATTTTATTCAAGTGATCCTATAGTATATTGTTGTTGAATTATTGTTATCAGCCGTATTTTCAGCAGAGCATAAGGTCGCGTAATATTGGAATTCCTAGTAGAGGTCTCGGGAAAATTTGGTGACCTGGAATATGTGAGTATGAGAAGTGATTAATAACACGTGTGTTAAATTTCTTCGGCGTATTAATCAGACTTTAGATGATCGATGGGAGATTTCAATCAAATGTCCAAGAAAATACTCATAATTATTAATGAATATTAGACTCCATTTTAATAACACGTTGCCAATATATTTTTATTATTCTAAGATTTTTGAGTGCTTTTATTTCGCGAAAGATTTCATTCAGGTTGTTGTGGGGTAAAGTAAAAATGCTATCATTATCAGGAAATTTTTCGTGGATGAACCTTATTCCTCTACAAATAGTTTGCTGAAATCTTAAAACAATGAACAACATCGTTTATCAGAAAAACATCACAAATTTTGCAGCTCTACTGTTATGGAGCATTCTGCCGATTTCGTTATATTTACACTTTAAAGTTTGGCAATTTTCGCAAGCGAATAATAGGGCGCCTTTGACTCATTAACGACTAAGAATGGCAATTTTTTCTATTATTTTCAACTCACATTTTCATTATTAATCAATAGGAATTTTCACAGCAAAAATATAGTCCCTAGTAATTTCGAGAGTGCTTTTTCAGAATCCGGGGTTAAAGTTAAGTTTTGTCCGATAGAAAAAAAATATGGCCGTTTTGGAAAGCAGAAAAAACACACACACCAAAAATCGACATTTTTTTAATAAAACATTTTTTGTTGTCGTTTATCTTTCTTATGTAATGTCCAAAAAAAATTAGATGTCATTTCTTAATTTCAAAATTTCAAAGTCGATTTTTAAAACCATGCAGACTTTTATTTTCCCGAAAATTTTTCATAAGAAACTATATTTTCTGGAACTTTTAAGTCCGGTCCGATCGTAGGTACTTCACGGCAATTAATTTTTTTCGATTTTCAAAAATTTGAAGAAAACAACCAATTTTTATCTATCATTACACCACAAAAAACACACATACAAAAAAGAGGTCTGTACATTTGATCAGATCCACCTAGGTTTATGTATTTCGATGCGCTAAATCCGAATCTGAAGTCCGTTTGACCCGTATACCCTCAAAATTTTTAGTACATTCCAAAAAACCTCAAAAAATGGCAAGAATCGGCACTTTTCATGATTAAAATGTTGTTTACACTGGATCAAGAACGATTTTCATGTATTTCGATCCGCTGAATCTGAATATTATGCTTATCTGAACCGTAAGTCGGTTAGTGTGAAGGCCCGAAAAATAGCCGATTTTCACGATTTTTTTTCGGACCGTTCCCGTAGGCCAATCTATCTGAAATTTTTTACACATATATTTACATTCATGAATGATACAAAACGATTTTTATTAATATATTTTTTATGATTTTTTGAAACTACAGTTGTTTCTTAAACTGCCTTGATGGTGAACATTGTAGGGGTCGAAAGTCGAAAAAAAAAAAACAACGGATTATTAATCAGAAAGAGATTTGTCATCGCGTTATGGAGGCCTTTTTTAATTTTTTCAACATTGGCAAAATGGCGGTGATTTGAACAAAAAGTACCGATTTTAGCCCCATTTTTCGACAGTTTTTCGTTTTAAAAAAAAAGATAAAAAAAGCTTCCATAGCGCGATGAAGAATCAAATAAAGAATATTCTCCTAAAATTTAGAAACGATCGGTTGAAAACTGCTCCCTGAGGAATGTCCATCGTTTTGAAAAAAGGCGTTTCGAGAAAAACGCGTGCAAAGTTTCGAGTGTAAAAATTTTATATAAATTGTGTACTTACGACTAATCGGCGATTCCAGTTTCATAGGCTGCGACCAATTGTCGCACCCATCTTTTCCATAACTTTCAAAATTGGATCATAACCTTCGTTGAAGGGGCAGACCATGATTTCCGCGATTTGTTTCCCGTTGAAAACGTGTTTTGGCGCTAATTTTAATTATTTTGCGTATTCGCATCCGTACTAGCAAATTATTCACTGTTAAATCTTCATAAATTGGCCTCAAAACTTCTTAGAGGTATAAAGCCGTAGATATAAAGGCGACAAAAAAATGAAAATTGAACGCGGAGACGGAGCCGAGAGTCTCTGGCGCGCGGTTCACGCCAGGTCACTCGCCGCTGCTCCGTAGCCTCTTCGCTAAGAATGGTTATTCCCAGCGAAGTATTTCGAAATTCGCTTTAAAATTTAGAGAGAATGTTTTTTCTCTTCCATCCCCTCCGACTATCTTCCGTCTCCTCCCCCTCTCTTCTGCTCTCTCTCCTTCTTTTTTCCCAACCCGCCTTCACTCACCGTCACTACTAACGGTTGATGGTCCGACTCTACTCTGTCTTCTACTTCTACGTATGTAATCTATCACTGTCTCTCCTCTTGCTCATATACACGCGAACTCTCCCTTCTCGTCTCCCTCTATGTTCCCATTCATTATTTCCCACCCCACTGCCGATACTTCTTTCATTAGCTTTCTTCCTTCCCCCTTCCTTCCCATCTGACTCCATCTCGTCTCTTCCTCTTTCGATCCCCGTTCTCGCATTGAAATCTCCTCCTATTATTACCGTCTCTCTCTCCTTTTGCATTTCCATCCTCCTTTTCATTTTCTCCACCTTCCTCTCCATACCCCCATTCACATATAACACGACCACCATCCAGTTTCCTCCCGTGCTTTCACCTTTCTGTGCATCAGTCCCTCCTCCTCTTCTTCCTTTGCCATATCATCCCTTATTCCTATTAACATTACTCCGATTGTCCTTCTCTTCTTATTCTTTTCCTTCGCTCTCTGCCTCGCCCATCTGAACTCCTTTGGCAGCTTCCTCTTTACCTTCTCCCAGTTCTTCTATCCTGTCCATGTCTCCATTAAGGGGAGGTTTCTCTATAATTGACTGAAAACTGCACTAAGTTCAGGAATTAATTGTGGAAGAACAACAAGACGTAATAAGGTGTTTTTTTAAACCTTTATTGATGCTTCAATTGTAATAAAAAAATTTGTATTACAATTTTGATTACAATCTACAACATTTTTATTCTCCCCCCCCCCCCTCTCTCTCTCTCTCTCTCTCTCTCTCTCTCTCTCTCTCTCTATCGTTCCTTCACCTAAAGTAGCTCTACTCTGCCGCTTTCTGCCTACGGGCTGTCTTGTTTCAGGTGAGGGCAAGCTAACAGCTGCTTTTCCATCCGTACATAAATTATTATCGTACTTTCCGGCAACACCTGGCTTTTTTTATGGAACGCGGCTCATTAATTCTAACCTCACTTTGCTATCTGGCCTTGAAACGTCATCTTTGAGCCGGTTCTACGTCCGCGCAAGCGCACTCCGATCCGGTACCACTGTCTGCGCATGCGCCTGGCTTCTATCCCTCTGCATGGTCGCTCAACCAAAGAGTATAAGATAGAGGGGAAGGTCGCGTATACTGGCCCGAATGCCATCTGATAGTTACTATCATGGCGGTTTTAAAAGTAATGCGTCACACTGGCAATACCAAAGTAGCTTGGGACACTTGATGACAGTTTAATTTTATTTTAATAAAAAATATATTTTAAAAATTTATTCAAAAAACATGGTTCGGTGTTATGTGAAAGGATGTCTCAGAAAATATGATAAAAATAACGACCCTTCCTTTTTTTTATGGCCAAAGAATGAACGAATGTAAGTAATATAGACATAAAAATTATTACATTTCAAAAGTAAGTTATTGATTTTCGATCAACTTATTTATTTGTAAATATTTATATTCTCTAAATTTGGTTTCGTTTAATCGTTTTTTTTTTTTATTAAGCCTTATAATATTAAGAAGTGTGCTTGCTAAAATTAGTGTTCTCAATTGATTTATAAATTTCATTACATAGACGCCAACAATGGAAGGACTTTGCTCAGTACAAGGAATCTTCAAGTAATTTACGAATTTGTGCCGATCATTTTGAAAGACGCTATATCAAGAAAAATACGCCACCAAAACGACTATTAGTTCCAAATGCTGTTCCTACTTTACTTTCGCCCGACAATATTTTAAGGATGACGAAAAATAAACGAAAACCTCCTGTAACATATTCAACTGCGGAGAATGCATTGGAATACGTCAATAATGACGAAATTATATTTGAGCGCCCGGCTTTGAAAGGTACAGTTTTAAAAATAATGTAATGAAAAACTTTGAGAATCGTTTCAGAAGTAGGATAGAAAAATATCGCTAACATTGACATTGCTATTACAGATGAATGCTCGCATAATGACAAAGGCATTATTTTTGAAGTACGCAAGGCCACTGATGATGAACCAGCTTTGATTAATATTGAGACAAATAGCTTTGTTAAAATTTCATTGAGAGGTAAGAAGTGCTTCTGCCTGAATTTGAACCTATAACTTTAATTACCGGCATAAAAAACTTCAGTTGATTGTATATAATATTTGATTCATAATTTTTTGCGTTTGTGTCGAGTTAAAGAGACTGGTGAAGCAATAGAAAATGTAATAAGTTCAATAGTTAAAGGACCTAATGCAGAAGATATACTTCATATAAAATACATATAAAATCCTGTGATATTTAACTGAGATAGGTTTTTGAAAATTATAAAATTTGTAACAAACAGCCTTGCAATTTTCCCAAAGTTTTATTATTTTGATACTAAAGAAAATGTGATATTTTAGTATTATTAATTGTAAATAATTAAAAATTAATGTAATTACTGTTTCAAAAATCTTTAATTCCGAATTGTAAATATTATTTTTTAAATTTTTTGTCGAAATAGCTTATAAGAAGTTAAAGACAATTCTGTAAATGTTACTATGCAATACAAAATATTTGAAATACGTTTAATTTACATTTTCTTTTTTTCAAGATGATGAAAATGGAAAATTTTTCAAATAATTTAACATTGTTCGAATAACACTGTGACCAATCTCCATAAGCGTTACGGTACATCTTCCAGATTTACCATAGAAGTAGTAAAAATTATGCGTATAGTGATTGCAATTTATTCTAGCTCAATGCCCATTAATACCAGTGTAAAATTTGACATCAGACTCAAAATAAAACTCGACAAAATTTACAATGAAAATTTTTTGATTGTATAACCAATCCCCTTTTAACTTAGTTTGTTTTTTTTATCACTACTTTTTTTACTAATCACAAACACAATAAGTTCATGAATCTAACAAGGCTCCATCTATTATGTCATCACTATTTTTGCTTTTATTCCAAGATCAACGAGAGTATAGTCTATCAAGAGAACCACAAAATCTAGAAGCGGAAATACTGGCAACTGATTGTGAAGAGCCCAAATCTAAAGCAGCAGAATTAGTTTTAAATAATGTGGAAGCAGAATTACAAAATGATACTATTGTGCCGATATTGTCTACTAATGCCGAAGAACCCAAGTCTAAAGCAGCATTGGAAAAGTTGCCACTCATCAGCGTGAAAATGCAAAATTTAAATATTTCGTCTGAGTCTCCCGTGCAGTGTAGTACACCTAAAAACAAGATAAAGTATATACGTAAGTTTACGCTGTCTCGATGCGAAACACCCCGTCGAGTGATTGGATTATCGAAGAATGTAGCATCTCCTAAGCTTAGGAAAATTCAATTGCTTACACCTAAATCTTTAAGGCTCCACAACCAGTCTAGAACGATAGCTCGATTGCGGAGCCAAGTTTATAGAAACATGTTGCGAAAAAAAGTAGCTACGCGGAAAAATATCAAGCAAGATGTTCAGTCCATAATAAATGCGTCCTCAAATTATTTGGGTAAAGAAGCTTTAGTATTATTTGGGACCCAATTGCGCTTATCTGTGAAAAAAAATATGCTAGACGCTACAGTAACGAGGTGAAAGATATTGCATTGTCGATTAAATATCATTCTCCAAAAACTTATAAACTTCTACAGACATTTTTGCACTTGCCTTCTTTAAGAACTTTGAATGAATATCAACGAAGTTTTCCTACTTCTCCAGGTTTAAATTTGACAGTATTGGGTCAACTCAAAGAAAATTTTGCAAATAGTATGCCTCAAGATCGTCTTATAAGCGTTTTATTCGACGAAATAAGCTTAGCCACGGAAGTTCACTATGATGCTGCCAAAGATATGTTCCATGGTTATGCTGATGATGGTGTACAACGTACAAACGAAATAGCGCATTGTGCATTGGTAGCAATGATAACTTGGATTAATAAACCGATGAAGCAGACGATTGGATATTGGTTTCTCGGAAAAAAAGGTAATTCAGCGAAAACTCACAAAATTATGGTAAATACTATTAATAAATTGAATGAAACTGGTCTTATCGTTAAATGTTTAATTTGTGATCAAGGGACTAGAAATACTGGACTGATGAAGAAGTACAAAATAACTAAAGACAAGCCTTATCTCGAGTTCAAGGTTGGTGACGAAAAACGCAAGATTTATTTAATTTTTGATCCTCCTCATTTAATTAAGTCATTCCGAAACAATCTATTTAACAAAAGATTTAAATATCGAGGTGGATACGTAGATTGGAAGCTGATTTACAAGGTTTATTTGTTAAGTAACCAAATGAAAATTAATTTTATTCCAAAAATAAATGACCGTAATTTTGGAATGCAACAGAATGCTGCTAAGATGACTGTTTCACTAGCGACTCAAATTTTTTCAAATTCGATGTATTTAGCTTATCGAGCTTATAATATGATAAAACCGGACGAATTTGATGGCCCCGATAAAGATACAACAGCTGATTTCTTATTGGACATGGATAAATTATTTGATTCACTTAATTCGAATCTCCTTCAACCAACAGTTGAATCAAAGTTGAATTTAGCCATAACTGAGACATCTGGACATATTAAATTTTTAAATGAAATGTTGCTACACTTTGCAGATAGCAAATTTGAAAAAAAAGACGAAAAACAGAAGGCTATTCCACCATGTATTACAGGAATGATACTAACTATTAACAGTGTCTTAAAATTGTCTGAAGAGCTAAGAAAAGAATATAATTTTCCGACATTAAAAACTAGGCGCTTAAATCAAGATCCTCTCGAAAACTTGTTTGCAGTTATTCGTCAACAAAATGGATGTTCAGTCAATCCATCTACTCGATCATTTGAGACAGCTATAAAACAGAACTTTATCACACAATTAACAAAAGTTTCCGAATCTGCAAATTGTCAAGATGACAGAAACATGATTTTTACGAAATTGCGTATGCTTAAAACTGCTATCTCCAAGCCACAAAAAATTCAACACCAACAATCTGTTCCAGAAGCCTCAGTAGAAGTCTCAAATACTGTGGAAGAAATAGAAAAAGATATGTCTCTGACAGAAACAGCTTCATTTACTCATGACAATTCAATTTATTATATTTGTGGATATCTTACGCGCAAATTTTTAAAGATTCACAACAACTGTCAAAAATGCGTAGATTTACTAATCCTACCTAAATCTGATAACAATTACCAAGAATATAAACTATTTACTATCATGAAAGATTATGCTGATAAAAATGGGCTCCAATATTCTACAGAAATAGTTTTTACAGCCGTTCAAAAATGGAATACCAAATTTGATGAAATTATCGGAAATTGTATTCATAAAAAAAATATATCGGCGCATTTATACTCAAAACTGAGTTTAATATTACCAGCTTTTCAATTATGTTCCTTGGATGCTACAAAATTATTTTTGGATATTTTTATAAAAGTACGTTGCTTTTGGGAAGCGAGATTCATCAGACGTGATCTGAAAAAGACTGATACTGAAACTTCCAAGAAAAAAAACAAAAGAAAATTGTCAAAATTCGCAAAATCAGCTGCTGAAGAAGTACCAATAAAAAAATCAAACCAAAGTGAAGACCAAAAGGAAGAAGTAAAAGATAAAGTATAATTTAAAAAAAAGACCAAAGTGAAGTGCAAAAAAAAGAAATGCAACGAAAGATTGAGTAAATTATTAATATTAGTTACTAACTATATGTAAGCACAAACATTTTTATACGTATTGTTTAATTGTTATACTATTATACATGTTTTAGCATACTTTTTTTATTTAAATTTATTTCTTAATATATTTCTTTATATTACGAAGTGCAATAACAGACTTTGTGCTGTTACAATATTAGTAAAGAAATATATATTATAAAATATTTATTATTATACACAATAGATTATAATAGATTGCTTTTAAGATAATTTTCATTATAAGAAACCTCTATTTAGATCAAATTTTATATTATGTTATTGAATAGAAAAAAACTTTATCGTATACCATATGATTTTTTGATAAAAAAATTGCTTATCGCCAATTTTTACAATATAATTATTATTAAAATATCAATTCTATTACTTCATGTTTTTCATTAATATATTTTTTATTACTATGTATTCGCAGATGATTATAACTTCAATAAATTTTAATAATTTTTAATTTTTTTTGGTATTAATTATTTTTTCGGAGGGAGAAGAGGGATCAGCGAAAGCTGGTCTCACCGACCCCTCACAGAACAAGGAGAAGAAGAAGGGACGCTGCGGAGCTGCGAGGAGGAGAGCGCGCAAAGCCAGAATGGCGGAGCAAAACGCACCCTCCGAGCAGCACCCCAGCGGTTCCTCTGACGCTCCACAGCCCGCGGGCCAGGGTCCAAAAAGGCCTAGGCCCGCGGACTACACTCCTCCGGAGACGATAAAGGCACCTAAGAAGGCAAGGGTCTACCCGAAACCGACTGGTTACGGGGATGCGGCGGCGGCGGACAGAAAGATGGCCATTGTGCCATCTGACTACCCCACGGCGGTCCTCGGCCAGAAGGAGAGCAAGCTGGTGGTAGCGGCGCTGCTCGAAATCTTGGATGCTGCCCCTCTGGGGGATGAGGCTCCAAGATTCGACGGCTACCGGTACGACCAGGGAGCCCTGTGGGTGACCTGCACCGACGAAGGTGCCAAGATGTGGTTGCGGAGGGCGGCCCCCACCTTAAGGCCATGGAGCGGAGCCTCTCTCCTTGCCATAGGGAGGAAGGAGCTGCCCAAGCTGACGAAGCTGACGGCCGTGCTCCGCGACGCTGCAGATAAATCGATAGAGGAGATTTATCAGCGCCTACATGTCATAACCGTGATCTGCGCCCGCACCTCTGGAGGTTGTGGGACAGAAAAACGGTCAATGACACCGAACATCTGGTCGTAGGCGTGGATGCCTCCTCACTGAAAGTGCTGGAGGCCACCAACTTTAGCCCCCACTTCGGGCTGACGAGGGCCCGCTTTTATCGGGTCAGCGCCAAGCCCGGCGGGGCTAAGGGAGGTTATGGAGACACCGAGGCGGCAGCGGGGACAGTACCGACTGCGGGACCCGCGGCAGGGACTGCGCGAGCGGATGGGGCCCCTCTCGAATGGATTCCGACCGCAAGTGCACCCCTGCCGAGAGCACCCGCGACGCTCGAAGCATCCCCGCTGCCGACCGGTGGATCTGCAACGGACCGGAGACCTGGGACACCCGTCCTACGGTCCCCGATCCTGTCGGCTCCGTTATGAGGGAAGACAGGTGGCGCGAGCCATATGATGCCTGCGAAGGCTAGTATGACAAGCGCCACTAGACGCCCCAAGGAGCACTGGCTCAAGGGACGGGGACCCGCGCCCGGGAGGGGTACAAACCCTCGCGGACGAGGGGGCTTCCCGACAGGCCAGGGCCCCAAAACGCCGAGGGGCAGGCCCAGCACCGTGCGGAGGGTGGCGAGGACGGGCGCCGAAGGGATTCAGGGGGGTACCCAAAAAGTACTCGCTCTGACCCAGAGGAGTCTGCCCCCGCCGCCCAGTGCGGTGCCTGGGTCTACTGCCCCAGCGGACAATGTGGAGGTGGCGGACCATTAAGCAATGGCTTGCTGGGCCCTATCCCACAATCCTACCCCCCTTCCACCCTTCTCCCCACCACCATCCTTTCCCCCCTCCCCTCCCTGCACTAAACGCGAACGAGGTAATGCCTGCAGCCAACATGACTGTAGGAACCACCAAAGTTTCGCAGATCAATTTGCAGCACTGCAAGGCGGCCACGGCTCCCCTGAGCCGGGATCTTGCAAGGCTGCAAACAGACATAGCCCTAATCCAAGAACCCTGGGTATACAAGGGTCTGGTGACGGGTATTAGTGTAGACATAGGTTCATTGATCTATGTCTGCGCAGAACCAGGGCCACGGGCATGCCTCTTTATCAATAAGAGGCACAATGCCATTAAGCTCAACCGGTTCTGCACAAGAGACCTTGCGGCGACCACCATTAAGCTCAAGGTCGAGGGTGGAACGTCGGAGCTAGTAATAGCATCGGCGTACCTCCCGTATGACTCTGTGAAGCCCCCTCCAACGAGGGAGCTTAGAGAGTTGGTGCACTTCTGTAGAAACAAGGGGCTAAACCTGCTGGTGGGGTGCGATGTAAACTCGCACCACACCATATGGGGCAGCTCGGACGTAAACGAGAGAGGCACTGCTCTCCTGGAGTATCTCTCTACGACGGAGCTTGAGATCCTAAACAAAGGATCCAAACCGACCTTCGTTACCTCACGCAGGCAGGAGGTAATCGACCTGACGCTGGGGTCACCTAGAGTGGCCCAGGCTATAACGAGTTGGCGGGTCGGTGACGAGGACACTCTATCCGACCACCGACTGATAACTTTCTCCCTGGCAGGGAGCAGCAAACAGGACCCGACGGTAGCCTACAGGAATCCCAGAGCTGCGGATTGGCCCCGATTTCAAGCGGAGCTGAACAGCAGGCTCGGGGGTACCCGTGGGTGGCCGCGAACAGAGGGAGCGATCGAGCGGGAGGCAGAACATCTGCAGAACGCACTGGTCCGCTCCTTCGAGGTTGCTTGTCCCCCCAAAAGGAGGAAACAAAACAACAAGAAGGTAGACTGGTGGAACGGGGAGCTGAAGCAACTCCGCTCCCGGTCCCGCAAGCTACTAAACAGAGCCATGAGGACGAACACGGACGACGACTGGGTCGCCTACAGGACGACCCAGAGAGAGTACAAAAAACTCATAAAGAAGTCCAAAGAGACGGCCTGGAGGAAATTCTGCCGTGAAATCGAGGCCCTACCCTTGGTAGCCAGACTCCGCAGAATCTTCACTTCAGGTCCACCCAACAAACTCGAGAGACTCACCCTGCCCGATGGCAGGACGACTGAGAACGACGAGGAAGTGTTAGCGCATCTGTTTGAGGTGCATTTCCCGGGCTCCGAATTGACGACCCGTGAACTGCCTCAAATGGAGGCGCCAAAAGCTAGCAGACCAGGTGACTGGGCTACAGCATCCAAGGCTGTCACAGGCAGCAGAATAAGATGGGCGATCGGGACTTTTGACCGGTTCAAAAGTCCAGGGGTGGATGGGATATTCCCTGCCCTCCTCCAGGAGGGAGGGGAACTACTCATCGGACACCTAAAACGAATTTTTCGCTCTTGCCTAGCACTAAGGTACGTGCCGAAAGCATGGCGTGAGGTCAGGGTAGTTTTTATCCCGAAACCGGGCAAAAACAGCTACGACCTAGCCAAGTCCTTCAGACCCATCAGCCTGACATCCTTTCTACTGAAAACGATGGAAAGACTGGTGGACAGATTTATCAGGGAGGGAGCGCTGGTAGAAAGGCCAGTGCAGCCCTCACAACATGCATACCAGGCGGGCCGTTCTGTTGAAACCGCCCTCCACAGTATCGTTAATGATATTGAGAGGACGCTCAGCAGAAGGGAATCAGCCCTGTGTGTGTTTCTGGACGTCGAAGGGGCGTTTGACAACACTTCCTTCGACGCCATCTGCGAGGCAGCAAGGGAATTCAGGGTAGATGAGTCGATCATCGAATGGATTCACTTTATGCTTCGAACGAGAACGGTTACGGCAGGACTCAAGGGGTCAACCGTGAGGGCGCACGTCAGGCGAGGGTGTCCACAGGGGGGGGTCACTTCCCCTCTCCTGTGGATCATGGTCGTGGACGGGCTACTCGCGGCACTCAATGGGCTCGGCGTAAGCGTGGTGGGATATGCCGACGATGTCATGATAATGACCAAAGGCACCCACTCAGCGGAGATCACGTGGAGGATGCAGCGCGCCCTCCACCTCATGCAAGAATGGTGCACCTCTAAGTCGTTAAGGGTAAACCCCGACAAGACGGAGATGGTGCTCTTCACGCGGAAAAGGGGTTTCAGACCGAAGCCCCCTCACATATTTGGAGCTGAGCTTCAGTACTCCACGGAGGTACGCTATCTTGGCGTCACCCTGGACAGTAAGCTCAGCTGGAAAAGCCACATAGCCAAACAGGCCACGAAAGCTACTGCCACTTTCTGGGCCTGCAGGCGTATGTTCGGACAGACTTGGGGATTAAGGCCGGGTATGGTTAAGTGGTTATACACGGCCATCGTAGTCCCTCAAATCACCTATGCTTCCCTTGTATGGTGGCCCGCCCTAGAGAGGGCCACCAACAGGAAGACAATAGACAGAGTCTACAGACTCATTGGGCTGGGAATTACCGGGGCGATGAGAACCACCCCGACCCTAGCGATGGGGGCCCTTCTAAACATGGCGCCCCCTCACATCATCGCAGAAGCTAACGCTAGGAAAGCAGCGTTACGCTTACATTTTAATGGTAAGTGTAGAAGATCGGCAACGGGCCATGCATCCCTGGTACAGCGATACAAGGACCTGGAGGAGATCCGTACGCTGGAAGGGGATTGCTGTGATCGTTGCTACAACTTCGACCACAACTACCAGATCCTCTTTCCTAGCAGGCAGGAATGGAAAGAGAATCAAGCGGAACTCCTGACCCCTAGAGGACTCGTCTGGTACACGGACGGGTCCAAAAGAGGAACTGGAGTTGGAATAGGAATCTGGAGTGGTGGGCCCAAGACAAGGGTGTCCTTGGGACTAGGGCAAACCGCCACGATTTTTCAAGTGGAGGTGTACGCCATCTGGACCTGTGCCAGACTCATTCTGGACAAAGGATACAGCGGCAAGCACATCTACATATGCAGTGACAGCTGGGCAGCGATCGGGTCTCTCCATCACGTTATGAAGAAGTCCCGACTGGTGCTCGACTGCAATGCGCTGTTGTCGCAGATAGCCTGCCACAACAGCGTCAAAGTCCTCTGGGTGCCGGGACACTCGGGCATCCTAGGGAATGAGGAGGCGCATAACCTGGCCAAGATCGGTGCGTCCGCAACCGATCCAGCGGTTATCCGCCCAATCCCAATAGCCATGGACCATATTAGGTCCCTGTCAAACCAATGGACAGAGGAACGTTTCACGGACCTCTGGCTACAGACAGGTGGCTTGGGACACTCGAGGGCCATCTTCAAGGGCCCCTCGAGCTCGCTAGGCTCTACTCTTGTAGGCCTGGACAGACATCAGCTAAGGGCTGTGGTTGGCCTTGTCACGGGACATTGGCACACAGGTAAGCATCTCAATCGGCTGGGGCTGAATGCGGAACCACGGTGTTGGAGATGCAAGGAGGAGGACGAAACACCCCTCCACGTGATCGCGAGATGCAGGGCGCTGGCCGAGACCCGTAAGGACATACTCGGAGAACCTGCTCTCGCCTCACTAGATTTGGAGAAGGTCGGAGTGGTCGCCCTCTTGCGCTTTGCCAAGAAGGCAGGCCTAATCGAACCTCTCACGTAAAGGGATACCCTCCCCAGATGGGAACGAGCACAATGGTCCGCAATGGACTGAGCGCTCGGTTAAATAAACAATACAAAAAATACAAAAATTATTTTTTCACATTATTAGTTTTTGAAATTCAAATTAAACTGACCCGAATGTCCCGCGCATTTACGTTTTCATAATCGAGCACCCTCACTAGAGGCGCTGAAACTCGTATACTCTTTTTTAACATTGCCACTAATGGGAGCCTTCCCCTCTATCTTATACTCTTTGACTAGGAACATACTGGGTAGAGTCTAGTGACGTCAGCTGTCTTCCCTTCAGAATCCTAGCGTCCTTTATGAAAGACACAGGGCTGGTGCCATGGAGGCTAGAGGTAAGGAGTGGAAACGCAATGCTAACGAAACGTTCGCGAAACGGTGTAAAATCTCGGTCGGATTGGTCACCACTGAGTGTCAGTGTGAACCGAGATGAAGTCAGCACCGCTAGAAATGAATGAAACGCAGCCTAAAAGGGGCGTGCCATCCGCGGAGAGTCTCCAAAGCCAGGGCATCTTTCTAATTGGTCGAGATATTTCGAGGCATATCTGCGGGTAATTTGAACGCTCGAGAGAGCTGAGATTACGTTTGCGTCTACCGCGCGGCTATTAGAATCACGCTTTTTCGTTTCAGTCATCGTACGGTCGTTAGCGTACCATTTTAGAGCCTTGTTTGAGCTGAAAAGACTTAATTTGAAACTCTCAAGCCGCTCGAAAATACGTAAGGCAGCTTATGGATTGACACATGCGCCAGACGATTCTTTTCCTTTTTTTTTCACTTATGCGATGCAAAAATGTGTCTTCTTACCATTCGTTGGTGGGATGATACATTTTTTTTTTTTTTGTAAATTTGGTGGATAGGTAAAGTATATTCAGGTTTCGAGTTTATCACCCCAGAAGCGCACGGTGGTCGTGTGGATACCGTCGTGGCTTCTCAAGCGGACGACCCGGGTTCGCGTCCTCACATTCACTTTTTTTTTCTGGAATTTTTTTTTTTAAAGGCCACCGAGAGCGCTAGTGTGTTAATATAACATAAAACAAAGGAGTCAGAGGTCTGAGAATCGTGACCACATAGTCCTATCAAGAGTTCTTTTTCTGTGATTCGATAACGCTGTTATTCATTGAGCCTGCAGGACCTTTTAGTCTCTTAGATATTTAGCGATATTTCATTTAAAGAAATGAAAAACCGTTTTTTTGTGACCCGACCTTGCATTGCTTGCACTGCGGTTGGTTGCAAGGTCGGGTCTTAAAAAAAAAATTTTTTAAAAAGTAAATGTGAGGACGCGAACCCGAGTCGTCCGTTTGAGAAGCCACGACGGTATCCACACGACCACCGTGCGCTTCTAAGTTCGTATGCTCGAAACCTCAAAATACTTTATCTATCTACCGAATTTACAAAAGAAAAATAAATGTATCATCCCACCAATGAATAGTGAGAACATACATATTTCATTTACAGACATGAAAACCCTTGCACCGCAGTGCAAGCAATGCAAGGTCGGGTCTTAAAAAATAAAAATGCCAGAAAAAAAAAAGTCAATGTGAGGGCGCGAACCCAAGTCCTCCGCTTGAGAAGCCACAACGGTATCCACACGACCACCGTGCGCTTCTGGGGTGATAAACTCGAAACCTGAATATACTTTACCTATCCACCAAATTTACAAAAAAAAAAATGTATCATCCCACCAACGAATGGTAAGAAGACACATTTTTTCATCGCATAAATGAAAAAAAAGGAAAAGAATCGTCTGGCGCATGTGTCAATCCATAATCTGCCTTACGTATTTTCGAGCGGCTTGAGAGTTTCAAATTAAGTCTTTTCAGCTCAAACAAGGCTCTAAAATGGTACGCTAACGACCGTACGATGACTGAAACGAAAAAGCGTGGTTCTAATAGCCGCGCGGTAGACGCAAACGTAATCTCAGCTCTCTCGAGCGTTCAAATTACCCGCAGATATGCCTCGAAATATCTCGACCAATTAAAAAGATGCCCTGGCTTCGGAGACTCCGCGGATGGCACGCCCCTTTTAGGCTGCGTTTCATTCATTTCTAGCGGCGCTAACTTCATCTCGGTTCACACTGACACTCAGTGGTGACCAATCCGACCGAGATTTTACACCGTTTCGCGAACGTTTCGTTAGCATAGCGTTTCCACTCCTTACCTGTAGCCTCCATGGCTGGTGCATTCAGGAGTAGACAGGAAGAGATAGGGAGCCAATAAGCGCTGTGAGCACATGGTTTGTGCAATAAATATACCAAACCAATGTACTACGCTGACACAATGTAACGACGCACTGGATTTGTGCCTCCTGGGTAACCTTAGTATGGATTAAATTATCTTGGCTGGTATGTGTGCAGGAATGACTCTGAATGAAGATACTAGTAACTTGACCACTGTATCTCCATTAACCTGTAAATTGTTTGCTGGGCAATGTATCGTGCTGAGGTTTAAAAAATGATTAAACAAATATGATTTTTACTTTATGCAATAGTGCATTGAATTTAAAAAAAGCATTCATTATGTCAATTGTTATGTTATTAGAGTCACACACAAACCGCACACAAGCCGCTCATTTTCAAACGAAGAACTAAGGCTTAATATTATACGTTTTGGGTAATTATCAGACATAATGAAATTAATTATTTTGATCTTTTATTGCACCGAAACAATGCATTGCAAGCATGGTCCATAACCATTGAAAAGAATCTGTGTCATGACGCAAACTCTGAGTAACACTTCCCGAACAACAGCATCATAAAGGAGGATACAACATTGCTACAAAACGGTTCAGTTCATTTAACCCCACACCAAAAATATAGACTTGTTCTACATGTGGTGAGAAATCATACATAAAATACGTGTACTCCCAAATTCAGACGCTCAGTTTAATGGGAACGAGTCAGTCGAAAAAGTTTCTTTTTATTGTCAGCTTTACTTTTTCCCTCAGCGATGAAGAAATTTGAAATTATTCTTTTCGGATCACATCGTAACACAGTATAACGATAAGATTATTTCAGGTTTTTTCTTCGGCGAGGAAAAGAGTAAACCATAACAACGAACTTTTTTGATTGACGCGTTCCCTTTAATAATATGTAACTTAATCCTTCTCTTTCATTTGACATGAAAACATTGGATCCAAATCGCCAAGACAAAGCCTTCTCTGATGTCTCTGCTGCAGTTATTCCGATTATTCAAATCGTGGCGAAGCCTGTTCACGGGAAAAAGGTGGATGTTTCTGTATGGCAAATTCAAATTGCTGTCATCTTGCCAGTGCACCTGAATGATAAAGTAAACATTTGCTGGAAAGCAGCTCAGGAAGGAACTTTAACGAACAAAAGTATGGCTCGCTACTTTCATCATTAGTTTTGGTCGTTACATTTACTTTTTATTATTTATTTCATGAAATTTATAGTCAAAAATGTGTTTCAAGAATTTTGTATAAAATTAAAAAATTGAGTTATATATCGTGTAAGCCACGTTTAATAAACAGTTAATAATAAACAAATAATAGTATAAATGACAACAAATGTATATTCAAAAGTAACAGACCCATGATTTTTCTAGACGACACACGTGATTAACTGATCCTTATTACCTTAATCAGTGATAGTACACAGAATAATCAGATTATTTATTATTTATTAATTGATCATACAGTGTTATCGTTTTCTGTATGGTCACATGCATACAAAAGTAAAAAAAGTAAAAATGGCCTATTTAATGTTCCGGCTCTCGTAAAACATAGCGCCCGCCGCTCCTTTGTCACCCTCGGCAAGAGTTACATTAGGTTGGTTTGGAAATTCTTTAGACAGCGCTAGGTTTGGCCTTCTGTACTATCCTCTCCATGGGTTGTATCTTGGTAGGATTCCGCTAGGATCGGAATAAGGTCGATATTGGGTTGAATTGCGGTAGAATTCGGGTTGTATAATCGGGTATCTACCGAATTCCTCTTGCTTGCTTTGTACAAAAAATCAACCCGTAACCAACCAAGTTTGAACCGTTTAAAAGTAAATTTACAGTGGATGGTCCGTTGGTTTTACAAAGTCCTTTCAATTTTTTGGACTTTCTGTTCCAGGTTTTCTTTTTGTTATATTGGTTTTGTAAGTGCAATGAAAAAAAATTACCCACAGCTTCTTCTGGTTCAGTAGTCGATTTGAAACATTCTTAATCGCGTGTGGCGTGTCAGACAAAACAAACACTTAAAGTGACCATATTTTCGCATTTGTTGTAGCGCCGGTAGCAATTACACTGAATTGTCGCTCTGCAATTCTCCAGATACACGATCTCTTTTGCTACCAGTTCAGCGACCTCTTCTCCTTTAACGAGATTTGTTGCATCAAGAACGGCAATTGGTTGCGTAAAAGTTTCTGCAAGAGATCTAAACATCATCACGAGACCATGCGTAACCTGTTCGCTGATGTCCGTGGACCGCAGTCCGTCGTGGCAGTGCCGCGTCTGGCCACAAACCGTTTTGTGCACGTTTCGATAGTGCACAACTACATTGTGCACATGTGTTATTCTATATTGTACACATTTTTTTTGTGAACAAAAACATATGTGCACAATACGATTGTGTGCAAAAAAAATATGTACAATATAGTTGTGCACAAAACGAAATGTAGACAATCTAGATTAATACGAATTAAACAAGTGTGCACAATGAAGTTGTGCACAGTAACATTTTGTGCGACATGTATGTGCACAACGTGGTTTTGCCCAAAAATAATTGTGCACGATTTTGTTGTGCATAAAAAAAATGTGCTCAACATAGATGTGCACAAAATCTTATTTTTTTAAATAAAATAGTGCACAAAGAAATAATGCACAATAGAGTTGTACCCAAATAAAATGTACACAATGTAGTTGTGCACAAAACAGGTGTGCACAAAGCGGCTATGCACAATCGATTTGTGGCCAGATGGGAACCCTTCAGCGTATACTTGGATTGGCTGTGAGAATAGATACCTGTATTGACGTATGTTGTATACTTGCTATCCTCCAAAACAACTCTCTCGAATAAAAAAATTGACACAACTACATTTACGCGAGTAGCATTCTGCTACAAAAAGCACAGTGGCCAAAAAAACTCTAGTTTTGCAACTTTAGTCTATGCAACTAATCTATGCAACTCTTCAATAAGATATTCATTGATAATTGTTATATTGAATGCTGGTTTTTTGAATCTGTTAAACAAATTGAATGTTATAAACACACATCAATGAAATTCCAGATACCCCTATTCGCTTCGTGCAGCAAACACAACCGAAACAGTTGAACGTGTATTTTCCATACACGTACACGCGAAAAGTCCTACCATAAGGCCGATGCTACTAAAAAGGTGGTGCTGATTAGTTGCACGTGTAGGCTCAGAGGTCGGTATTCATAAAATAGTCAGTGATGTGAAAGAAAAACACCATATTTTTATATACGATAAAATTTATTAATATTAAATTCAAAGAAATAAAGCTTGTGCATATACGTATGCATATGTATGTTATATCTCATGTACACCTGTAGGACGACTAATTGTTCAAGGAAAAGGGAAAACCAAGTATGGCCAAATCCAGCTACCATGGTAGAGATACAGAAGAATACAAAATTTTTGAGAAGAATACAAATTTTTTTTTCATGCGATGACTAATTTTTTTTCAAAAAATCGTAATTTATTACGATATTATCCAGCTAAAACCTTTCTTTATCTACATATTTTTATTTTTACTGTATTTTACTTACTTAAATAGTTTTTAAAAAATCGGTTTCTCAATTATAAGTTATTTTTTAGTCATCAGACGAAAAAAAAAAAAAAATGTCTAATATTTAAGTCTTAAATTTGTCAAACAAGACAAAACAATCAAGTCAAACGCAAAATAAACGGTTAGTTACTTTTGAATTCAATATTAATGTCGAATAACTTTTGAAGGAGTGAATATTCTGAAAAATGTTAAGATACTTTTTTTGTAGAGCATTAAATTTCCCACAAAAATAATCATTCAATTTTGGAAAATATAAATTTTTCTGGTAGTTACAAAAATAAAAAATTCATACAAAAATTTGAAAAAACAAATTAATGTTTGAGGCACGATTACAAGGAAACGGCTCGTTCTACGTAAATTTACTAGATATGTAGGTTTACTAGGCTTTTTTGTAGGACATTTAATTTCCTTCAAAAATATGAATAGATCAAATTCTTCAGATTAATAACTTACGAGTTGTAGGTAATAAATACGACCGATGTTAAAAAATCAATAGTTGTAACGCTACATCCCTTAATATTAATATTAAGGGCTCAAACTTTCAGGATAATTTTTTTTCGTCATCAGGAACAATATTTTCAGAGTACCATTAAAAAAATTGTTCGTTTTTTTAGCCCAGTCTAATATATATATCTAAATAAATAAATCTAAATATCAATGAGAAGATATTTCTTATATACAATAATAAGATTTCTCATGTATACACTAGTGCTTTCTTTACATCTGAAATTCACCTGAGCGTAGGGATTAAATTTTGTTTTTAATACTTCAATTACCAAACGTCGATTTTTACATACGTATTCCTTCTAATAAAGTTGTCCATTACAAAAGAATTTATTTCAGTACATCTCACATAAAATGTACTACGTATATAGTTGATATATGCATGTGTATACGTATATGGGGCATTCCATGACAAATAGGACAATTGGGAAAAAAATTTAACTTGATTTTCGTAATTTTTGCAAATGTTTTAGTGTCCATCATAAAACTCC
This sequence comes from Clistopyga incitator, assembly GCA_947507545.1. NCBI lineage: Eukaryota > Metazoa > Arthropoda > Insecta > Hymenoptera > Ichneumonidae > Clistopyga > Clistopyga incitator. The sequence continues at coordinate 2,062,455 of OX382189.1, forward strand.
TTCAGGTAAATTTTGAGATTATTTTTATCGTCGGTTTATTTCGGTTTTTCGCACGTAATTTTTCAAAACTGGACGAAATACATTTTTTTTTCAAAATGTTTGTCTTTTTATGTACTTTCTAGAAACAAAATTTACAAAAAATTTCGAAATTTTTTCTATGTTATTTCTTAGTTTCAAAATTTCAAAGCCGATTTCTGAGAATCATACATGTTTTGATTTTCCTGAAAATGTTTCATAATAAACTACTATATTTTCTGCAATTTTTAAACGCTGTCCGATCGTGGGCACTTCATAGCAACGAATTTTTTTCGATTTTCGAAAATTATCTGATCCGAATTATCCGAATATTATTCCGATCTTTAAATTTTCAATCGAACCGAAAAATAACTGATTTTTTCCTTTTTTTCCAATGGTTCAAATACAGTAACCGTTCTGATGCTTTTATGTTAAATCAAAGCACTTATGATGAGCAGAAAATAAATTTTTAAACGTTTATTTTTTGAACTTTTTTTTTTCAATCGAAAATGTCTGTCAGCCAAAAAGGTGTCTTCACGGTGGAAATTATTGTGGCTGTAAATATTATCCGAAACAAAATTTGTAAATTAATTATATCCATTGTATAATTTTCCATGTATTGTAATTTTTTTACTAATGTTTTTGGTCATTACTTACGTATACGCCGGCATTACAGAGTTTAAGGGATCCTTCCAGTGTGAAAAAAAAATTCTATCTTGTTTTGTTAATCTTATCCATTAGTATAGACGGTCAAGAACATCCTCTGCAATTTATAAAGCGAATTTCGGAATACTTCGAACTGGCGCAAACGGCGCGCCAGAGACCCTCATCTCCGTCTCGACGTTCAATTTTCATTCTTTTGTCGTCTTTATACCTACTGCTTCATACCTCTAAGAAGTTTTGAGGCCGATTTATAAAGATTTAACAGATTTGCTAGAGCGATATTCGTGTGCAAACACGCAAAATAATGAAAATTAGCGCCAAAACACGGTTTCAGCGGGAAACAAATCGTGGAAAGCATGGTTTGCACCTCCAACGAAGGCTATGATCCGATTTTGAAAGTTATGGAAATGCGACATGTATGGAAATGGGTGCGACAATTGATCCAGCAACCGCAGCGTTCGCTGCCAAGTATGCGAACTATCGACGCTCCTTCGACAGTAAAAAGGCTCGCACAGATCGACGACACGAGATAATGGAGAAAAGTGAGAAAAATAAGAAAACTGAATGTATACTAGACTGGGCTAAAAAAAACGACCAATTTTTTGGTGGTACTCTGAAAATATTGTTCATGATGACAAAAAAAATATCCTGAAAGTTTGAGCCCTTAATATTAATATTAAGGGGTGTATCATTACAACTATCGATTTTTTTACATCTGCCGTATTTATTACCCAAATCTTGTAAATTATGAATCTGAAAAATTTGATCTATCAATAGTTTTGATGGAAATTAAATTTCCTACAAAAAAGCTCTCTTAGTAAATTTACGTAGAACGAGCCGTTTTCTTGTAATCGTGCCTCAAACATTGATTGTTTTTTCAAATTTTTGTATGAATTTATTATTTTTCTAACTACCAGACAAATTAATATTTTCAAAGATTGAATGATTATTTTTGTGGGAAATTTAATGCTCTACAAAAAAGGTATCTTAACATTTTTCAGAAAATTCACTCCTTCAAGAGTTATTCAACATTAAAATAATTAAAATTGACAAAAAATATCTTCTTTCGAGCCTCCATGAGCGATACATACTCAATTTTCGAGGTTCGCACCGAGCGAATAGTTGTTTTGGTCTACAATGTACGGACAGAGTTACTAGCAATTTAATAGTGAACAATGCATGATTTAGTACAGCGAAAAGTTTGTTTTCATGATTTTGTAAAAATAAGTGCAACTTATTATTAAATATATAAACAGTGTAAAAGTAACAAACCCAGTTTTTCTAATTATTTGATCACATTGATTCCATTAGCAAAAATCAGTGGGATTTCATAATCAATAATGATTATTCCTATTTCCATTTTATTAATTTCATTTAACACTATCACAGATTCACTGGATAAGTTTAGAAGTTGCAGACATTAAAAATAGGTATTTGCTAGAAACTATTATCCAATTTGCAATGTTGCAAAAAATGGTACGATTAAAACTTGGGTAAAACCCTGAGTAGGAACTGAAAATAATCACAAAAATGAAACTTGTTACTCATATATTTATATAAATTCACTACACTTTAGTCATTATTCCTATCCCACTTCTGATTGTTTGTATAATAAAGAAATGTTGTATACAAATTATCTCTTTTCTTATGTGGTGTTCATTGCGAGTTGGAAAAAATTAGAAAACACAAATTTTAGTTAATTTGTCACACGAAGTGACTACCCAATATAGCAAATGACTTTGGGAGATTGTGTATATGATTAAATCATACTTGGACAAATGAAAACTATCAAATTTGACTAGATAACTTTAAAAACTTGAAAGTGAATAATCCAGTAACATGGAAAGTTACTGAATTCAGAATACAAATCCTAGTCAACCATTATAACCTCTTAATTTATTGAACTTATTCAAAAATATAATTTGTTACGCATATACATGAACAATACTTAATTATTAAGCTGCAATTAGCTGCATTAGCTACAAAAATACCAATGTGACCACATGCAGAATTCTTCAATAAACTCTGTAATGTTTGTAGGAATATATTTAGTATTTTTGTAGGAAATAATTATAGAAAGCACAATAAGTGAAAAACTCTTAGCCGGCTAAACACTGGAGCCCCCACCTCATTCCATTGTGATAATACAGTTTATTTTATTTTACACCTCACAAGCACTGTGCACCAAATGTCTTAGTTGAACGCAATGCATGCTTCCTCTCTGCATTTATGAAAAAAGTTTCACACGATTTGGATGATTAGTCGAGTCATATTGTGTGCACAACATTTTAAGATGGTATTCGCAATATTGTAGCACCGTGACAAAAGTTGGTCATGTGCGCTTGATGGGTCTCAATAATTCAGTATTATAAGAAAAACAGTTATATTGCTAAAAAAAACGTGTTCCAGGTTATAGAAAGACAAGACGTTTGATAAATTGAACATGAACATTAAATTTTTTAATTTATTATTAGCACCTGAAAACCATCGCATAATATACACTCACTTTTTTTATCACTTTTTACATCAGGAAAAATATACAATGATATTACATATCTATAGATTCACTGGTGTGTAACGCCTTTAATTCGAAAGTCAGATACAACCTCTGAAACTCAGGGAATATATAACTATTTCGTTTGTTATCAACATAAACATAAAACAATTTACTTCTGTATCTATAACCACACAATCGATATGAAATAAAATTAAATACTAATAATAAAAATAAACTGGGATGACTGGGATATATATTCCTGTGCGGATACTGGTGGGTTGGGATCACAGTCCTGCGGAAGATATTCGAATCACGGAAACGCAAAAAACTACTGAACTTTCTGGAATATTTCAGACCCGTTTCAAGATATAAATCACCATATCAGTGCACGGAGGAAACATACAAAGGTCGATTTGGCCTCAAAGTATACTTTATTGTAGTATCTGATTTAACCCAAAAAATTACTCAAATGAGTTGCTTTCTGTAAGAGATACTGCGATAAACGTTTTCCCTGGCAATCTTGACCACCGTCGTTTCCAGCCGATTCACCGTCAAACGACCGGGTAGTTTTTTGCAATAAATAAACCGGAAATCGGTCGTAATGACCACAAAAACAACCGTTAAATGGATGAAATTTTATAGTTGGGCTATAATCACAATTAATGTTACCGATTACTTATTCAATCCATTGCATTGGCAATACAGTTTTTGCCAAACACTATTATACAGTTGCAACTATTATATTATGGTGTAATTAACTATATTGTGGTCGTTTTTACCATAAAGTATTTACGATACGCTTTCCTCTCAGTATACCCTTTCATCACAGGCTATCCCTGCTAGTCGACTATACCGTTCCTAATACAGTGCAATATACCATGTAATTTTTTACAGCACATTGACCGTATATTTCGCTTATGCGGGCCTGAAATGTACGGTTGCCCTCGACCGTACATTCATGGAGGCTAGAGGCACCGAACACAGCCAGCCTTCTCTGACCTCACCGTCGAGCGGAAGGACCCCTCGTTTTATATGGGGCTTTTATGGGGATTTGCCGGTGCGGGATGAAAGACTCTGTTTTTTCTTCGGGAAATTCGAAGGAGAGGTTTAATGGTTTTTTGTTGTTTTTCAAATTTTGAAGGTCGTTTGGAAGGGTTTATTTGTCCAAAGTCATGGAGTCGGGGGTTGTTTGCGAGGCGACCTTAAGCTAAGGTTGTTAATTAAGATACTTAAAACGTTATTAACGTTTTTTTTTCAGTGTCGGAGTTCTCGTGTGAAATCACGTTTTCTTTTCGAAATTTTCGGGATTATCAACGAGGAAATAATTTACGAGGCTCTTTAGATTGTTGTAAAGTTGTTTTATTTTAAAAAATGTAACAAAGAGCAGTTAATTGTGGTATGCGTCGTTTCAAATAGCGCGCGCTTTTTTCCGCTGCCTTAAGAATAAAGCATTCACGAGTATACGCATGTCTTGTTAGCAAAGCCTTTATTAAATGATTATTCAAATAGTGTAACAATAAAATAGAAACGTGTTTTTGCTAGCTATGCATTGAATTGCTGATCGCGTGATTAAATTAATCAGCGTTATCACGAATTTTCGTTCGCTCGTCCAGTCTTGGATTTCCAAATTAGAATGTGCGAACCTGAGGCCGCGAGTATTCCATCCGAGTAATCCATCTGTTAACATTTATTGAACAATTATTATCCCACAAAAATCGATTAAACCTGCAGATACTGCAGAAAAACTTTAAGAAATTTAGCACTGATTTGTCGCGAGTCTCCTTAAACTTACAGATGCGATCTCGCCACGCGGGTTCGAAAGAGTATTGATAAGTTGAGGAGGATCGGTAGGGCTCAGCAGTCTGACCGTCGTGTCCAAAGATCCAGTGATCCAGCAACCGGAAGTGCAATGCAAGCTTTTAATGCCTTTGGTGTAGCCGGTCGCGTAACTCTTGACCACCTCAAAGTCCTTTTTAGAATCTAAAATGTGCAAATTTCCAATGTTATCGCCAACGTAGGCCGTTCCTTTTTGCATTGTCATTGTCATAGGATAAGAATCTTTAGAAATCCGCAATAAAAAGAAAAGTATGTAGATATCTGTGATTATTCCATCGTTAAAATTTCATGGAACGGTAAATTATTCTGGTCTGGATAACAATATTGCACGTATACGAGCTGCTGCTTTACCTCTATCGTGTTCGCCACTTTTCTCGCTCTCTGATCCCACACAACCACTGTTCTGTCTTCACTGGCCGTCAGAATGTAATTGGTATTCATAGCAATTTTCATAACGGCTCGTCGATGGGGTTGGTACGTCGCGATCGGCGATCGGCCCAATCGGGGATCAAACAGTATCACAGTCTTGCAAAACGAACCGGTTGCTATCATATTGAGTCCTGGGCAAGAGCTCACGCATAATAATGCACCCGGTACGTCTCTGTAAAAAAAAGGCGTAAAGATTCGACTGTGTATGAGTATAGGGGGCTTTTCGCACCGATTCGACCCCAAAAATCGGATCGTTTATACTTTCAATCACTCACCAACGCAAATGGAGCACTTGGAATCAATTTTTTAATTTTTTGTTGTTGTAAATTCGTGAAAATTTTGATTGCGAATCTTAAAAAAAATGGTGAGTACTCCATTCACTCCGGCGAATACTGCAGAAAACTCACAGATGTTTTTTACTGAAAAATACATTTTCTTTCATATTTGTGCATACATCTCAAATGCTTTGATCGATTCGAGTCCTCTATCACCCAGATCCCAGGATTTGACAAACTTGTCCCAACTGCAACTGTAAATCGTGTTTCCCATGGCAGTGAGATCCCATATCCACCCTTCGTGAGCGTTTGGCTTCACCATGTACTTCCAATCGTCTGTTTCTGCTGCCTCTAACTTCCAGCAAACCAAGGAACGATCTCTGCCACCGGAAACGAGAATCTTTCCTTTCTGTGACGAAAATTTACATCAAATTATTCAATAATAATTCGGAAGATTCATCTAAAAATCTAAAGTAAACATGTAAAAAAGATGTGAAAAAAAAAACGTACATCCATTAGCAAAAGTGCATCGACTGTGGCACTGTAATGAATATCCGCGAGGGTGAAGTCTTCCATGGAACTTTTGTTGCCCCAATGGGCCACTTCTTTCTCGATGCATTAGCTGCATAATTTCTGTGCAATTCGATATCCGTTAAAATAAAAAAGTATATGCCATTATTTTAATCGATACTACGCCAGGTTCAAGGAACTAATAATATTATGTTAATATTTCAATGCTTCGTAAGATATTCCTGTGCTTTACGAATAATCTAATGCACAAGACAAGCACTGCAGGATTTAAGCTAACCAGGCGGCAGAACTGGATAACATCCTTTCGGCCGAATTTGGCTAATTCTGACTTTTCACAGTGAGTCATCTGTCAGAATGCGGTACAGCTGTTTGCACACTAGTCCAAGGCCATGTACAAGAGTCGATGCGTCCAAGAAAGAGCAGTTGTGAAAGAGAATCTGGCGAAAGATGAAAAATTTAGCAGTGGTTTAGACCGTAACAAAAAAAAAAATGAATGAAACAGGAGCGGATTAGAAAGAACTTTCCATTCGAATGACAAAATCATGATGATGAAAGTATGTTCTATTTTTTATTACAGTGCAAAACCTTCGAGCGAGCCCAGGGATTGATGGAAAAATAAATGAGCGCAGGAGGAAACGAGTGATTCAAAAAATGCCGCGGTCAGCTGTTTGAGGTGTCAACCAATGAACGCACGAATCGTCGCTATTTTGTTTGGAATTAAAAAAATGCAACAAAGTTTTTTGTCTACCAGTCTGGAACAATGTGTGCTCGAAAGTTTGGCTGGACTTGTCTCGAGAAGGCAGTTAGACAAATATCTCTTTTATAAATGCAGACGCGTTATCAAGGTAATGGTCGGGTATTTGCGGCAACAAATCGCCAGTTTGCCTGAAAGTTTTAATAAAAGAACCAAAAATTGTGTTTAAAGTTTAAAATTTTTATTTCTATTACAAGCAAAAGTAACGACAGCTCGACATACAATTATAAAATCAATTAATACATTTGATTAAAAAACAAATATTACTTTGTATATACATATACTTTTATGATTGTATTGATTTATACTTATTTGATTGTACATTTAAAACTACTCACATTGTAACATGATTTTCCACAGTTAAAAGAGGAAACTTCGAAATTCAAGACGCGCCGCGAATCCAGCAACGTCAAGATAAAAATTATTTACAAATTGGGCAGTCGACACTAATTCGACTACGTTACAACCCTCAACTTTTCGAATCTCGCCGGTGATTTCTTGTGTTGTCGAATTATTATGGATTGTCCGATACATAGAATTCAAAGAATAACAATTTTAAACTGATATTGACCATTTTTTTTTTCAGCATATCGAACATGGAGACAGTACATCGTGTTGTCCGAAAACACATCAAGCAATCGCACATCACCTTGAACTCAAGGCATGAACAAATGAGTGCCATCGAAGAATCGGGCAGCGCCCTTGATTTAATAAGAGACCCACGCGCCTCGTCGTCTTCATCGAGCTCCGAGGATAGCTTCCATACAGCGATCAACGAAGTAACCAACGTTGAGAGGCTGGACAGTGAAGCATCGAGCATTGAAATTCCAACATCGCCAACGACGAACCAACAATTTCTTACACCGCAAAATCACGTCATGATAACATCCAGCCCCGATTCGATGCTTCTTCGACCTCCGAAAAATTGTAAAAGCCCAATACCCGTCATTACTTTATCGCCAGCATTAACAGTCTCCAAATCTTCAGACCGTGTGAGAGCTCCTCGCACGACGTTATTACATCCTTTTTAGGTGGTGCAAAATCATCCGATCCACCCTCGTCGGAGCCCGGAAGAAAACGAAACTCCGCTACCAAAATCCAAAAGTGCCCTTGGACAGGAATCAGGGCCTTGGATCCCTCCGTCGGACAATTGCATGCAGGACAGGGGAAATAAAAGCACCCATTCAACCGCGGAGTATACAGAGTGCAACGACAGTAACGCCCAACTGTTACGCCAGAATGTGATTCCCGAATTCGTGGGAATCACGAGAGAGTCGAGCCCGCGAAATTCATGCTGTGAAGAAATTCACGACGTCAGCACTACGTTCGACGAAGAAGAAATAGATCCACTCGCAACTACTGGCAAATCACGCAACATGAAAGGACTTTGTATTGATAGCTCTAAAAAATGACCGGACAAATCAAAATCTAGTCAGACTAGAATTATCAGCGACAGCGATGTAGGTCCGGAAACACTGACTAACGGACAAAACGAAATATCAGTTGAAGAGAGTGCGACAACCACTCGTGAAGAGGTTGCGCCGTTCGAAAGCCGAGTATCTCCAGTCGAGGAACCGCAGCCTGGACCGAGCGGCTTGTCGCGGCCATACCATAACTTTATCGCTTCTGATTCTGACTCCGATCAAAAAGTATCGAACCCGATTCGCATGATCGGCCTGACAGAAATAATGTCACAACGCATCCGGCAAACTCTAGCAGTGACGAGGAAACTGGTACATCGAAGAAAGGTAAAAAAAATAAGAAAAAAGTGGATCCGACGAAGAAGAAATTGTAGTCACGTAAAGTTACCTATACCACTCCGATACCAAAGTCGGACGGGAATCAGGGCCTCTGCAAATAATAATAGGCAGTATAATTTAACGAAATTGATAACTGATAACTGCGGCAATGCCCGACTTAGTTACTCACGCACATCACGTTTTGTCTGTCTGCCCGATTGGCCGCTAGTTTCTTTCTCCAATCCCTTGCATATTGGATTCTGAAAAGTTCAAAAAAAACCTCTCTATAACGATCAACGAGCCGTACAATTGTTCGCCGTACGGCCTGTTGTTCGACATTTAATAGTACAAAAAAAGTTCGCTCATTTAACTTAGTTAAACAAATACTCACGCGTTGCTGTTTCTTCTTAGTTTTTTCCGGCGAGACTTTACGTCTTCATCGCCTAGATTGTTTATCAATATCTACGGCACCTTTTCGATCTGGCGGACGTTCAACGTCCTTAAAGTCGGACTCAAGCTCGGGATGGTACAATTTCTTCTTCGTCGGATCCACTCTTTTCTTATTTTTTTTACCCTTCTTCGATGTACCAGTTTCCTCGTCACTGCTAGAGTTTGCCGGATGCGTTGTGACATTATTTCTGTCAGGCCGATCATGCGAATTCGTCCGGCGAATCGGGTTCGATACTTTTTGATCGGAGTCAGAATCAGAAGCGATAAAGTTATGGTATGGCCGCGACAAGCCGCTCGGTCCAGGCTGCGGTTCCTCGACTGGAGATACTCGGCTTTCGAACGGCGCAACCTCTTTACGAGTGGTTGTCGCACTCTCTTCAACTGATGTTTCGTTTTGTCCGTTAGTCAGTGTTTCCGGACCTTCATCGCTGTCGCTGATAATTCTAGTCCGACTAGATTTTGATTTGTCCGGTCTTTTTTTAGAGCTATCAATACAAAGTCCTTTCATGTTGCGTGATTTGCCAGTAGTTGCGAGTGGATCTATTTCTTCTTCGTCGAACGTAGTGCTGACGTCGTGAATTTCTTCACAGCATGAATTTCGCGGGCTCGACTCTCTCGTGATTCCCACGAATTCGGGAATCACATTCTGGCGTAACAGTTCGGCGTTACTGTCGTTGCACTCTGTATACTCCGCGATTGAATGGGTGCTCCTATTTCCCCTCTCCTGCATGCAATTGTCCGACGGAGGGATCCAAGGCCCTGATTCCTGTCCAAGGGCACTTTTGGATTTTGGTACCGGAGTTTCGTTTTCTTCCGGGCTCCGACGAGGGTGGATCGGATGATTTTGCACCACGTAAAAAGGATGTAATAACGTCGTGCGAGGAGCTCTCACACGGTCTGAAGATTTGGAGACTGTTCATGCTGGCGATAAAGTAACGACGGGTATTGGGCTTTTACAATTTTTCGGAGGTCGACGAAGCATCGAATCGGGGCTGGATGTTATCATGACGTGATTTTGCGGTGTAAGAAATTGTTGGTTCGTCGTTGGCGATGTTGGAATTTCAATGCTCGATGCTTCACTGTCCAGCCTCTCAACGTTGGTTACTTCGTTGATCGCTGTATGGTAGCTATCCTCGGAGCTCGATGAAGACGACGAGGCGCGTGAGTCTCTTATTAAACCAAGGGCGCTGCCCGATTCTTCGATGGCGCTCATTTGTTCATGCCTTGAGTTCAAGGTGATGTGCGATTGCTTGATGTGTTTTCGGACAACACGATGTACTGTCTCCATGTTCGATATGCTGAAAAAAATGGTCAATATCAGTTTAAAATTGTTATTCTTTGAATTCTATGTATCGGACAATCCATAATAATTCGACAACACAAGAAATTACCGGCGAGATTCGAAAAGTTGAGGGCTGTAACGTAGTCGAATTAGTGTTGACTGCCCAATTTGTAAATAATTTTTATCTTGACGTTGCTGGATTCGCGGCGCGTCTTGAATTTCGAAGTTTCCTCTTTTAACTGTGGAAAATCATGTTACAATGTGAGTAGTTTTAAATGTACAATAAAAAAAGAATGCAATACTCAACGAGATTCTTACCATGTTTGACAATTGACTCCGTATAGAAAGGAACAAACTAGGGCGCCTTCACCCAACTTCTTTTTCGACAACCTATGAACAAAATTATCATCTTAATATAAACATTTTGAAAATATATTTTCATGTGTTTCAATACAATTTAATTTATTGATAAAATGATAATGAATTTGATAATATTGATATTAATTATAATTCACTAGAAGCTCAAGAACATCACCAATCGGGCATAGAAGAATATCCTATGAATTATTTGTATGTGATTACAATATATTTAAGGGGAGGTTCCTCTGTTTTGGTTTGAAAAAATCAATTGTTTTTTTTTTACATTTTCCGATTGTTTGACATTTATAGAATATGTCCGTAAAGCGGTTTTGAATTTACTAAAGTTTTAAGCGAGATACAGCGCGTTGAAGAAGAGCGTGCATCCGAGCAGCTGTATCCGAGCGCGCGCCGCTACCTGCGTCGGGTCCCGTTCGCTGCCCTATTCTTTTCATTTATGATCGGACCAACATATTTGAATTCTTCATATCCATAGAAGAATTATATTTGGCCCTTTTTCCCTGTAGAGGGAACAAATTGCGTTTTATAACGAAAAGGACATCATATTTAAGTCTATGTTTCAAACGTTTTCGGCTCGTTAATCGGGTCTCGTGAAATTTCGTGCTGTGTCGGATAAAATTGAAAAGTTCACGTGTGTTTAAAGAATGCCAGGAAATCACGGAAATCGTCAGATTTGGTCAACGTTTTTTCACAAGTGTTCTACAAATGAAAATCCGCAGCACCATCTTTGTCCTCCAGGAGCTGAAAGTTGGTGCAAGTGGCGCGTCGCCGAAGCTAATAACGAGCTGGAGTCCTTCGAACACAAACCTGCTCTCGATCAAAGTGCCCAAGCTACTATTCGGCCTATTTATGAAGCTCTTTCCCAAGACGATCTTCTACAACGATGCACCGGTGGCAACACTCAAAACGACAACGAGAGTCTCAATTCGTGCATTTGGAAATTCGCTCCCAAGCATTTACATTGTGGCTCAAAAACTGTGGAAATTGCTGCTTACATGGCAGCAAGTATTTATAATGTATCTCGCAGAAGAAATCGATACAGCGCGTATCGAGGGAGCAGAAGCAAGTATGACGGACGCGGCCAAAAAGTCGAAAATCGTGAAACAGCAGCAATTAATGAAGCAAAACGAATTTTATGAAGCTGAGGAAGGAATTTTGTATGGAGCTGGAATTGCAGATTAATTGTACGTTCACAAACCATTCCATAAATAATCTTTTTTGCGACGAAATTTGTCCGCAATCTTTAAACGCGTTTTTCTCTAAACGACTTTTTTTATTGCGCGGTACACTCTACTACCTCAAGCATCAGTCATCGGATCGTCTCAAAACTTCACACACTGATGCACAATAGTATTGCCCCGGCCACCAACCTCAATTAAACAAGAAATTTTTGTTTGAACTATTTATTTAAACAAATTAAACGCAGAAAAAACAAGCGAAAATTCACATTCCAAGTTCAAAGTGACGTATCTTCTTCAAAAATCGTTGAATTTTTTAAAAATGAGGTTGGTGGCCGGGGGAATTTAATACATTAAATGAATAATATTCTTTTTCTTGTTGCAGATGAACGGTTCGACCTGTACACTGTACCGCGCAAGTAGGTGCACGGCGCGCACGGTCTCGCGAACGCTTGGCAGGAGCCGCCATTTTGGACTTTCGGGGAAAAAAAAAATCATTGTCAACTCTTCTTTTCATAATAAACAATTAGCAAAAAACGGCATTTTTGTTGCTCAATTCTGAATACCCAAAATAAATTATTGAACATCACCAGCAGAAGTGCAAGTTGGTGGAAAAATCACGGAAAACTTCAAAACAAAAAGAGGGGTAAGACAAGGGTGTGCGTTGAGTGGAGTACTGTTTGATCTATATATAGATGATCTAGAAGATAAGTGGGAAAGGAAAAATGAAGGAGGAGTAGTGATAGGAAAGAAAAAAATTTTCGCTATAAAATATGCGGATGACGTGGCAGCATTGGCGGAGACGGCGGAAGGTCTGAGAAGTATCTTAAAAGATCTAGAAAACTGGGCAGGAAAAAATATGATGGAAGTTAATGCTAAGAAAACGAAAATAATGATATTCAAAAACGGAGGAAGGAATAAGAAGGAGGAAGAATGGGAATTTAAGAACGAAAAGATACAGGTAGTTAAAAATTTGAAATACTTAGGATATTGGTTTACAAGCAAAAACTCGATTGGGGTACATGGAAGAAATACCGCGGGCAAAGCACAGAAAGCGATGAATGCAGTGTGGGGTATATGGAGGAGGGCGGGAAGAGACATAATGGAGGAGAGGCTATACTTATTGAACTCTATAGTAAGAGCAGGTGTAATGTATGGGGTAGAAACATGGGGATGGGGAGATACTGAAATTTTTGAAAGAATACAGAGTAGATTTTGCAAGATGGCCTTAGGAGTAAAAGGAACAACACCAAACTACATATGGAGAAGAGAGCTAGGTATACCTAGTATGAAATATGTGATAAAAGAAAGGACATTGAGATACATTATGGAAGTAATAAGAATGGACGAAAAAAGATGGCCAAAAATGTGTCTGATGGAGGAGATAAGGGCAATTTCAAACAATAAACCGTCGAAGTGGGGAAAAAATGTAAAAGCTACATTAGAAGACATGGGTATACAAGAGGTAATAGAGATGATCAGGGAACAGAGTGATGCAGAACAAATTGAAAGCAGAATAAAGGAAGGGCTAGAAAACTTAAAAAATGATATGATGATGAAAGAATGGGAGAAAATTGAGGCATCGACTTATAATAGCAAATATAAGTTTATTGTGGAGAATGATTGCATGCCTTGGAGATACTGGACGGAAGAGAAAGTAAAGGGCAAAGATAAAGAAATGTGGGCCAGAATAAGAAGTGGAAATATAGGCAGGGCGGGCAAGAAGGGCATGAGTGACTGGATGTGTAGAATATGTGATGAACAAGAAGAGACTGTGGAACATTTACTGATATGTAGAAAAAGCAGAGAGTTAGTGAAGGAAAACACAAGAAAAGGAGTGGATGAGTTGATGAAAAATATTGACGAGTGCGCGATTGTGGGAGAAGTAATAAAAATGCTGAGGGGAAAAATTAAAAAGGAAATATGCGCGTATTTCAGGGAAATCGAAGACGTATGGATGAAAAGAAGTATGAAATGAGAACTGAGAAGAGTAGAGGAATGAGTGAGAAAGAGTGAGAGGAAGAAGTCGTAGACGTAAAACTTAGAAATAAGAACACAAAATAGATGATAAGATAAGTTAAGAAAAGTTTTCAAGAGAATATAAGAGAATATATAAGTTTTGTAAAAAACTGCCAAAAGTTATGCAAATAAAACTACCTACTACTACTACTTATTGAACATCACCAATTTTACGGGTTCGAACAGAGGAACCTCCCCTTAATAAAATTAATTGTTCAAAAATGTTACAATTAAAATTAAAATTTGTTATTACCTGTAGCGACGAATATCCACAATTTGTTTTCCTTGAGCGCATGCTTTAATAAAATCCAAGCTGTAGACCCTCCAGTCATCCTGTTGGTCTTTTGAGTATGTTGATTCGTCAGTGAATAAAATTCCTAGCTCGCACTTTCCAATTTTTCCTCCATTTTCCTGAAAAATTAACATAAACAATAAAAACTTGTAAAGCATTATCAAAGATCATAGAACAGCGATATGGATAAAGTAAGCCAGGACAATTTTTTTTTTTTTCATATATCATTCATTCGTTCGTATACTAACTTCTAAGGCGAAGATTTGATAAATATCGAGTTTCGTTCTCAACGTGTCAGTTTTGTCTGAAACGAAACTACTTTTTCAACGAAGCATCGGATGCTGTATACGAAGAAAACAAAGATATTTGTATTTATTCATCGTGTATACAACTGAAAGTCGTTACATTCTAAACCAAAAACCTCAAAAAAACTCATTACTACACAATAGAATTTTAATCTGCGAATACGCCTGAATTCTGGTGAAGCGTGTAGCGCGTTTGAAGAAAAAACAGAGACTAGTTGATATTTTCATGACGCAGTATGAAAAATTTGTCCTGACGATAACGGACGAAATGGTGAAAACAAAATAACGACTTACAAAAGATTCTCTGCAAGACCGATTGTAAACAACAAAGGACAAGTACTCGACAGTGGTCTATATATATATATATATAATAAAAGCACTGCTATTACTATAACACAATTTGCAATGTGCATAAAAGGAAGAAGGATGACCCTAGTTTTCAAATTCGAATATATCTCACAAATATATTGCTCTGGTGCCTGGAAAGGGATAATTAATACAGGAAAACTTGTTTTTTTGTTGTTCCTGTGTCATTCGCATCTTGCGTTACTTTTCTCTAATCTTAAATGCTGGGGCATTGAATAAAATAAGAAAAATAAGTAGTAGCCTTACCTCAACAATCTTCTTTATGTTTTCTTGATCTTCTTCGGATATTCCCGGACACAGTAAAACGTTTTTGGTGAATTTTCGAGGCGCCTGAAGAGAGATATGGTCGAGGGTCCTCCGTCTAACGTCCCGAGCGCACGACTAAACGCGTTTGGCTTTGTTTCGGCAATTTCGCGGCAAACCGGCGAAACCGTTGCTGCGATCGGGATGGAACATTTGGAGGGGAGGAAGGATTTCATTGGTCGGGTCGAGTTCAGCTCTCGTCAGCACGAGGTAAACACTGCGAGGCAACGTTGAAAAAAGAGCGGCGGTGAAGCGTGAAACATAAACACGAATCTCACCAAAACACGAACGTCACGCGATCGGATATTCAACGAGAAGCGAAAAAGTCACTGACGCCGAGCGACCTGTTACATTTTATCGATTTTAGCCGGTCCTTCCAATTTGGATCAAAAAGTCACAACAACAATGTATGATATTAGAAGTCGCTGTCACCGAGCGTCTTCCTATTTTTCTTCGCGTTAGGTTCCCGCCAGAATGGCGCATACATAAAAGGACATTGAGACGATAATGTTGTCGCCTAATGTCAAAGAAACGACAAAGTCGCTGTCGCCGAGCGACCTGTTACATCTTATCGACCTTGGCCGGCCCTTCGAATTTGGATCGTCCGCCAGTCGCTCGGTGGACTCACAAAAACTGACAACAATGTATAATATTAGAAGTCGCTGTCGCCGAGCGTCTTGAGAGGCTCGAGAGAGCTGAGATTACGTTTGCGTCTACCGCGCGGCTATTAGAACCACGCTTTTTCGTTTCAGTCATCGTACGGTTGTTAGCGTACCATTTTAGAGCCTTGTTTGAGCTGAAAAGACTTAATTTGAAACTCTCAAGCTGCTCGAAAATACATAAGGCAGATTATGGATTAACACATGCGCCAGACGATTCGTTTCCTTTTTTTTTTTCATTTATGCGATGCAAAAATGTGTCTTCTTACCATTCGTTGGTGGGATGATACATTTTTTTTTTGTAAATTTGGTCGATAGGTAAAGTATATTCAGGTTTCGAGTTTATCACCCCAGAAGCGCACGGTGGTCGAGTGGATACCGTCGTGGCTTCTCAAGCAGACGACCCGGGTTCGCGTCCTCACACATTCACGTTATTGAAAACCTAATCCCGACGTTTGTCGGTGCTTTATTTCTCGAAAAACAGTTAAAAACCATTTTTGGTATTTTTTATAAGGCATATGAACGTGGGAAGATAGCCGCAGGATTCTTATTTCAGAGACATTTCTGGTCAAGTTTATTTGGTACCGATAAACGATTACGCATCAATTGGCCACTTGGAAAACACAAACGAACTTAAAATAAGAAAGTTCGGGCCAAGTAAATGGTAAGCTTTATTTTTGGCTTTTCTAAAAAACGGCTGTACCGGCAAACGTTTTAATTAATATGACAATCAGCTACAAACGATCAGAAAAAAAAATTAAAAAGTCGAAATCGGTCGGCTAACTTCACAGAGCTGGAGCTTAGCACGGCAGATCGACTTTAAGCATGTATGCATGCATGTACGATTGCTCAGCACATGGAGCCAAAGAACATACATTATATTCTTTCATGGAGCACCTCTCAGCACCTCCTGTGAACCATAGAACCTGTGCTTCTATATCCGTCTATTTTCGTTGGCATCACCCACTTCGCTCGTGCCGCAGACATCAATATATGCAGTTTATTTTTTATATTTTATTTTTCCGTACTTTCGACCGGCTATAAAGAAAAATAGTATACACCACACGGGCAGATGTTTGAAGATCCTGAACTGCGCTATATGATGCGAAGCCGGGGGCATCAGGACGCGCTGTACAGGAATTACATGTATACTGTCCTTGTAGTGTAATATACTATTGATGATACTTTGCTCTATTTTATACTTTTTCTACAAGCTCTCTTCGCAAGGTAGTACAATAATACATTACAATACGAACGCGCAGAAACTTTTTTCAATGAGTGTTACATTAATGAGGTTAGATACCCAATGCAAAATGACAGAAATGCGCTTGAATTTTTGGGGGATATTCGTCGATGAAAATGACACATCGATGCCAAATTTCATGTCAATCATATACATATTTGTCCAGAAATTTATTATTGAAGTCACACTCTTATACAGGGGCGAGATAGCAGAAACTATGTGCTCTTCCAACGCTATCCCTCGCGGACTCACCCAACCCTAATTAGTGGTTGATTTTTAGTTGGTTTAGGGTTGGAAGTCGATAAATGGTTGATTTAAGTTGACGCATTGCAGTTCAACCCACAACTATATATATATATATATATATTTTTTTTTTTTCTTCAAAATTACAGCAATTGAAGAGGAATTAATACTCTACTTGCGTACCAAATTTGAGCTCGATCGAGCGTGCCATTCGCGAGTTATCGACGATTGGATTTTCGGTCTCTGGAACACACATACACACACGCACACATTTTCTAAACCATTTTTCTCGACGATTTAGGTGATTCTAAGCATACTGACATGAAAATCTCGAAAAAAAAAGTTTTCATGAAAAAAAAAACTTCCGCTATGAGGAAGCAAAATTAGTTGATGACCGAACAAAATCATCGTACATACAAGAATATTTGCGCGTCATGGACCTCTCTCGTGCACACAGTCTCCCAGGCAACCCATCCGCCACGGCCGTAAAGACGTGACAATAAAGAATACCCTTCTTAAGAAAAGATTCTTTGCATGTGTGCAACATTTTAATTTTTGAGGTGTAACAAGGGGCCTTTACGCACGCGAAAAACCCGCCAGTCTCTCATCGAGGGCGATATATTATACATGCGACAGTAAACAATGTTTTGAATATATATTTTGATGGCTATAACGTTTTTCAAAATTATTTTCTTGTTATGTGGGTTACGTTGTTCTATATTACAAATTTTCGAGAAGTCATTACGCGTTTTATGAGGTTTTCTGGTTGAAAAAGTGATGCTAAAGATATTTTTACCTTAACAAAAATAGAGGTTTTGGGAATGGACAATAAAACGAGTGTTTACAAAGCTGAGATTTATTGTAATCAATAATAACTTTAAAATAATATCTCTATATAATAATATTTTTAGATTTATAATTCATTTCATATCGGTGTTCGGGTTGATTTATTTCTGTTTTTTAAATTATTTTCATTTCAGCTCATATTAGTATTTCGATCGTGTCCGAAAAAAAACAATCTGTTCCTCAGAAAACGCGATGGTTGCGACTCGTGCAATGAAAAAAATTGATTCTGCTCGAATAGTCTGCTGTAGTGTAGGGTTAACATTTTGCGCAATCGTCCCTTTCTACGTGTTATATTGTACGTACGTATAGTATTTCAAAACGCGTAGGGTTGAGCGACGAGGTCACCGCGCCGAGCAGTCAAACTCTAAATAAGTGGCTCTCGTTACTACTTACTACGCACTTTGCGATATGTACATGCAAATAAATCCCTCACCGTAAAGAATCATTTCTCCATCGATTTCTCGAGTTTATCAGAATTAAAGAGCAAAATGTCAGTTCGTTTGGGACGCGCCAGCAGTCAGTGCTTTTATTATATACCGGGTACACGGCATATATACTTTTTTTTGTTGCTCTTTTATTATTTACTGTGAATGTGCTGTTTATTGTGTTATATAGCTTTCCAGAAGTTATTTTTTGTGTACAAATAAATAAAAACGAGGCCGTCATTGAACGTAAATCTTCGCTAGCCTCTTCAGTCAATATCAATGGAACTTTTACCTTGCGTATGATCATAGAGTCAGGCATTTTTCTCATTCTTCATATATACCAGATGTAAAAACAAAATTCGAAATACGATGGCAAATACATGTTTTATATCCAAGTCGACAATTTGTTTAAAAAAAATCGATAATCTAAATGATTTGTCTAGTCGTCACACGCGTTATCAATTATTTACAGATCGTTCTTCAAGCGTTTCTGCCAATAAAAAATCATTAAATGGTTTCATTGAAAAGAAAGAAAATCGAAAAAAAAACTGCTTATTGCTTAAGTCACTGTGCTGCCCAACTCTAGTCACATATAATATTCCAAAATTAGGACGGTTATTTTGTATTCCAAAAGATTTCTTTTTATTGCGCACACGGAGAGTCGAGCTCGAAAAAAGAGGTAGAACATTGACTATACGAAACATCGTTTATCTAATGTGCCCGGATAAGTTGCAAATTCTATCTCCGTTTCCATATAAAAATTCAACATTTATAGCTGATGCCGTCGAAGTTCATTCGTATACAACCCCATAATGAAGTAGCTTCCAACACTGAAATATTATTAATCGATATTATCATTAAATAACATTTATTGTACCCTAAATTTAATAATAAAAATACCTAAATCACAATGTAATGCCGTCACGCGTAATGGCAATGAGCTGAATGAAGTTCCAATGTGTTTACCGCTATATCTACGTGTTTATGCCTAGGCACTAGTGAATGACCATTTTATAGTTTCCCATAATGTTTGATTTTTCTTATTCCATTCTCTAAACAAAAAGTTGTCGAGACTTTATTTACGTCGGCATCCTCATAAGTAGAGTCATTATTATTTGGCGTCGAAATGCTGAAGTTTCTCCTGGTTGAAGAAAAAAAATATACATCAATTCGAGAGAATAGTTGTTACGAACATAAAAGTTATAATTGAATTTTGTAGTTTGGGGTACGGAACATGTTGAGAATTGCGTTACTGTGCGATTAAATGAAAGAATTTCGAATTGGTCATTCACTGATGTCGTCATCGCCGTCAGTGTTTCAGTTTCGAATGCACATATATCGTCCTTTGAATGTCCATAAAACACGGGATCGCATTAACGAAAGCCAAACATGATTTGATATTGAATTATGCATTATGTTGTGTGTCAATAATGCACAGAATGTCGATGAGTCGCCGCCGCCAGCGTCGATTTTAACTTTGCGGTCAATCGCTTTAACCGTAAAGCCAAATAAATCTCGTTTTTTTTTTCTCTCCTCATGCTCGGGAACCGCGTGTATCCATCGTGTAAGGAAGAAACTCCTTTGCCGCGATAATTAAGCGTGACTACGTACGAAATCGATTATTTTTTATGATAGGAATGAGGTATTTATTATCTTCGAAGAAGCATGCAATATTTTACTCACAGACTCGTTTCTTCTTATGCTTCAGAAAAACGAAGACGCTTGTTTTATTTCTTCAAGTTTTTAGTCGTCATTACGAACCCGTGGAAAAAACGAAATATATGTGTGTATATATATATATATATATATAGTATAGTATATATATATATGCGAAAATTGTACGTTTTATCTTCGTTACTGTAATGCCGAACCTGAAGTTTGTCTCATGCGAGCGGAATCCACATCGCCGGCGATTACTCAACACGAGAGTCGGTATAGATTTTTAACGGTTTTTCATAACGAAGTTACTCGAGGTGGGAGCGGGGACTCTTGTTAGCGCAAGGTACAAAAAATATTTAATCAACAAGTAACAGTCATGTAAACCAGTCGAGTATGCGCCATCTCCATTGTTTTTTTTTTTTTTCGTTTTCATTCCGTTTTGTCGATTTTATTTTTCTCTCTCTCTCTCTTTCATTGCGGTATGACGGTCATTTTTAGGCTGAGGTGAACGAGTTTTATAGGTAAAGTCTAGCTACCTAAAAAGTTGTCTTACAATTCACGGGCGAGGGTCTTTGCGAATGCGGGGAACGTGATACTTTTTAAATATTTTTTTTTCTCGCTCTTTCTTTATGTCGCTTCATTTTCCGTCGGGGTTGCGGTTTGGGAAAATTAGAAATTGTGGGAGTTAACCGAGGGCTAATTGGCGACCGCCGGTTGACTGCTCAATGCCTCGTGCAGCGCCTGTTGCTGATCCGCCGTCAATGCACTTATGCAAGCCTGGAACATCGAGTCGTTGTTCTGCAAAGGAACGAAAACCGATAAACTCTCCATAAAGATCAAAGGTATTAGATCATATATAAATTAAGATTAGATTATAAATTGTACAATGTATGTAGATCGTAACAGAGCTGGGCATGTCAAATACTTATTTAAGTACATCGAAAGTACAACCAAAAATCATATCTGGAATCATTCGTACACACGAAAGTATCTTTATCTTGTGAATGCGTAAAATTGTTATATTTTCTTTATCAAATCCCAATTGAACCCAGATGCCTTGGTCTCACTAATATACTAAATATGTAGTTGCTACTGATGTAAATGCAACGCGGACTTAGGGACCAATTCAGTTTGTTTTATAAATGTTTAAATTCCTAAATGATAAATATATAATAATTTATTTACAAACAATCAATAATGAGTTTTGGTATGACTTGTATTGATACCACCGATCGCACAATCACGAGTGTCGGTGAATTGTTCCTAGTTTCATGTAAGAATTCACTTTTCACTATGAATGGTCAACAATCGTACAATTGAAGTAGCGATTACTTAAGCGTGAAAAACTATTGAAAATAATTGCCAACCGTTATAAATGCTCAATAAGTATTCAAGTAATGATTTTTTCCACTTGGATTTTGGCCAAATCAGAGCGCAGTATTTGAGGCTACCCCACAGTTGTATATATTCATATATTAGCTTTTATAGCTTTCATATATTTATTCTCCTCATTTTCGGCGCATTTCACGCTAACTATTCTATATGACATAACAGAAAAAGTGGATTACTTTAAACGCAATTAAAAATCGTATCCAGATGTTGTTTAGTGCACTCTGATTAGCCAAAGTCCGAGGGGAAAACATAATCCATTAAATACGATAGCTTCGTTGGTAGGCAGAGAAGCTTGAGGAAAATATGAGTTGGTCGGATATTGCGATTTGTTTTACATTCCATAAGGGGAGATATCGAAATGGCAATGAAATCGCGACTTACCTGAATTTGTCTGACAATACTAAGAATTCTGCCCATAACCGGGTTGTCCGTGGGTATAGCGTCCTTAAACATCGCCTCGGCAAAGAAGCTTATTAGTCGTGGTAAATTAGCATTGTTCGGTCCTAAAACTACTGGATAGTTAGCCTCTATCAAGTCACAAAGATATCCGTATACGTGCGGAGCCTCATCTTCATCTTCCACGACTGGTAGCCAGGACAGCCTTCGGGAAAAGATAAAAATATATGTATTACACCGTGTCTCTATATAACAATGCATGAAAAACATGTTTTTTTTTTTTTTTTTTTTTTTTTTTTTTTTTTTTTTTTTTTTTTTTTTCCAGAACTCTGACTTAAAAAACATAAATGAAATAGCTCATCAAATAATGCTTATAATGCTAATAACAATGGTTCTCAATAATGTTTCGTTCAGAAAATACTTATTTCTAAAAAAAAACCAAGATTTTTATGTCAGATAATTTAAATGGTCTAAAACATTGAGTATTGAAGGATTTTATTTTTAGTATTCAAGGATTTATCGATCTAAAACCAAAATTTCTGCATGTATGTAAGTCCCGATTACGTTTTAAACACTCTAGATGTCATACCTATCTACATATGAGTCAAATTAAATTTATAAGTTCGCTATCACTAACGGCATACGTCCTGGAATTGTGTTTTCCATAAATCGGTTAAAAAGATCAAATTTTCTATAATTTTGCTTCCTCATAGAGGAAGCTTTGTTTTCATGCATTCTTTTCTCGAGATTTTTATGTCAGTATGCTCAGAATCATCTAAAACATCGAGAAAAAGGAAGCAATCTAAAAGGTTCGCACCCTTGTTTTGAATAAATAAATAAAACACCGGTACATCTCATTTTTAATAGGCAGAAACTTTTGTCATACTTTCCCAACTTTTGCGGACGTTTAGCGAAAATCTCTATTTTTTCAAATATTCAAAATGATGGAAAATTTGAACGACTTTACCGATGATCACCAAATTTGGTACATAGCAGGGCTGTATATTTTTTGTTTGTAGAACATTTCAGTTGATTTGTTGAGATGAGACGGGGTTTATAGCAAAATTATGATTTTTTACAAAAATTCGAAATTCCATAAAATCCGAAACGTTTTACCGATCTTGTCGAAATTTAATACCAAACAGCATTTAACGTGTCTCTAGTTATGAAAAACTAGCTATATTGTCGGTGAAGCGGTTCGGATTTTATAGAATTTTGAAGTTTTGTTGAAAAAATAATTTTACTATAAATTACGTCGAATCTCAAAAAATCCACTGAAATTGAATGTATCAAAAAATAACATACAGCCCTGCTACGTACCAAATTTGATGATGATCGGTAAAAACGTTTTACAGGATTTTGAATATTTAAAAAAAATATACATTTTCGCTATAACTTCCGCAAAGTTAAGAAAGTAAGACAAAAGTTTGAGCCTAATAAAAATGAGATGTATCGGTGTTTCATAGCCGTATGGAATATCGATAATTTTTTTTATTATACAATTTTTTATTATTTCTAATGACCGTAATTACAAATTTTTAATTGCCCATAACTCTTAAACGGCGTTTGAGATAAAAAAGATGCAAAATCGAACTTTCTAGTTTAGTAGAACTTTGTAACTTTTTCAATTTGTAGAAATCTCTTCGTACTATAAGTTAAAATAGTAATATTTTGATGACTGTTTGTCAATGACGTATGATTGTTTTACAAAGTAGACAATCGTCCAAATATCATCAACTTCCATAGAGCATTCTTGCAGACAAATCCACTAGAGAACAGGGATAAAACTATAGAAAAATCTCATTGGTTAATCTGCCTCAGACGTAACGCGAAAAATTCTATAATGAGAAACAGATCGCTGACTTTTCATGGCAGATGTCGGCGCTAATTTCTTGCCGCTTCGAAATTTTGACTATTTTGGTCATTTTTAACTTGAAGATAAATAAAACCTTTTACAAGGTTTCATGTCCCAATTAAAGTTTCATTGAATTGCTATTAGAGGGTAAAAAAACCACCCAATTCTTTATATTAGGCGCAAATATTATGTTTGTGTTTGTTTAAAAAAAATTGGTGCCGAAGTTACGTGAAAACTGTGTATAAGTGTTTGAGGGTAATCTAAATTTATTATGCACAGATAATACATACGATATGTAAAAAAAACCTGTAAAGCAAAACCTTATCAACAACGTGAAACTTTACATACACCTCATTATTTTTAACTTCTCACGAATCGATGTCTATATCAAGTCGGGCTATCAATTTTAGCTTCCTTGTGGAGGAAGCGTTGAATTTGGAAAATTGGAGTGCAGCAAAATATTAGTTATCAACAAACAATAACGAAAAATCGAGATTCCTATATAATCTTTCTACAGAGCTCCACTGGTTTATGCATCACCATATCTCTTTATATATAGAGTTAAAAAGAACTAATTTTTATGAAAAACTTAAAATATATGAAAAATTAAAATTACGCTCAACAATTTAATTGTGTAGAGGTGCTATTTTAATCTATGTGTAAGTAATTAATAAACATAGTGACTCTATGAGTATGTATATCAGTCGTTAGTAAAATACTGCCGAGGATATAATATAATAATGATGAAGATATTTGAAAATTTGTACTTTGAACGCTTTTAAAATCATGACTATGGGTTACTCACCAGTGTGGAAGAATCTCGTCAACGTTGATAGCTTTGTTGTTATATTTGAGAATTTTCGTAACCGCCGATATAGCGTTTTCTGTCGGATTAACATTTTCCGGTGCTCTTGAGTCTGGTTTGTTAATAACTTCCATGAGCCTTGGTAGGGCTTCAGCGCAGGCCTGAGCAAAAGCTTCGCCGCCAAACTGACCCAAAACCCCACATCCATAAGCAGCTGCCTGTCGCACTTCAGAGGTTTTGTCTGTGACGTACTGAATCATTGGCCTCAAGAAGAATTCTTGGTACTTAGCGCACTCGGGACCACCGTATTCAATCACGTCATCAAATACGCATATGGCCCATTGGTGATCGGACCACGAGCGTTCTGGCGCCAACAGTTTCACAAAATGGCCACATATTTGATCAAAGAACGGAAAGAACGCCGCATTGTGTGTGATAAAAAGAGCATGAAGAATATCCGCGATTTTGTTCAAAGTGTATATGTCCTCGTTGTCCTCATCGGCTAGCTGCTCCTCAACAACCTGAATAACGGAAATCGTAATTTATATATTTTGCATCCTCATAGAGGAAGCTTTGTTTTCATGAAAAAAAAAAAAATTTCGAGATTTTCATGTCAGTATGCTTAGAATCACCTAAAACTTCGAGAAAAATGGTTTAGAAAATGTGTCTCTGTCTGTATGTCTGTGTGTGTGTATTCCAGGGACCGACAAGTCAATCGTCGATAACTCGTGAATGGCATGATCGATCGAGCTCAAATTTGGCGTACAAGTAGAGTAGTAACTCCTTTTTAATTGCTGTAATTTTCGAGAAAATATATCTATGTATACTGATTTTATAGAATTTTTAATTTTTTTGAAAAATGTATACTTTCTAACTTTCGAAAAAATTCGCCCATATGGCTAAATAGTTCTTTATAACTAGAGAGACATTAAATGATGTTTGGTATTGAATTTCGACAAGATCGGTAAAGCCGTTTGGATTTTATAGAATTTTGAATTTTTGTAAAAAATAAAAATTTTGCTATACATCGCGTCGAATTTCAGCAAATCAACTGAAATGTTCTATAAACGAAAAATAACATACAGTCCTACTATGTACCAAATTTGGTGGTGATCGGTAAAGTCGTTCAAATATTACACCGTTTTGAATATTTGAAAAAATAGCGATTTTCGCTATAACCTTCCCGGAAGTTACTAAAGTAAAACAAAAGTTTGTGCCTAATAAAAATGAGATGTGCCGGTGATTTATTCATTTATTCAAAACAAGGAAGCAAAGTAGAACTTTGCACATTGCTTCCTCATTAAATTTTGCTTTTGACAAAGCTTCCTCTATGAGGAAGCCAAAATC
Organism: Clistopyga incitator; assembly: GCA_947507545.1. Classification (NCBI taxonomy): domain Eukaryota; kingdom Metazoa; phylum Arthropoda; class Insecta; order Hymenoptera; family Ichneumonidae; genus Clistopyga; species Clistopyga incitator. The sequence continues at coordinate 2,088,637 of OX382189.1, forward strand.
AGTTACAATACTTCCTCGTAGAGGTTGCTATGTAAAGAGCAAAATTAAATGAGGAAGCAATGTGCAAGGTTTTAATTTTTTCAAACATGATTATGCTGCACGAAGCTTCAATATTTTCTTTAGTTGTTTCGTTTAACGGGCTATCGACATATTATTTCTCTTCAAGAATCATATTGATATCACTCGACCAACAAACACTACAATGCATAGTGAGGGTACAACCCTTATAGTGTTAATTGCGTTGTTCCCCCTCCCCGTTAGATGTCATTTATTTTTCTAATATATATATTTTGATCATTGATAGTTCTTGATTTGTTTGCCATTGTTGTTATTCCAGTTGCTAAAAACTTAAGCCCGTTTACGGTTTAATAAATTAATAGATTATAGTCAGATCGGATTCCAATATTTGGCCTAAAAATATTCAACAAGTTTTTCTTCTAACCTATATTTACGAATACAAATCTAACATTTTTGTAGAAAATCTGTGCGGCAGACAATATGTTGGACACTTCTAGCTGTCTAGACTTCCGAGCCTTAAGGTAGTCCTTGCGCATTAATCTTTTTGAACTTTAAAACTTGACATTTTTTTTACAATGATTGAATCCCTCCGAAATGCGATTCCAAAGTTTCACGCTGGGTTATAGATTACATTACCGAGAAAATAAATATTAAAAAATAAATTCTTATACACGGCCTCTTATGGGAAACTAACCGATTTCGTACTTCGGAACGAAAATTAACATGTATAAACTGAACTTTTATACAATATCAAATGTGCTATTCCGCATGGGATATAAAAAAGGGACGTTATCGAAGTATTTGGGTGTAATGCCAACGTTAAACATATCATTGCCACTCAGAAGTTACGGATAACCGGATGTAGCGGACGATGATAAAAATGAACATAAACTCCAGTGTCAACCGGCGCCGTTACAACCGTGGTTTCAGCGACCGATTTTTCGTGGCGCAAAAATTAGATTTTCTCTTCTACTTTTTTTTTTAGTTTTGTGTCGCAAATTTACCTTTAAAACGACCAAATTTAGTTCTGACCGCGTGATGATACAATATCACTCCGCGCTGAAGCGAGGCTCTCATGAGATATTTTAGTTAATACAATTTATGTTTTTTAAGTTTACGAAGCATCTAAAAATACGTTTTTATTCTCACTGTGATTAATTGAATGGGTAGATATATAAAATGTTAGCATTCTCAAAATTTTCGGAACAGAGCGTCAATTGATTAGTATGGGTCGCAAGGACTACCTTATGAAGTTGTCATTCACCGATGATTTTCGACATTTCAAAACACCGATTGGGTTTCCATTTTGACAGAATACTTAGAAGGTTCGCACAATTCCGCTGTTTTTAGTTTACCGAAACTCAAGGCCGTCTATTCCGGAGTGGCACAAATCAGAAAGTGGGTGGAGGTGTGCGAGATAGTTCTATGGGCGTTTGACAATGATTAAAGAAATTTTCACCGGTGTATAACTGAGCGTTAACGACTGCTCTCGTCAGTATCGATGTTCACTAAATTAAACCGACTACACTGCAATGTTTTACTAGTCCCGAACATTGAGAGAAAGTGCGACATTTAAAGATTCAAGCATTCTAAAAAGCTCTAGATAGTCGCAGTGGTCTGTTTCTAGTCCGATATTTGCGTCTGGTATTATTGCTTATTATATCAATGATTTTTAATCGGAAAACAAAAAGTTTTTGTCTTTTCTCACTTGACTGAAACGCCCTTATTACAATCCAGTTTCATTATTCCGTAACGTGATGTGTTACGCGCTTTTGTCATTCTCTCTCACTTCAATTGCGCTTTCTCACTTGCACTCACGGCGAGATGATTTCGAGAATAAAAATCGAGAAACACTCGTCGTTTGCCCGAAACATCAATAGCGACAGAGAACAACGCTTTATAGTTTTTGCTGTCGACCGAGCGCTAACAAATTATTTTAAGGAAAAAAAGAAGTTCGTTTCTGCCAAACGGTAGCAATGAAACCCGTGTACCGATGTGCATTATATTTGTTAAAATGCACAACTCCAATAATTGATTAAAAATGAGAATTTTTCACGATCTTGTCGCATGTTTTCTATGAATTCGGGAATTCCATGCTCAAACAAACTTTTGGACCTCGACAGAAATAATGTACTTCTCTCGCTTGCAGCAAAACATAGCATTTGATGCGAGAAAAAAATCCTATTGACTGATTTTTCGCTACACAATCTTGAATACTACATCGATAAGTTTCTACATATCTAAATTCTTCATATTTATTGAGAAAAAATAAATAAATAAAATAGACAGGATTTTTTTCAAGATTCAATGGTTTTGGACATCCAACGATATTCGATTTTCATAAAGTTGAGACCAATGTATTGAATGAGAAGATAGAAAGGAGAGGTGTTTGTGGGTTATCTCAATCTATGTGTTATAAAATAGGGTGTCAAACACTGCATGATCTTGAACATTTCACAAGTTATCGTGTTACAAAGAAATTGAAAATATTCACCTCGTCGTAGTCTTCATCCTTGCGTTTTTCCAATCTTGCAACTGCCCGCTCGAAGTGTTCATTGAGAAGTTTGTCAAGAATACGTAAAAGTTCGGCCATTGGACCAGCCGCAAGGCAACCCGGTCCAAGCGCCTCAATGCACTTGGCCAACGAGTACAGAAGCTCAAGCAACACCTCGGATTCCGGCTCTGTATCGATAGCCTTCAAAAGATCCGGACATATGTATGCCCACATACCTTCCAGATATTGCGGACCTACGAAATAAATAAAATATCTTTACTCTCTTGTTATTACGTTTTTTGAATAATATTAATAAAAAGTCAAAATGATGTGAAGTTGAACTGACAAAAAAGTTATCTCTGCTTTCTTACAATTATCTGTGCTTTGGAAGCAAAAAATGTTGAGATATCGGTATACTTGATATTGTATGAAACGTTGATGGGAATAGTATATTATGCTACGAGGGAAGAAAGAGCGCGAGGTGAATATGGCGCTTTCTCCCGCGTAGGATACGATTCTTTTCTTCCGATTGCGTTGAAATATAACGTCATTTACGTTGCTGAAAAGCGAGAGGAAAATTTGACGGCACCTACCGTGAGCCGTGTGCAGGCGCAGCGGGCAGAGATACGAGTTCAAGACCCGCTCGGGCATCGTGGGCCCCTGTTTATGCGCGCTACTAATATCGAAGATATTGGCGACTTTCCTCCCGCTTTTCAGGCACAAAATCACGTTATCTCAGCGCAGTCAGTAGATAAAGTGGTTTATGAAAAAAGTTCGGTGTGTGTCATCAGAATTATCAGACTGACACTTGAACGGAAATTTAATTGAAGTCAATTTCTCATTTCATGGAAAAACGTTCCAATGACCTGATATTTTTGACACTCTTGCGACTAAGATTGATTGCTATTGCATTTGGGCAGGAACGACACAGCGGTTCAAAAGTTATGACTCTTTTTTCTTCATCTTTTGCATGGAAGTGAATCGGACACAACTTGACTATTGTAGTCAATGGCATGAGAATGCGAAGAGTGTAAATTTCAGGATTTCAAAGCGACTATTTACTAGTGACTGAAGTTAAAATGAACGTTGTTTGCTTTAGTTAATTTGGGGCTTGTAAAAGCTATCCAATAATTTCTCCGATTCCACAAACCTTCGCTATGAGGACACTAACATTCATCAACATATTTTCTCAGAGACAAAGATTTGTAAAATCTGAATAACAATGAGGAAGCAATGACCAAAATTCTATTACTTTCATAGAATGGCTTTATGAAATGCACTCTTATTGATGTTCAGTTCATATAAATTATTTTTTTGAGGGGTCGTTTATAAGGGTTGATTGATGCATAAGTTCTTCAGAATCCCACTACGTGTTCTGGAATGACATTTCCTCAATTTCTGGCAGGAATGAACGATGAGAAATGAAATTAAGATGTTTTCAAGCGATTGGGGTGGTTTTTTCGTTTGGGGGTAGTTTCTGAGGGTAGAAAAATTCTGGAATAATTTTGTTTCTCTCATTGGGTGCTCATGAATTTAGATTCACCATGTACCAACTTTGCCAAATGCTCCAAAAAAACTCAGCTGTTAAAGGGTTAATAAATTTTTCATTGACAGAATGAGCGTTTAACGATAATTGTGTAGTCATTCGAGCGACTTAAAAACAATTTTAAGAAATGAAAATAAAAAATAAAACTAATAACTAGGGAAATTTTGAGCGTTATGTAACGAAGGTACTTTTGAATGCACAAGAGAGTTAGTAACCTTTAATTTTGGCACACTCGAGAAGACACGGCAGACTCTCGGCCGCGGCAGTTCTGACTCCGTCGTGGAAATAAAACTTGAGCATGGGCACCATGAGTCTGACGACTTCCTCAGCGTAATCGGCAAAGCCCTCCTTCAGCTCACGCGCGTAACACACCAACATCTCGCAGGCGGAAGCCTTGTCCTCCAGGCCAGCCGTTTTAATACCGAAATTTTGCTGTTCGCCCAGCGAGACGAATTGCCAATCAAGATCGCCCTCGACCCCTTCCATGTCTTCGTTGTCCAGCAACGCGACTTCTGGCTTCATGGCTGCCGTTCGAAGTACCGGACCCATCACTAGTGGTAAATATTGTTCGAACTGTTTGCCTGTCAGGAATTTAAAATAAATCTTAGACACAATTTTTATTTATGTTCGTAGCGCTGGTATTATCGAACGAGATCTCAATCACATTAGGTTAATTAAATCGCCGGTGTCGTCAAACCCTCTAAGGATCGTTCAATGTTCAATATCAAAATTGATGTACAAGGTTACCGTTAAACTCCACTTCATGCATAGGAGAATTACGAAGTCGCTAAGGTGAGTATAATGATTGTAGCTTGTATATGAACATTTACCAAGAATCTTGCAAATACGAGCCCAAGCGGAAATAAGATAACTTGTCTGTGGATCGTCGTCCGGCAGATCGCCTTCTGTGTGAGTTTTCAGTAACATATCCATAACTTCACTGGCATCAGAGATAAACTGTAAAAGATAATGGTTCGTATAATTAATAAGTTGTAATGATTTTCAATACATGATTCTTGTGATTCACTGAAATCTGAACGACGCACCTTCTCCGGTCCTACAGCTAAACCGATAAGGCTTACACATTCGATTGTCTTTCCTCGAAGCATCTTGTGTTCTTGCTGGTTAGCGTTTTGAATAATGTACTTCAAACAAGGCATCAACCTGTCGTAGTACGTGATGAATTGCTCTTCACAAGTGTCTGCTACAGAGGCTATCGTAGTCACTACCTAAATAAAAACAAAATAACCAATTTAAAGTAAATATTTCCTGTTCTTTGTTTTATCGAATTAAGAATACGCAAAAAAAAAAGAAGTAAAGGGTGGTAAATTTTTTACATTTTTATGGAATAAAAAGTGGAGGTAATGAAGAAACGCAATCTTTACATTATGTAGTACATTTCGATTAGATCTTGAAATTTATGTTTAACTCTCTGAACGTGACACATTTTCTACATAGAGGAAAAGCTGTTTTGCAAAACACGTTTTTAAATTTCTATCTAAACTAGAAATTTTAATACAAATACATAATATTTAATGAGAAACAACATGTAGGTGTCGAAAAGCAGAATTATTACACTGGTTCAAAGCAACATATGCAATCACTTTTGGCCACTACGACTGAGAAATAGATTTTATAAAAGAGGCAAAGTAGACGCGATTGAAGTTTAGATGTTTTCAAGATTCTGTTATTGGAATATATATTCCCCAAATCGAACATATCCCGAAAAACCCAAATTAAGTAAAAGTGATTTTTCAACGATTCTTTCTTCACCACCAAAACTAATACCGAAGCATGTTATGTTTGGCGAATTTTCGAATGTGACACACAAATGTCTATTAAATTCTAAGTACAAAATTTCAAACATTTGAATGAATTTTTAAGGTGAAACGAGTGGTTAAAGGGTCATTGAAAAAATGTACCTGCTCCAATACGAGTTTTGTGCCCTTTTCAACGAGTTCCTGAAACTTGGCGGTAAGAATGGACTCGAGTTTAGCCATGATAGCGTTGAGGTAAGGTGTGAGTATATTTTTAGGACAGTCCTCGCTGAAATTAACAAGAGCTGCACCGGCGTGAGCCTGGACCCTGGGGTTTGCATTGTCATCGAGCACCATCAGTAAGCCCGGTATAACGATATCGTGGAATTTCTTCTCAAAGGTTGGCGCAAAATCGGTGGACATTTGGCCAACCGCGTTGCAAGCCGCGTATCGTACGCGAGGGTGCTAAAAATAATTTTTTCATCATTTTTCAACCTCTCAACGGATTTAACTAATCGAATGACATCACATTATTTTTTAATTTTTTTTTCTATAAATGTGCGTTCCAACACTATGATCGTGATATGAGAAAAACACGACCAACTCTCAGGAACTTTGATTGAGGTGAGCTTGACATCCTGGCTATCAGAACGATAACGTGGAATGGAGCACGACCCTCAATGCCTTAATTTGCCACTGACGTAACGCTTTCAGAATCGCGGTATAGAAACTGACCGCTGACTCAATCTGTGGCAACGACCCTGACAATCCGCTTCAATTATCGCGCATTATCAATTCGGAGCAACTAATTTTTCTTTATACTTACAGAATCTTGCAGATATTTAATTATTTCTTCCATTATTTGAGACAGCATGGCTTCCATCTGTTTATGGCAGCCTTCACCCACAGCGGAGATAGCCATTAGTGCGGCGTGTCTAAAATTAAGTTTACAAAATTCATGTTTTCTTCTCATCTGGGATGTTGAAAATGTATAAGTAGTCAAATTTATGTAAATGTTTGCCAACGATGGATGACTGTTTTTTTTTTTGTTTAGAACAATCACTCAAATATCATCGACATCCATAGACCGTACATGCAGTTGAATTCACCAGAACGGGAAAAACACCGCAGAAAAGTCTATGGTCAATATGCCACAGATGTAACGCGAAAAATTCTATAATGAGAAACAAATCGCTGACTTTCTATGGCATCAATTTTTAATGACTAGAAGCGAAAAATAACATCACTAAATAGACCTTCCGTATATTTTCCCAACAAAAATATTGATCGGGTTGAAATTTAATTTGATTTCTCATTGAACAGACGAGTTCAATAATAATCTTTAAGAAACTTAAATTATTCGAAAATTCTATAAATTGTGATTATTGAAGATGAACGCTATTTGGACCTGAAATACGATGTTTTTCTTCCAGGTTTGTATCGTATAGAATGAACTACTGAAAATTCTCATTAAATTTGACTTTCAACAATAAATCCGTAAAACATAGGTGAAACTATTAATTCGTTTTCAGATCGGGGGGGTACATTTCTGTGTTGCTTCTCTCACTGTCTATACCTGTATTTCCAATCGGTGTTGCTCAACATAGAAGGAATGTTGAGGACGATTTGCGGCAGCATAGTTTTGCCGCCGAGACCGCAAGCAAGACGGTCAAGTGCGCTCTCAGCGACGACGTTGTTACTCTCGTTGTCCTCGTCGATAATTTCGTCGGAAAAGCTCCATTCCTCATCCTCCTCAAGATCGGTCATCATTTTCAGCACAAGAGGTATAAGCGCGACAATGTACTTGCCACCGACTTTGCGAACCATAGCCGGTGCAGTTTCCGCGAGCGTGACCAAAACCTCAAGTGCCAATTGCCTCCACGAATCACCCATCTCCTCGTCGGAGAATATTTTCATGCACATTTCCATTATACTTTCCAGCTGAGGCCTCAAGAATTTCGGTGTCGATTCGGCCAAATCTATCAAAACTTTCAGCAGTGCCTCGTCTTCTTGCTTCTCCACTGATTGAGCAGTTACTTGCACGACTGCCGGTAATAATTCGCAAAAATGCTTCTGGATATTTGCCTCTTTTTCGTGAAGCGTTATGAATGCCCCAAGCGCTCGGACTGCTTGAAATCTCACCTGAGTAACAATTACGGCCCATGATACATTTTTTCACAAAACAATTAACATATTATATTTCGTAGTAAAGGAAAATGTTCGCTCCGTATCTGTCTGCAAATTATCACGTCACAAGTTACAGTCATCAGAAAGCGGTTTTGTTTTTGGGAGACTTGGTGACGAGTATACGGCGTTTCATGTAAGCCCGTGTATCAATCGCCCAAATTTTATTACTTTACATTTAGTTTGACTATGTACTTATTTGCGTGTTAACTGTTGAGCGGGAGGCAGTTTTTCTGATTTTCTGATGTATTCTCATACAGCAAAAAATCAGTAAAATATAGCCGCCCGTATCTGCACAGATTTTCCGCAGTTGCTCTGTGCCCCCTCGTGCAAATGCACAAACAGTGGTGCATTAGGAAAAAAGTGGCTGCGGGTAATACTCTCGGAGGAGAACTCAATAAATGGAAAAAGATGAGGGGGAATGGGGAAACACGTAGAAGCCTGAAGAAGGCATACGTAGGAAGAAATAAAACATTCCAAACAAGTTACCAGAATTATAAAAAATTGTCGCATAGACTAAAAAATGCATAGTGTATACCTTAAGCTTAATGGCTTAATATTAGACTTTTTTTTTGGTGCACACTGTTAGTGACCGGATGCTGAAGTGTAGCTCTCTAGGCAAAAGCTCATGACGAAGTTTGCGTAAAACTTACTTCGTAATTTGTGGCGTCTGTCATTGATATCTGTAACATCAGCTTTATTGGATCGAGGTGATTTGCCTGTTGATTTCCAAATACACCTGGGACGGATCTATATGTGTTGGTAAGTACAAGCTTGTATGAAGCGGGACGTTCGTATTTACACAATATTTGGATAATATTTAACTGGATACTTACGTGAACATGCGGAGAGCACTTTCCTTAAGTGCAGGCACAGGACCGTTCGCACATTGGAATAGGAACTGAATAAACTCTGGCCATTGATTATTGCCTTCCTCGTCTATGAGATTTCGCGCAACTTCGGCGGCGACTTCGCAAACTTTGCGTCTGATCGCCTCAGTTTGCTCATTTCGCACGGAAAGAAGGATTTGCTTTTTCAACTCTGTTTGAGCCTCTGGGGGTATCTGTAATAGAATGACTTTGAAGTAAACATTCCAGCTCAAGAGAGTATTAAATCCATATTGCCAATACATTGTACAAAAAGCAATTGTACAAATGTACAAAACAATTTTAATAAATTTTCAACTTTTAAATTTTATATGCTGTAAAAAGGCTTATTTTCAACATTCTAAATGATGGATAATGAATAATGACATCGAGTCATTTCCGTTTCTGCAAGCACTTACGCCTTACTATAGTATCTTTTTTCAACTATTTCGATTTTTAAAAAACGTTATTAACAGAAACTGTAGTCTCATCGTGAAAAGAGTTTGAAATAAAAATAAATAAATAAAACATATTTTTTTCTTTTACGAGACGCTTACGAGCCTTATTATCTCAGCAGAAGGTCTTTTAAAGCCTGTGTTATTCTATTCAATGTGATTCTTGCACTACTTATCAGTCGTATGCAAATCTATTTTACCAGCTTTGTTACAGACAAAGGGTCGAAAATTAAATTCATTATTAATAAAAGTTACCAATACTTCAAACCAATTGAATTGCAATCACTTTTTTTCCATATCTTCATGTTGTTATTCGAAAATTATGAAATTATCTGAATTTAGTTGATCGCTTGACATTCTATCACCGCTAGTTGTTATCAAATTATGCATGCAACATTTCGTTTCAATTGCTGCCTTCGGTGTTATCTTACCGCAATACTGTACAGTGAATCAATCTAGATTCTTAATGCTATCATTTCAAAAATTCATCGTCACGAATGTACTGTATTGATTTATCTAGTTTAGAAGTTATACACTTTTGGCTGAAAAATTCCTTTGTATAAGTTTTGTTTTATTATTTTGTATGTTTCAACACTATGATTGAGTTCTCATAACACAACCAACTCTCAGAAACGTCTGGCGGAGGGCTCAAAAAGCCTGGCCATCAAAACGACGGTTCGACAAGAGCCTTATCCGCGCAGTTTACTCTACCACAAATGTAACGCTTTCGGTATCAAGAGTTTGATCCGACCGCTGACTCCATCTGTGGCAAGGCTGCAAATGTTGCTTGAGGTCATTTCTCGTTACAATGATCGGCTTACCTTAGGGTAGAAATCCATAAATTCTGAGGAGAATAGCCGGCGCAGCAGTACGGCTGCCATCGCCCGCATGTCTTCCGCAAGAAGGGCATTGCAGATAGATCTGAGCAAGAATGTGACCTTGCTCTCCACTGGGATATTTCTGTATGCTTCCTATGCAGCAATTGAAAAAAAAAAAAAAACTTTAGTCCTCTCCATCTAAAATTACAGTTTCTTTAAATCTTAAGATATTATAAGTATTTACAGGGGTTTTTTTTTTTTTTTTTCATCTGACAATTTAAGGAGACATTGATGGTGCACTAAGATCAATCATGCAATTTACTTAAAAGCAACTTAGATTAAGTTAAAAATCTATGGTATATATTATGCTTAGCTTTTTGTAAAGTCAAATCCGTAATTTTAGTTAGATTTAAAAAATGTGGTATCTTAGCTTATTTTTTGACAGATACTCTATAAATTACTGGTAAACATGCGATATTTGCTGGTCAAGAATCATTATAATATCTATCATTTAGTAATAAACGCCATTCATCCATATATATATGTTTATAAAAGAAATAAAAATTGATCAAGTGATTTTAGTTGTTCTCCTAATTGCAAATTGTAATGATAAAAATTCCTCTGTGAATTTGTAAAATATATTTCAACAAATAAAAAAGAACTACTACTACTTGAGATTAAAGCATTATTACAAATTTGATTTCCAAAAAACTGAGAATAATATGATCTATCTGTAATTCTAATAAATTGAGTCAAATTTATGTCAACATCCAATTGAAGATTGTAGTATAAGCACAGTTAAGCAGGGACAACTGTTTGAAATCAATGGCCTGGACATATTCATACTACAATCAATTATCATTATGACACGTGGTTGTTTTTATGTTGCCAGGTATATCTTAAAATCATAATCAATAATATTTTTGCACTTCAAAGAGAAATCTGAATTTTTATTTAATAACTTTCTGACATTGTAGGAAATGCTAGAGCTGTACCTGCATACAATGCTATACCGCTATATCACAGATTTATTTATTCATTTAAATTCCTCGGCAATTCAAAAAAACCAGCCACGTACGGTTGCATTATTTTTAATTTCAAAAATTTTGGATGATCCCAAATTATTATAGAACGTTGAACTTAAATGGCATGGCAATTATAATTGTTTAAAAGAATGTCACTCGATATTATAGTGCTCCTAATAGGGTGCTAATGTTTGGTTTGTTAAATTCATTTTTTAAGTTGTTGCATTTCAATCTTCAACAACAACTCTAATACCAGTTACAAATGGATATTTGATAAACATGCAACGAATCAATGCTGCTTATTAATTTTAATGAATTTTGTTGTATACTCTATCTTGGTATGCACTTCATAATAGTTTTGGTATTATTATAATTGTACAATGTTACAGTATTTGCACGATAAAAGAATGAGACTATAAAGTTTATTGCTTTTATGTATCTAGTTAAAAAAATTTAAGTACGATAGTTTGTAAGCTCATCAATATAATTAGATTTGTTAGTGTACAGACTATCAAAGTTAAGCGAAAGTATATTACTGTCAACCGATTGTAAGATTCTTAAGTTGAGTGGGACATGAACGGTTAATAAATGTCCATCTGTGACAAGATTCAATGGTAAACTGTTTAATCGATCTCTCATAGATTCCTCTCGAGGAAACAATTTTTTCAGTAACAAGTAGAAAGTGAAGAAAGCATATCACATGGTATTAAATATCCAATTAATTAGACACATGTGGATTCAATGATAGGATATATCAATGATGACTCATTACAAGTCTACATTGCACTTTTTGTTATTCATATGGTTTTTATAATGCAGTAAAAAAAAGGTAATTGCAACAGAAGTAATCATGGTACAATGTACAAAATGGTACAGAAATTCTTCAAATATTGAATAATAAAAATCATTTGATTTTTACTGTTGGAACATTAGAACGATTATTATTCAGCCCGTGTCTTTAGTGAGCATACCACAAAAGGAAGTGGATTCCATGTATGAGTCATACACCTATTTTTGTAATTCTGTTTATTAATCCCAATGTTGAATTACGCTGGGACAAGGATGGAAACAAAGAAAAAAAAAGCAACTATTCATAATCATTCTAATCCAGCAGCGAACCTGAAAACTGTAAAACATCTGCAAGCATTTAGCGAATGCACCAGTATTCATTGGTGTGCATGTATTTCACATTATTGAAGAATTCTTTGCAGAACATTGTTTTTTTAAGATCGTGAAATAATTTGCCAGAAATACAGGAAAAACAAGTGAGCGAAAGACTGCAAAAAAATTTTAAGTCAGCGTAATTAATGTAGACATTGTCGGAATTCCTGTGGAACACGAGCTCACATAACCTATAGGTTCACACATGGCAAACGGCAAATTAGATAATTACATCAAAGAAGAAATGGTTAAGGTGGGGAAAAAAGAAGATTGTCGAGGGTTCGAGTGATGGCGTGTCTCACGATCGAATATCACGGAATTAACATCAATCTCATTTTGGCGGGCGAAAGTTGGACGCGCTTATTAGGCGCCTAAAAATTTCGGAGAAATTGTACGACTTGCCGTGCCAAAGAAGCGGGAGATAATAGAGAAGGCGGTAGGTAGAACCTGCCAAGATTTACGGCCACGCGGTATATTTGGTAGGTACGCTATGGATATTTGGCAGAATATCGTTTGAAAGACGCATTTTTGTACGCGTTGCGTACAAGCGGATGAGTGCTAAATAGATGCAACTCACGTTGCACAAGCGACGTGAAAACGTGGCCGGTCGTTCGAATCAAAGAGAATTGTAGAAGAGAAAGAAAAAAAAAAAAACTTTCAAAGCGGGCGCGTGTTGACTGCCATGCGCTCGCGACGTCGACCGCGACGAGAACGAGGATGATGATGCGGACGACGATAAGAACAATGATGATGATGATTATGACGACGACGACGACGACGAAGACGACGAGGAGGACGAGGATGAGGACGAGGAGGACACCATTTTGGCATTTGCTCTTGACTATTAGAAACACCTGTCAGCTCCGCCATAACCCGAAATAATCGTGATAATATAGAGTATTGTAGTATTTAGAAAAAGAATAAACGAAGCGACGGAGAGGATGACTATCGGTCGGTATCAACGCGCCAGGAATTCGTGAGAGGAAATAGAGGCCGCGTGTCGCGAGCCCTCTGACAACACGTTGCCAACGTGTTCGCCAGAGCAACTCGCTTGTATCGCGTTATTAACGCAATGTTTATGCACAACCGATCGATTGTTTTGAAAAGAATAAAAAGGTGATTGTTGTACATACCTCCGCTTGTGTTCGGACATCGTTATCCGTGCTCAGAAGTGTGTTTAAAAGCTGTTGAAACTGGTCGAGGTCCGCCGCCATTGTCGCCGAACGAATGAGACCACTGCGCATACTCCCTCGCGTTGATCGTCATGTTTCACGATACCAACGCTAGGCAAATCAACGATTTTTCAACAACACCACCAGCAGTCCTGCCAATGGTGCACAAAAGCGTTTACGGTGATTTTCGCAGTCGCGGCGCTGCTTTCCCGCCGCTACTTTCAAACCCCCCAATCTGTACTTGGGTTTTTTTTCTTTTCACAGCTCAACAGCAACACACTTGTCATTATTCTAACGAAGAGTAAAAAATAATGCATTATTTATTGTAACAACAAAAATACGAATAATGAACTAAGGTTTATTTTCCAGTACTACAAAGTCTCGCTTGAAATCCAAAAGTTTTCAAGTAAATTAAGTTGCATTACTAATCGATAACGCAATGTAATGAAATTGCAGTTTTCAAGAAATTCTTGATGAAAATGAACAAAATATCATATGAGGATGTAAATCATGTAAGGATGTATAAGGATATAAAATGATATGTATTATTAAACATATCATAATCATACATTACTAGAATATATGTATGGATGTTGATGTTGTAAAATATATATATTCATACATGGAAGTACATATGTGAGGCGACGTGCTTGTAAGCTTGTTTCTCCAATTATACAGTCAATATCGGAAGTCAATTGTTTCTTAGAAATGCTTACATTTATATAAGATATACGGTCATATAGATCCATATATGATCACATCTTAATCGATATGTTGATGGCTAACATTCTTTTCTATAGTCTAGTATTCCCATATCTGATCGTATACGAATTTAATTGTTGATTTTTTAAATTCGTCTGTCGGCACATATTTCGATATATATATATATATATGTATATATAAATACATATATATATTACTATAATGTTATGGGGGTTCGTGCGCTCCCATTGGGGGCTAATATAGAGAGACAGCAACTATAGTAATGAGAGCATTGTCATAGGATACTAACAAAATTAATATAAGTGCATGAAATATGTGTTATAATATTTAAAGACTATGCAAAAAAAGGTTAAACAACATATATATGAGGCCACGGTCATGGTATACAGGTTTTGAAACTCCGCCGAATTTGCATGGTGAGAGGCGATCGCTTAGGGATATCGTTTTTCTTTTGTGACGCTGCCTCGGCACGGCGCTCCGATCGACGAATAATACCCATGATGCATCTACCTATAATTCAAACTTATTACTATGTTTACGAGACACAATATCTGAATAAAATCCATGCACACTGACCTATAATCCATAATTACTTTGTTTATGAGATGCGATACCTAAAAAAATACCATTGCATACTCACTGTCAATACTTGTAACATATATGCTTACACTTAATTGCATTCCAACTCGAAGGAGAATTACATTTCTTAGCGGTACTTCGAGCCATTGTACAAATTTGATCGACTCCATCCAGGGAATATGCCCGAGCGTTTGTCGTGCATACATTTCTTAAATGAAAGCCATAAACTATAATTTGAATAAGGAGTACAGTTGTGAATATTTTTTGCGCGAAATAATATATATAAATTCCTGTTTCATAATTTCAATACAATTGAAAAGAAATTGATAGCTGGAAGAATTGAACCCTAAAATCCATCTTGTATCAGTTTTGTACTTATCCCATTGGACAAACGTTAACTGTGTAAAGGTCTAATATAAAAAAGCATAACTTTTATCTGGCCCAACTTTAAGTTACGGAATCGACGACTAGCTTTTATTTAAACCAGCTAGAATTTAATTTTTTAAATATAATTGATAATCTATGTATTGTCTTATCGCTTTACGTTTTCCTTTTGTTCAAATATTAATTTGAATATGCCTAGCTAGCCTGGTTATGTAAGGAAGACAGACAGAGAGGGACGATGTATTTCTTTCTCTGTTTATTCCTTTCCTGCAGCGGCTCTCGCGGCTAAAGAACGAATAACTTTTGGTATCCGTAAGCGATCGCCCCCATTGATTTTTGCATCGCATAAATGAAAAAAAAAAGGAAAGGAATCGTCTGGCGCATGTGTCAATCCATAATCTGCCTTACGTATTTTCGAGCGGCTTGAGAGTTTCAAATTAAGTCTTTTCAGCTCAAACAAGGCTCTAAAATGGTACGCTAACGACCGTACGATGACTGAAACGAAAAAACAAAAAAGCGTGGTTCTAATAGCCGCGCGGTAGACGTAAACGCGCAAACGTAATCTCAGCTCTCTCGAGCGTTCAAATTACCCGCCGATATGCCTCGAAATATCTCGACCAATTAAAATTATGCCCTGGCTTCGGAGACTCCGCGAATGGCACGCCCCTTTTAGGCTGCGTTTCATTCATTTCTAGCGGCGCTAACGTCATCTCGGTTCACACTGAAAAAAATTTTCCACGATTCCCCGAGTGTCTGAGACATGGAGGCTAGAGTTAAGGAGTGGAAACGCAATGCTAACGAAACGTTCGCGAAACGGTGTAAAATCTCGGTCGGATTGGTCACCACTGAGTGTCAGTGTGAACCGAGATGAAGTTAGCGCCGCTAAAAATTAATGAAACGCAGCCTAAAAGGGGCGTGCCATCCGCGGAGAGTCTCCGAAGCCAGGGCATCTTTTTAATTGGTCGAGATATTTCGAGGCATATCGGCGGGTAATTTGAACGCTCGAGAGAGCTGAGATTACGTTTGCGCGTTTACGTCTACCGCGCGGCTATTAGAACCACGCTTTTTTGTTTTTTCGTTTCAGTCATCGTTCGGTCGTTAGCGTACCATTTTAGAGTCTTGTTTCAGCTGAAAAGACTTAATTTGAAACTCTCAAGCCGCTCGAAAATACGTAAGGCAGCTTATGGATTGACACATGCACCAGACGATTCTTTTCCTTTTTTTTTTTTCATTTATGCGATGCAAAAATGTGTCTTCTTACCATTCGTTGGTGGGATGATACATTTTTTTTTTTTGTAAATTTGGTGGATAGGTAAAGTATATTCAGGTTTCGAGTTTATCACCCCAGAAGCGCACGGTGGTCGTGTGGATACCGTTGTGGCTTCTCAAGCGGACGACACGGGTTCGCGTCCTCACATTTACTTTTTATTTTATTTTTCTGGAAATTTTTTTTTTAAAAGGCCACCGAGAGCGCTAGTGCGTTAATATAACATAAAACAAAGGAGTCAGAGGTCTGAGAATTGTGACCACATAGTCCTATCAAGAGTTCGTTTTCTGTGATTCGATAACGCTGTTATTCATTGGGCCTGCAGGACCTTTTAGTCTCTTAGATATTTAGCGATATTTCATTTAAAGAAATGAAAAACCGTTTTTATGTGACCCGACCTTGCATTGCTTGCACCGCGGTTGGTTGCAAGGTCGGGTCTTAAAAAAAAATAAAAAAAATAAGTAAATGTGAGGACGCGAACCCGAGTCGTCCGTTTTAGAAGCCACGACGGTATCCACACGACCACCGTGTGTTTCTAAGTTCGTATGCTCGAAACCTCAAAATGCTTTATCTATCTACCAAATTTACAAAAGAAAAATAAATGTATCATCCCACCAATGAATAGTGAGAACATACATATTTCATTTACAGACATGAAAAACCTTGCACCGCAGTGCAAGCAATGCAAGGTCGGGTCTTAAAAAAAAAAATGCCAGAAAAAAAAAGTCAATGTGAGGGCGCGAACCCAAGTCCTCCGCTTGAGAAGCCACAACGGTATCCACACGACCACCGTGCGCTTCTGGGGTGATAAACTCGAAACCTGAATATACTTTACCTATCCACCAAATTTACAAAAAAAATATATGTCATCCCACCAACGAATGGTAAGAAGACACATTTTGCATCGCATAAATGAAAAAAAAAGGAAAAGAATTGTCTGGCGCATGTGTCAATCCATAATCTGCTTTACGTATTTTCGAGCGGCTTGAGAGTTTCAAATTAAGTTTTTTCAGCTCAAACAAGGCTCTAAAATGGTACGCTAACAACCGTACGATGACTGAAACGAAAAAGCGTGGTTCTAATAGCCGCGCGGTAGACGCAAACGTAATCTCAGCTCTCTCGAGTCTCTCAAGACGCTCGGCGACAGCGACTTCTAATACTATACATTGTTGTCAGTTTTTGTGAGTCCACCGAGCGACTGGCGGACGATCCAAATTCGAAGGGCCGGCCAAGGTCGATAAGATGTAACAGGTCGCTCGGCGACAGCGACTTTGTCGTTTCTTTGACATTAGGCGACAACATTATCGTCTCAATGTCCTTTTATGTATGCGCTATTCTGGCGGGAATCTAACGCGAAGAAAAATAGGAAGACGCTCGGTGACAGCGACTTCTAATATCATACATTGTTGTTGTGACTTTTTGATCGAAATGGGAAGGACCGGCTAAAATCGATAAAATGTAACAGGTCGCTCGGCGTCAGTGACTTTTTCGCTTCTCGTTGAATATCCGATCGCGTGACGTTCGTGTTTTGGTGAGATTCGTGTTTATGTTTCACGCTTCACCGCCGCTCTTTTTTCAACGTTGCCTCGCAGTGTTTACCTCTTGCTGACGAGAGCTGAACTCGACCCGACCAATGAAATCCTTCCTCCCCTCCAAATGTTCCATCCCGATCGCAGCAACGGTTTCGCCGGTTTGCCGCGAAATTGCCGAAACAAAGCCAAACGCGTTTAGTCGTGCGCTCGGGACGTTAGACGGAGGACCCTCGAACATATCTCTCTTCAGGCGCCTCGAAAATTCACCAAAAACGTTTTACTGTGTCCGGGAATATCCGAAGAAGATCAAGAAAACATAAAGAAGATTGTTGAGGTAAGGCTACTACTTATTTTTCTTATTTTATTCAATGCCCCAGCATTTAAGATTAGAGAAAAGTAACGCAAGATGCGAATGACACAGGAACAACAAAAAAACAAGTTTTCCTGTATTAATTATCCCTTTCCAGGCACCAGAGCAATATATTTGTGAGATATATTCGAATTTGAAAACTAGGGTCATCCTTCTTCCTTTTATGCACATTGCAAATTGTGTTATAGTAATAGCAGTGCTTTTATTATATATATATATATATAGACCACTGTCGAGTACTTGTCCTTTGTTGTTTACAATCGGTCTTGCAGAGAATCTTTTGTAAGTCGTTATTTTGTTTTCACCATTTTGTCCATTATCGTCAGGACAAATTTTTCAAACTGCGTCATGAAAATATCAACTAGTCTTTGTTTTTTCTTCAAACGCGCTACGCGCTTCACCAGAATTCAGGCGCATTCGCAGATTAAAATTCTATTGTGTAGTAATGAGTTTTTTTGAGGTTTTTGTTTCAGAATGTAACGACTTTCAGTTGTATACACAATGAATAAATACAAATATCTTTGTTTTCTTCGTATATAGCATCCGATGCTTCGTTGAAAAAGTAGTTTCGTTTCAGACAAAACTGACGCGTTGAGAACGAAACCCGATATTTATCAAATCTTCGCCTTAGAAGTTAGTATACGAACGAATGAATGATATACGGAAAAAAAAAAATTGTCCTGGCTTACTTTATCCATATCGCTATTCTACGATCTTTGATAATGTTTTACAAGTTTTTATTGTTTATGTTAATGTTTCAGGAAAATGGAGGAAAAATTGGAAAGTGCGAGCTAGGAATTTTATTCACTGACAAATCAACATACTCAAAAGACCAACAGGATGACTGGAGGGTCTACAGCTTGGATTTTATTAAAGCATGCGCTCAACGAAAACAAATTGTGGATATTCGTCGCTACAGGTAATAACAAATTTTAATTTTAATTGTAACATTTTTGAACAATTAATTTTATTAAGGGGAGGTTCCTCTGTTCGAACCCGAAAAATTGGTGATGTTCAATAATTTATTTTGGGTATTTAGAATTGAGCAACAAAAATGCCGTTTTTTGCTAATTGTTTATTATGAAAAGAAGAGTTGACAATGATTTTTTTTTTCCCCGAAAGTCCAAAATGGCAGCTGCTGCCAAGCGTTCGCGAGACCGTGCGCGCCGTGCACCTACTTGCGCGGTACAGTGTACAGGTCAAACCGTTCATCTGCAACAAGAAAAAGAATATTATTCATTTAATGTATTAAATTCCCCCGGCCACCAACCTCATTTTTAAAAAATTCAATGATTTTTGAAGAAGATACGTCACTTTGAACTTGGAACGTGAATTTTCGCTTGTTTTTTCCGCGTTTAATTTGTTTAAATAAATAGTTCAAACACAAATTTCTTGTTTAATTGAGGTTGGTGGCCGGGGCAATACTATTGTGCATCAGTGTGTGAAGTTTTGAGACGATCCGATGACTGATGCTTGAGGTAGTAGAGTGTACCGCGCAATAAAAAAAGTCGTTTAGAGAAAAACGCGTTTAAAGATTGCGGACAAATTTCGTCGCAAAAAAGATTATTTATGGAATGGTTTGTGAACGTACAATTAATCTGTAATTCCAGCTCCATACAAAATTCCTTCCTCAGCTTCATAAAATTCGTTTTGCTTCATTAATTGCTGCTGTTTCACGATTTTCGACTTTTTGGCCGCGTCCGTCATACTTGCTTCTGCTCCCTCGATACGCGCCGTATCGATTTCTTCTGCGAGATACATTATAAATACTTGCTGCCATGTAAGCAGCAATTTCCACAGTTTTTGAGCCACAATGTAAATGCTTGGGAGCGAATTTCCAAATGCACGAATTGAGACTCTCGTTGTCGTTTTGAGTGTTGCCACCGGTGCATCGTTGTAGAAGATCGTCTTGGGAAAGAGCTTCATAAATAGGCCAAATAGTAGCTTGGGCACTTTCATCGAGAGCAGGTTGGTGCTGCGGATTTTCATTTGTAGAACACTTGTGAATAAACGTTGACCAAATCTGACGATTTCCGTGATTTCCTGGCATTCTTTAAACACACGTGAACTTTTCAATTTTATCCGACACAGCACGAAATTTCACGAGACCCGATTAACGAGCCGAAAACGTTTGAAACATAGACTTAAATATGATGTCCTTTTCGTTATAAAACGCAATTTGTTCCCTCTACAGGGAAAAAGGGCCAAATATAATTCTTCTATGGATATGAAGAATTCAAATATGTTGGTCCGATCATAAATGAAAAGAATAGGGCAGCGAACGGGACCCGACGCAGGTAACGGCGCGCGCTCGGATACAGCTGCTCGGATGCACGCTCTTCTTCAACGCGCTGTATCTCGCTTAAAACTTTCGTAAATTCAAAACCGCTTTACGGACATATTCTATAAATAATTGATTTTTTCAAACCAAAACAGAGGAACCTCCCCTTAAATATATTGTAATCACCTACAAATAATTCTTAGGATATTCTTCTATGCCCGATTGGTGATGTTCTCGAGCTTCTAGTGAATTATAATTAATATCAATATTATCAAATTCATGATCATTTTATCAATAAATTAAATTGTATTGAAACACATGAAAATATATTTTCAAAATGTTTATATTAAGATGATAATTTTGTTCATAGGTTGTCGAAAAAGAAGTTGAGTGAAGGCGCCCTAGTTTGTTCCTTTCTATACGGAGTCAATTGTCAAACATGGTAAGAATCTTGTTGAGTATTGCATTCTTTTTTTATTGTACATTTAAAACTACTCACATTGTAACATGATTTTCCACAGTTAAAAGAGGAAATATCGAAATTCAAGACGCGCCGCGAATCCAGCAACGTCAAGATAAAAATTATTTACAAATTGGGCAGTCGACACTAATTCGACTACGTTACAACCCTCAACTTTTCGAATCTCGCCGGTAATTTCTTGTGTTGTCGAATTATTATGGATTGTCCGATACATAGAATTCAAAGAATAACAATTTTAAACTGATATTGACCATTTTTTTTTTCAGCATATCGAACATGGAGACAGTACATCGTGTTGTCCGAAAACACATCAAGCAATCGCACATCACCTTGAACTCAAGGCATGAACAAATGAGCGCCATCGAAGAATCGGGCAGCGCCCTTGGTTTAATAAGAGACTCACGCGCCTCGTCGTCTTCATCGAGCTCCGAGGATAGCTTCCATACAGCGATCAACGAAGTAACCAACGTTGAGAGGCTGGACAGTGAAGCATCGAGCATTGAAATTCCAACATCGCCAACGACGAACCAACAATTTCTTACACCGCAAAATCACGTCATGATAACATCCAGCCCCGATTCGATGCTTCGTCGACCTCCGAAAAATTGTAAAAGCCCAATACCCGTCGTTACTTTATCGCCAGCATTAACAGTCTCCAAATCTTCAGACCGTGTGAGAGCTCCTCGCACGACGTTATTACATCCTTTTTACGTGGTGCAAAATCATCCGATCCACCCTCGTCGGAACCCGGAAGAAAACGAAACTCCGGTACCAAAATCCAAAAGTGCCCTTGGACAGGAATCAGGGCCTTGGATCCCTCCGTCGGACAATTGCATGCAGGAGAGGGGAAATAGAAGCACCCATTCAACCGCGGAGTATACAGAGTGCAACGACAGTAACGCCGAACTGTTACGCCAGAATGTGATTCCCGAATTCGTGGGAATCACGAGAGAGTCGAGCCCGCGAAATTCATGCTGTGAAGAAATTCACGACGTCAGCACTACGTTCGACGAAGAAGAAATAGATCCACTCGCAACTACTGGCAAATCACGCAACATGAAAGGACTTTGTATTGATAGCTCTAAAAAAAGACCGGACAAATCAAAATCTAGTCGGACTAGAATTATCAGCGACAGCGATGAAGGTCCGGAAACACTGACTAACGGACAAAACGAAACATCAGTTGAAGAGAGTGCGACAACCACTCGTAAAGAGGTTGCGCCGTTCGAAAGCCGAGTATCTCCAGTCGAGGAACCGCAGCCTGGACCGAGCGGCTTGTCGCGGCCATACCATAACTTTATCGCTTCTGATTCTGACTCCGATCAAAAAGTATCGAACCCGATTCGCCGGACGAATTCGCATGATCGGCCTGACAGAAATAATGTCACAACGCATCCGGCAAACTCTAGCAGTGACGAGGAAACTGGTACATCGAAGAAGGGTAAAAAAAATAAGAAAAGAGTGGATCCGACGAAGAAGAAATTGTACCATCCCGAGCTTGAGTCCGACTTTAAGGACGTTGAACGTCCGCCAGATCGAAAAGGTGCCGTAGATATTGATAAACAATCTAGGCGATGAAGACGTAAAGTCTCGCCGGAAAAAACTAAGAAGAAACAGCAACGCGTGAGTATTTGTTTAACTAAGTTAAATGAGCGAACTTTTTTTGTACTATTAAATGTCGAACAACAGGCCGTACGGCGAACAATTGTACGGCTCGTTGATCGTTATAGAGAGGTTTTTTTTGAACTTTTCAGAATCCAATATGCAAGGGATTGGAGAAAGAAACTAGCGGCCAATCGGGCAGACAGACAAAACGTGATGTGCGTGAGTAACTAAGTCGGGCATTGCCGCAGTTATCAGTTATCAATTTCGTTAAATTATACTGCCTATTATTATTTGCAGAGGCCCTGATTCCCGTCCGACTTTGGTATCGGAGTGGTATAGGTAACTTTACGTGACTACAATTTCTTCTTCGTCGGATCCACTTTTTTCTTATTTTTTTTACCCTTCTTCGATGTACCAGTTTCCTCGTCACTGCTAGAGTTTGCCGGATGCGTTGTGACATTATTTCTGTCAGGCCGATCATGCGAATCGGGTTCGATACTTTTTGATCGGAGTCAGAATCAGAAGCGATAAAGTTATGGTATGGCCGCGACAAGCCGCTCGGTCCAGGCTGCGGTTCCTCGACTGGAGATACTCGGCTTTCGAACGGCGCAACCTCTTCACGAGTGGTTGTCGCACTCTCTTCAACTGATATTTCGTTTTGTCCGTTAGTCAGTGTTTCCGGACCTTCATCGCTGTCGCTGATAATTCTAGTCCGACTAGATTTTGATTTGTCCGGTCTTTTTTTAGAGCTATCAATACAAAGTCCTTTCATGTTGCGTGATTTGCCAGTAGTTGCGAGTGGATCTATTTCTTCTTCGTCGAACGTAGTGCTGACGTCGTGAATTTCTTCACACCATGAATTTCGCGGGCTCGACTCTCTCGTGATTCCCACGAATTCGGGAATCACATTCTGGCGTAACAGTTGGGCGTTACTGTCGTTGCACTCTGTATACTCCGCGGTTGAATGGGTGCTTCTATTTCCCCTGTCCTGCATGCAATTGTCCGACGGAGGGATCCAAGGCCCTGATTCCTGTCCAAGGGCACTTTTGGATTTTGGTAGCGGAGTTTCGTTTTCTTCCGGGCTCCGACGAGGGTGGATCGGATGATTTTGCACCACCTAAAAAGGATGTAATAACGTCGTGCGAGGAGCTCTCACACGGTCTGAAGATTTGGAGACTGTTAATGCTGGCGATAAAGTAATGACGGGTATTGGGCTTTTACAATTTTTCGGAGGTCGACGAAGCATCGAATCGGGGCTGGATGTTATCATGATGTGATTTTGCGGTGTAAGAAATTGTTGGTTCGTCGTTGGCGATGTTGGAATTTCAATGCTCGATGCTTCACTGTCCAGCCTCTCAACGTTGGTTACTTCGTTGATCGCTGTATGGAAGCTATCGTCGGAGCTCGATGAAGACTACGAGGCGCGTGGTTCTCTTATTAAACCAAGAGCGCTGCCCGATTCTTCGATGGCGCTCATTTGTTCATGCCTTGAGTTTAAGGTGATGTGCGATTGCTTGATGTGTTTTCGGACAACACGATGTACTGTCTCCATGTTCGATATGCTGAAAAAAAAAAATGGTCAATATCAGTTTAAAATTGTTATTCTTTGAATTCTATGTATCGGACAATCCATAATAATTCGACAACACAAGAAATCACCGGCGAGATTCGAAAAGTTGAGGGTTGTAACGTAGTCGAATTAGTGTCGACTGCCCAATTTGTAAATAATTTTTATCTTGACGTTGCTGGATTCGCGGCGCGTCTTGAATTTCGAAGTTTCCTCTTTTAACTGTGGAAAATTATGTTACAATGTGAGTAGTTTTAAATGTACAATCAAATAAGTATAAATCAATACAATCATAAAAGTATATGTATATACAAAGTAATATTTGTTTTTTAATCAAATGTATTAATTGATTTCATAATTGTATGTCGAGCTCTCGTTACTTTTGCTTGTAATAGAAATAAAAATTTTAAACTTCAAACACAATTTTTGGTTCTTTTATTAAAACTTTCAGGCAAACTGGCGATTTGTTGCCGCAAATACCCGACCATTACCTTGATAACGGGTCTGCATTTATAAAAGAGGTATTTGTCTAACTGCCTTCTCGAGACAAGTCCAGCCAAACTTTCGAGCAGACATTGTTCCAGACTAATAGACAAAAAACTTTGTTCCATTTTTTTAATTCCAAACAAAATAGCGACGATTCGTGCGTTCATTGGTTGACACCTCAAACAGCTGACCGCGGCATTTTTTGAATCACTCGTTTCCTCCTGCGCTCATTTATTTTTCCATCAATCGCTGGGCTCGCTCGAAGGTTTTGCACTGTAATAAAAAATACAACATACTTTTATCATCATGATTTTGTCATTCGAATGGAAAGTTCTTTCTGATCCGCTTTTGTTTCATTCATTTTTTTTTGTTACGGTCTAAGCCACTGCTAAATTTTTCATCTTTCGCCAGATTCTCTTTCACATCTGCTCTTTCTTGGACGCATCGACTCTTGTACATGGCCTTGGACTAGTGTGCAAACAGCTGCACCGCATTCTGAGGGATGACTCACTGTGAAAAGTCAGGATTAGCCAAATTCGGCCGAACGGATGTTATCCAGTTCTGCCGCCTGGTTAGCTTAAATCCTGCAGTGCTTGTCTTATGCATTAGATTATTCGTAAAGCACAGGAATATCTTACGAAGCATTGAAATATTAACATAATATTATTAGTTCCTTGAACCTGGCGTAGTATCGATTAAAATAATGGCATATACTTTTTTATTTTAACGGATATCGAATTGCACAGAAATTATGCAGCTAATGCATCGAGAAAGAAGTGGCCTATTGGGGCAACAAAAGTTCCATGGAAGACTTCACCCTCGCGGATGTTCATTACAGTGCCACAGTCGATGCATTTTTGCTAATGGATGTACGTTTTTTTTTCTCATCTTTTTTACATATTTACTTTAGATTTTTAGATAAATCTTCCGAATTATTATTGAATAATTTGATGTAAATTTTCGTCACAGAAAGGAAAGATTCTTGTTTCCGGTGGCAGAGATCGTTCCTTGGTTTGCTGGAAGTTAGAGGCAGCAGAAACAGACGATTGGAAGTACATGGTGAAGCCAAACGCTCACGAAGGGTGGATATGGGATCTCACTGCCATGGGAAACACGATTTACAGTTGCAGTTGGGACAAGTTTGTCAAATCCTGGGATCTAGGTGATAGAGGACTCGAATCGATCAAAGCATTTGAGATGTATGCACAAATATGAAAGAAAATGTATTTTTCAGTAAAAAACATCTGTGAGTTTTCTGCAGTATTCGCCGGAGTGAATGGAGTACTCACCATTTTTTTTAAGATTCGCAATCAAAATTTTCACGAATTTACAACAACAAAAAATTTAAAAATTGATTCCAAGTGCTCCGTTTGCTCTGGTGAGTGATTGAAAGTATAAACGATCCGATTTTTGGGGTCGAATCGGCGCGAAAAGTCCCCTATACTCATACACAGTCGAATCTTTACGCCTTTTTTTACAGAGACGTACCGGGTACATTATT
Organism: Clistopyga incitator; assembly: GCA_947507545.1. Lineage (NCBI taxonomy): Eukaryota > Metazoa > Arthropoda > Insecta > Hymenoptera > Ichneumonidae > Clistopyga > Clistopyga incitator. The sequence continues at coordinate 2,114,909 of OX382189.1, forward strand.
ATGCGTGAGCTCTTGCCCAGGTCTCAATATGATAGCAACCGGATCGTTTTGCAAGACTGTGATACTGTTTGATCCCCGATTGGGCCGATCGCCGATCGCGACGTACCAACCTCATCGACGAGCCGTTATGAAAATTGCTATGAATACCAATTACATTCTGTCGGCCAGTGAAGACAGAACAGTGGTTGTGTGGGATCGGAGAGCGAGAAAAGTGGCGAACACGATAGAGGTAAAGCAGCAGCTCGTATACGTGCAATATTGTTATCCAGACCAGAATAATTTACCGTTCCATGAAATTTTAACGATGGCATAATCACAGATATCTACATACTTTTCTTTTTTATTGCAGTTTTCCAAAGATTCTTATCCTATGACAATGACAATGCAAAAAGGAACGGCCTACGTTGGCGATAACATTGGAAATTTGCACATTTTAGATTCTAAAAAGGACTTTGAGGTGGTCAAGAGTTACGCGACCGGCAACACCAAAGGCATTAAAAGCTCGCATTGCACTTCCGGTTGCTGGATCACTGGATCTTTGGACACGACGGTCAGACTGCTGAGCCCTACCGATCCTCCTCAACTTATCAATACTCTTTCGAACCCGCACGGCGAGATCGCATCTGTAAGTTTAAGGAGACTCGCGACAAATCAGTGCTAAATTTCTTAAAGTTTTTCTGCAGTATCTGCAGGTTTAATCGATTTTTGTGGGATAATAATTGTTCAATAAATGTTAACAGATGGATTACTCGGATGGAATACTCGCGGTCTCAGGTTCGCACATTCTAATTTGGAAATCCAAGACTGGACGAGCGATCGAAAGTTCGTGATAACGCTGATTAATTTAATCATGCGATCAGCAATTCGATGCATAGCGAGCAAAAACACGTTTCTATTTTATTGTTACACTATTTGAATAATCATTTAATAAAGGCTTTGCTAACAAGACATGCGTATACTCGTGAATGCTTTATTCTTAAGGCAGCGGAAAAAAGCGCGCGCTATTTGAAACGACGCATACCACAATTAACTGCTCTTTGTTACATTTTTAAAAATAAAACAACTTTACAACAATCTAAAGAGCCTCGTAAATTGTTTCCTCGTTGATAATCCCGAAAATTTCGAAAAAAAAACGTGATTTCACACGAGAACTCCGACATTGAAAAAAAAAAACGTTAATAACGTTTTAAGTATCTTAATTAACAACCTTAGCTTAAGTTCGCCTCGCAAACAACCCCCGACAACATGACCTTGGATAAACAAACCCTTCCAAACGACCTTCAGAATTTGAAAAACAACAAAAAACTATTAAACCTCTTCTTCGAATTTCCCGAAGAAAAAACAGAGTCTTTCATCCCGCACCGGCAACCCCCCCCCCCCCCCCCCCATAATCCCTATAAAAGCCCCATATAAAACGAGAGGTCCTTCCGCTCGACGGTGAGGTCAGAGAAGACTGGCTGCGTTCGGTGCCTCTAGCCTCCATGAATGTACGGTCGAGGGCAACCGTACATTTCAGGCCCGAATAAGCGAAATATACGGTCAATGTGCTGAACATACATATTTCATTTACAGACATGAAAAACCTTGCACCGCAGTGCAAGCAATGCAAGGTCAGGTCTTAAAAAATAAAAAAATTCCAGAAAAAAAAAGTCAATGTGAGGGCGCGAGAACCCAAGTCCTCCGCTTGAGAAGCCACAACGGTATCCACACGACCACCGTGCGCTTCTGAAGTGATATACTCGAAACCTGAATATACACATTTTTGCATGGCATAAATAAAATAAAATAAAACGGCAAAAAACTTGATACGCCAACGACCGTATGATGACTGAAACGAAAAAAAGAAAAAGCGTGGTTCTAATGGCCGCACGGTAGACGCAAACATAATCTGAGCTCTCTCGAGCGTTCAAATTACTCTCCGCGGATGGCACGTCGGGCGCTGAAAATCAAAAGTGAAAACAGAAAAATCGCCGCATTGGGAATCTCTCTGCTCATTTCTGTATTGAGCGGGAACAACAAACCGTAGGGCTGCGTTCAGAAACTTCAGTCCCCGCCAACGTCAGTTCGGTCCGCACCGACTTGTCGCTCACTTTACTTCGATTCACACCGATTTGTCGCTCACTTCATCTCGGTTCACACTGAAAAAGATTTTCCACGATTTCGGGAGCACTTGAGAACCGCATTTCCCATAGTCGTTTCCACTCCTTACCTCTAGCCTCCATGGGTTTCAATATCGGTAAACCAAATGACATGAGAAGTATTATTATAATTGTTAATGCTTTAGAAAGCAGAATTTAGATCTTTATTTAGATTAACAAGAAAATTATAGTAACTTTAATCAAAGGATTTATGGGAATCACAGGAAAAAAATAAAATTACATTTGCGTGGGACTGCTAATTATTTTATTCGCACTTCATACAACCACGTTAGTTTTCTACTACCGTATTTCCTATGGTTCTTAAATAATAATTGTAATATAATATAATATTAATGATAAATATCATATTCCTTGGATTCTAATTTTCTCCCCTGTTTCAGCTGCAAATACAAAAAAATGACATTAGAATATTTTATCGTTATTACAGACGTTAATCATATAAGTACATTGTGATACTAGTGCGAGAAAGCGGCCGTTATCGCGCAGAGGATAGTAAGCGGCGCACGAGCCAAGTCGAGTGTGCTACAACACGAGAGGTGAAGCCGAGTGTTATTTGTAGCGCGAGAGGAGGTAGTATAAAAAAGATTTTTTATAAATTTCTATCGAAAGCTTTATACCTTTTTTAATCCCTTATTTAATATATTATCATGTCGAGTATTTACTGAAAGCATTATATATTCTATTGTAAAAACTTTTCTCTGCTTTTCTTGGGTCAAGTCTTAACAAAAAGTCGAACAAATTCTCGGAACGATGTACGCAAAGCAAACAGACAAATATTATTAATTCAATTCAACATTAAGTATTTAGTTGCATTTAGAAATTAGGTGACAGTTAAGTTTTAATCTGAAACAAATACAAGATTAGAAAAGGAATTAATTTAAGCAATAAACACATAATATGCAACGAAGTATGAAGGATATCACTTAGCTCCGCGTCGAAAAGATTTTCTACAATTCCGCGAACGTTTGGGAACCGCATTTCCCATAGTCGTTTATACTCCTTACCTCTAGTCTCCATGTTATTTACCGAACTCGTATCTCTTCTCTGATTTCACTGCGACGGATTTTTACCGAAGTATAGGTTTTCCAAATCTTCCTTACCAACGCACGATAAGTCATTAGAAATTATCTAAGCCCGTGCATTATGTCTACAATTATGTCAAGTTTTTCATTCACAGTGTTTGTTTTGGGTACAGCATAATACAGTGCGGAATATTTGATCTTGTCAATTATTTGTAAGTTACTTCCTTATTAGTATTATTATTTGCTTCTTATAAACCTACCTTGGTGAGAAAGTACCTTGACGGTTTTGACTTCCTCTTGAAGGACGAACTAAATTGAGGAAACAATTTGCGCGGGTTTTCTCTGCAGGCTTGTTTGATTTCAAGAAATTTTCATAAAAATTCAAAGTAATTTCATAAAATTTCAACAGCTCAGGGATTTGTGTTAACCAATTCGTATTCAAACTGAGTTCATGGATATGTGAACCACATGTAAGTTCGGTATTTCGTCATTGTCACACGCTTGCCACACCAACGTCCGACAACTTTTTTTCAAAATTTTCAAAATTCTATAAATTTGAATCTTTCTAACTGATTCACGCCAAGTACAAAAGCATACGTTGTTATATATGACAACTCACTTGAGTGCCAAAGTTACAGATGATAAAATAAAAATTGTGTGTACGGCAGTTATCGAGTCAACAAAGAAATCGGTGCACACACGTGTGCTCCTATAGAGACATTTTTTCTGAAGCAGTTCTCTCGTAGTTTTCGGAAAAACAAATTTTACGGTAATGAAGCTTTTTTCCTAGGAAGCATAAGAAACTAGGCCCAATATTACAAAATAGGAACAGCATGATTAACACCCAAATTGTAGAACTGTTATGAGAGTTTATTTACAATGGTTACTTGAAGCAAAATAGTGTTACATGTATACCGTAGAGTGAGCAACAGAGTACGACATATGCAAATTAAAGAGGCCGGGGAAGTTTTTGGTTTTTCCGACGAAAATTCCGGTGTTTTTATGTTTGAAAATCACCGAGTGTTGTTTTGATGCTTTCGCTGGTATACGGACGTGCTAGGGAATTGACATGTATAACACAATATGTCAAGTGTGGACATTTTTTATATACTTGGCACTAGTACACTGTACAAAATTTTATTTATGAAAATCTGTATAGAAGGTTTTCAGCGTATATTAAACTTTCTATACAAGTACCTTGTACAATGAAAACTTAATAAATGTTTGGTATATTAATCTTGAGAATATTTTTTAAAGGTTCAACGACAACGATTGTGTACACAAATAAAATGGTTATAAGGGAAGTAACATTTTTCACAATAACATAATATAGAAGCAAGTATTGTAAAGTAGTTGTAAAATCTCACTGATTAAGAAAAATGCATGTAACGTTTGAAAAAGAAGAATGCAAAGTAGAACCTTGCACGTTGATTCCTTATTAACTTGTGCTCTTTACCGAGCAACCTGTACAAGGAAGTATTGCGATTGATTTTGGCTTTCTCATAGAGGAAGCTTTCTAAGGAGCAAAATTTAATGAGGAAGCAATGTGCAAGGTTCTACTTTGCATCCTTGTTATGAATACATAAATAAAACACGAGCTCATCTCATTTTTATTAGGCACAAACTTTTGTCTTACTTTCTTAACTTTTGCGAAAGTTATAGCGAAAATATCTATTTTTTCAAATATTCAAAATGCTGTAAAATTTGAAAAAATGTCTTTACCGAACAGCATCAAATTTGGTACATAGCAGGGCTGTATGTTATTTTTTGTTTGTAGAACATTTCAGTTGATTTGTTGAGATCCGACGTGATTTATAGCAAAATTTTTTTTTTTACAAAAATTCAAAATTCTATAAAATCCGAACCGTTTTACCGATTTTGTCGAAATTCAATATCCAACAGCATTTAACGTGACTCTAGTTATCAAGAACTATTTAGCCATATCGGCGAACTTTTACAAAAGTTAAAGAGTATACGGCATTTTTCAAAAAAAAAAAAAAAATTCTATATAATCAGTATAATCAGATTTTTCTTAAAAATCGCTGCAATTGAAGAGGAGTTACTACTACTCTACTTGCGTGCCAAATTTGAGCTCGATCGATCGTGCCATTTGCGAGTTATATGGACGATTGAATTTTTGGTTTCTGGAACACACACACACACACATACAGACAGATTTTTAAACGCATTTTTCTCGACGTTTTAGGTGATTCATGAAAATCTCGAAAAAAAAAAAAAAAAAAAAAATGTTCTCATGAAAACAAAGCTTTCTCTATGAGGAAGCAAAAATCGGGCGAATTGACAGGGAATGCTTGATATACATTACCCACTGCGCATTCGTGTGAGAATAGCGCTGTTCCTCGAGGCGTGACGTCGCCGATCATCCGATATTACGTCATCCGACTGACATTATGCAGTCTGCTATGTCGACTAACCGGCGTCTGCCGCACCGAAACGTCAAGCAGTGAGATTCAAAGTCTGCCTCTATATCGGTGCTGAGCGAGCAAGTAGTCATAGTTAAACAATAATCGTTTGTGAAATCTTGTATTTAGTCCATTCGGAAATGGATGCTACATCTTTTACATATTCATTTTTCTATCACTCTGACAATTAACTCAGTATTGTTCCACATTGTTTGTTGGTCGGTTGGACGGTGGTGGAGTGGCATCGGGCGTGGGAGACTCGGATAACTGTGAATTCTTCATGCGAGAGGTCACTACCGGCGTACCGCGCAAATTTCAACCAGGTAAACGAGTTATATTGAGTTTTAAGCGTTCTCTTGGGCTTGTTGTTTCGTGTTTACCAAATGACGCGCACAACGCTTGCCAAACGATCATAAACACGTAAAATTGACTGGTCAACTGTAGTCAAATACATGACAAACCTGTACACAGCGGCTAGTGCGACTGTTCGTTTACAAAGTGTATACTTGTTGGTACGCAGCATATAGTACTTTGTATACACATAGAAGAATGTACGTACTTACTAAAAGGTGCTGGTTACAGTATTATTCAACAGACACTTCTAATCTAATAATGACATATAACACCTATATATGTGCAACCTTCGTAAACGGTTCGTTAATTGCGCTTATCATTTGATTTTTTAAATCAACTTTTACGTTCTCGACAATTGCACTTTTGTTGCTGTGCGTTCTCATATGAATATGAAAAATAGAAAATAAGCGAAAACTTTTCAAAGTACACAACTAATATTATGTACATACTCCCGAGGGGCCATCGAGCAAAGTCTCTCAATGCTTTTCTCTTTACCTACCACGAAATAATGATAAATTTATATATAAATTAATAATAATTAATTTTTTTTGTCAAGAGCAGAAGTACGTTAATTCACGAAGCTCATTACTACCTCCGACGCAATAAGTGCCAAAAAAAGATGTTGGCTGAATTAATGATTGCTTGGCCTTTGGATCAAAGTGCGCGGTTTAGTATTTTACAATGTATTATAACCACTTGCGATTATTATCATAGTATAGCGGGCTAAAGACATCAGTATCAAATCCAAGCAACCGAGCATTGTAATATTATATTTATTATATTTATGAAATTCCTTTGGAGAAATAGAATGTATTGTTGATGGAAAAGAAGGTCGACGGGGGGTTGCATGATAAGGAATTATAATAATAGGAAAGCTAGAAATGAAGAGCGAATTCGCGCATATGCGTGCGTGTGCGCACTATGACTATCCGTCGGTGCGGCGGCGACGGCGACGACGACGACGACGACGACGACAATCAGTGTCGTGGCGAGCGTCTGCTGGCTCAGCTGAGGATATGGCATGGAGCATGCGATGTCAGTGGTGAAACGTGAAACCCTCTATACTATCTACGATATTTAAATCGTGTTTGTGTATTTTATAGGTTAATTCGTAACGTTAATATCAGTGAAATAAATGCAATTTCCCGCGTTCTGATAAAATTCAACTACATTGGGGACACTTGTCCTCGATTGTTTGGGTGATTAATTTTTTACATACGTCGCGAGTTAGGTACACGCGCCTGTTAATTACTCATACTTTCTCGCATCTGGCAACTAGCGCTACCCACAGGTTTGTCCTCATTATAAAACATTGGAAAAATCGGCATATTTCCTATTTCCTAGTTTGTCGGTGAATTGCGATATCACTGAAAACTTTTTCGCACAAGCTCGTGTGCGGAAATTCCCGAAATAAATCGTTCCGTGTGCTTAATCTGTGTTGCTCATCCGAGACGCTCTATTTACTCTACGCTACAATACCCTCGAGTCGATAAATTTGAGTTTAAACTTTAACCAAAAACTATACTTTTGTTTTATATACGTTTTTTCGTGAACCATCTGACTCCCGAGCTTTCAGCAACACGCCACGCGATACTTTTACCACGCACGAGAAATTACCTCCGCTGTCTCGCGCTGATTCACCTATTTTTTTTCTCCCTCGTTTTTTTTCTTTTTTTTTCTTTTTTTTTTTTTACTTGACAATCGAAGCGCACCTGCGTTGTTGTCGTTTCCCTAGTTACGTCAATGAAAACGACTGCCAAACGCAATAACACGATTTTTTTGACATTCTATCAGAAACTATCTGAAAAGTTTTAACATTTTCTATTGCGATAAAACGTATTATATTTTGGTGACTTTAAGTCATTTCACCCTGTTCCTTACTTTTCTACAGCTCGTCAATATAGATAGAAGTTTTGCAACCTTTTTTTACTTAGTATATACGCAAGATCGTTTGTACTTACAGAGAATCCTTTTCATGTACGTATTCTTCTATCGCACCTGTACTTTGTAACTTATACAACTGACACTGTACTCTGTTTATATCTACGTATCTCTCGAAGCTACATTTCTTTTTGTTACGTTTCTCGTAAGATTATTTTGATTTATTTAGAAAGTTCTCGGAACCTCAAAACATTCATATTTCACAGCAAAAGTTACTGCAAGGTTTTGTAGTCATTTACCGGTATATCTGTAATATTTGTGTCTGAGTTTATAAAATGTCAATAGCTATAACCGCAAGATACTGTACTTCATTAGTTTGGTATCATTTCCATTTAATTCCATTTCCCGCTATACCTATATATCGGATATCCAAACAGATTTTGTTTTTCTACATAAGAGAGTTTTGTATACAATGTAAATCAACAATCTATATATTTTGATCTTTTATGCATCATTTTATCCTGCTTTGTGTCTTGCAAAGGTAACCGTAATTCAATATGTGAATTTTGCTTTTTTCATTCTTATGTCTCAACCCGAAGGTTTTAATTATAACGCTTTCGACGCTTCCATATCTGCATCGCTGAATTATCAGAGTGAATAGTTATTATAGTACAAGCCACTATTTGAATTTGACAAACCAGAGTTGGAAATCCCTGTGATTTCATGAAATATCGCTTGCAGTATCATTTGTTTTTTAATGATAATTTCATAATATTAATGTCTAATGGTTATTGAATGGTGTGTAAGCACTTGAATAGCTGAAAAAATACAATTTTTTCCTTTGATATAGAAAAAAATAGGGAAAAAATAGATAACTGTGAATTTTTATTGAAAGAGAATAATATTTTTGCAACTATTCGAAAGCTAAGCCATTGTATTATAATAGCTGAATATAAAAATCTGACTTTTCCATGTGGCATTTCAGAAATTTTTTTACTCGAATGGGCAAAACAAATTTCAAACGGCTTTCCGATTTTGTTGCATCACAAACTTTTCCATGATTCAATAATTTTCTAAGGGTGCAAATGAGCCACTAACTTTAGAAAAGAGGGTATTTCTCATTTTCCATTTGAAACAATCTGTGTTAATAGTTTTCGTTCAAATTAATTGTGAGCATAGATAAGACAAAATCATATGTAATGCTCATCGCTCGGTTAATTACACTCAATACAGGTTCATGTTGATTTGTTTGTTTGCAGCTTTACAAAATTGCTGAAAAGGACATTTTGAGAAGTGAAAAATGCCAAGAAAGATAGCCAAAGGTGACATTGCTACTGTGGATATGATGCCATTAACCAACAGTGAAAATGGTGATGAAGGACCCTTTCATCGTGAAGACTCTCCAATATACCCAGTGAGTCTACTATAATTAAAATTGTAATTTTTTTTTCTCATTGTCGTACACCATTTGAATTTTTGTTTGACAAACATGAATTTCTGTGAAATCTCCGTTGCGCATATTCGGTTCACATTTAATCATTAGTCATCGACATCTACTTATTCCACCTGAATATTTTTTGTTACAATGAAAATAAACCAAGTGTTAATATATTTACAGATGAGATGTGTACCTATGCAAACCATTGATTTTACGAAACTGCAATATCACTAATTTACGACAATCATCATAGCGAATCAACTATTATTATTAATGGCTTTGATTTTCTTTTAACTTCTACCAATGGATTTGGCAGCAAACGAAAAAACAAAAAAACAATACAATCAAAAAGTTTGCCTCTGAATTTCTTAAATAATTTACGAAATTAGCCAGACGGACACAAAACTCACCGAAACGACACCGAATGTGCTGAATGAAATAAGCCTCGAGTTATCAAGTGTCATGTCCGATAGAGACACGTCTTCTTGTGTTATCTTTGCAGTAAGAGGAATACCGAATGGTCCGCGACATCGTATGAGCTGATAATTCTTAACGATATGCGAGGCGCGCGCGCGTGGGATATCGACATTCGCCGGTTACGAGAATTTCATATTATCAGTCGTCTTTTCAATCTTAATGCAACAAGAACGCTGCTTCTTTTTTCGAAGGCAATGCTACGATAATATTCGTATAATTTCCACTCACTCTCAACACTGTGTAATTCCGCTCTCTTCAATGTTATTTACCTAACTCTATTGAAGCCACATAGTAATTCAGTATTGAATCTGTAAATTTGCAATTTCAATAATCGTACATTGAAAAGAGCTTCAATATTTTTTTAATATGACGTGGGGAAGTCAAAAGGACTTTATCGGTAATAATATTGCGGTAAAATCTCATCGTTCACAGACTCGGAATAATCGATCGAGACATTTTTCTTCACCGGTAAGTTTATGAAAAAACAAAAAGAAACAGTGCTTTCCGTCGAGTGTGGTGAATAATTCTGACCGAAAAAATGACAGTAGTACACGCTACTAGCCCGAGTATCGGCGGACCAATATGCTTATATTATATTAAGCCCACAAAAAAAAAACATATTCTATGAGAAAGAGTGACAGATAATAGTGGTAGCATTCGGGAGCGGTAGATCAATGTGACACGAAGATCTTGGAATATCTTGATATTTTTTTCTCAAACTTTCAACGCGTCGATACGACGCCGCTTAATGGTTCAACGAACGGCAAGGGCAGCGATAAACCACGGAAATCTTTATTCTCCGGAATCCGATTTCTAAACAGTTTCGTCATCTCTATAACTCAATAAGGATTATTTAGAGACGATGTCACATTATCAGAGAAATTATACACGATGATATTAGTGTTGTAAAAAAAAAAACCATGTCGAATCGCTGATATGATAATATGATGGTTCAATAAATTCATAAGGAAAATTTAGCATAATGCCAATAAATATTTGGTTGTTATTGGTATTTGCTATAGTAGTAACTGAACTAAAAATAAAGGAATCAATCGGATATGAATTGAATCTCACGTTTATTTCATTATCTCGAATATTTTATTTATTAGTGTTTCGTATAATATAGTTTGCCAACGGGTGGTAATATTTTTAGAAGTGTTTTAGTATATATATGACTGATTTTTCTAATCAGCAAGTGCTAAATTGGCTTTTAGAAATGAAAATCCCATTACGCACGAGCACGACATTATAGACATAAAACATGTCGATAGTAACTTTGCATACCATGATGAATATAATTTTATTGCGAAACCATCGTACGATCTTCGAGTGTTCAACATGACTCGCAAACGTGCACTGTAATATATAAGTATAAACGATGATGAGTTGATGAAAAATAAAAATCGTATCTTTTGCCAACACGCTAGGCGACAGTATCATAGGTATCGAATTCTTTAGCAACTGTCGTATATTTTCAAAACAGAATATACGAAAATATGACCTTGGATAAGTCATTACTGACAATAAACTGAACAGAGGAAAAAATGTACGAAACATAAATAATGAATTTAAATGGTGTTACAGTCGATTTGCAAGGAAGCGCCGTTCAGCGACGACCCCGAAGCCCTCGCAGAACGCGATGCGTGCGATTACGAATCGAAGATTACGCTCAAGATGGCTAAGGGTGGCAAAGGTACGATGCATTTTCAATCGATCACCGTGGCATTTTATTCGTCCAAATCTTATAGTCAAAACTTTTGTTGTTGTCTGTTTCTCACGCAGTACCTAGGAGAATAAGAGTATACGCTGATGGCATCTACGATCTCTTTCATCAGGGCCACGCAAGGCAATTGATGCAGGCGAAAAATATATTTCCCAACGTTTATCTTATTGTTGGCGGTAAGTTGAATTTTATAAAAAACGCTTGCGGATCAATAAAAGTTCATTGAGGATTGTTAGAGTTGGGGAAATAGTGTACTCAATTCTCTCAAGTTACGCTTTCATTCGCTTTACGCGGAAAATTCCATGGAGAATTGATTGTAAATTGTGTGTTCTACTTATATTTAAAAAAAAAATATTATAATAGAGAATTATTAAATTATACACTGAAACTTTACAACCATTGTTCTGCATTATGTTATAAGGAGCGGTATAATTATCAAAAATCCTCAAAGCCTCGCTACTTATTTTAATGATTTATACTCGTATACTCAACGTACTGTCGAATTACCGGTATAAACTCGTTTATCCGAGGTAACGCGGGGAAAACTCGGATAATACGAAAAACATGTGCAATTTAAAAACCTTCATTATTCATACTTATATATGTGAAATACTTGACATCTGTTCTTTAATCCTTCTCCGTGGCTAATTCTTCCGCTCTATTTCGGCCGCGAGTTCTTCTTTAGAGTTGACTAGTTGGCCAATTTTGTCGTTAATAAGTTTATGTTGACAACCGTACTCATGAACCACGAGTAATCGAGGGGCTCACTGAGTTTGTAGTAGTAGTAGTAGTAGCGATAGTAGTAACAAGATGATACATGACACACTAGCCACCGTGGTTTACATACACTATGGGCATAGCTTTTCGTATTATCCAAGTAGGCACCTTGGTTAACGCGGAGTGCTTGGATAAGCTGGGATAATTGAAGGACGGATAGTCGATGTTCTACTCTACTATATTAATTACGATTTCAACTAGTCAAGTTGCCGTTTTGTGTTATGAGCTGTTAAAAATAATATCTAGAGTTTCTGTAAAGCTTCAAGTACAACCTTAAACTTAAAAAAGAAAAAAGAAACTTTTAATAGTGTGGTGAAATGGTACGGAGGATTATATTATACATAATTTTTGCATTGTACCGTAAAATTTTACCACTGTGTTTCTATATCATGTTACCGACATAAGGAGATATAAGTCTGAACCCTCGGAGCTTGATTTTTAATTCTAATTAATTTGACTCGTGTACCGAATCTATCGTTACATTATATTAATTACGCTAATGATTAGTAAAGTTAGAAATTTAAACTGTAGTAAATAAAAATGTAATGCTGAGTGGTACATTACACGTCCATGTAATTGAGTATAATTCAAGAGAATTAGTAAATTTAGAAGCAATAAACAGTATTTGTATTGACAAATTTGTTATTATGCTTCGCGTATAAATTGATTTAAAATTATTATGATCAAATATCCGACAACTACTTAACCCCTGTTACTTAGTGTCTCGCATCACTCGATAGAACCATGTGAACCGTTAGGTAACGGAGAAATAAATAATCTTGATGGTTTATAATCTTTAAAAAAAATTACAGTGTGCAACGACGAGTTGACGCATAGTAAGAAGGGCAGAACCGTTATGACCGACTCGGAAAGGTATGACGCAGTAAGGCATTGTCGTTACGTCGATGAAGTGGTACGGGACGCCCCATGGGAGTTGGATGATGAGTACATCGAAAAACATAAGGTAAAATGAGCCTTGTTTAATGCTTTAACACTACAATAATTAGGAAAACGGTGGAAAATATCAAAATTTTCATTGGTTTTAGATCGACTTTGTTGCACACGACGAAATTCCGTACACGACTGATGATGCTGACGATGTTTACGCTCCGATAAAAGCCCGTGGAATGTTTGTGGCTACTCAAAGAACGGAAGGAGTTTCTACCTCGGATATTGTAGCCAGAATAGTCAAAGATTATGATACGTACGTCAGAAGAAATCTGGCGCGGGGCTACAGTGCTAAAGAACTTAACGTGTCTTTCCTAAACGTACGTAAGGAATTGCAAGCCAATTCAAAATCAATCATATTCGTTTATTCACATCTCACTTGTTTCACTGGTAGAGTACTATGGTGTCGTACATTAAAAAGACATGCCAATAGCAATCCCTTAAGCGAACAATGTTTGACGATACGATCTTTCCGATGTGATTCACCTACAAAAAAATTGAACATTTTTTCACTCCACACTTTTATGAGAAACCCGTCGGCACAATTATTTTTTAAAAATAATACATTTCCGCTATAAATTAATTATTCTCACATGAGTTTTGCTCTATTTTCCCTATGTTAACTACAAGTTTAAGGTTAAAATTCGACAAAATTGCCACTTTAAGTTCGGTGATTCGAAAAATTAAAAAGCCACGGTTACGCTCATGCACAAATAATAATTGTTTTCTGAAAAATTATAAGCCGTTTGTGATGCAAGTGCCGTTTATGTTTCTCATAAAAGTGTACACAAAAAATCTTTTTTACGTCGTCAACAGCATGTATTTTGTACATAATACCAGCCGCGGAACAAGTAAGATATTTGTGAAGAAATGAATAAATATTACAAACTTTTCTCTGACTCCCTTCCTTTCGGTGACACGGTTATTGTTCTGTCACGAGTTAGTCAAATCAGTGCTGAATTTCGAATTGCATTTCTAACGAATTTTGGTAGTTTTGCCAACTGTTCTCACTGGCTTGTTGCATTAGCATGAATTCTTACTATATAAATGCATTTGCAGACACAAGTAAAAATAAAAATACAGTGATATATATAAATGACCGATGCGACGTTTCTGTCAGTCGGTTTGAATTTTTTTTAAACCTCATATTGGACCGATATATCTCGCATATGGGGCTTTCCATCCCTACTCGAACGACTGCAGAATCTTACCTTGTCGAATATGGCTCGCCATTTTTCATGTTATCTTTTCACATAAAAAACGCATGCAGAATTGAATTATAAATTACTAATGCTTAACAAAAAACATTTTTATTATTTTAAAATCTGCCAAAAATCTGAGAAATAAACGAGCAATAAACGAAAATAATTCCATTTACTTTTTCAAAAATATTTCATGATTTTTTTCTATATAGGTATATCTACACAAAGTTTTTTTTGTAAAATCTTAAAAACTTCAAATCGTAGAATTAGTTTGAATATTTTCAAATTAAAAAATAAAGTCAACGATTGGTAATTTTTATAACAATCTTACGCTTGAAGTTTCAAATGTTTTTACAGATTTTCTGTTGTATTAAAAAAAAAAAAAAAATAACATGACGAGATTTAAAAAAAGTTAGATGAAATCCCCTTTTGCTTGTGGATCGAAAATGTTATTCTTTATTGTAGTATTTTTCAGATTCATTTCGGTTTCTCAAAATGGGGATTCAAATTGTACATGCATTATGTGGAAAATGAAGATAAAAAATAGCCAACAATGGTTGACAATATGAGGCTTGGTCAAGCCGGCATGGAGTGTTTCATATATCAGTGTTTGTCAGTTTTTCATTTTGAACTGTGTCCACCGCTATATTTATATATTAAGAATACTTGCAGCTGAGGAAATCTCTGCACTTCACCGCCGATTATACTACCAACATTTTCTAGAAACACTATTGTCAATTTGTCACTGATTTGATTAGTACGTAACAGAGGTCTTAGTACCTTTAAAAACCAATAGAATTCAAAGATTACGAGTTTCTGAAAAATAAAATTTGTTAACATCACTCGAATTGTCTAATAAAAAATACAAACAATTGAATTTCAGGAGAAAAAGTTTCGTCTACAAAACAAATTCGACGATTTGAAAGACAAAGGAAAACGCGTTATGGAAAACATTGGTGAGCGAAGAATGGACATGATCAGCAAGTGGGAAGAAAAATCGCGTGATTTTATAGACGCATTCCTATTGTTATTCGGACGGGAAGGCAGATTGGTGGGTAGCATCACGAATGTAGGAATATTTTTTTTACTCGCTTTTTACGTGGCGATCATATTCGTGTTGATAGTCGTGAGCTCTGTATATACAGCGCGCACATGTCTCTCGGGAATAAAGTGCTTATTACATTAGTGCATGATTTCCTGTACCCAATCATAAGTCACAAATGCTATTTCAAGTCATATCTCTCAACCTTTTTTTTGACAATTATTGTTATTCCTTCGTACTATTAATTGTAGAATTTATAAGTAGAAGCGTATAGTTTCTTCGATACGAAATAAAACGAATAATTTTTTAAAGAATCCGTTGGATCTTGTTTCGTAGATATTTTACATCGTTCATAAGAGATTTTATTATTTTACAATTCAACGTATTTTTTCTCTACTCTGGATTCGCTAGTGTTATTTATTGGGAACCCTAAGGATCTAGAGATAACATTTTTCTCACATAAACTACTTTATATTTTTGTTTACTATCATCGCGTAAGCTTATATCATTCATCGTATAATTAACGTCACCATGTATTTTTCTCAACGACGAATCTAAAACATAACATTTCTTACGAACTCCTTTTATTCGTTCTTGGGATTGAAAAAAATGTTTCGCCTGTGATTTTGCTTTGCACAACAAGGCCTACAGCATCGCACCTTTGCTTATCTTTCGTCGTTTAATTCTCTTGTAATCACTAATCAGATTCTTCGTACATGAAATTAGATTGTTTAGTCAGTATTAAGTACTGGTTATGTACAACTTTCTTTTTTTATAAATAAACTCACGGATACCTTAGTCTTGTGCGATCATAAAAATGGGTTAATCATTATGCTCTCTCGGCATTATCTCTCGACTTTTTTTTAATCATAAATTTATATCCTTCGAGTTAACAAGTTTCGTTATTCTAGCGAACGCGTGTGTTTAAACAAAAAATTGAGCTGGTTTGCATACCTTTTAGATGTATTTTTTGGCTTGGCAAATTCCTCTTTGATTTTCAAATAAAGCTCAAATGAAAAAGTTGACATAATCACTATTTTCTGCTGTTGATTAGCGTTTTAGTATGATACACAATGAAATGATGCTGTTTAATGTGAAAACGTGATTTTTTTGTTGTTTTTTTTTTTCCAAATTTGCAGTCAACGATCTGGAACGAAAGTAAGGGTCGCCTCATGCAGGCACTGTCACCTCCGGCGAGCCCTAAACGGGCTGGTAGTCCCAATGGTAGCAGTAGCAGTTATAACGACGAGGATCATACAAGGTACATCACGAATTTTGACACTATTGACTAATGCGTGTGGCAACTACCACTGTTGCTGTTGCTTGTTTTTGACGCCTTCTCTGCGTCAAACAACTAAACTCCTCGCCTATACTGTGTCAGTATTAACAGCAGTATATAAGGAAAAATAATAGGAAACTAAATTTATGAATTACTTATGAAATTTCTTAATCCGTGTATACCAAATCGAAAATTCGATTCCATTCATACTTGAGCATGGGGCGAGAAAAAAATCCGGCAAGAAATTGATGTCAATGGAGATGTGAACATTCATAGTGAAATTAGAATGAGAAAATTGTTTAAGAAATGCACAGAATACTTTTCTTTTCCTATCGATTTATTAAAATTTCCGGATTCTATATATATACACACCTTGAGTCTATAATATCGTCAATTACATTGATTTTTGTTTTTTTGTTCTTTTTTTACTTGAGAATGACGCGAATTCCAATTAACAAGGTTTACATTTGTCGTGAGTGGTTGCAATTTGGGGTTGTGTGAATGTTATGAGTAATAGGACGCTAATTGGAGCGCTTCGAATGAGCGTAATGAATTAGAGTAAATATTCATCGAAGTGAATTATTATATTTCCTGTTATTCTGTCGTTAGACTAAAAATTTGTAATAGAGCATACTTAAAATTATCATAAGGAGTGGAAAACTCTATTTCCACACGTTGTAAAATTGTACGCGATATTCGGTGGTAAAGCGTTACCTCAGCTCGTGTGAACAATATATCCCATTTCAGCTACTAAATACTAATTCGTGTTGTAAAGCTTTTGACTATTTATAAAATCTTCAGTAAATAACGATTCAATTATCGATTGAATTTCACGTTTACAGCCCGCCCCCCAAAAAGTCTGGGCGCTATGAGTTTCCCCAGACTAATCACTATCTGAGCGATGACTACAGCGATGACGACGAGGCTAATCAACACTCCAAGTGATAGATTCCCGTTAATCAGCCCTCCGTCTTCATCAACACTGACCAAAACTAGTGAGCTTCGTACGAGCCATATACACGGCCCTGAAAAAAAAAACAAAAACAAAACAAAACAGAATAACAGCCTCTTGTTTTGAGCTACAGTAGAACGTGAAGAGTCGGTTATTACGTTTTCTATTACAAAGAAAACAAAACAGCTAGCGAAAGAAAACGACTGAGCGATACTCGCGAGTTTCTTTATTCATGTGAATGTGATGATAATCCTCCCCATATTATTTTGAAGCCCGTGAAAACTGTGCACGATTTTGAATACGTGATCCCAATGAGAATAACGATAATTCGTTTTCAGGCGTAGACTTGGGCCCAAGTTCCGTCACCGAGAGTGACGTGTGTACATTAATAGCGCAATTATTTTTCAAAAAAAATCGCATCTATAACCGCAAACGTTATTGCATTTGTGTATAGTTTTCTTTTTTTAAAGTTGTATTAATTCGACTTAGTAGTTGAGATTAAATGAAAACAATGAGCTTTTTCGTAACACTTTGTCCGATGATAAATCCTTTTTACACATACATCGATAACTTTCCTCGTTACATTCAGAATTGACCCAACAATATACTATACTATATCAAATCATCGTGAAAGAAACATTTCTCGAAATATTGTAGAAACTTTTCTTTTTCGGACTAATTGTCGTTTCAGTGATTGAAAAATTGGCGCAATTTCTTTAGTTGAGTGGTGGCAAACGAAAACAACGGAAACGATATGCAGAGTAAAAATGCGTTGCAACTGACCGAAATGGCGCAAAAAAGCAAAAAAAAAAAAACAATAATCTTTACTACGGAAAAAAGTGCCTAGATACCTGGACATTTTTGTAGGGTCGTATTAAACGAGCCAATCTTTTCGTAGGTTGTCTAGAGTACACCTTGTTGAAAAAGAAAAAGAGAAAAAATATTTAAAAAACATAATAATACTCGTCCTGCCACCATGCATTCAGTGAATTTAGATCTCGGGACCCGCGGAACGTCTTTTTATAGTTTTTCAATTCACTGATTTTTATATAGACTCGTATTTTGTAGGCCAATTTCTAGATAGTCCGATGTAACCGCGTTGACTTTTTGCAATCGATACGACTTTAGTCAATAAGACCCAATTTATTCCCTTGCTTTTACCCCTTCACTTTCATTATTTACGTACTTGAGTAAGGCAATGTTGGAAAAATCCGATAGTGGAGCTTCAGACATGGCCAACAGTAATTGTACCATTTTACCATCTGTTTAAATTATTTGTTAAAAACAAAAGGAAAAAATTATAACGTGCTGGATTATTAAATTTCAATTGCATAAACGATAAACGGCAAACTGCGCACAGTTGTAAATAAGATGTAAAGTTGAACATTTTCAAGTAAAGATTCCAACTTTGAAGGTTTCTATTCGAGGTTTGTGAGTCACACAATTGTGAATTTGAGTATTTTTTGCGCACGAAAGTAATTGTTTACAATTATTTATAACTGTGTATGCAGCGATTACTGAATATTACGTAGAGTAGGAAGAATGAAGCGTATAAAGTGATAAAAATTTTGTTTGGCTGAGCTATTTCTTCGAGATGATTGGTTGGAAAAGGCGAGAGTGTGTGTGTGTGCGAAAAGCGAGAATGTACATAAATACTGACACACTTGTGTCGTCTCTTGTGAAACGTACCGAATGTGCCTGATTCGGATAGTTGAATTAGGCAGCGAGCATAACATACACTATACCATATATTTTTTTAGGTCATTCAAATGAAATGGACTGGAGGGAAAGATGCGAACGGGAAAAAACTCGTGCTAAGGTTAAAAGCGAAAATATGAAATAAAACAAAGTGCGATGATCTCATTTAAGACCGAGTCACCACTAAAACTTGTTTATATCAATATATATTTTCAAAGTGTGATCAAGACAAGGCTTGATTAAAGAAAATATCTCGGAAATGCTCTCCCTTTGATCGTGACTAGAAACAAACGAAAAAACAAAAAGGTTTCTTTCTGCCCTGATTCATCATATTGTGTTGTAGTATATGCATATGTACAGCGTGTACATATTGATAGTCTTTTTATTTATTGAAATCATATATTATATTCATTTAGATTAAATCACTGTGCTTTTTAATTTATGATATGTTTACTGAGGGTACATACACTATCTTTGATGAAAACAGAATTTCAGTGCAAAACACACGCGCAGAGACACGTATATAGTAAGAGGCGTAAGAATGTGCTGCTGATTGTATGCATGATTGTAGCATACGGTGAATGTATTTTCCTGCTGAATTATTATTACGAATCTTTGTGAAAAAGGAGCGACTTATAGATTATACGGTAATAAAAGTAATTGGTTTTAAATGCGTCTTCATTTCTGTGACATCCTTATTGTTTCCTCTTATCCATTGACCAGTAGAATATCTCGAGTGACTAATGAGGTTTATCAAAATAGTCATACGCCTCAATGATACGGGTATTTATGCATATTGTGAATATTGTTCCAAAAATTATGAAAGCATTTATTCAACTCAATATCCAGGTTGGGGTTGTATTTGTTCATTTATTTGTCATTAAGATCGGTGATTTTGTGCTCAATGCTAATACCGAAAAATGATTACTTTATTAGTTTTACAATGTTTTTTGTTTGCCAATGAAAATGGAATAAAAATTTTTTCGAACGCATGATATTTCAATGAATTGTTTATTTACAAGAATATTTCTAAGCTCTTTTTACAGGATCATTTGTTCAAGTCCCACAAAATGTGTTTATTATTTCAAGGTCATTTTTAAAACACTCAAGTTGAAATTTTCAGTGGAAATCGATGAAATGTTCGATTGAAACGTTAACTGGCAGAGAAGTTGATAATAGCTCCGATAAGATCGAACGGCGGTTGTTGAA
This sequence comes from Clistopyga incitator, assembly GCA_947507545.1. Lineage (NCBI taxonomy): Eukaryota > Metazoa > Arthropoda > Insecta > Hymenoptera > Ichneumonidae > Clistopyga > Clistopyga incitator. Next base: position 2,135,493 of record OX382189.1, read on the forward strand.
AGTTGCAACTATTTTTTCCGGTCTTATTAGCGTGGGCAAAAAATAAATAGAACTTTTAATAGATAAGTATACATAGATAGAGACAAGGATCGACAATTGTTATCGTCAGAGACACTTGGAGTTGAGTTTCTGTACTTGCTGTTGGTTCCTCAAAATATACAGTATTTGGTATAATTAACACCCTCTAGCCTGAGACAGAATGCGAGAGTTAAATAGTAGTATTTTCGTTAATGGTTCTATGTAAATTAGAGTTATCTCTCATTTCTACACGACATTTGTCATGCAATTATTTTCTGCGAATAACATACACAGAGACGCTTGGTTATTGAAATTCAAAACTCTCCGCCATATTCATGTGTCTTATGATTGCGCTTTTGTCTGGTTGACCACGTGATTCAAGATTTGGATTGTGACGAATGAACGAGCGTCTTTGGGACAGCTAGTTGATGATAAGGGGCAAGTGGTGGGGAAGGGAGGGCGTTAGATCTCAGAGAAGAAGCCCCTCGGAGGCGATGCGAATTGGTCGGAAGCGAGAAAGTCGTTGTCGTCGCGTCGTGCGTCGTTGTCGTTGCAGCGTTAACCGGAAGAGGAGAGCATAGGACAACGAAACCGCCGGCCGTAGAGCCGGAGGTTCGCGCGCTAATACATAGAGTAGTGCGCGCCGCGGGCTGTGTGTCGCTGTGTGTCGCTGTGTGCGACTGTGTTGTGGTGGGGAAAGAAGGAGCAAGAGAGATCGGAACACAGCGAGCAACAGAGACACCGCTAGATCGCGAGCAACTCGAGAATCGCTGGTAAATACGGGGTTCTGTGCGTGTGAGTTATTCCGTGACTTTCATGTTGAAATAAAGTTGAAAATTAGTGCGTTTAAATGCGTCTGGTGGATACACCATGGATTTTAAATGATATCAGGCGTTCCGTTAGTGTCTGTGGGTGCACGGGGACGGGATTTATGCGTTAAATCCTGCGAGGAAGCGAGTTAACGTACTGCGGTATCGGTGGTGGACACCGATGTTGTAACGAACGGCCAAAATGGAAGAGCAAAGCGTTCACAGCAGTATCAGCGATATAAATAGTGAGGAGACGGTTAAGACCGAACGTAAGTCACCTTTCCAAAACTTCATTCACCCCTTTTTTTTGTTTTCTTTCTTTCTTTGTACCCTTAACTAAGCTTCGATATCGTTAACGAGACACGCGTTTCAATGATGATGAACGGTGCGCGGAGAAGCTCCCTCGGGTGGTTTATGCATCAAAAATCAAAATAGGCGAGCACCTGTCGGGGCATCTAACCCTACCTTACGAGACTCTCGTGTACGCTATCCCAAAACACGACTCGTTTCACATTCCCCGAACGCTCCTGTCACTCGACGTTCCTCTCTCTCTCTCTCTCTCTCTCTCTCTCGAAGTATGGTAATCCAATTTTTTTCTTACCAAGAGATATTCATTCGCCAAATCTCTATTGCTTCGTTAGTTGTACTTATTTCACAAAGTTGGCCTTGACACATTGGTTTCATGAGAAATTACGTCAGAGATGGTCGCGATTCGAGACGTTTATACGCCCGAGAACTCGACATTTTTTTCCGCTTTTCCCTATGACGGACAAATTATCATTCAACTTTTTATTCATTGTAAAATAGATTAGTGACGTTTGGAGAGGTCACTGACGCCTGGCATTTTTGCAGTATCCCACTTCTTGCTTCCACTCCAAATCATCCCGCTGCGCTAGTTATCATTACTCGATAACAATTCTATCTGTCGTCCCACTTTTATGAAATTTATTCTCTCTCTCTTAAACATCTATTGTTAATTATATATTCTCATTTGTCTTTGGATACTGCTCCTCCACCTTTTAACATTCAAAATTAATAAGTATTCCATGACTTTTTTGATGGGTTATTTTACCTCGTTAAAGCTTATTCACAATTACCTTTCGATTCAATGTTTTGAGAAACATTTTTTCAATACCGATATTGCGAGTTACAATGGCAATCGGTGCTTTGACTATTTATTTATCTTTTTGACTGCTTGCTCTTGTCCTTAAAATACTTTTTTGAGATTTTCATGTCAGCACACTCAGAATCACCTAAGACGTCGAAAAAAATGCTTTTAAAAATCTGTGTGTGTGTGTGTTCCAGGAACCAAAAATTCAATAATTCATAACTCGCGAATGGCACGATCGGTCTAGCTCAAATTTGGCACGCAAGTAGAGTAGTAACTCCTCTTCAATTGCTATCATTTTTAAGAAAATATATCTATTTGTTTCGATTATATAGAATTTTCAAATTTTTCAAAAAATGTCGTATACTCTTCAACTTTTGTAAAAGTTCGCTGATATGGCTAAATAGTTCTTCATAACTAGAGACACGTCAAACGCTGTTTGGTATTGAATTTCTACAAAATCGGTAAAACGGTTTGGATTTTATAGAATTTTGAATTTTGGTAAAAAATAATAATTTTGCTATAAATCACGCCAAATCTCAACTAACGAAATGAAATGTTCTACAAATGAAAAATAACATACAGCCCTGCTATGTACCAAATTTGGTGCTGATCGGTTAAGTCCTTCAAATTTTACACCATTTTGAGTATTTGCTAAAAATAGACATTTTGGCTATAACTTCCATAAAAGTTAAGAAAGTAAGACAAAAGTCTGTGCCTAATAAAAATGAGATGTGCCGTTATTTATTCGGGACAAGGATGCAAAGTAGAACTTTGCTTCCTGATTAAATTTTGCTCTTTACAAAGCTTCCTCTACGAGGAAGCCAAAATCGATTACAATACTTCCTCATAGAGGTTGCTTTGTAAAGAGCAAAGTTCAATAAGGGAGCAATGTAAAAGGTTCTACTTTGCATCCTTTTTCAGTTTTATTGGTCATTCTTTACTGATGAGTTATTTTCGAATGAATTTGATATTATCACACAAAGCTATATTACATTATAGGCTAGGATCCTGCAAAAGCTTTTGTAATTTAGAAGCTGCATTATATTTAGTTTTTTTGCGATTTTCCGCTGTATTAGAACCTATTAGAAACTCAGAAAAACTACTGTCTGTGCAGCAGTTGGTACACAGAGCAGTTCATAGCCAAACAATCACCCATTCAAAATCACAAATAACACTGTTTAACTCTGCCAGCTGGAAAACCCACACACCATCCATTAGGTAGCTGTAATATATTTAAATCATTGAGTTAATTTGCAGATGTATATCTTATAGTTCTTATGGGAGACTTGAAGCTATGCAAAAGTTGGTGAATCAGTCTAGAATGACAAACAGCTTTAAGCCGCCAATAAAAACTCTGTATATCCATATTCTTTGGTTTTACATGGGCTCAAGTTTCATGATTATATTGGCCATCAAAATTGCTTGCCACATCAATGCTTCAACTCATTAAAGTAAGAGTATATAAATTATCATTGAAAAATTAGTAGTATGTACATTTTTTGGATTTTTGCTGTACTCAACTTCCCCTTGGATCAATTGTCGATCAATTTTCAGACTTTCAGCTTATCTTAAATTTTACTAGTACTTGAAAACACTTTTCAAAAACTTCAGATTTTCACTTTATCTGGTTGGAAAATGAGTTTTTTTGTTTTTTCACTCGACATACCATTAAATGCCAAAATCACATGGAAATAGTATATAAGAACTATAAATTTTTATTTTTCTATGATGTACGCATTGCATCGAGTGTTACACGTATTTATTGGTCTTCTTAACATCTTTTTGAAGAAAAAACAAAGATGTTTTCTTCCAATTGAATTTGATACAATTGGTTTCACTGTCAGTTTTATAAAATATTTGCCAGTATGGGAAATGTCGTCGGTAAAAGAATTGGAAATGCTGAATTGAAAATTCTTGTCAAGCAAAAAAATATTATAATAATCCTATATTCATATTATATTATTTGTTTCCAAAATACATTGTCTTCCACATTGCTCATTTTTTTGCAGGCTTTCTTTCATTTTTTGTCATACCTTCTTCATCCGCTTTCGTCTTAGTGACGTATATACTTTGAAAGAACACGTGTTTTTTCGAAATACGATAAATGAAAAAAAGGAAAATATTTGTAGAGTGTTTAGCTGTATGAGAAAAATCTGAATGTATTGGAAAAAATATATTGCATACCGATTTTCAGAGATGCTTAAGCAATTGGATTATTCAAGACGACTTTTCGCTCCGGCTCGGCAGCGCCCATAGAATAACGTATTTATCATTGAAAAGATAAGCCTCGAGTACTTAATATTTCGTTTGCAAACAACGATAAGCTAGCATGCAACTGTCTGCACCGAATATGGCGAACAATACCGATTCCAAAACGTTTTATTAATAATTTTCCAGAATACAATGAATATCAAGATCGGTATTCTTCCGGATTTATTGACCGTAATAACTCTTCAGTACATATCGTCTTGCTCGGTTGATATTCGCAAAAAGGATACTTTCCATCCATTGTTCTTTAATTCTGTAGTTTTCACGCTATAATAAGAACATTGGTGCCATATTTCCTATAAAATCTCAAGTGTACGAGTACATTGTTGAACTTTATATAAACGGGAGTGTATAAACTAGCAAATTATTCCCATGGTTTGTTGGATTCCGGTTAATTCAATTCAGCTATCCATTGGACTGCGTTATTAAAGTCATTAACAGTAGTTTGGTTGCGCGCGTCTTAACAAGGTCATTTCCCTTGACGATTCAGCTCATAATTAACATCAGCAGAATCCTGTATATTCCACACCGCACTATTTGGGCTTTACGCAAAAAGTAACGTAGACATTATTTTTCTTACGCAATTTTTTTCCCATTCAACTTGCTTCGTAGACTCAGTGTTTGTATTATTGTGAAATGTATTTTCTGCTACTTTTGTCGGGTTTTCTTTTTTCCACCTGTTCGATAATATGCAACATAGCAATGTGTTGTTGACGATTAACAGTATTAATTCGTAATCAATCCATAAATTATTTAATGTTGATCATTTTCTAGAATATCTTGCGATATTAGTTGAAAATTAGGATGTTAATTATAATGTTGTAATGAAAAAACTCATTACATCATTGAAAACTCCATTATTTTTCATTATATTAGATTTTCGATAAAAAAAAAAAACATCGAAATTTTTGTGATGATGTTTAGAACCCTGCTTCCAAATGCTCTATTTTGACTTGACGAAAACTTTGACAAACATATTGTAATCGGAAAAAAAAACTATATCTCAATGTCTCTGACGGAAATTTGGAAGAACGTGATCATTGGCGCGTCAAAGATTACAACTTTTCCTCTACGAGGAAGTTATTTCTGTAACACTCGAGGAATGTGCATTCCATCAGCAGTGGTTTATGTAATGTTTTAATTAATTTTTCCAATACAGCTCTGATTATACCACGGAAGAAGCGAATATGTTTGGTCGGCGCTGCGAGCGAGGATCCTGCTCTTGGTGCAGCGGCACAACAGTTCAGTGTTCCCGTTCTCAAGTCTGAAAGTGGATTCGAATATATCGAGGATACAACGTACTGCACGTATTTTATACTCAAGCAGTTTGAGGGAGCCGAGTACGATGTATTACACAAAAGTGCCCACAGGTAATTCTTCTCTTTTATTCAAATACTTATTAACGGTTCCCTGTTAACTGTTCGGTGAGCGTACTAGTGGTATCCTCCGGAACTTGGTTGCTTTTATTGAAAGATGTATTATTTTATAATTAACAAGCGATATCTGTTTTTGTTGTTGTTTTTAATTATAATAAAAATTTCTATCTAAAGCATTATTCAATTTATACTGTAATTAATTTGATATGTATGAAACACAGTAAGGTGTATAAGAACAAAATATTATCAAATATTGTTATAGGTATTCTTGTGAAAAAGTAAATGTGTGATTTCATTGAGAATAATAGCATGAATTTTGGGAGTGTGATTTACACGTGCCGGCCCACGATTTAAATCCATTCTTCAGTGATTCAAAGTTCCTCCAGTTGTATAGAATTTACATTATTGCCTCGATTTTCCGAAGGATTTTAGTAAATTTCAGGCTTCCACTTGGACGAGGATTTACATATTCTATTCTTATGTTTTCCATAGAATATTGGGGCCCACGGCACTCTTGCAGCTGGCGGAGAAGAAAGAGTCGTTGCCCAGTATAACCCGCCCCATGTATACACAAGCGATGCTTGGGACGGTGGTTGTATTTACCGGTTTCAGGAAAAAAGATGAATTGGTAAGTAGCCCTGCGATCTCCTTGGGTATTAGTCATTGATTAATTGGCCTGAATAAGAAAATTTCGGCGCGACCAAGGTAAACAATATTCTGCAATTTACACACACTTTTCGTGATGATTTAATCACATTTATGCATTTGTTTGTCTAGACGAAACTCATCAACATGATCCACAGTATGGGCGGTAGTATTAGGAAGGAAATGGGCGTAAAAGTGACGCACCTCATAGCGAATTGCTGTGGCGGTGAAAAGTACAAGTACGCTGTAACGTTTCGAGTTCCAATTATGTCTATGAATTGGGTCATGGCCCTTTGGGATACAAAACACGACACCAACAGCTACGGGAACAATGAACAACTGGTGAGGCCCCTTTACATAAACATTACCTTTTTTTCCTTTTCCTCATTTAAGCGATTTAACACCTAACAGTCGACTTCAAATTCAAGTCTTTTATGTTGCGTTGAAATATTGCCTGATTAGTCATTTTGGAATATGACTCAGAAGCTGACCACTTTGACCGGGATTAAAGCATTGAGTCCGTGACGAAATTTCTTCTGACGGCATTTACCAATTTTTTACATGCACAGCCAATACGTCGGCATCTGACAAACTATAGTTTAGGTCAATGAAAATTCCCCGAATGTATACAAATTCCGTGATTAACACTCTATTATTGTCTATATCCGACGCTTTATCGTTACCAAGGTCATTTTGATAAGCTGCTGGACCTCGAATAACTTGAACCTGTATTGCCACTGCTAACGCGTTCGCGGAATCTAACCTGATTATCGTGGGATGCATTTAAAAACGCATGTAAAAGGCTCTTACTGCCAACCAGAAGGTGACGAATAAAAATCATCGATTTATCAACGATTTCAAGTGCCCCTAGTTCTTATAGACTTTTCCCCAACATTTAAAAATTTTTCTTTATCCGTGATTTTGGACTGATGATGAATTTTGATGAGTCGTTGAGTATCTAAGACTTGTGAATATGTATTTCTATATTTATAATTCAATAATTTAACAGGAATGTGGTGTATACGTAGCATTCACATAAACCTCTAATATTACATGTAATTCGTAATAGCGGCATTGACATTTTTTTTTTCAAACACATTTTGAGCAAATCTCCTCAATATGTGCCATTCAGTAAGCGTTATTTAAATGTATTGCGATACGATAAATATTTACTTCGCTGAGAAAAAATTATTTTTCGAAAAATCTTTTTGAAAATGTTAGTTTTGCCGCCATCCGTCATCCCCAATGAATCCATCGTCTACTGTGTACATATATTACGTATGTTGCCTGCCACTTTTCTTTGAAACTGTAATAAATGGCTTGACTAAATTTGGTACAACGAATCTGAGAGTAGCAAACAAAGTCGTTATTAGATATGAGGTAAAACAGGTAAAGTGGGACCCTTTTTTTAAACTGTGTTCAATTTGCGCCCTACTTCGTCACATCGAGGTAGCATTGAGAGGCACCCACTCAAATTTTTTTTCTAATATTTCGAAAAACACGTTTTTTTTTAAATTTTCAAATATATCAGCAATCGGAAATGAACCCTTTAACGCCTGAATTGATCAGAATTCATCGCTAGGTTTGGCCTAATATATTTTACCGAAAAAAATAATTTATAATTATTGCAAGTATCTTTTTTAACATTTTCAGACTCGCTCTTATCGAATCAGATTGACTCAAAAAAACAGTTTAAACAATGGTTTTTTCATGTTTTTTAACAAAAAATACGAATTTTACTAGTAAGATTTTGTTTGAAACGTGAATTTTACTTTGATAAAACTATAAAATAATGCTTCAAACTATCCTATCGTGGTCATCGATAGCTGCTATTGAGATAAGAGTGGTTCAACAATTTGTTCCGGTCTCATTAAATAAATATGGCGGTTGTTTATATGCGATGATTCACACAATGCATCATATGTATTTACTTGTCAAAAATGCATTTATATAAAAGAATCATAAGTACATAAATTGTTTAATTTGTTAAAATATTTTGAATGATAGTCTCTAAATTGGGGCCCAATAAATTTTTCGATCCAGTAAGACCCAAATTACGGTTTTTCATAAGAAATACTGAGATTTCATGAAAAGTAAGTTTCACATTACCCAAAGCATTCCAGTTGGTGGTCCCATAATTGGGCCTGATATAAATATTGAGGCCAATAAGGCCCAAATCATATTTTATATGCAAATTTTATACCTATCATCGTTAAACTTGACTTTTTGAATGATTTTTTTCATTTTTTGAATGGTTTTAGTAAGTGCTGGATGTAACGTTGCCCAGTTTTCACCACACGGAGGTAAGCATTCGTTGAAAAACTTTGTTATCTTTTTTTTGGTTTTCTTAAAATATACTTTATATTATACGTATAATATTAAATATAAAAAAAATAAAATAAAAAAGAAAAACAAAAGAAGATAACGAAAGTTTTCAACGAACGCTTACTTCCACGTGGTGAAAACCGGGCAACGTTACATTCAGCAACGGGTAAGAGCATTCAAAAATTTTGAATTAGGAGAAGTATAGGTTACCTTTTCTTATTTCATCGTTTGAGAATAAAAAATCATTTGAAGAGTCAAATTTTAACGATGATAGGTATAAAATTTGCATATAAAATATGATTTGGGCCTTATGGGCCTCAATATTCATATCAGGTCTAATTTTGGAACCACCGACAGGAAAGCTTCGGGTAATGTGAAACGTACTTTTCATGAAATCTGAGTATTTCTTATGAAACATGTGACTTAGGCCTCACTGGATCCAAAAATTTATTGGGCCCCAATTTGAAAATATTGTTCAAAAGATTTGAACAAATAAAACAATTTTTGTACTTATGATTTTTTTAATACAAATGCATTTTTGACAAGTAAATACATATAATACATTATGCGAATCATCGCATATAAACAACCGCCATATGTATTTATTGAGACCGGAACACATTGTTGAACCACTCTCATCTTAAGAGCCATTAAGCGCACGTGACCAACTTGTGCTACAATATAGCGGATACCATCTCAAAATTTTGCGTACAGAATATGCCTCGACTAATCATTCCAATCGTATGAAACATTTTTTTATAAATGCAGAGACGCGGCATGCATTGCGCTCAACTAAAATATTTAGTGCACGGTGCTTATGAGGTGTAAAATAAAATAAATTGTATTATCACAATGGAAAGGGGTGGGGGGCTTCAGCGTTCAGCCGACTCAGAGTTTTTCAGTTATTGAGCTTTCTATAATTATTACCTGCAAAAATACCAAGTTGACAGTCATGCAGAATTATTCAAGGAGTTCATTTCTGATATTTGTTCACGCGATTTTTTCTTTATTTAGCCGTAGTTTGTCTACAAGAATTTTGTAGTTTCTTTTTTCGTCACGGCGCTGTGTATGCATGCGCTTGATGGCTCTTAAGAGCAACTACCGATGACCACGACATGATAGTTTGAAGCATTATTTTATAGTTCTATCAAAGTGAAATTCACGTTTCAAACAAAAATTTGCTAGTAAAATTCGCATTTTTTGTTGAAAAACATTTTAAAAAACTATTGTTTGAACTGTTTTTTGGGTCAATCTGATCTCGGATTCAGTAAGGGCGGATCTAAAAATCATAGAAAAAATGCTTACTATACTTATAAATATTTTTTGTCGATAAAATATACTGGACCAAAACTAGCGATGAATTCTGGTCAATTCAGGCGTTAAAGGGTTAATGAGAAAAAAAATTTTATAGAAATGTTGTAGGTGGATTTTAGATTTCAAACAAAACATTTGTAATTATTACATTATTTCCGCAATACAGATTTTTCGCTGAAAAACGAATTTTCTTTTTTCTTCAAGAACGGCAGTTTGTTTAGCTAAAAAAATTGCTAAATCTTGAGGTACATATGTTAATGTCGCAAAAAAAAAAAACGCCGGCATGGGCCGGATTGGTGGTTCCAGTACCGATATTTCTTGGAATTTCGTTTTTTTGTCTTTTTTGTATTTTTTTTTTTGCAAAATTGCTTCTTACTTCATTATACGAGGTATTGCAATTATTTCCAAAGATGCGACCATTTTTATTCCCGCATTATAATTCTCTTTATTTTGCCCACTCTGGCGACTCATTTGTGACATTCATATACGTGCTCCACGATTCTGTTACTTTTTCGGCTTAAAAAAACTGCCGTTCTGGGACAAAAACAAGCAGCGAAACATCAATGTTACCAGGGTAATGAAAATATTACAAACTTCATTTGAAAGCTAAAATGAAGCCACAACTTTTTTGTAGAGAAATTTTTTGTATTCATTTTAAATTCCTCTGAACCATATTCTCTGAAATATCGAATTAAAAAGGATACAAAGGACGACCTTGCACAATGCTTCCTCATTAAATTTTACTCATTACAAAACAACTTCTACGAGGAAGTATTATGATTGATTTTGGCTTGTAAAGAGCAAAATTTGATGAGGAAGCAACGTGCAAGATTTTACTTTGTATCCTTGTTATGAATAAATTAATAAAACACCAGCACATCTCATTTTTATTAGGCAGAAACTTTTGTCTTAATTTTTTAACTTTGGCGGAAGTTATGGCGAAAATGTATATTTTTTTAAATATTCAAAATGCTGTCAAATTTGAACGACTTTGCGATCAGCACCAAATTTGGTACATAGCAGGGCTGTATGTTATTTTTTGTTTGTTGAACATTTCAGTTGATTTGTTGAGATTCGACGTCATTTACAGCAAAATTTCTATTTTTTACAAACACCCAAAATTCTATAAAATCCGAACCGCTTTACCGATTTTGTCGAAATTCAATACCAACCAGCATTTAACGTGTCTCTAGTTATGAAGAACTATTTAGCTATATCGGCGAACTTTTACAAAAGTTAGAAAGTTACGACATTTTTCAAAAAAATATAAAATTTTATATAATCAATATAATCAGATTTTTCTTAAAAATCGCTGCAATTGAAGAGGAGTTACTACCCTACTTGCGTGCCAAATTTGAGCTCGATCGATCGTGCCATTCGCGAGTTATGGACAATTGAATTTTCGCTTCCTGGAATACACACATTTTAAATACCGTTTTTCTTGACGTTTTAGGTGATTGTGAGCATGCTGACATGAAAATCTCGAAATAGTACATTGTGATACTAGTACGATAAAGCGGCCATTATCGCGCAGAGGTTAGGATGCTGCGCATAAGCCAAGGCGAGGGCTACAACGACACGAGGCGAGTGCACCGCTTCGTAACGTCTGCGGGACGGCCGCTTCGTCATACAAGTGTCACATACTATTTTTTGTAACGAATGTCAACGTACTGTCGCGCATCTTCGTGCCTGCGAAGCATTGCGTCAAATCATCTTGTAGATAGTTTTACACACGCCAATGTGTGCGCGAAGTTATCTACAGAATTCTAGATAACTTTACGCACCAGATGGCGTACGTAATATTATCTACGTTTATGTCAGCATAATGTGCCATGTTATGCACGCTTTGCAGACACGAAATGTGCGACACTATGTGCATGAATTGGAAAAATTATTTTCTCGCCGAGATAAAAATGTCTTTCGATAAAATTGCTTTAAAAACTCGTGAATAAATACGAAAATAGAAGTCTAAAAATCTTCCCAGTGAAAAAATTAATTTGATTAACAAACAAATTGGATAAACAAAAAATACCGAATTAATAATCATTCGGATATTATAGCCGGGAGATTATCACACCCTTGAAGAATTGATCTCCCGACTATAATGTCCGAATGATTATTGTTGCATTATTTTTCGTTAAACCAACATCTTTATCAATTGTATTTTGCAAAATATATATATACATTCTTCATGTAGCATATATATAAGTTGGTAATTCAACTGTTAACGTTGTTAATAATACGTCAATTATATCACTTTTTCTTATTTCCAATATACTGCACTATATATTTTATTATTCAAAATAAAGGGGGAATTAGTGTTGGAGGACTAAGGAAGAATATTATGAGAATTATTTGATTTGTTTGCTTTTATTCTTATTGCAGATCGCGAATTTCAAGCTCAAACCTTTCGTCGGTGCCAAAGTGTGTTTCTTCGGTTTTCCCGAGGAGGAGAAAAAGCACATGTGCGAAGTGTTGCAGCAGCAGGGCGGCGAACCCACGGAAATTGACGATCCTAACTGCACTCACGTGGCAAGTATTCCAAACAAACAATAAATGCAAACGGAACTCGAGAATCTTTACGACGATTTAACCAAGTTTCAAGCCACATATTAGATTCCCTTCGTGCGTAGACAAAGAGATGCATTATTATTTTTTGAACTTCAAACAATGCTTTCTGCAAATTTAATAACTTTATTCATTTATTTATTCATTTCGCTTACTATTTAATTAATATACTTTTGGCTATTGACACACAACTGCACAGGTCACGGATTTAGGTAATCGACGCTGCAGAATAGCCAACACGCAGAACAACACGTTTTCATTTTTCAAACAGCCATTCCGTATAACCGAGCTTGTCACTCTAAAATCAAACGAAACAGAGCCATTTTCCTTCACATTTTACAATCCCTATACAAACACAATACCTCGATCTCTCTCGGCAAAGCACCTGATTCCGGAAGTAAACAGTCGAAAAGGAAGAAACCGGCGAATTGACGGACCAGTGTCAATGTACGACGTTCCTACCATTCCGAATTTTATTCGCATCGAGAAAAATTGTCTGAGTAACGTTTTTTCGACGAACCTGAGCCAAGACTCGGCTATATCTATGGATTATACTTGCTTGGAATGTCCGAATTTTCCGGATGATTCGGATTTTATGCCCGAGTGTTATTCCACCCGAAACGAAAATGATGTTGATTCCGGAATCGACATGCCGATATCAACGGGAGTCTCTTTCGAAGCGATCGACAGCGCTCCGGTTCCGAGATCATCGACGCGTGTCAGTTTGCCCGTAATTTCAACAATTTCCGATTTAAACCGCTCGAACATGGAAATAGATAGGTCTTTTTTGGTCGCGAAAACTCGCGGCGACTATTATTTTCACACGGAAAAGGATCATCAAATGCTAAACGATATAGATGACAAAGCATCTTCGAGGCTACCAAAATGGCCGACTTTGAATTGCTCGAGTGCGCCACCGCAGATGGAATCATTTTCTTTTAAATTTCCATCTGATATGAACCATAATACGAGCGCTCTGTTGTTTCCGAGTAAAAAAGTTACGACCCCGCGTCGGTACATGCGCTGGAAGAAGTCAAAGTCGTGCTATACTATACCGAGAATCTCAACGCCGGAAAGTACAAAATTTTTCAAAAACTATTCGCAACCGAATTTGTCAAAAAAACGGGACTTACCGTTTATCGATCCGCAAATGCAGGATTCGCCGCCGTTGTGCCGAAAAAAACACAAGTATTCATTGAGCACGGTGAAATTGGCGGTTAATATCTTTGCTAAACTGAGCGAAATCAATTTTCCACATACTTTCAAGCAGTACATGCACGTTAGTCCACCACGAAAGAGTCCGGATAGAAATCCGCCTAATCAGAAGTATACACCTCTACCTAGTCCGCTTCCTCTTCCCGCTAAAATGGCGAGACTTGCACACAATGATAACACAACAACTAGCGTAAAAAGTTTTGAGAGCTCGGAATCAAAGACGGGCGATTTTTCATCTCCATCCAGCAAACTCCAGGCCCGAGTTGTAGCTGAAAACACCAAGTCGAGGAGGCACAACGACAAACCATTTCTCGTGGTATTTTTTAGAATTAATTTACAGGCACTTGTTGGTTGTGGTTTTTCAAGTCGTTCAACGATTCTACTCGACGCAATATTAATTCAAATCATTAAGTCTATGAATTTCCGGTAAAATATTACACTTAAAAAATCGAGGAATTGCGTACGATTATTGATATGAATGTATGTTGTCTTGTGTCTAGTTAGTCGTGCATTAAACACCGAGAGTGTCCTCATAGTAATTGGTCGTCATAAAGCTTGACCCTCAACACTTTCCAATCATCCATAAATTCGTAAATAAAGTTAACCCGAATTTTTTCACACTTTTCTAGAGATCACTTCTCTAGAGATATCCTAGCGCATAATCTGTGAGATAATTAAAAGCAGCTTATGTACGTTTCCAATTGAATTGAGCTCAAAGTTTTTAATTAATTTAAGAATGTCGATCGGAACATTCCGAACATGCTTTATCAAATGCTCAATTAATTAGATGTGTACTTGACGAGTTTAATTTAATTTTGCCAGGTTCTTTATAGGTTACGCGCTTTTTACTCAAGGAGCTCCCCGCGAAAATGCATCTTTGAACTTTTACCCTTGAAAAATATATAGTCGAAGTAATTCTGAAGGTAATTTTTAATTCAGTTGTCGACCAAATTGCTGAGAAACGTTTGTCGTGCAATACATATGATCTCTTACCGGAAAGCTTCCCAATAATGTCTTTGGATGCGAAATTGATATGAACTTGCGACCAATAAAAAGTACGTTGCGGAAGGTTCAAAGCTTCAACATTCCGTTCATATCATAGAAACGAGATGTTATTGGGCTTTTAAATGACTAAATGGAACCAAAATAAAATTAGAATGATGCGAACTATACGGTTTTTTGTAACTCATGCACATAAAGTCGCGCATTACGTGCGTGCAAAGCGTGCGTAAGATGGCGCATTATGCTGGCATAAACGTACATCATTTTACGTACGCCATCTGGTGCGTAAAGTTATCTAAAGAATTCTAGTGTAAAACTATCTACACGATGATTTTACGCAATGCTTCGCAGGCATGAAGATGTGCGACAGTATTTTGTCATTCGTTACAAAAAATAGTATGTGACACTTGTACGACGAAGCGGCCGTCCCGCGGAGGTTCGGAAGCGGTGCACTCGACTTGGCTCGTGTGAGCGGCTTCCTAACCTCCGCGCTATAATGGCCGGTTTATCGTACTAGTATCACAATGTATCATTATCGTCTGCACCGATGAACACGGGAATATAAAAGCCAAATGAGCGTACCTGTCATACTGGTTTTTATTTTTACTGTTAATAATTACGGTAAAAAGACATAAAAGATAACAGGTAATTAGTTGATCAGTATGCATCGACAGGATCTTCTTAATCCTTTATCAATGCAGATGAATCTTGATTAGTCTTGTAAATCTCGATAATATGATTAGAAGAACATTCATTGCAAAATTACTTCGGTTATATAAAAAATATATATATCGTATTAAATTTTTTTTAAAGCACTGCAGAATGTTATTATGAATTAATAATAATTTTTGTGCTTTCACCAGAAACTTTCATTTCATAAAGTAATGTATTTTACAACTTTGACTTAGATTATCGAATATCAACTTATGCTTATTGAAGAAAGCCTGCGCTTTTATATAGGATCCTTTAAGTTTACCTGTTGTGTTACAAATATATTAAAATAGAGTATAATATGATAAAATGTAGTATATTGACGTGTAGTTTAAGGGTTTTTCGTATTTTTAATTGGGCATCCTAAGTACATTTTCAATGTTAATATTATTAATGTCACTGTTGGAATAAATACAACCGTACCTTGTAAGAATGCGGGTATGAAATGTACGTCTTCTAACGATCGAACTTGCCGTGTCGTCCAATAATTCGCGAACAACAGTCTCTTGATGTTGTCACCTATTTTCAATCTTTTCAATTAAATTTACCGACAATACCTGGTATATTTAGGGAACAAGGGATGTAGAACGTGCTGTCCCGCTGTTTTGTCTTGTAAAAAAAAAAAGAATTCAAAAAATGTTCTCGGGACTTGGGTAAAAATTTGACCAGACTAATGAATATCCCGCAGGTAGTGGACGAGTCTAACGTGAATTCGTTACCGGACTTGGCCTCGATGCGAGCCCATATTGTTAAAGCAGAATGGTTTTGGACCTCTGTACAGAACGAAGGGGCAGCCGACGAAAAGGAATATCTTTTCGAAGATGTAAGTGTGATAAAAACTACCGTTGACTTGTATCAGTAAAGATTTTCCAATCTTCTATCTTACTTATGTGCTGCCCATAGTATTTGGAATCAGTTCTATCGCCAACTGCATCAGCGAGAAGGGATAGTCAGCAAGCCGCTACTCCAACTACAGCATCGACGAGACGAAAGCGTAAACGTCTCGCTGAAACCTTATCTAGTCTCGTACAAAATGGTGCCGATTCGCCGGCTGTACACAAGAGGCGATCGAGCATCAGCGATGCAGGTCATCTCAGTGTCAGCGGTAGCTTCTTGGATTGTACCGCGAGTCCCGACAAACAGTTGTTAGATGGTGAGCCCGTTTTACTTTTTATTAATCGAAGCGAGGAAGTTGAGGTTTAAGCTAACTTGAGCATTTATTACCTTATCTTGTGTTTATTGAAGTATTTCATTTTTTCAATGTTCCTCTCAATATCGACCCAAAAATGATGAATAATCTGACTTTTGCAATTGCGCCTTTTGCATGTTATATTATTACAAGGTGTGGTGATTTTTTTTTTAATTTCATAATCAATTAAAAAAACAGAAACGTCGAAAATGTACTTTCCGTTCTTACTCTTCGAACTATAATCCGAAATTATTTGACGTTGTTTATTTACGAAAACAATGAGTCCGTAGATCAAGTTTTAGCGGTCTTTCAGTTTGACAAAATATGATTTTCATGGCATCCAAGCTCTTTAAGTACGTTGAAGTGCTGTGTCATTTATTGGGCCATAAATTATCACAGGGTTCTAATTTTCATGGAAATTATGTTCTTAAGACTAAATGATATTTACAGTGGTGGAATTGTTACGTTTCGTCGTCGGCTTTTATTCCTAGATTAATCTGTAATTTTAAATTCGCTTTATAAATTAACTATGTTTAGACTTTTGGTTTGTAAAACATCCTTCGATAATAACTAACGTGCTGTGTTGGATTAACATCGATGTCGAATTGCAGATAACTTTTCGGAAACCTAAACGAAAATATACATCTCCAAAAACTAAAGTTGCACAGTTAATGCTTTTGATGGTACATGATTGTTAATGTCAGTCTCCCATAGAGATTGTTTCACACGAAACAAATATTGAGTATTGTTTTGATTACTGCGCTCCAATCGCCTTAAATTTAATCACGAGTAAATACTTTTAGTGACACGCAGCGATAAATAGTTTCGGTTTTTATTCGAAGAGTTGGAGAAAATATTGATTCTTATTTTGACTCGACGACATTTTTATTTAGTTAAATTTAGCACAAAATTGTGAATCGTGCTACTTCCTTCGTCATATGGTTCATTCGATTCCACATTTTCGGAACGTGACAACGATGATGAAAATAGAATCAATTATCGATTAACAATGGTTTTTGGGTATTCCTATATTTCGGCTTTCCGTGAACCGATGCTTTTTTTTTTTTTTAATGTTATAACTTATTCTGGAATTATGAGTCGAAATATATTATTTTTCCGCTCTCAACGTGGAAGATTATCGGTAGATCATGGACCATGTTGTTAACGCTTCGCGACTCAATCGTTCTTCGGCTACGATTTTATTTCTTGACACTAATCATAACATGGACCATACGAGAGGGAAGAGAGCATTATCAATAGAAGTGTGTTCGTTAACTGACAGATATTCCAGAGGTAGAAGCCGTCAGTACAGAAACGTCGAGAAAAAATCTTTCGCCCCGTCACCAAGTCTTTCTCGAATTGGTGCAAACGGAGTCGAATTATGTTGGCATACTCAGCACGATAATGACGGTACGTACTTTGGAAGCGAAGTAATTAGTAAAGTTTGTACACGTACTATATCATGTGAAAACATCTTTCAAAGTAGTCTTTGAGCAATGCGCTGAGAGAAATCTTGCTTAGCATCAAAAGTTGCTCGACACAGGGATAATAACTTTAAAAAAGTAGAGACCTTGTACGTCATTTCATTATTATTCTATAGTAATCGATTTTAGTTTCCGCATAGAGAAAGCTTTTTAAAAAGCGAAAGATACTAGAAACGCCACGTACCATGTTTTACATTGCCCCTTTCTGTCTGGTATAAAAATTTTAAAAGTGGATTTTAGCGATATTTGGGTCATCCATATATAATTAACAAAAAATCAAATTTCTGCTAAGTTCAAATCCTCTTATTGATCTTCACTAAATTCGATATGTTGCATGACTGAAAATGTTTTTGTTCGAACAATGTTATGTTTCGTGGAAGATTTGTGATCTGTAGATAGAATTTTGCAAAAGTTTATGCAACAACGACAGTTTTTTAAACTTTCAAAACATTATAAAATTCTGACCCGTTTATCATATTTGCCCAATTTAATATGAAGGCCTCATCATTCTGTTCAATTTTTTATACGGACGTTAAAAAAAACATGAAATCAAAGCCCCTTCTTCATGATGAAACAAAAAAAGGAGCCCATACAAATTAAAATCGATATAGTCCAACATACTGTAGGCAGTCTTTCTTGCCTCCACAACTCTACCTACCACAGCAATGATCTGCCACATTCATTCCTTCACAAGTTTAATACTAAGGTAAACGTACCAATGGCGGGACGTTTGAGGCAATGTCTGTTTTGTATACCAATTTTCGCATCCATATATTTATTATTTTAGCAAATGGTGGTCAAAAATCGTAAGCTTAGAGTTTCTAGTTTCCGAAAAGCATACAATAAAAAAATTTTTGATTGTGTGAAAAACAGTTATTAATTAAAACGCTGAAAAATGTAGAATGTACCAATGCTGGGACGGTTATTTTTCTACATGTCCCGATCTCGGGACGTGAAATGTGCGTATCGGTGGACACATAAGAGTATTTGTAAGAGTTATTTTTTATATTTTCTTAATTGAATTTTTGATATATACAAATATTCATATAGAGTCCCTCAATTGGGACCTGTCCCGCCATTGGTACGTTTACCTTACACACCGTTTTTCGTTCACATTTATAATATTCACACGGTTTTTCCACGACATTTCGATTCTACACATTTCGGTACTACACATTGCTTGCTATACAGGCACGATCCCGCACGTCTAATTGTCTGCACAATCACATTACTCACAAGCAATTATCGATACACTTAATTTCATCCAAAATCAATCGTACACATTCTTTACTGCACAACCTGATTCAACACAGGTAAGGTTGCAGCGCGTTTTAATCCTTCACGGTTGATTCAATGCGAAGTTTTCCGCCACATTTCGATCCTACATATTAGCTTAGTCGGTATCAACTCAAGAGAATCCTGGCCGGTAAGGAAGAACTCCGTGCAATTAAATGCACAGAGGTTCTCACGCGAGTCCGAATCGGTATGAGCTGCCCCCGTCGGCGCCATTTATTGCGCATTCGGTTAGCGGAGCTTATACTGATTTCGACTCGCGTGAGAACCTCAGTCTGTGCATCTAGGTGTACGGAGTTCTTTGTGAAGGACTGAATGTGGCGGATCGTTGCTGTGGTGGATAGAGTTGTGGAGGAAAGAAGGGCTGCCCCTTAGACTGGGCCAAAAAAAAAACGAAGAATTTTTTTTTATGGTACTCTGACAATATTGTTCATAATGATAAAAAAAATATCCTGAAAGTTTGGGCTCTTAATATTGATATTAAGGGATGTATCATTACAACTATTGATTTTTTAACATCTACCGTATTTATTACCCAAAACTCGTAAATTATTAATCTAAAAAATTTGATCGATTCATATTTTTGAAGGAAATTCAATTTCATACAAAACAGCTCTCTTCGTAAATTTACGTAGAACGAGCCGTTTCCGTGTAATCGTGCCTCAAACATTGATTTGTTTTTTCAGATTTTTGTATGAAATTTTGATTTTTGTAACTACCAGACAAATTAATATTTTCAAAGATCAAATGATCATCGGACGAAAAAAAAAATTTAATATTTACGTCTGAAATTTGTCAAACAAGAGAAAACAATCAAGTCAAACGCAAAATAAACGTTTAATTACTTTTGAATTCAATTTTAATGTCGAGTAACTCTTGAAGGAGTGAATTTACTGAAAAATGTTAAGATACCTTTTTTGGAGAGAATTAAATTCTCCACAAAAATAATCATTTGATCTTTGAAAATATTAATTTGTCTGGTAGTTACAAAAATCAAAAATTCATACAAAAATTTGAAAAAACAAATCAATTTTTGAGGCACGATTACAAGGAAACGGCTCGTTCTACGTAAGTTTACTAAGAGAGCTTTTTTGTAGGAAATTTAATTTCCGTCAAAAATATTAATAGATCAAATTTTTCAGATTAATAATTTACGAGTTTTGGGTAATAAATACGGTAGATGTTAAAAAATCAATAGTTGTAATGATACATCCCTTAATATCAATATTAAGAGTCCATTAAGATGAATTTTCGTATATTTTGAACTTTGAACTCAAATATCATCAGAATGGCTATGTCTATCGAAAAAATGCAAGCCATCTTTTTTGTAGAGCGTGCGATTCTCTATAAAATATGTTTTGCGTTCCATCGAACAATATGCCATTGCCAACGTATAAAATTCCAAACATGAAAAATTTTTTTCCCATGTTATTTAAATGGGAAATAGAAATTCGCGATGAGGCGCATCTAAATATTAATATTAAGAGCTAAAATTTTTACAGGCTTCTTATTTTACCTTCCTGAAAGTATACAACCTGTTTGTGAGTCGAAAAAAAAAAATTGCCCAAAAATGACACACCCTAATATACAATATATATTGGTTGAAAATACCGTTTTTAAAACGGCCTTGATGGTGGAGATTGTAGGGGTTTAAAATTTTATCTGAAACAAAAAAACCCAACGGATTATTAATTAGTATGCGATTCGTCATCGCGTTATGGAGGCTTTTTTCATTTTTTCAATATTGGCAAAATGGTGGTGTTTTGAGCAAATAGTACAGATTTTAGTCATTTTTTTCGACAGTTCCTCGTTCGAAAAAAAAGGATGCAGAGTAGAACCTTGCACATTGCTTCCTCATTAAATTTTGCTCTTTACATAGCTACCTCTACGAGGAAGTACTGTGACTGATTTTGGCTTCCTCATAGAGGAAGCTTTGTCAAGAGCAAAATTTAATGAGGAAACAATGTGCCAGGTTCTACTTTGCATCCTTGTTTTGAATAAATGAATAAATCACTGGCACATCTCATTTTTATTAGGCACAAAGTTTTGTTTTACTTTATTAACTTTTGCGGAGGTTATAGCGAAAATCGCAATTTTTTCAAATATTCAAAATGGTGTAAAATTTGAACGACTTTACCGATCACCACCAAATTTGGTACACAGTATAGCTGTATGTTATTTTTCGTTTGTAGAACGTTTCAGTCAATTTGCTGAGATTCGACGTGATTTATAGCAACATTTTCATTTTTTACAAAAATTCAAAATTCTATAAAATTCGAACCGCCTTACCGATTTTGTCGAAATTCAATACCAAACAGCATTTAACATATCCCTAGTTATGAAGAACTATTTAGGTCTATCGGCGAACTTTTACGAAAGTTAGAGAGTATACGACATTTTTCAGAAAAATTCAAAATTCTATAAAATCAGTATACATAGATAGATTTTCTTGAAAATTACAGCAATTGAAGAGGAATTAATACTCTACTTGCGTGCCGAATTTGAGCTCGATCGATCGTGCCATTCGCGAGTTATCGACGATTGACTTTTTGGTCCCTGGAACACACACACACACACACGTACACACACACATACGGACATATACGGACACATTTCCTAAACCATTTTTCTCGGCGTTTTAGGTGATTCTAAGCATACTGACATGAAAATCTCGAAAAAAAAATTCTTCATGAAAACAAAGCTTCCTCTATGAAGAAGCAAAATCGATTTTTATTTCACGGTGGAAAGATCCCTTAATACTTGCTGACGTATATCGGATTTGAACCATTACATGCTTTGCTTTATTTCGTGAAACAAGAAAGAGTTACTTGCATTATAATTTTTGTAATCCTATTAGACGCTTGCTATGTTTAGAATCTGATTAATATTTCGGTAATCGGCGTTTACCCGAGAGATTATTAGAGATAGCTTAACTCAAGCGGTTATCGAACGATTCTGCAATAATTTTATTAATAAGCAATTTAAGTGTAGACTTGACGTAATTTTGGCCTAGGCAAAGAACGCGATCAAGTTTCTTTTACGATTTTCTGGAGGGAGACTGACGTACTTGTTTCTGTATTAAAATCCTTCCTCTTAAATAAAACTTGAATTTAAACTATTTTGTTTTCATAATTGTTATATATAATTTTCATATGTTTCATAATTAAATTCCACTTCTTAAGCCAATGATGAGCTAATACAAGCGTAGTGGATATCTGATGTTAACTATTATTATTTTCCCTAAAAACCAATCGCATTGGGTCTAGTGCACGAAACTATATTTTTTTCAACTTTAGGGAAATCATAACTTAAAATTTATTGATTCGGAAATCTTAAGTAATTTCGATTTGTTATGTTTGTGCTTGTTAACAATTCATAAGATTTCATCGTAGATAAAAGGATGCGGTATATAATTTGACTAGATGTCTCGATTTTCCACCTTTTTTCCTCGTACGTTTGGAAAAGATTGCTTCACTTTCCGAAATTTTTAAAAGGCTTGATATGCTTTGTGAAAGGGCCGTTTTACAAATTGTCTGGAAAGGATATTGCGTTTATTGACCTTACTTTTAGGTGGAAAAGCACTGCTAAAGATGTTTTCACATAAAATATCAAAATGTGATTTCTATATGAATTTTGGATAAACTTGCAGTTGTTTAAATCGCCACTGGAAGATCTAATAGAGACCACCGGTGAATTACTGAACAGTACGGAAGCGAAAATAATATTCGGTAATTTTCCGCCGATCTACGACGTTCACAAGAAGATGTTAGAAGAGTTGCGATACAGTGCGGCACATTGGGCCGAGGAAATAAGCATAGGAAACATATTTCTGAGATACGCGCCAGACTTAGTAAAGGCATATCCGCCGTACGTTAATTTCTTCGAAAATACGAAAGAGATGTTGGACAAGTGCGATCAGAACAAGCCACGATTTCATGCTTTCCTCAAGATCTGCCAAACGAAACCCGAATGCGGCAGACAAAGTCTGAAGGAGTTACTGATCAAACCGGTGCAAAGGCTACCCAGTATTAGCTTATTATTAAATGGTGAGTACTTTACAAATCAAAAATTATAATTTATTAATGAATTCCAGATCAAACGGTAGGAAACTTGATCGTCGGTCGTAGTAAAAATTCCTTATTAAAATATCGGTTGGACGAATGTGTAATGAAATATTGTATTATTCCATGTTTCAACATTCAAAATTTATAGAAAATTAACAAATTTAAGGGGATGCTGGAGCTGTTTTTTTGTAAACGGTTGGTCAGTAAAATTAGGCGACTTCTTATTTTACACTATTCATCTTAACTATGCTACAAATATACTTTAAATTCGGATGTGATAAACAACTTGGTGCTTCGGCGTCCGGTCAAATTACCGTTAAAGACATTGAACAAATGTAAAAAAATGTATATTACTGAACCTCTTAAAAACTAACATGCCCGCTCGAGATGCCAACAGATCCTTTGACGTATCAGATATCAACGTTTCTAGTGCTCAGAAGTTAAACCCGCCGCCAATTCTTTGAATATTCCTGAATCTATTAAAATGGTCGGAATGACGATTAGAAGAAGAGCATTCAGCAGTATACATTTCTTACATTCATTGTATGTCTTGAACAGTAATTCGACCGGATGCCGAAGCACGCCGGTTTTATTATATCCTTCCAGAATTTAGAGTATATTTGTAGCATACTTATGATGAATAGTCTATACTACAAAATCGCTTATTTTAACTGATTAGTCAGTCAAAAATATAACCCCATCATCTCCTCAACGTGCAATCGTAAAAGATGTTCAAAATTAATGGATTTTCTTTCTTCTTTTTAAAATTTCATTTCCATATATTTTGTCCTCAGTTTTCGTTTACTTTCATGAGCTTTTTATGCTATGGTAGGTATTTTACAGAACGGACAAGATAATCAAATGATGGTTTTCTATATATTTTCTATAAAATTCATGATCAATAGCAAAGGAATGAACTTGTATACGGTTTGAAAGAAAAACTAATGTATTCTTCTGTATTAAAATTTTTTATTTTACTACAAGATAGAAGAATAGTGAGAAATAATTGCAGCTTCCGTTTAAAGAAAAAATTATTATTTTACGACAGATATTCTTAAGCATACAAATAAGAATAATCCAGACCATAGCGCCTTGGAACTGTCGATCAGCAGTATTAAGGAAGTTATGACGTATATAAACGAGGACAAGAGAAAAACAGAAGGGCAGCTAGTGATGTTCGATATATTTAACGAGATCGACAACTGTCCGCCTCATCTTGTATCGTCACATCGTTCCTTCATCGGCAAGTGTGAGGTGATGGAACTGAGCGAAGGACTGAGCGGTCGTGGCGATCATCTCGTGTTATTCTTGTTCACCGACACACTCGAGATATGCAAGAAGCGATCGAAAGCTTTTAACTCGCTGAAGAGCCCAAACACAGCCAATGGTCTCCACTCGGTGAAGCTCAGTCAAGGCAAACCGTACAAACACATCAGGATGCTTTCACTCAGCACGATTAAGAAAGTTGTCGACATTCGAGAAACTGACGGTGAGCTCATATTTGTTTTTTCATTATATATTAATCAGCAAAGTAATTCCATAGACCAAATTTTAAGGAGGTTTCATAATATTCAAATTACTGAACAATATTGAAAATATTTTTTAAAATCACTTGTTAACAAACCGACCGCAATCCTGAAAAGATGTACTACATATGTAATATAGAACGGATGTATTTGCGAACTGATTTACCAATTTCTCATTAGACAAATTTGTGCGTAGTTTTTTACAAGAGTCATTTCGATAATTGGTGCAATATTAAGTTTGTTTTGTTTGCTGAAATATCTCTAGGAATACATCAATATATTTTTTGCTTCTTCATAAAGTGCATGCGTGCGTTTGTGTGTGTTGTGCGTATGCACGTGTGCGTGTCAAGTTCTAAACAAAGTATATGAAATTCTAATTTACGTCGAGATATCAAACCCAAATTTAGTATGTAAACAAAATTATACTCAGCCTTGTTCGTCTATTTATTTTAAGCAAGGATCTAATGTAGAAAATTTCGGTTAAGGGAGAAAATGCGTGAATGTATAGAAAAATCGGTTTTCCCATGATTTCAAAGAAAAAATACGCAGCTGAAAATGTTTGGGAACGTTTTTGCTAAACAAACGACCGGTTCGTGGCATATAAAAAGCTCTCACCTCGCAAGTCTCGATTGGATGTTCCTAGACGATGTTTTCTTTCCAGGAAGTAAAAATTTATTTTCGGAGGCAGGTCAAGAACGATTCGATCATTGTGACTCAAATGTGTTGCAGAGTCATTCTTTGTACTCAATCAAATTTTGTAGTGACCCATTTTCGCGTAGATGAGAAGATCCGGGTGCATCCGGAGTAAACCATCATAACTAACCACATTTTTCGTATTGACCGGTTGGAAATGGAAAATTAAAAACACCTGGTTCTCGTAAAGGAAGGTTCAACGATTAAAATGAGTCGTGGTTCGATGTCAGGACGTGTCCCGCGGTGGTGATCCCAATGACAATGTTGAAAAAATTGGTTCAATAGGTCAATAGGTCAATATGAGATGTGTGTTTGAAAAACTGAATTTTTTACGCGCTTCCCCCCTCAACCGAAACTTTCTGACGAATCTCGACAAACTCAACATCGTTCGAAAGATAATCAAATTTACTTGAAAGTTTTTTTTTCGCTTTTCACCCTTCAATTTAATTCAATATATTCTCATATATTTCATTCAACTCATATAAAGTTTATTGGTTTTGAGCAAACTTTGCTAACTTCTGAAGTGATATTAGTTTTTCTTAACTCAAATCACTTAAAATCGCCACCACTAAAACCCAATTATCTTTTTAATAGTCAAATCAACTTTGTTAATTTCTATTGATGTGGACAAATTTATTTTTGAGGTCTAAAACCGAATAAAGTCGGTTCAGGTTATTAGGTTAGCATTGCAATTGGTCGGAGAGCCGGAATAATTGCCCATAAAAGCAAGTGAAAACACGACTTGTCCTAAGTTGCCGAAAAAAAAGTAAATTTATTTGCAGATTCACAGAAATTATCCATGTCACACGTTAAATGAAATATTTACTTCGGTACTTGATGTTTTTTATTTATCATTGTACTGTTTTGAAAACGTTAAAAATATATCATTGATTTAATTATTGTAAATAAGTCTTGTGAATTACATTAACTGCTTACATTGTTCGATTATTGTTGTTATTATTATTATTATTATTATTATTATTATTATTATTATTATTTCACAGAATGCCAAAAAGTATTTGCCCTGATGGTACGGAGTAATCAAGAGTTAAAAGAGAAATTGTTTTCATTTACGATCACTGACGAGGATGTGAACAAGACGAATTATCTGCGTACTCTGTGTAGACAGATGGCCAACACAGTTTGCAAAGCTGATGCGGTAAGTTATGATTAATAAATAAGAGTAACAATGGTTATACAAAAGATACTCTTGCAATTACCGTGCTCACGTTATCGTCTGTTGTTTCGTAACTGTTGGCAGGACACCTTCTTGATCAGTCTCGACTCGCATCAACTTGAGATTGACACTAGTGATGTAGCGTTAGGAACTTTGAGTAAAGCATTTAAGTGAGTACTTGAATCAATTTATTACTTTATTGTCGGATTTTTATCTATTAGAAATTGAATTTAGGGCGTTGCGGTTTAGTAGTTGATCCGTTTTTGTAGACCCCTTTGTGTTTTGAGGGGAGGCTCGGTACCGACTGAGGGCTGTCATTGAGCGTGCGACTGCCGAATGAAACTCAACATTCCTTATACATTTTGATATATTCAGCTAATTCCACCTTATTTTCAATCAAATATTATAGAAATATTTGCATTAAATAAATGTCTTCGTTTGTCGAAAAAATAAAATATATTGGAAGATTTTATGAATGTTTATCAATTCCTAAGGCTTATTAAGAAATCTGATGATACTTTTGTAAATATTATTATTGCATAGAGATTTGTTAGAACGCTGGTTCAAGAAATACGCACGGGATAAAATGCTTGGTTAGAAGAAGCCTTTGATTATGTATTTGCCAGCCGATGAATTGGTCGGGCTAGCCAAACTATTGGTTAGCGCAACCAAGCTCATTGTAATACAATCAACAACTCGGTTGGTCTAACCAATCAATCAGGTGGCAGCATATTAAACCAAGCTTTTTAATTCCGTGTGTACTCAAGTTCGAAGTCGAGAACGAGGTTCGAGTCTCCCCTTGATAGTTTCGAATTATTCCATCTTTAATCCACATTCAATACTAGATGCAATAAGTAATAGTGCCAGTGAATCAACAGTTAACATTGGTTAACCAGTAGAAATATTGGCCACATTGTATTTTTTTAACAGTATTTATTGAGTCGATTTTTACACAAGCATAAGCGTTTGTTTAATGCTTTAATTTTTCTATCGGGGAATAAAATTAGGAAGTGTCTATTGGGAGCTCACCGTAGAATCACGGTGTACCGTGAACCATCACACGGTATAATAAAATTTTTCAAGTAATTATACCGTGCACGGAATAGATTCCTACGGTATACGGTATTGGCATTTTAAATCGTAGCATGCCGTGGTACCGTGCACGGTTTTCAATACCTTAGAGCAATTTACATGCAGTCTGGAGGATGTAGCTAAGATACCATACTATACGGTTTTGCAACACGGTATCTTAAAAAATTGACACGGTATTCTGTTGTTAATCGTATCTATTAGTATGTCATATTAGAAGGTAGTATATTTATTTTACAGTTTACTCTTCATTTTTTACTCTCCTTGCAAAGGTGTTTCTGTTTGTTCGGGGTCAATAACAGCGTCAAAAAATGTGTCTATTTCGCCTTCATTCATCGGATCATTGAAAATCAAATATCCCCGAATGAATAATCTTGTAACGACCCCTCGGCCGGGATTTCAATAGCATCGACAAATTCTGTCGGTTCAGGAGCTGGGGCGATTAAGTCTTGCACCGCGGATAATTCGTCCTCCACCACGATTGATGAAATGTTCATCTCCTCTTCTACCGATGGTCGCTTTTGTGCCTCCCACTCGGTTATGCTTGCTTATCTTCCTCTGCAAATCGTCCCCTGTTATGGAAGCCAAATGATCGGCCAACATTTTCAAAGTCTTCTTCGTCGCTCGATTTTCAACTCGGTTGAATCTTGCTGCGCTTTCGTAATGCGCCGCTTTCTTGCGCGTTGCTCCTACTCGTTCTGCGTTCGCTTCTCGCTCTGGACTTGTTTGATTTACATATTGGTTATACGAATCGTTGGTTCCAATCGTCGGTACGTCATGAGAACTCGCTTCTTCCACTACAATAGAAGAGCAATTACAAATATTAGTATATAAAAACTTTTAGTTGAAAGTTTTTGTATATCCTATCGTATATGACCAATTCTTTACCCGAAACGTCGGCGTCAGTTTTCGCGAGTTCGTGATTGTGTCGAGTTTTTAATTTTTTGATAATCAGTCACTTTTATTTGTACACGCCGAGAGCGTTCTTCTCTTTGCATTTAGTCCTGCAATCAATGAGAAATTAAAAGTTGATAAAAATTACGCAGCGTCTTGAGATACATGAGACATTATACCGTGTACACGGTCCAAATCTGACGGTATACCGTGCACACGGTGGACACGGTTTGATGGTATACCGTGCACTGTCTACGTCGTGTGTAGACCGTACACGGTACATACATTGTACTAACCGTACCCGGTACTACATTATCAAAAGCAGTTTCTGGTAACGACCTGTATGTTATACACAAAATTTCCAATAGTTGAGATGGAAAAGATATTTGGCGACCAACTTACCTTTTTTTGTTGCGATTAGTAGTTTTACATTTATAATATGCATCGAAATACACGATGATAGTCGAAATCTTTGTTGTATCCTTCTTCCACTTTGTTGCAATGCACCCCCCATTCTGCCAACACTTGTCCAACTTCTTGCTGTTCGCCCGATTAAATAAGTGGAAGAAGCGAGTTATCATGACGTACCGACGATTGGAACCAACGATTTGTATAATCAATATGCAAACAAGATCAGGCAAGTTCAGAGCGAGAAGCGAATGCAGAACAAGTAGGAGCAACGCGCAAGAAAATGGCACGTCACGAAAGCGTAGCGAGATGCGGCCGAGTTAAAAATCGAGCGGCGAAGAAGACTTTGAAAATGTTGGCCGATCATTTGGCTTCCATAACAGGGGACGATTTGCAGAGATAAAGATAAAGGTTGTCAAGCAAAGCATAGCCGAGTGGGAGGCAGGAAGGCGACCATCGGTAGAAGAGGAGATGAACATTTCATCAATTGTGGTGGAGGACGAATTATCCGATAGAATTTGTCGATTCGGGGATTTGATTTTCAATAATCCGATGAAAGAAAGCGAAATAGACACATTTTGTGACACTATTATTGATCTCGAACACCGAGAAACGCCTTGGAGAGTTCTCAATGACAACGTCAGCGGTACCGAAGATGTAGGTTCGGTACCGTTGACGAAAATCTGTATGCCACAAAACGTGGTTTGCAGAGGTCGTTCGCGTGGGTCAAAATAAACGATCAACGTAATTGGCCTTCGCCAACCGATAGCCGCGCAAACGTATCTCGTGTACACCGGTTCACAAAGATCGTTCTCGAAAATCTGCACCAGTGAAATTCGAGGATCTGCCGGTTCAAGGGCAAGCACGAAAGATGCTCCAGTGGCTAAAGATCCCCGATGACACTGCTGCGAGAGTCTTGAACGGAGCGTACAAAATAAAAAAAGTAAGAAAAACGAATTTTCGTCTCAATCCATTGGCGCGGAGAGACCCATTTGAAGCTATTTCCACATCGGGGCGTTCGATGACGTGTTATTCGGCCGTTACACGTGCTCTACATGCACAAAGAAATGCATCGCTACGTCCCTGTAATGCGCAGGCTGTTTGCTCGGGTGGCATGAAAACTGCGCATCGTCTTTGCACAGTACGAAGGGCCGGGTGTGATTTTGATTTTGCCCGACATGCAAGGAGGAAGAAGAGTAAAAAATGAAAAGTAGACTGTAAAATAAATATACTACCTTCTAATATGACATACTAATAAATACGAGTAACAACAGAATACCGTGTCAATTTTTTAAGATACCGTGTTGCAAAACCGTACAGTATGGTATCTTAGCTACATCCTCCAGACTGTATGTAAATTTCTCTAAGGTATCGAAAACCGTGCACGGTATCACGGCATGCTGCGATTTAAAATTCCAATACCGTATACCGTAGGAATCTATTCCGTGCACGGTATAATTACTTGAAAAGTTTAATTATACCATGTGTTGGTTCACGATATACCGTGATTCTACGGTGTGGTCCCAATAGACACTTCCCAAATAAAATTATGTCCCGTTTCAGACAAATAAAAATTAACATGTATTGATAAAATCATATTTTCACTTCATCTATTTGGAACCGGGAGTGCTTGTATGATTAACGACTGTAACCAATGAGAAAAAATACAATCAGTTGAAAAAGCTGTAACAGTTGATTCACTTATTGCTTCAAAATTACTGCAAATGTAAAACTACACGTTAAAAATATGTAAAAAATACGAGTAGGTGATTTATAGCTTTAAAAACAAAACAGATTAGTGCAGTCAGTTAAAATAAGTTTGTCAAAGTACAGGTGTAAAAATCCTAATTTTACATCGCTATTAATGCAAATTCTTTTCAATTATTGCATGTGAAACAAAACAATAATGGGGCGACATCACGTTTGGTTGCAGGAGTCTATTTCATAATTTTTACCTGGAGTATATGGACCCGTATGTGTTCCTACTCAATAGCATGTGTGAAACCACGTTACATGTCCCACTACCGTCAGTTTTCGCACCAGGCTGAATTACGTTTTCTTACTTGCTTTTGTTACTCACCCGTACCTCGCTTTTTAGAGTCCGTTTAACCTTCTAATTTATCACTTTTATACGGTTTATTACAAAGAGGGAACAAACTTATTTTTTTCAATTGGAAATCAGTTCAAGAATTAAGTTGTTTCAATTTATCGCATGTCGTTCTATTATTTCGGTATCCCGCAACCTGTTTTCTATTAACGCTCGTTCACGAAATATGGTTACATTTAAGATGAAAATGCATGTGAATTGCACCTAAAGTTTTTCGTGCTTGAAATTGAGATTTTTTGACGTGGCTTTCGTATTTTTTCAAATACAAAACTTAAAAATCTAAACCACATTTTAAAAAGAGTTTTAGTGCTTCGCTTTTAAACTTGAACTGGTTTCACGCAGTCTTATTCATTCATTTTTTCATGTTTTTATTTTCGCCACCATTCCTAATGTTTGTGGAAAACTTTCGTTCCTTCGGTACAAGCGATATTGTGATGATATTTTTATTCTAAATATTTTCTATTGAAATGGTCACAGAAGGCTTGTTACGAGATCAACTTGGTATCTTCTGTTAACAATCGTTAATTTCGTTAAACACAAATTTGCCTTTTTTTTCTTAAAGAAAATATCCTGACACATCTTTGTTGTAGCCAACAGTATCAGATATAACTTGATGGATATTTATTCATGCATATCTTAGTCTTCAGTTGCTAGTGTTGTACGAAAAATATGTGCAAATGACCCTTTGGGGGAAAAAAAAAAATTGCTTGAAGAGCAACCGGCTTTTTTGGGTCATCTACAATATTTTCTTTTTGTCTTTCTATTTCATTTTTTTACAAAAAAATTTGGTAGATAGCTTAAATTTGAATGGAGATTTTAAAAAATGCCTACAGAAATTATAAGTCGACCAATAATATATATATTTTATTTTATTTACATACTAAATTGATGTCAATTAAAGTTTTTATATTGTGTGTTATTAAATTATATATTTATCATGGCTGAATATTAATCTGTTCACATACTTAGTTCAAGCTTGATATGTCAGATGAGAGTTTAGCAAAGTTAATACTATGACGTCAATATTTTTTTAATTTCAATATTCCATAAGATCTTCGAGCTGATTCGAGCCAAATTCATTATTATCTAGCATAATAGAGTCATTTTTACGCAAGTTAGAGCGGCTATGTGTTTTTTTTCTTTCTTCATTTCAAAAAATAAACATAGCAACGAAATACATTTTTTGGCATACATTTAATCGACGTTTGCAGCAATTAAAGAGGGCCTGCCTCTCCAGTTGTGTTCTAAATTTCAACTCGCTAGCTAAAATGTTTCTTCAGTTATCGACGTTTGAATTTTCGAATTTGTACACGTATTCATACGGACATTTTTTCTACATGACATTTTTGGACGTTTTGGACTATTCTGAGTATCTTGACATAAATGTCTCGAAATATATATGGGGCATTCTACGTAAAATCAGCAGGCCATGATCCTCACTCTCATCGATTTTGTTAATTTTTTAATATGATGTTATTACTGACTCATAAAGGCCTCCAATTCTTTTTTCAGATTTTTTCACCACCAGTAACATTTTTAAATCTTCGAAAAAAACCAATTTCGAAAACGCCGTTTTTAAAAATCTGAAAAAATTCACACAGATTCTAGGATTTTAAATATGATTTTTGAGTGCCATGCGATAATGGGATCTTAATATTTGCTATTTTTTTCACACTTTGCTTCCTCACAGAGGAAGCTTTGTGAAGAGCAAAATTAAATGAGAAATCAATGTGCAAGGTTCTACTTTGCATGCTTGTTTTGAATAAATGAATAAATCACCGGCACATCTCATTTTTATTAGGCACAAAATCGCTATTTTTTCTAATTTTCAAAATGGTGTAAAATTTGAACGACTTTACCGATCACCACCAAATTTGGTACACAGTAGGGCTGTATGTTATTTTTCGTTTGTAGAACATTTCAGTTACTTTGCTGAGATTTGACGTGACTGATAGCAAAATTTTTATTTTTTACAAAAATCCAATGTTCTATAAAATCCGAACCGCTCTACCGATTTTGTCGAAATTCAATACCAAACAGCATCTAGCATGTCTCTAGTTATGAATAACTATTTAGCCATATCGGCGAACTTTTACGAAAGTTAGAAAGTATACGACATTTTTCAACAAAATTAAAAATCCTATAAAATCAGTATAGATAGATATATGTTCTTCAAAATCACAGCAATTAAAGAGGAGTTACTTGCACGCCAAATTTGAGCTCGATCGATCATGCTATTCGCGAGTTATCGACGATTGAATTTTCAGTCCCGGGAACACACACACACACACACACACACACACACACACATACACGTACAGACACACGTACAGACACATTTTCTAAACCATTTTTCTCGACGTTTTAGGTGATTCTAAGCATACTGACATGAAAATCTCGAAAAAATTTTTTTTCATGAAAACAAAGCTTCCTCTGAGGAAGCAAAATGTGGAAAAAATATTTAATATTGAAATCCCATTATCGCATGGCACTCAAAAATCCTATTTTAAATCATAGAATCAGTGTGAATTTTTTCAGATTTATAAAAACGGCGTTTTTGAAATTGGTTTTTTTTCGAAGATTTAAAAATGTTACTGGTGGCGAAAAAATCTGAAAAAAAATGGAGGTCTTTATGAGTCGCTAATAACATCATATTAAAAAATGAACAAAATCGATGAGGGTGAGGGTCATGGTCTGCTGATTTGACGTGGAATGCCCCATAGATATATATATATATTTCATGTAAACAAAGTTTTCTATGTGAGGAAGCAAAACAGCAAAGGAATATTGTAGATAACCCTGAGCAATTAGATATTTTTGCGGCTTAGCGAGAAAAGGATTTACTTCAGAGGGCCAAAAGTGCACTTTTATCACACTGCGCCAGAACCAAGTGTAAAAAATTCATCAATGAATATCAGATACTGACTGCGTTATCCTAAAAAGTGTTCATTTTTTAAATACGATTCTGATCATTTAATTAATAAAATGTTGAGTCCACGCTGAATAAACGGCATGGTAAATACTATGATCTTCTTCCAACCTTTGATAATTTCGGATTTCTCTATTTTTGTTATTCGTTGAATGTTATGAACGATAAATACACTTTTATAAAACTGATAAGATAAATGTTTATGATAAAAGGCTCAACAATGTGGCGCAATTATCCGAATTTTTTTCCGAAGGAAGGAATGATTTTAATGCTAAATTTACATTAGCAAATAGCATTGCGCTATCCCGATGATGAAGCTTATAACAATAAAATGTTTATACTCAGGTTCGCATCACGCACGAGAATGAAAGTCGGTCGTGCGTTCAGCTTCAACAAGACACCGAGTAAATTGAAGAGAGCGATGTCTACGATGATGTCACCTTTCGGCTCGACGAACAGTCTGACTCCGGCGAGTCAGCAGCTCGCCCAGATGCGATTGGCCAGCTGCAACAACATTAACGTTAGTTGATATCTCATCAAAGTCTTGTATTATGCCTTTTTTTTTTTCTTCTTTTTGTGTTCTTGTACTTTTTCTTGCTTTCCTCTTGCTCGCTATCATTTCACTACAGGAGACCGTCGCGTTCTTGTCTTGTGATCAAATAAAACGGGGAACATTATATCGATAGCTGTGATAAGAAATGTTCCTCTACACAATGAAAAAGAGAAAAAACAAATGCACGTTTTTTGCCTTTTCGTTTGACTTCTGAATGCAGAAATTCTTCTTTAACTCATTAATCCTTTTACTCTATCAGATATTCTTATCTCACGTCGAATGCCTCTGTTTTTCTAGCTTGCGCCGCGTTAACTCTCTTCTTCGGCAAGTTCGTTACTTTACCGAAGAAATCTATGTATCTACTAGAGCCTCTACAGCTTCTGTACGCGATTATACCATGTCTTCACGATAAACGCATGTATTTTTATGAAAGAAATCAACTGGAAATCGCGTGCCAAACTGACCAGGTTACATTTTTGACGATGACTATCACAATTATTTGTGTGTTCATGCGACACGAAAAAACAAAAAGAAAACTAAAAGCTAAAAAATGTGGATATATATTTCACCACGCGTCACATGTAAGTACATAGAAATAAATGACTAAGAGTAGAACATTTTATGGTTGCTTCGAAGTGAGCTTTTTATGCGCGCCAGTCTATGTAAGTCGGTCGAAAAACCACTTGTACCTTATTTCGTGAAAGCGCGTCAACCGTCGACTAATGGGAGATTTAAAAAATTACAAAGAAAGAAATCGCTATGAAAATAAACAGGACGTTGAATAGTTTTTTAAGGAGTCCAACGTCTTAGAGTATTTCGACTGGCTAAAAATACATCGCGACTCACGGTTTGAATTAGTTGATAAGTGCTGTGCATCGTAATACAATAATTATTTGCGTTTATCCTTGCTCTTTTGTTTCTTTCGAACATTTGAAATTCTGCTGGACTAGCCACTGAGTGGTTGTCACTGTAGAAATTGTTATTTATTCGAATCGCGTGTTATCCCGAAGAATCGGAATTATTATTTGGAATTATTGTTTATAGTCGCGACCGAATATTCGGATAATGGTTAGCTAGATAAAATGATTTTTTTTGTTATTGCTAGAATCCAGTGAAACGATGATTTTTTTTAGTCGGCTTTGTGACTGATGGGTAAAACAATTTTTTTCTCTTTTGTTGAATTATTCTTCTAGGCTTGAAAAATATACATATTATGCAAAGAAAATGTACACACAGTAACGTACAATCGTATTTTTTTTCTTTTCTTTGTCGTTGCGTTGCTTTATGCGTGTATAGTAATTTTGTTCATGCATCGACAGACAATAATGATAATTTGCCCTTACGTAATCCTTCCTTTATGTGATTGTACCGTTTCGTCAAATTGAATATGTATTTTTCCGTTTTGTCATGCTGAAACCTTAAATTGTTTTGTTGAAATAATCAAGGTTATATCGCCTTCAGAAGTGTGATACGCTATAGAATGCGAGCAGATCCAGAACTTGGGTTTTTCAATATTTTCTTGCATGTTTTTAAATTAAAGGAAAAGAGAAATGGCTATCATTAAAGATAAGAAATAAATGCAAAGTGGAAACTTTCACATTGCTGGGTCATTGTTTTTCGCCTTGTACAGAGCTACCTCGAGGAGGAAGTATGATTGACGATTTTGGTTTTCACCTAGAGAAATCTTTGTAAATAGCGAATAATGATGAGTCAAGATTTTAGAAGGTTCTACTTTGCATCGTTGTTTCAATTGAATTACATTTTTTTTCTAAACTATTGTTTAGGGAACTTTTTGTCTTCAAGAAACAATTTAAATACAATTGAATCTCTATGAATTTCGAAACCTCTTGCTCATTTTCCTTAAATTGTGTATATAGTATAACTAAGTATTATTTCTTATCTTATTTCTGGCTATCTTAAGTTTCACAAAAAATAAATACGATAATGTAAATTTATAATCATCTTTAATCGAAAATTGTATGAAATTCGAAGCACTTTATTAATTGCGACAAAAAGTAATAGCAATCGAAATTCAGTGTATTTAAGATGTTTTAGCGACGCTACAACTGTTTATCGGTAGTTGGAACACTTTAAATTTCATATTCACCTAGGATCTCCATGGTTGCGGAAGAAATCATTATTCCTTATGTATTTACAGGAGCTGGGCAATGGTGGTTCAGGCTCGCCGACGCGAGACGACGTTCTCGTAGCGCCAATGTCGGTCCAGCCGACACGGAAGGCCAAATGCAGCTCCCTCAGTATGGCTTCGCTGCGAAGGTTGTAACCGATGTCAGAAATGCCTCACCACCATCATCATCATCATCGTCATTGTCATTATTCACTACCCCCCCCCACTGTACACAGCATCAAACACCTACAATCACAGTTTTTTTTTCTTTCCAATAGTTTAATTTCTCTCTCCGTTGATACGTTTAATGTTTTTTTCCTCGTCGTTTAACTAAACTCTGTATGTTTCTGTAGTGTTCCTCCAAGCTTTTTCCCTTCTGTTGCGAGTGCCTTATTTTTCAAAAAAATTAAAAATATCCAATGCTCAAGTTAACAGTAGTTTGTAAGTTTCCAGTACGAGAAGTTTTGTACGTACGTTTATTAAGCGTACAAAACTTTACGTTTTCTCTTAACATTTCACGAGCAAGAATTTTCGGTGGTAAGTGGTCGCTATCTATTGGTTTTTTTTGTACATAATTTAAATACCTTCTCTCGCAAACAATGACACTAACAATTACCTGACTCGATCGAGCTTCGATGATTTTTGACGAATTTCTCACTCGAGAGAAATTTTCGATCAGGATTTCCCGAGGAACATGAGGATCGTAAACTATCGATATTTTCATTCTCACAAAACAACGACAGAATTATGATTTATCTCAATCAACACCGAATCGTGCCTGAATGTGTTCCTGTATATATAGTCGGTGACGTTAACGATCCACGCGTCTAACTTGTATGTATAATTATCGACATTATTGTTAACGTCACTGATCATATATATATATATATATATATATATATAAATAAAAATAAAAATACAAATTAAAAAACAAATATATATATATATATATATATATATATATGAATAGATATATTTGCATATATTGTGTTTGCTACATCGTATTATAACGGAAGCCTTGTAATATTATATGAAAGCTAATTTAACGTTCGCTGCTTTTTATTTTTTATGATTGCCATTAATATATTAAAGCTATTAAGATTGTCGACGGATGCCGGTTCACGTCGCCGCTTTAGTCTCATATTGTTGCACATTTTCGTGGAGCACATCAATGTTCATTCACTACAAAAAAAAGCACATCTGTAAAATATTCCGATTCGATATTAAATCTATCACGTAATATTAATGAAGAAAAAACGCTCGTATGTCGATCTACTAGACTTTTTAAAACTCGTTTTCTTTGTTTCGTGTCGTCTGTATTAATTCTTTTCTCTTTGGCGTGCAGACCGCTTGGCTATTCGAAAGAGGTACAATTAAACTTTTAGGTTCGTTGTAGTACGTTTGTAAATTGATAATAGGATAATCCTACCAGAGGATAGGAGTAGGTTATTTAGATTATTTTCTTAACTTCAATTGAATTAAATTGATCGATCTTACGAGTGAATATAACCGGGCCGAACGTTGCAAAGATTCCAATTTACCCCTGTGTGGCTCTTTTAAAATTATTTTGTAAACACAATGGTGGAATTTCTGTAAAACTTTCAGCAAAATCAAATTAGTCAATTCTTTACTTCGTTTCGTCCGGAAAACACACAAATTATTTCGGACGACTACAAAGAAAATTCTATTGCAGCGTACATGTGAAGGTATAACCTTTTTGTCTGGACAACTGTTTTGTGCAATGTTACTTACCCGGAAACACAAAAAATAAAAATAAAAGGAATCAGGTTTGAGAAAATCTGAAAAAATTCTTGGAATTCTGGACACTTCGAACTATATATACTAGGGTGTGTCATTTTTGGGCGATTTTTTTTTTTCGACTCACAAACAGGTTGTATACTTTCAGGAAGGTAAAATAAGAAGCCTGTAAAAATTTTAGCTCTTAATATTAATATTTAGATGCGCCTCATCGCGAATTTCTATTTCCCATTTAAATAACATGGGAAAAAAATTTTTTCATGTTTGGAATTTTATACGTTGGCAATGGCATATTGTTCGATGGAACGCAAAACATATTTTATAGAGAATCGCACGCTCTACAAAAAAGATGTCTTGCATTTTTTCGATAGACATAGCCATTCTGATTATATTTGAGTTCAAAGTTCAAAATATACGAAAATTCATCTTTTTGTTAATATTATAGCGAAACTATTGACTCTGTTGAGAATCTTCGATCAACTTTTTTGTAGATTATTAAATTTACCATGAAAATTGTCTCATCCATGATTAATTAATATTTATTGTTAATTGTTCAATGCTGTAGAGACCTGTCTTCTGTCACGAAACTGGTTCTAATGGGCTGGTACTTGTCATAAATAGTTACGAAAAAAATCGACAAAATACTCACGAATAATATCTTTCGTTATTTCCATTAATAGTAAAAAAAGATTCTCAATAGAGTCAATAGTTTCGCTATAATATTAACAAAAAGATGAATTTTCGTATATTTTGAACTTTGAACTCAAATATCATCAGAATGGCTATGTCTATCGAAAAAATGCAAGACATCTTTTTTGTAGAGCGTGCGATTCTCTATAAAATATGTTATGCGTTCCATCGAACAATATGCCATTGCCAACGTATAAAATTCCAAACATGAAAAATTTTTTTCCCATGTTATTTAAATGGGAAATAGAAATTCGCGATGAGGCGCATCTAAATATTAATATTAAGAGCTACAATTTTTACAGGCTTCTTATTTTACCTTCCTGAAAGTATACAACCTGTTTGTGAGTCGAAAAAAAAAATTGCCCAAAAATGACACACCCTAATATATACACTCGGCAACAAAATTATCGCACCAAAATTTTTCATCGAAAAATTGCCATTTTTCAAATGCTTGTAACTCGGTCAATTTTCATCGTATTGAGGTCATTTTGTTTTGTTTTGTAGGGAATTATGTGTACTTTCAGGAAAAAACGATGTCCAATAGCTGCGAGATAATGCCACATTGCTATGTCTTAATCAAGCCTACCAACTTTTTTTCTTACAAAACGCAATAGATTGCAAGTTTACCTGTATTACCAAAATTTTTTTTTTTTTTCAAAAAACCACAAGCACGCAAATTATTGCCCTTATTGAGCGATGAATCCCCATTCTTCTGGATATATCGCTTTGACTCAGTTCCGCTTTTAGTAAGGCAACAATTTGAGCAGATTGGATTTCAGTAAGCCGAGGCATTTCGATTAACACGTTCCCTGCCGCGTGGGGCGTATGCGCCCCACGCTGAACTTTCCGTTCACGCCATTTGGTATTATCACTGTAGGAAGCAGAGGCGCATACGCCCCACGCGGCCTGAACGGAAAGTCTTCAAAAAACCGTCTGGCAGGGAACGTGTTAATAATATGTTACTGTAATTTTCAATTGCTATGTACCCTGTATAATAAACTTAATGTTAAATGATCTTTCGCCTTAACTCTTGGCCGGTATGCCGCCTTAAAATTTTACTTTATTTAAAAAAATTGATTTGTCGGTAGAGTTGATAATTTTACCACAAGTGTGGAGGTGCAACGTTAAATGTAAAAAAACGTAGTGGTGTAATTTTAAATAAAGCTACACTTTTCATGGATTCATTTTTTTTAAATTACGGATAGCATGTGGTTCCTTGGTTTATGAAGGTTTAGGATAGCTCCCGGGGCATGAATTTGTTAAATGTAATCTGATAATTTTTCAGGGATACGTATCGGGTAATATTGATGTTGGCGGTATTTGGCTAAAACATAGGAATATCTTTATAATGGCTCGGCTTATAACTCGGTAAAAAATCGTTGAGAGTCGATTTTTTTCTGTAAATACTCGTTGGAAAGTGTACTCTCAGATCGTGCTTGTAGTTTTTTGAAAAAATTTTTTTTTTTGGTAATTCCGGTAAACTTTCAATCTATTTTTAAGAAAAAAAGTTGGTAGGCTTGATTAAGACATAGCAATGTGGCATTATCTCGCAGCTATTGGATATCATTTTTTCCTGAAAGTACACATAATTTCCTACAAAACAAAACAAAATGACCTCAATACGATGAAAATTGACCGAGTTACAAGCATTTGAAAAATGAAAATTTTTCGATGAAAAATATTGTTGCGGAGTGTATATGGGGCATTCCACGTCAAATCAGCAGACCTTGACCCTCACCCTCATCGATTTTGTTCATTTTGCTTCCTCATAGAGGAAGCTTTGTTTTCATGAAAATTTTTTTTTTTCGAGATTTTCATGTCAGTATGCTTAGAATCACCTAAAACGTCGAGAAAAGTGGTTTAGAAAATGTTGTGTGTGTGTGTGTGTGTGTGTGCGCGCGCGTGTGTGCGTGTGTTTCAAGGACCGAAAATTCAATCGTCGATAACTCGCGAATGGCACGATCGATCGAGCTCAAATTTGGCACGCAAGTAGAGTATTAATTCCTCTTCAATTGCTGTAATTTTTGAGAAAATATATCTATGTATACTGATTTTATAGAATTTTTAATTTTTTTGAAGAATGTCGTATACTCTCTAACTTTCGTAAAAGTTCGCCGATATGGCTAAACAGTTCTTTATAACTAGAGAGACATTAAATGCTGTTTGGTATTGAATTTCGATAAAATCGGTAAAGCGGTTCGGATTTTATAGAATTTTGAATTTTTGTAAAAAATCAAAATTTTGCTATAAATCGCGTCGAATTTTAGCAAATTAACTGAAATGTTCGATAAACGAAAAATAACATACAGTCCTACTGTGTACCATGTTGAATTTTTGAAAAAATAGCGATTTTCGCTATAACCTCCGCAACAGTTAATAAAGTAAAACAAAAGATTGTGCCTAATAAAAATGAGACGTGCCGGTGATTTATTCATTTACTCAAAACAAGGATGCAAAGTAGAAACTTGCACATTGTTTCGTCATTTAATTTTGCTCTTCACAAAGCTTCCTCTATGAGGAAGTATTGTAACGGATTTTGGCTTCCTCATAGAGGAAGCTTTGTCAAAAGCAAAATTTAATGAGGAAGCAATGTGGAAAGTTCTACTTTGCATCCTTGTTTTGAGTAAATGAATAAATCACCGGCACGTCTCATTTTTATTAGGCACAAACTTTTGTTTTACTTTATTAACTTTTGCGGAGGTTATAGCGAAAATTGTAGCGTATAGCGAAAAAATAGCGGAAGTATTGTAACTGATTTTGGCTTCCTCATAGAGGAAGCTTTGTGAAGAGCAAAATTAAATGAGGAAACAATGTGCAAGGTTCTACTTTGCGTCCTTGTTTTGAGTAAATGAATAAATCACCGACACGTCTCATTTTTATTAGGCACAAACTTTTGTTTTACTTTATTAACTTTTGCGGAGGTTATAGCGAAAATCGCAATTTTTTCAAAAATTCAAAATGGTGTAATATTTGAACGACTTACCGATCACCACCAAATTTGGTACACAGTAGGACTGTATGTTATTTTTCGTTTATAGAACATTTCAGTTAATTTGCTGAAATTCGACGCGATATATAGCAAAATTTTGATTTTTTACAAAAATTCAAAATTCTATAAAATCCGAACCGCTTTACCGATTTTGTCGAAATTTAATACCAAACAGCATTTAATGTCTCTCTAGTTATAAAGCACTATTTAGCCATATCGGCGAACTTTTACGAAAGTTAGAGAGTATACGAAATTCTTCAAAAAAATTAAAAATTCTATAAAATCAGTATACATAGATATATTTTCTCAAAAATTACAGCAATTGAAGAGGAATTAATACTCTACTTGCGTGCCAAATTTGAGCTCGATCGATCGTGCCATTCGCGAGTTATCGACGATTGAATTTTCGGTCCTTGAAACACACGCACACACACACAAAATTTTCTAGACCACTTTTCTCGACGTTTCAGGTGATTCTAAGCATACTGACATGAAAATCTCGAAAAAAAAATTTTTTTCATGAAAATAAAGCTTCCTTTATGAGGAAGCAAAATAAACACAATCGATGAGGGTGAGGGTCATGGCCTGCTGATTTGACGTGGAATGCCCCATATATATATAATTTTAATTTTAATGATTTTTGAATAATCGAAAAAATTCGGGTAGCCCTCTTGGGGTGGAATTTCCTTATGTTTTAGTAAAAAAAAAAAAAATTCTGTCAGCATTCCGCATTAGTTCGTCAAAAGTACGAACGTAAAGAACGACGTACAGGACTATCCATTCACATTTTTCTATACCCAGGTCGATTGTTCTGTAGTTTTCAGAGTCCAGGGGAATCGCTCCATACCTCTTGGTGGATTTTTCCATATCACCGATCGCTTTATACGGACTTGACGGACGAAGCGAATTTTTAACGGACATTGACGTACCAGACCTTTTGATGGATTCGACTCATGGCATGAACTTTTAATGGATTTTACGGATAATAGGCACTGTTACAAGATTCGACTTAGAAAATGAACTCTACATAACCGGCAAGACGACTTATTCATGAATTTTACGGACGAGGGGATATGTTTAGCTGGTTGGACTCACGAGATGAATTGTTCATGTATTTGGTGTACAAGCCAAACTTTTTTGATGACTGTAAATTAGAATTGAGTGAAATCTCGGGAGCATTCAACCTGGATATTGAAAACTACAGAGCGATAGTCCGAGACACCAAATAATATGAAAAAATCGACCTGGACACCAAAAGTTATGGAAAAATGCACCTAGACACCAAAAAGCATGTAGAAATTAAATTAAATATTGAAAACTACGATTAAATTAAAGTAGACCCTTAAAAACTATGGAGCGATCGTCCTACACTCTGAGAACTATGGAACAATTGACCTGGGTATTGAAAAATGTTAAGGTATAGTCTTATGCATCGTTCTCTACGTAGTAGTAGATCTGGTACGCAAAAGCATTCATTCAGATTTGGGTTAAAAGCTATACTTTTGACGAACTAATGCGAGACCTGACGGAATCTTGTCGGTCCTTTTTTTAAATACGGGTATCCATTCAGCG
Organism: Clistopyga incitator; assembly: GCA_947507545.1. NCBI lineage: Eukaryota > Metazoa > Arthropoda > Insecta > Hymenoptera > Ichneumonidae > Clistopyga > Clistopyga incitator. The sequence continues at coordinate 2,179,398 of OX382189.1, forward strand.
GTAGGTTACTCTGTTGGAATCGAGAAGAAATTTTAACAGGCGGAACCTTTCGGCTTTTCTACTTTTGAATGTAAACAAAGTTATGTTTCCACTTCCATTTAGATCCTTGATAGAAGTTTTTCTCAGAAGATCAATTTGTTTGCGTTGCGAATAATCCACTCGAGATTGGGTTAAATGGATATTAATGGATTAAAAGGCCACAAAGAAGAGAGCTTTTAATACTGCTAACTGTAATTTTTTAAATGAAAACTACGCATGCTCTGTGTTCACTCTAAACACATTGATGACAAAATTTTGTTGGAATTTTAACGTACTGGAACGAAACTGGTGTACAAGAAACATTCATACGATGTAACAATACTTTGTTTCTATAGAACTCAATTGTACACATCGCCGACGGTACGTAAAGACAATTCCACATATGGCTCTATTGAACACGAGAGCAACTGTTACAATACTAAATTATGCACAAGTCTATCTCTAGATATCTCTAAATTTAACCCATTAACAAACCCATTTCTACACAGCGAGAAACCCTCAACAGCGATACTGTCGATACATACAGGCAAGATTCTACACGGGCATAACTGTCATAAACCATGTTCACAGCGGCGATAATCTACACAATCTGAGCACCTATTACATCACTTCGACGGATTCATCAGAGACCCGATACTACACAATCGTCAACTTACAACGTACCCTGTTTAAGCCTTCCCACTCATCGGCACCCTATTGTTTGAGACGTCAGTTAATGACCATGAGGAATCGGGGTTGCGTTGAGTCGAGACTGCGGTTGATTGGGCATATCTATCACATTGGTGACGGTGTAGAATCGGGTTGTATAGATAATTGTTGTAAGACTGTGAATTTGGCTCGTGACCATTTTGTTGTTGAGAGTTTCTGTGTATCGAAATAGAGTTGTACACAGATGAGCGGTCACTTAACTACTGTGTTGAATCAAGCCATTTGTAGAATTGCTTTCTGTAAGCCCGAATTAGTGATACGATTCTTTTTTATTTTAGCCTCACTCGTGAATTCGATTCTTCGTTTTTATAAAAGTTACATGTCCACTTTCTTGTTAGTAAAAATAATATTCAATGGTCCCTTGTAGACCTTTACTCATATTACATGTCAGTTAAAAACTGATTGCCTTTGCAAGTTACCTTCCACTTGTAAAACGGTCATTATCTCACTGAGTGAAGCAATATTTGAGGTAGACAACTCTTTTGAACTCCGAACTTTTCCTTTCATGCAAAATTGTGCGATAAATGATAAAAATATATATTTCCGTTCATTCAATACGTCTCTTCTAGACTTGTACGTTTGAGTTACTCTTTCTTTTTCCTGAGTCTTCTTATAAATCCTGCCTCAGAACGTTGTCATCTGCGGTTACCTTTTTCTAATATACTACTGTATTACATTTGCTCGAGGGTAGAAGGGTAAACTGTGTAAAAGCTAGTCGATAACGAGGCTTTATTTTATTGAGTTTATATCGCATGAGAAGACATGTGTAACTCAGGAAAAACTGCTTGCCGCTCCGTTTAGCTTGGTGCGGGGCGTCGAAGCCACTCACTGACGATGCATTCACTGCTGTCGGCTGAAAAAACATGTGTTTCATTTTCACGTTGAAAAATCAAATGTAGTAAATAAAAAAGTACGTCGACGATATATTTTTATGACACTTTATGGTACATTTTAGGAATTTTTGCGTTTTTTAATAGCCAAATTTGCATATATCTATGTTATGTCTGGCCTTTTAAAAGGATTTTCCGTTTGTGAATTCTACTTTTTGAACATCCTTTTCCATCGCGTTAACTAAATTCAGGCGTATAACAATTAGAAAAACAGAAAGAGTCGCTCCATTCACAAAAGTCGAAAGAACAGATATATTGTTTATTTAGTTGTGGTATTTCTCACGAAACGTTATTGAATTAAAGTTGAACTTAATAATAGTACACCATTTTCAGACAAAAAATCGCAAATCACTATTCTTTAAATGTAAAAGAGTCTCCAATAATCATCAGGATCGAAACTAACCTTATAATACTAATTCTAATCGCGACAAATAGTTTCATTTCGGTATCACAGTGCTAGGATTGTCGAGAATTCGCATGCAATCAGTATCTTCTGCTGCCAAAAGAGATTTTTATCTTCAAACAATAACATTTTCTATGTTTCTATGTATTATCTGGTTGCTTATAAGAGACTACTAAACTAGGCTCTGACGATTCGAGCAAATTGCACATTGTAATTTAAAACACAGATGCAAAGTAGAACCTTGCACATTGCTTCCTCATTAAATTTTATCTCTACGAGGAAGTAGTGTAGCTGATTTTGGCTTCCTCATAGAGGAAGCTTTGTAAAGAGCAAAATTTAATGAGGAAGCAATGTGCAAGGTTCTATTTTACATCCTTGTTTTGAATAAATGAATAAATCACCGGCACATCTCATTTTTATTAGGCACAAACTTTTGTTTTACTTTATTAACTTTTGCGGAGGTTATAGCGAAAATCGCTATTTTTTCAAATCTTCAAAATGGTGTAAAATTTGAACGACTTTACCGATCAGCACCAAATTTAGTACACAGTAGGGCTGTATGTTATTTTTCGTTTGTAGAACATTTTAGTTAATTTGCTGAGATTCGACGTGATTTATATCAACATTTTTATTTGTTACAAAAATTCAAAATTCTATAAAATCCGAACCGCTTTATCGATTTTGTCGAAATTCAATACCAAACAGCATTTAACTTCTCTCTAGTTATAAAGAACTATTCAGCCATATCGGCGAACTTTTACGAAAGTTAGTGAGTATACAACATTTTTCAAAAAAATTAAAAATTCTATAAAATCAGTATACATAGATAGATTTTCTTGAAAATTACAGCAATTGAAGAGGAATTAATACGCTACTTGCGTGCCGAATTTGAGCTCGATCGATCGTGCCATTCGCGAGTTATCGACGATTGAATTTTTGGTCCCTGGAACACACACACACACACACACACACACAAATTTTTTTTTTCGAGATTTTCATGTCCGTATGCTTAGAATCACCTAAAACGTCGAGAAAAATGGTTTAGAAAATGTGTCCGTATGCGTGTGTGTGTGTGTTTTTTTGAATTTTTGAATTTTTTTGAAAAATGTCGTATACTCTTTAACTTTCGTAAAAGTTCGCCGATAGACTTAAATAGTTCTTCATAACTAGGGACACGTTAAATGCTGTTTGGTATTGAATTTCGACAAAATCGATAAAGCGGTTCGGATTTTATAGAATTTTGAATTTTTGTAACAAATAAAAATGTTGATATAAATCACGTCGAATCTCAGCAAATTAACTGAAATGTTCTACAAACGAAAAATAACATACAGCCATACTGTGTACCAAATTTGGTGGTGATCGGTGAAGTCGTTCAAATTTTACACCATTTTGAATATTTGAAAAAATAGCGATTTTCGCTATAACCTCCGCAAAAGTTAATAAAGTAAAACAAAAGTTTGTGCCTAATAAAAATGAGATGTGCCGGTGATTTATTCATTTATTCAAAACAAGGATGCAAAGTAGAACCTTGCACATTGCTTCCTCATTTAATTTTGCTCTTCACAAAGCTTCCTCTATCAGGAAGGCAAAATCAGTTACAATACTTCCTCGTAGAGGTTGCTATGTAAAGAGCAAAATTTAATGAGGAAGCAATGTGCAAGGTTCTACTTTGCATCCTTTTTATTAATAAAATAATGAAAACGTGTGATGCGTGAATAGCCTCTAACATTGAGGCATCCGTCGATTTAAGTAAACGAACCGAGTGCCGTATCAAGGTGCTAATACACGGAAATACTTATTGGAAAGACAAACGTGTATTGAATACATGTTATTCTAAATCAGAATATTTGTCAGTCTCCTTTAACTCACAGTCGTTCATGGTTTACTCAAGCATGAGAATCTTCCGAATTTATTTCTATCCTTCTATTTGTCTTTGCTCATTAGAAACTGTTCGGAGGAGGTGGTTCAGGACAAGACGAAGCTTTGAGGCGAGGAGCGGGTCTCGGCCGACAGCGGTAGTTGTATCCTTGCGGTCTCGAAGTTTTCGGGGGCTCTGTCATCGAAGATCGGCATGTCGGTAAATTTCAGAGAAACCGAGTGAAGACATTCGACGTAGCCTATACATATTTTTTATTGGCCTCGACTGACGACTACGTCGAGTAGCCAAAGCCCAACCGATTGTGACCATAAAAAATTTGCATAAAATTGTTTATCGCCAATTTCAATCGTAGTTCAATTTATCGTTATGTATTAATAACAGCTTGATAAACCGTCGATATCACCGAATTTTAAAGATTACAGTTTCCAACGAAATTCCAAAATTTATTTGACGACAACCTTTAATACTTGAAGGTATTTAATGATAATAGAAATTTTGATCCATTTTTTACTGCATTTACTGCAGATCACCGGAGAACAACAGATTTTTTGCACTTTTCGTGGGTCATTTCACGGTCGAGGCTACCATTGAACGACCGTAAACAATCTATTATCGTTTCGTACGGAATAATTTATCTGAATCAACGGAACAAGACCACATGTGTGCGTGGTAGGAGAGAAAATAAATGAGTGTCATCGGCAGATCGTTGGCAGATTGTTGGTCATTTGGGATATATTCCTGAAAAGTTACTACGCGTCATGGTAGATTCAAAACGATTCCTTGCAGCAATACCACTTGCGCGCGCCACTTGAATCTACAGTAGCATATGATAGCCTACGAGGAATATATGTCTTCTTAATATCAACGAGCGAAGTGGCCGAGGACGCAGTGTACTCGACTGGTAATTCGGAGGTTGAAGATTCGAAACCTGCCAACGAAACAAATTTTTTTTTCTCCGACAAATACGATATTTCAAGAGCGCGTGCATATCGTCTTGTTTCGTTGATTTAGCCAAAGTATTCCGTTCGAAACGGTAATAGATTATTTACGGTCGTTTAATAGTAACGTCAACCATAAAACGGAGACACGCCTTGTTAGGGTGAACAATTATCAACGGACCCACGATTAATAAGCTTTGAATAATTCACTAAAAACAGTTATCGTGAACTAAATAATGCAATTTCGGTAAAGTTGCAGGGCACGAAAGGATATTTTTCGAAGCCTATTTTTCGAAGTATCGGCATAGCTACGAATAATTGATAATATTAGAAATGAGGACGCTAGAAAAATCTAATCAAGTGCCATAAATCTCGTTGCCTCGAGCTGCCACGACGAATGTTGAATTGTAAAAAAAAATAATGCTTGCCGAGAGGACGTACAATCCAGATTTGCCGGTCATTTTGTACCAAGCGCTTTTTTAAATTGTCACTGATGTCTAATAGTATTGTGTTGCAATTATGAAAATTCATTGCACTTCGATATGTGCAGAACTTTCGTACTATTACTGTCAGGTGGAAACAATTAAGAAAACCTCAAGGAAGGACACATATATCAAAACATAATTTTCTGTCGATCGCAACAATAACAAGAATAGCGATAATAATAATAATAATAATAACAACGAAATGTTATGAAATTCCCAGAATCTTGTGTCCTCTAATAAGCGGTTATCGACGCAGTTATATGCAATATTGATGCATGGTATAATACAAATAATTACATAAGTCGAGGTAACATTTTTCAAACAAAGTAAAGAGGTTTGCAAAGGGCATTTGGTAATCCAATAAACGTGCAACGTGTACATGTGAAATCGAATTTGTATTGTGTATGTGTTTCGACGTATTCAAGTCAGTAGATCCGATTCGATGTAGATTGTAAAAATTGAATGAAACCAAAAGATGTCGAAGAAATGCGTTTGTTACCTATCTATACAAAATGCCTAAAGATGTACAATAATCATTTATACGAAACATATCGTTATGACTACTACTATAATGAATTAATTTTTTGATAATAGATAAACAAAATGAAACTTTAAACGTGCCCAATAAAACAAACGTGTAAATATGGTAGATTGTATGTCTCGTAGTATCCGACAGAAGAGATTGCTTATATAAGTTAACATATATTAGGAAAAGAGTCAGAAGGAAGTACTACCAAAAATGTTTGATAGTGAAGAAGTCTCGTTGTATTATTCAACAGATGTTTGGTGGATGAAAGACGAATTAGAGGTTTCTATTAAACATTAAAATGTAAGGTAAACGTACCAATGACGGACTTTAAGGCGGTGTCTGTTTTCTATGCCAATTTTCGCATGCATATATTCATTATCTTAGCAAATGGTGGTAAACAATCGTAAGGTTAGAGTTTCTAGTTTCCGAAAATTATACAATAAAAATATTTCTGATTGTGTAAAAAACAGTTATTGATTAAATCGATGAAAAATGCAGATGTACCAGTGCTGGGACGGGTATTTTTTATTTTAAGATGTACATAATATTTGACAGTGTAATCTTAAATCATAGAAATTTCTGAATTTGAAATACCTATGGAAAGTTTCGAACGAATTTTAATGTCCGGGGTATTATATTAATGAATATCCGGCTCTACTAGGGTTTAAGGGTTTAGGGTTTTGCTGAAAACGCTCGAACACCATATATCCGAAAATATTCTTATTATGTAAATTTCCAATTTACGATAAAAAACTTGAAATTTTTCGCATATGTTAATTATACAAAACATACAATTGGAAGAGTTATTTTTTTATATTTTATTCATTAAATTCTTAATATCTACAAATATTCCTATACTGTCCCTCAATTGGGACCTGTCCCGCCATTGGTACGCTTACCTTAGTGTTGTGAATTTTGTTCAGTTTCATTTCATTTTATTATTTATTTACATTTCATCACACGACATATAGAAATCATGCAATTCGTCTGTGCGGTAGTACCTCTTTCCTACCCCTTGAATTCTAAGTTCGTGCGCTTCTACTAATTGGGTTATGATTTGTGGCGTAATACAGATTATTACGAGTTTGTATTTTATTTGCCCAATCAGACGTGTCGATAGGGATTGTGTTTGTTGAATGGAGGGACATTGCGAAGGAATTGGGAACTTCACGGGAAGAGACAAAATTTAATTTCCTTATCGTTCGGAACGAAAGCGCTGTTAAATTTCCTAATACAAATATTGGATATTACATTGCGATTTGATACAGAAAAAAAAAGGAATGCACTCGAATATCAACCAACGCATAAAAATTTACAGAAGTCGAGAAAGAGCAGTTGTTATTTCGGAAAGGGAGCAGAAAATAAAATTTTGTCAAGCTCTTGATACCTCATTTTTTCCTAGTTACAATTTCTCAAGCTATTACAAACGATTAAAAAACAGGTTGCTCCTTGAAAATCCGTTAAAAAAAGATTCTAGCGAACTGAGAGATCGATGAATCAATTCACTATAGAAAAATTATCTTTCAATTTTCGCTCGAAGCGATAAAACTTTTTATATCGTATCGAATTCCGTCTGCGTACGTTTCATGTCATAGTTTTGCGATTCTATTGATATACTTTTCCATAAAGATTGGGGTGTACATATATAATTCCATAAGGCCTTTCGTAAATATAGATCTTCTTGACAGAAGATGTTAAAGGAAAAAGTTTCAGCTAATTAGTTGAAGATATATTATAATACAGCTATTCAAATCCACGCAACTTTGTTCATGTAAGGTCTCTTTTTCCTATAAACCTATGAGAGATCCTACTGTTATTATGAACAGCATATCGTGCTTTAGGCTATAACAGAACGAAGAATGCGAACGATATAGAGTTTCTGTTAAATTTACGTGAACCGAACTACTGGTAAAATTTTTCATTATTGTAAATATTTATGCTAATGTACGGCCTCATGCACACATGTTTAGAGTATAAATATATAAACGTACTACATAATATTTTTTATTGAAAACCTAAGAATTACATATCGTAATGCCAACATATACTTCATAACTCGAGATATAATCGCAGAATCATTACTATTTATATGACACGTTAATAATGTAATTGTAAAAATTTTGAAATTCTTTAATATGTAAAACTGAAAGCACAACTTTCTGTATTGTTATTTATGGAACGTATTCCTTGACCACAATAGCTTCCAGTTTATCCTCTCAACCCTTTCCGTAGTTTCTAGTACACGTTTCGTTATTATTATAAGACATTAGAGTAAAATTAGTGGATATGGAATATCGGCAGTAGGTAACATTTTTATATTTCGCCATGACGAATTGAAATTCTGTTTGTATTGAAGAGAAGCAATTTGAATGAGAAAGAAATTGCATTTGAGTACCATGTTTTATACCCCGAGTATTTGTTTACATGTAAAAAAGATGTTAGATGACTGAAAAATAAAAATTTTTGGTTGGAACTATTAAAAAAATCCTAGACAGAAATATTACGTCAAGTTGACGTGTCATGTACTGCAGTATTAAGGTAGTTCCTTCATAGCGTTGCAGTGGAGGTATGTGCATTGGTACGCAGAGCGTAAGGGTGTTATGCGTAGCAGATAGGTGCGCCCCTCGTGCCCTACCGCAGTCTGCTTTAACTAATAAAATTCCCAACACTAAAGGGTTTCTACATTTTTTAATCATATTCGTTTTGAGCTTCTGTAAAATATTCTTGTTGTCTTTTTACTTCTGACATGATAAGTGATTGGACCGAAAATGTCTTGTTTTTGCATATTCGGTACAGGAGATACATGTAAATCATGCCAACTTCAAATGGAAATATCTTCCTAGTAAACACGTTTCTAATCAGCAATTACCCTTGTGATATATCGAGGTTATGTAACGTAGGAGTAACTTGTCATGTAGCATTTGTTATACGGAGGTAATGTTATCATTTGTGAGGAATTTTCCCAGTGGGAGTCCTTTAACTTTCCCATTCCTCAATACTATCTAGCGTATACAAAAGTTACAAATCGCAATTAGTCAAACGGTAACAAGCAAGTTCATTAGGGGATCAGGTAGCTTTAGTTCCGAAAGAGAGCGCGGATCAGGTAGCAATAATTCCGAACGAGAGCGCGGATCAGGTAGCCCTGACGCGGAAAGGTATCTTGTATCAAGTAGCCTTCAGCCCTGAAAGAGAGCCTTGATCTGGTAGCCTTAACTCCGAAAGGTAGCTTGCATCGTGTAGCCTTCACCCCGAAAGAGAACCGGTGTTAATTAACTACCACGTGGACTAGAATCGAAAGGCGATAAAATCGTAAAATCTCAAATTCCATTAACCAAAAGATGTAGCATTAACTGAAGAAGTTGGGCGCCAGGTACCAAGTACCATCGATCCTGGATCGATTTTATTTTATTTTAATTTTCTTCAGAATAATGAATTGCCCGAGGCTGGATAGTGAGAGAATGAGGTAAAATACCAAAACGCTCGGCTAACTCTTTTCCCCGAAGGAGAATTATGATAGAGGGGCTGGTTCGAATCAAATGAGTGACAACAACGCGAAGTTTCAGGAATCTTTGGGGTTTATTAACAATTTCTGGGTAGCACTCGGATTTCATTCGAGGCGCATGTTGGGTCGAATAATAGTTTACAGTGAGGTGAGGTAGCGTAGTAACGTAAAAACAATAATGTGAAACATATAATAATGAAATTATTAATCGAAACGTTATCCGTGGGGAGAGAACAGATAATGTGACGAGAAGGTAGCTTAAAATTAATTAAAATCCTTAATTATAAAAGAGACCACAGTTGCTTAAGCAAGGTTATGAAAGCGTGTTAGAAAGAAGTCCAGGTAGCCGAATAGAAGATATAGGTAGCCAAGCTAGTAATATCTTGATATTTTCTAACGAGATAGTAAGAGAACCCATGTAGAGAGGTAGCGTAACAATAGCCGAGGTGTAAACATCCCGGCGCCCTCGCGGTGACCGCTGGCCTAAGACGCTCCGGCAGGGAAGCGCAAACGTGAATAAGAGACACAAAGGTAGCCCGTGAAATGTATCGCGATAAATTCCTCCGCGTTTTAGAGAGCCATATGGTAATGTGAATGTCGCCAAATATTCGCAGAAGATAACATTTCACTAAGCATATTCATTAACAATACTAGTGAACAGTAGACGATAGCAAATAGAACCGAAACTCAATGAATTAAAAAGATCGACCAGAACTAATGGAAGATTCTTTACTCTAATCAAAATCTGAGTGGCATTCCTCATTAACGAAATTTCTAAACAAAACTCAACAAATAACTAAACAACAACAACAACAACAACAACAACAACACTCAACAACAAACTAAACAAAATTATAATAAAGTAATAAGGTAGCCGTTAAGGATTTTCCATTCAACAAGAATGAAGGGAGGGCTGAGTCTCACCGGTATCTCGTGGATCCTCGCAGTGTCGCTCGTGTAGGTAGCGGAGCAGCGCACGTCCGTTCGGCTCAGCAGGACTTTCGAAAGAGACCGAGATCGATGTGTCGCGTGCCCAGTCGCCGTGAATCGTCCTCCTAAGCGCTCGATGTTTATTAGTTCTCGCGCCTTTCGTTGCTCTGCGTTTTCTCCAACAGGAGAGTTTGGTGTGGCGCGCACTTCAAATATAAAGGCGGCCTAGCAGAGACGACGCACGCGGTTGTGTGCTCTAGCTCTCGTTTCCTTCACAATCTCTTCCTGCAGCAAATTAGCTCTGCTTTCTCGAGGCCTTTCCTTTGGATCCGGTGGCATCTTCGAGAGAGTGTGGAGTTCCTCACGCGGGAAATCGAGGCCAGCGATGCGTCGGCGTTCGAACTGACAACTTTTGGTGCAACACTGCAATTTAACTCCTCCTTCAACGCTCCTAAGTCCTTTCTTAGTGGGGCGGCTGGTTGTCCGGACCGCGGCGATCCAGGTTACAGTGGGATGGTCGAGCTCCAGGCTGGTAAGTCTTGAGGAAAGTAGGTGACACAGTAGTATTTCGGCCCATTTTCCTGCGCGCTCCCAAAGCATCCAAGCTCCACGGACACAGGTGTTCGGTGTCCGCCTGCGGCGCTGTGTAACAGGCCCATGGTTCAAGATGTGTGATTTCTGAGCTTCTCAATGGAGTAATGCAAATCTTCAATAGCTCAGAGAACTCTTTGATGTGAAAGATAGCGAAACGATGTTGTAGTGAGCTGGAGCAATAGTAGGTAGCGGTGGCAGATAGTGGTGACGATTCTTTGGTTTCTAGGCGGAGGGTGCTCTCTCGATGGTTGGTGGCTGATGAGGTGAGACTCCGACGAATAGGGAACATTACGGTTCAAGTAGCAGACTTACGAACTAATAAATCTCAATATTTTAAACGGCGAAGCTCTCTAGATAGTCGGAAATGTTTATGTATCGGGAGAAATTAATTAAAATTGAGTGCAGTGATAAAATGACCTTGAGTTGCCGGAGGTCTTGAGCGGACGCGCGCCGTCCAAAAGTGTCGTAAATCCGACACTCTTCGCCGCTTACACTCTGCAAAGGTGGCGTGGCAAAATGTCACGTCCCACACTATATGACATATTTTCGTTGCAGTTTCATAACAAAAAGTATGAAACCGTAACTCAACCTGCAAGTAACAATTGGGACGTCACCTTAATGACATGAACGCAATGTTGTAGTGATATAACGTGGCAACATTACTAGATTGTTGCAAAAGTATGTAACATCTATGTAACATGCATATTACAGTGGTTATATAACATCGTGAACATTCACGTTAAGTTCTACGGCTGAAACATTTCTCGCAAGTGATTGGTGTCTTTAACGTGTATAAGACAGCGCGACGGCACAGCTTCATAAACATACTGGAGTGATACCCTTCGGAGGTGTCAACCGGTTAACATCATTTGCCAATAGCTTTTCTACACTGAGAAAAATTTATGGCGACAGCAACAAAAGTATTGCTGCGTCCATATTTCTTTTTATAACCATGAATTTACTTACATAACCAATGCGTATTGCTCTAGCAGCAATATCGTTTTGTTGGCATTGTATTCGTTACTATATCTATGGGAGAGAGTACTCAGCACCGTATGCTTTAGTTACTGGAGGAATTTTGTTAGTCGGGTGCTGTAAGAATCCCAGTATAGCTGTGGGAGCAATACGCGCCGGTGCAGGAGCTACACGCTCAATTGGAAGAGCGATGCGCATACGCTAGAAACGTGGGTGGCGACGACCGGCAAGTCTCGCGCAGCTCGATCGTGTTGAAAGGTGATTTTTTGCAATTGATGAGCAAAGTTTTCCTCAATGGATGAGTTTTGAAGGTAAGTCATGAATTAAATAACGTCGATGTGTAATTGACGCTGGCTATCCTTCGTAACCTCAACATTTTTTCGATCGCTGGAAGTTAGCCATCGTTCAGTTCCTACAGCTATACCGTTTCGCTTCTGTAAGCGGACGACGTAAAGCGGAAGGGTTCAGCTGTTGGAACTGGGCAGTTACACTGCTGTGCCGACAGACTTGAAAATAGCTCTAGCAGTCAGATATTCGGTCGGCAGAGCCGTAAATTTTTCTCAGTGTATTTTTAATAGTAGCGACAAATTTTTTTTATTCCCAAGCGTAGCGATTCAGCAACCCTTGAAGTTCTTTTATGAACTTTCAGTCCGCAAAAAAGGCAACGTACCCCGAATCCCAAAGCATTATCATAGTTCCATCAGAGTTCCACCAACTACGAACTTTACGAAAACGTAACGGTTATGTAATGCAAGTAATGTAACATATGTATTAGGGTGTGCCATTTTTGGGCAATTTTTTTTTTTCGACTCAGAAACAGGTTGTATACTTTCAGGAAGGTAAAATAAGAAGCCTGTAAAAATTTGAGCTCTTAATATTAATATTTAGATGCGCCTCATCGCGAATTTCTATTTCCCATTTAAATAACATGGGAAAAAAATTTTTTCATCTTTGGAATTTTATACGTTGGCAATGGCATATTGTTCGATGGAACGCAAAACATATTTTATAGAGAATCGCACGCTCTACAAAAAAGATGTCTTGCATTTTTTCGATAGACATAGCCATTCTGATGGTATTTGAGTTCAAAGTTCAAAATATACGAAAATTCATCTTTTTGTTAATATTATAGCGAAACTATTGACTCTGTCGAGAATCTTCGATCAACTTTTTTGTAGATTATTAAATTTACCATGAAAATTGTCTCATCCATGATTAATTAATATTTATTGTTAATTGTTCAATGCTGTAGAGACCTGTCTTCTGTCACGAAACTGGTTCTAATGGGCTGGTACTTATCATAAATAGTTACAAAAAAAATCGATAAAATACTCACGAATAATATCTTTCGTTATTTCCATTAATAGTAAAAAAAAATGTTTCATTCAATCTTTTTAAGTAAATTTATTAATGAAAAATTACAAATATTGAATAATTTATTACAGTATGAACATTTTTTTATTTGTTGTTGAAAATATCCGACTTGCAATAAAAAAATAATTGAATAATTATTAATGCATTGGCGAATTTTTTATACTCGGTATAGCAAGACTTACAATAATGGCAACAACAAATAAAAAAATGTTCATACTGTAATAAATTATTCAATATTTATAATTTTTCATTAATAAATTTACTTAAAAAGATTGAATGAAACATTTTTTTTTACTATTAATGGAAATAACGAAAGATATTATTCGTGAGTATTTTGTCGATTTTTTTTGTAACTATTTATGATAAGTACCAGCCCATTAGAACCAGTTTCGTGACAGAAGACAGGTCTCTACAGCATTGAACAATTAACAATAAATATTAATTAATCATGGATGAGACAATTTTCATGGTAAATTTAATAATCTACAAAAAAGTTGATCGAAGATTCTCGACAGAGTCAATAGTTTCGCTATAATATTAACAAAAAGATGAATTTTCGTATATTTTGAACTTTGAACTCAAATACCATCAGAATGGCTATGTCTATCGAAAAAATGCAAGACATCTTTTTTGTAGAGCGTGCGATTCTCTATAAAATATGTTTTGCGTTCCATCGAACAATATGCCATTGCCAACGTATAAAATTCCAAAGATGAAAAAAATTTTTTCCCATGTTATTTAAATGGGAAATAGAAATTCGCGATGAGGCGCATCTAAATATTAATATTAAGAGCTCAAATTTTTACAGGCTTCTTATTTTACCTTCCTGAAAGTATACAACCTGTTTCTGAGTCGAAAAAAAAAAATTGCCCAAAAATGGCACACCCTAATATGTATGTTACTTCTTACATTTCAGTTCCGTTTTGCAACGTACGGGCAACATTACTCACTTGTAACAGTGACGTAACGCATGTCATACATGGTAATATTGCTGAGTAGGAAATAGTAAATTACACGTAAGTCACGTGCAAGTTGCACGTGAGGTTACTTGTTACATTGGGTTACATACAGCCGTTACGTTGCTGTATTTACTGGGTTAACTTAGGAACGGTAAATGCAATTTAAATTCCGCAGATACTTAGATAACATGTTCAATGATGTTTGCGCCAAGTTCTAATAAATTGATTCATAAAGCCATTCCGTGAAAGGGCTACCTTAAGCTGTCATTATCAACCCCACGACGTATTGATGCTGTCATGATGCCAGCATTGGTGTTAAGCATTATTACTGCTTGATGCTGCTTTATATCAATGATTTTTGACGACACGCCGTCCGGTATATTTTTCTATCTGGGTCGCATGGAGACTGAAGGTAAGGAGTACAAAAGAATATGGGAACCGCGGTTCTCAAATGGTCGCCAAATCGTGGAAAATTCTTTTGGCGCAGACGAAAGCGATGTGATGATAAGCAAAAATATAACTTGGCCCAATGTAGTTTCTTGGTGCTGCCTTCAATTTGGCATCCGTTGATAGTCAGTGGTGTCCATACTCCTAAGATCTTACATAGCGACACGAACGCTTTTTCCACATTGTATTCCTAATTGTTATTTCTAGTCCCCATGCTGGATTAGTAAAAAATGTTATTGCTATGTCCTTGCCTACTATTATGGGTTGAATGCTACTTAAATAAATATTTTGTTATTAATAAAATAGGGGTCGTCGCTCGATGAAGGGATTGAAATCTCAGATTTTCAATTATTACTCTGGAAATTCAAAGTTTGTACATAATAATATTCCTTCAACAAAACAAATAGATTAACGAAAATTACACGGTTAATGATAACTAATTGACCCGATTGGTTTGATTGAATGTAAAAGTACATGAATTTATAATGGCCGTTGAGCTAAATATATACTCATCATATTAGTTTTTATCAAAACGCGGTCACGATATTCGATGCACAGAGCAATACTTGTAGAATTAACCTGCGAAGTAATTCATGATTAGTTGAACATAATAAAAGAAATCCGCGGAATGACTCCCCTGCTGAAACTTCCGGATAGAAACGGTATTAATGCGGATGAAAAATTGTTTGTCGGATAGAGATAGAAGTGAATTGTTTTTATCCGTCTATCCGCAGCTTCGATCAGGATCGTACGATCCATTTACGTATCCGCAGTCATACGCAGATACTTAAACATATTTGATCTGTTTGTATCCGCTCTGCCTGAAAAAATGTACTCCGTCTACGATTTGTTTTCTGTCACTTTTTTTCATCTGTGATTGCGTATTAATGTTTCCGCACTAATACGCAAACACCGTCAAACCGTCAAGATTGCGAGAATAAGTATCAGCATTCGGGAAGATATATGAGTGAATTTTTGGATAGAAAAACCTCGATCAGACCGAGTCCAAACCAGTATTCAGACTAAACTTATCTTTGTTGAGAAACAAGACGGATAAACGTGAAAAAATTACAATTAAATAGTGACTATAACGAATCGGGAGTGTATGATCATGATTAAAGAAACTCACTGAAATAAAATCAGAAATATTGAAATTGAATCCTTTGGTTCGCCGCAGGATTAATTGAAGAACTGTCGACATCTACAATCACAATAATCCGATATTAATCTACAGCCTTGTATTCTAGTAGTATGGTGGGGATAGTTTGGAAAATGAATCAATTTCTAATAGTATGTCGTTGAGGACATTGACGTAATTACGAACTCATCATGAGCTACCATTTGACGGCCTTACTCCTCGCAATCCTTGGTAGCTATGTCAGCGAACTTTATAACTTCTAACCCATCATAAAGTTTTGATAACAAATTCAGATTTCTATAGAAGCGTCGTTTCTATGCTTGTCGTGAAGACAAAATTCACACCTGCTTAGTGCATTACCCCGGCTACGCGCGGTGTTGCAGTCGTCTTGCACGTGTGTTGTTCACTTACGAATCACGATTAGGTCACACATGCAAGCATGGCTGTGAGATTCGCTGAAGTCCCAAGCTTTGGCCCTTCATTTGTCCTCGTCGCTCTCACGCGGGGGTACCTGCTGGATACTCGTGCGTTCTTTCTCCCTACCACACATCTTTCCGTATGCCTCAGCTAGAGCTAGCATTCGCTACGTCTTAAACGTTTGGAGGATTGCACCAGTTTTTGAACTTTAAATTCTTAAAAAGAGATTATCGAGATCATGGAGACTAGAGTACAGGAAGCCGAACGCTTATGGGGAGAGATCCGAAAAAATGGTTGATGAAACGTCCGGGCAATAAGGTTTTAAAAATTGCCGCGACCGTCGCTTCGTTCGTTGAATACCGAGGTGAAGTAAACGCTTGATTGCCTGGCGTTGTGAAGGAAGCCACCTTACTCAATTTGAGGACTATAGTCTTTTGGATCATGCAACCATTCAAACTCTTGTCTGTCATGCACAATGTTTACGCAATGTACCTTCAGCATTTCATTCAAATTGAATACTAGTTTCTAGCAAATATCTATTTTTGCAGTCTGCAATTTCTAAGGTAATCCAGTGAATCTATGATAGTGTTAAATGAAATTAATGAAATATAAAAAGCAATAATCATTATTGATTCCAAAACTCCACTGAGTATTGTTAATCGAATCAATGTGATCAAATAATTTTAAAAACTGTGTTTGTTACTTTTACATTGTTTACATATTTTATAATACGTTGTAATGTATTTATTACTGCTTCCCTTACACGGGGTACAGTGGACTCCCGTTCCACTTACAAAAATTTCTTTTACTTACTCCTAAGCCTTAACCTACTTTCCCTCCTTCCATTCCATCCATCCCAACTCGCCATACCTCTCCATACTTCCATCTTTCATACTCCGCATCTTTCATACTCATACAGTCGAGAGAGAGAGAGAGATACTGCACTCATCCATCCACATCATTCTTCAACCCATTCATCCTCTGACCTCCGTTTCCGATGCAATTACCTCCCTCTTACTGCTCCTTATCAACTTCCTTTCACATTCTACCCTTTACACACCTACTTGCCTACATCCCTTCTGATTCCTCCCCATCCTCTCCCCTTGTCCTCTCCTCCTCCACCCCTCTTCTAATCCTTTCTCTCTCACACCTCCACTCCTCTATTTTCCTTATCCATTCCTCCCCTTCCCCATCATCCCCTAACACCTCCCCTATCATTTCCTGCCAGCTTCTACCATTTCCCCAATCTACACACTCCTCCCATACGTGTTCCCACGTTTCTACCCTCAACCCACATACTCTACACAACCTTTTCTCCTCTATCTCCCAATACCTGTTACCCTTCATCTCGTTTCCCAACCTAAACCTTGCCAACCTTTGCCATCTTTTTTCCCCTCAATCCCTCTTCAAATACCCTGGAATTCCTTTACCCTTTACCCTCCCATACCACTTATTATACCCAGACTCCACTATCCTCCCCCATCTTTCCTCTTCCTGTACGTCTCTTTCCCTCTTAACTAAATCTTCTCCTTTAATTCCTCCCCTTTCTCTTTCCTGTTCTATTCCTTCAATCTTCCACCCCCTAATTTCCCAGAATTCTTTCCTTTTGTTTTGTAAGGAGTCTGGTGTAGGTGGTTTTTACAAAGAGGGTGCACGTGAATTACGTACAAAAAAATAACAAATGTTTATTTCCACCAATAACACAAAAAAAATAATAGTTATTAGGTACAATGAATGTTGTCCCGCAAATAATTAATAAAATTGATGCAATGAATTCCCGCTCGCAATAGTTCTACCGCCCGTTGGTCCCGAAAATGCCGCACGACCCGAAAAACGAAGTGGTAGCGATAACACGTTGAATATTTTCCCGTTATTTCCCGTTTTTTTTCGTGAACCCAGGGAGCTCGAAAAGCCCTGACCCGATTCCGATACCGATCCCGAGAATATCCCGTGAATTGAAGGAGAGAAAACTGAACCGAAATTTTGAATGTAACCCGAGAATTTTGGCAAAGGCCGAGAAGAGCCCGAAAAATACGTGTTGCACACTTCGCTTGTGGATCGAGAAGAAAGAGTCGTTACGGCAAATCGATGAAGAAGCGGCTCGCGCAGGCGCGTAGCGCTCGCAACCGCAGTGCCCGGAAAGTGGCGCCGCCAGCGTCAGCGGCCGCGCACGAAACCCAACCCGAGGCCGCGCAACGGCTGATTTTATTTCGCTAATTCCTGAACACCTTTCCTCCTCCCACCCTTCTAATGCCACCCCCCTCCTAGCTCTCCCCTTTACCTCTTCCCAACACCTTCTCGCTAATTCTCCCCCCCCCCCTCCTTCCTCTAACCTCCTTTCAAATCCCCATGCTCTTAATCCCGCTCTGCCCCTAAGCAACTCCCTCTGTACTTCCTCCCTTACCATGTATCCTGGCGTGTTCCTCCCCACCCCCAAGACCCACTTCAGATACCTCTCCTGTATCCTCTCCACTTTATCTCTCTCCTTCCATCCCCATATTTCCACCCCGTAACTAATCACCGACCATACCAGCTTATCAAACAGCCATACCCTTCTGCCCAGTCCTTCCCGAACCTTCTTTTCCCTATTCCCCATACCTGTCCCATCACCGCCGCCCCTTTTCTTACTCTGTCCTCTATGTGAGCCTCCTGCCTCCCACTCGCCATCAACACATACCCCAAGTATTTAAACTCTTTCACCTCCTCTATTTTCTCCCCTTTCCACCACCAGTTTACCACCTTTCTCCTACCTCCCCCACTCCTACACCTCATGATCTTCGTCCTTCCTGTATTCACCTCCATTCCCTTTTCCTCTACGTACCTTTCTAATTTTCCTATCATTCCTTTCATCCCCTCTTCATCCTCCGCCAACACCGCTATATCATCCGCGTATGCCAGTGTGTATATCTTTTTCCCTCCTAATTTTACCCCACCCCATCCCCCTCTTTCCAATACCTCGTCTACATCTGCCAGTAATAGGGTGAATAACAAGGGGCTTAAAGGGCACCCTTGTCTCACCCCCCTCTCCGTCTAGAAACTATCCCCTTCCTCCTTTCCTATCCTAACCTTACTTACTGTTTCCCTTAATACTTCCTCACATCTATCTATCAGCCCTTCCCTCACTCCCTTCTTCCTCATCGTATTCAATAAGATCCCTCTCTCCACTCTATCAAAAGCTGCCCTCATATCCACAAACAAAACCACTAACTTCCTTTCCCTTCTCCTTATTTGCCTATTTATCAAATAGTTTAATGTATAAACATTATCTATTGTTCCCATTCCCCTCCTAAAACCCGTCTGGCTATCTGGCAAAATCCTTTTCCCCTCTACCTTCTCCCTTAGCCTTTCTGCCAATACCGCAGCATAAATTTTATATGCTGTTTGCGTCAGCGTTACCCCCCTATAATCCCCTACTACTTTCCCATCCCCCTTCTTCCGTACTGGCACTATCATCCCTTCCTTCCAGCTTTTTGGCCATCCTTCCCCTCTCCATACTCTATTACATATTTCCAACAACCCCTTCTCAATTTCTTTCCCCCCATATTTCCAGATCTCATTTTCAATTCCATCCCCTCCCCGCGCTTTTCCCTCCTTCAGTTTACTCGTCACCTTTCTTAGCTCCTCTATCCCTATCTCTTCTTCGCCGTCCCCTCTTTTCCTACCCTCTCCCTCTCTTCTTATCTCCCATCCTACTCCACCTAGTACCTCTTTAAAATATTCATCCCACTCATTAATTCCTATTTCCTCATTCACTTTTGTTCTCTTTTTTCTCCCCCTATTGACCACATTCCAAACCTCCCCTTCCGTTTTAATATTTTCTAACTCCCTTTCCCATTTCTCTTTTTCAACACTTTTTTTCTCTTCACACAGTTCCTTGTACTCTCTTTTTTCTTTCCTATACTCCTTTCTACCCCTTCCTTCTTTTCTCCATCCCCTCAGCGTCTTTCTAACTTTCTTCTTCTTCTCCTTACATTCTTCATCCCACCAGCCTTTATTGTCCTCCGTCACCTCTTTCCCCCCTATTTTCTTCACCGTGTTTTTTATTCTCTCCCTAAGCTCACCCCACCCCTCTTCTATCCCCTCTTTCAAGTCTCCTAAATCCCCAAACTCCTCTGTAAATCTTCTTCTCTCTTCCATTGTCCATCTCCTTCTACCCCTTCCTCCTACACCACCTCCTTTGCTTTCTTTTCTTTTATACCCCCTCGCCTTTATCCACACAACCACCGGTTGATGGTCTGATTCTATCCTTTCTTCGATTACCAATCTGCTTACCCTGTCAGCTACATCCCCATTCCCCACCACATAATCAATTACCGACTCACCTCTACTCCCTAAATACGTCCACTCCCCTTGCTCATCTCCTTCCGTTTCTCCATTTAAAATTCCCCACCCCATTTCTCCTAAAAACCTGCAAAATTTCCTCCCTTCGCCGTTTACCACCATATCCTTAGACTGCCTACCTTCCCCCTCTCTTCCTTCCATCATCCCATTTCTTATTATTCCGCCCAATCCTCCTGTCCTCACATTAAAATCGCCCCCTATCAAGACTTTCACATTCCCATCCTTCTCCTCCACCCAATCTCTTAACTTTTCTAATTTCCTTTCTATGTCTCCGTTTACATAAATCCCTATCACCCTCCACCATTCCTCTCCCATCCAAATTTTCCTCTCCAACACACCTTCTTCTTCGTCCTTTGCCTCTTCTTCTTTTCCCATCCTTATCTCTTTCCTAACTCCTAATAACATGCCACCCCTCGCTCTTCCCTTCTTTTTATTCCTATTTGCCCACTGCGTCTCCCACACGTACCCTTCCGGGCATTTCTTCTTTATTCTGTCCCATCCTTTCTCTTCTACCCATGTTTCACTTAATATCAATATATCCCATTCCTTCAACTTCACCCAAAAATCCTCATCCTTATTCCCTAATCCTGCCACATTCCAAAAAGCTATTTTAATTATCCCACCTACCCCCTCTTTCCCCCTCTCCTTCTTCCTGCTTCTCCCTTGCTTCTTCTTCTCTTTGCCCCCCTTTACTCGTTTCCCGTATCCTCTATCCAACACTCCCTCACCTCATCCCACCTTTTTACTACTCCTTCCACCCATACTTTCATGTAACCTATCTGTACCCTCTTCCCTTCCCTCCTCCATCTCATTACCTCCCCCTCAATTTTCCACCTCGCTCTTCTTTCTTCCCGTGTCAAATCGTCTTCTATTCTTTCCCTCCTACCCCTCAACGCTTTTTTCCTCATCATCACTCTCCTTTTCTCCTCTACCCCTGTTTTCCTTATCCACTCCTCCCACTTATAATACGTTGTAGTTATTCTTAAAAAATCATGGAAATAAACTGTTCGTTTTGCTGAATCATTTATTGTTCACTGTTAAATTGCTAGTAACTCTGTTGATACATTTTAGATCAAAACATAATAACATTCAAATCAGCTCGCTGACTGATAACGAATACACAAGTATATGCTGGATATTTGGCACTTTATTGATGTGTGGTTTGTGAGGAATTTCCCTGATGGGATTCACGACTCTGGCTTTCCTGCCTCCACCACGACCCGCAACTCGAAATCATATATTTTTACTAGATAACTCGAAACTCACATTAAATTAATTCAACCAGCAAAACCTAGTGTCATTCGCGGTTCTATCCCACTGGCGACTGGGGTTCAGGTACCGAGGTACCACCGATTCTCATTGACTTATATTGTCGCCAATGAGATCGAGTCAGAAGCGGGGTCGCGTAAGGATGCGGTGAGAAGCCACAGAGCACACGACTAACTCAGGCTCCGCGAGCTGATATATGGTAGAGGGGCTGGACGAAATGATGAGGCGACAGAATTAGAATTTTGAAGGAATTATTTGGTTCATTAACCATTTCCCCGGCGTCACTTGAGCAGGGTCAAGACGCATTTACGATGACATGATTGTAGACAAGAATGCGTGTAAAATACCACGGAGACTCGAAAACCAAAAAGGCAAATCAACCGTCAAATTAATAAACAATATTCTCGCAGAGAGGATCGGTAACCATCTGCGGGAGAGGAGCAACAGATAAATCTCAGGTCCTCGAATTAACGCTAACTAAATAATTAAAGGTAGTCGACGAAATGCAAAAGTCTAAGATCGCACCGTGTAGGGTTCGAGAAGTAGCACACGATAGGTAGCATGAACGATAACAAGTTCAATAATATCACAGGATAGTAATCTTAAGAAAATTACAAGAATATAAAAGCTACGAATGTTCGGGCAGCTCACAAGAAGATAGTAAGGTAGGTAGGTAGGGGAGGTAGCATGAGTCGAACAATACGCGCGAGATGTAAGCACCCCGCAAGTCCAAGTGACCTTCAGCGAGTAACCTAACGGCAAACAAGCAAAATATAAAGAACTACGCATATTTAAGTTACGAATGGGAAATGTTCACTCGTTCTAACGCAAATTTAATAATTACAGAGAGCCAAACTAATTCAATTATTTAAACGATCGGAACAATAACGCAAAATAAGGTAGCGAATAACGATCAGTGTTATTCCGTAGCAAAATTGAATCACGAACAGGAGCACTAAAACAAATATTTCTGATAATTATCTTAACACAAAATACGAATGTAAATAAATTCGAAATGAAGCTAATAAAAAATTAGGAGGGAAGGAATGCGAACGGTGCCTGCAGAATCAACCTGTACCACCATCAGCGAAAGATCTACCACAATCAACACTATCAATTGCAAAAACCTATCGTGAAACTTTTCTCTAAGATAACCACACTTACATACGCATAAAAAAGTTGTATTATTTTTTGCACATAAAATTAAACGATGTATAAATAAATCGATGCACATAAAAAAAAAATTGTTCTTTTTATTTCATGTTTCAGTTATCTGAAAACTGCATCATATTCACCCCCACAAAAATCCACATAAAAGTTTTTTCAATAAATGTACGAGCCTAAATAATACCAACATTCGGAAAATAGAGTTACCGATTAGATTTCGATGTATCGACACCCGGAAAATCGAGTTACCGATCGTAGGAAGAAATATATCTACATTACCGACTGACGAAGCATCGACAGATTTTCAACGCTCGGCGGAATCAAGGCCCCGGAAAAATCATTTAGGCCAATCAGAGCTCGGGGAATTATGCTAATTATTCCCACCTGTTTAAGAAAAAGAAGTGGGAGGGCGAGGGGATTTAAACAACAAACCCGAGCTCGGGGAATCATGCTAATTATTCTCACCTGCTTAACAAAAAGAAGTGGGAGGAAGAGGGGGTGTAAACAACCAATCAGAGCTCAGGAAATTATGCTGATTAGATTCTCTCTTCCAAGCGCTGTACCATACTATTTGCCATCGCATGCGTAATGTTGTATTTCGCTTCTTGCTTGCTGATGGTGATGTAAGCAAGCACTAAGTACAAGTATGATCTCAATCATAGCGATATATTTTGTGTATTGAGAAGATAGTTCTACATCTGCATCGAAGCATTAGAATACCGACAGACGTAGTAAAGAGTACCGACATACGCCGGCTGGCACTGGCGCCAGTTCATGACCATTCACCAATATTGCATTAGCCTAGATTCTAAATATAAAACTTACGGAGCACTTAGCTCAAGCGTAAGCTCCGAAACTCTGTCCTTTTGTACGAGGTTTCTAATAGTCTTTGACTACGAAACTACTTTTAAAGTCGACCAGAATTCCCAAATTGTCTTTCCAATGCCAGCGACGGCAACTGTTAGTGTGTGCACTTACCTTGAACTCATGTCTTACAGAACCTCTTTTTATTTACAGATTTGAGTTAAAAATAGAATCATACCTTTTTGGGAAACCATCATTGAAAACTGTTAGTGGGTACACTAACGACCCTTTACCTGAAATTGGCTATAAATTCTCGGTTGTATCGGTATTCGGCTGATTATTTTGGCTGTGGCTCCTCGTTCGGAATTCCGGACGATTGCGGCTGTATTATTCGTCCGGAAAATTGATTGAATTTGATATATTTTTTTACTTAGTTAGACTTCAACAAATTATCTCGTTTTGAATGGTTTTCGGATAAACAATACAAATGAATGGTCATTTCAGGTATTAACCTTCCAAAGCACGAAAGAAGGAATCCGGATGAATATCATATCATTATCCGACTAGAACAAAACTCGATACAGATTAAAATTGTGACTCTTGAATTTTTTTTCCAATTTTTTTTCCGGACGAACAATATACGATTATTCGTCCGAACATAACCTTCCAAAGAATGAGAGAGGGCATCCGGACGAATATCGTACAATTATTCGTCCGGATAAAGGCTCAATTGAAATGACAAATGTGACTTGCATTTTTTTTCAAAGTTTTCTTTCCAGACAAATAATCGACCATTATTTGCCCGAACATATAATAACCTTGCAAAGGTAAGTTAAAAAACGGATAAACGTAAAAATCATTTTAAAAAACATACCCGGACCGATAAAATACGATTGATTGTCCGAATATGTATTTATAAGAATTTTAAAATATATTCCGCCGAACAATCGTATGTTATTCGCAATAGGAGTTGGTAATATTGTAGTGTGCAATACAAAAAAATATATTTGTGCAGCGGGAGGGGGGCGAAGGCGCGAAGCTAGGGCGAAGCCCCGTCGCTACATTTATTACTTTGCATCGAAAAAACATTGGGGGGGGGGGGGAGGTCGGATTCGCGATTGACTTCAAAGCATTGACGTCGATATATTGTGACGAGCCCCTCGCACGAGTATTTCGGATGGACTCGCACGAGGAGCTACGACCAAATATAACGACGTCCAAATGGATATTTTTCTAATTTGGATGCGTTTCCACCCGTTCTTTCCCTGCTTCACTGGCATTCGCTGGGCACCAGGCTATCTATTGTGGACCCGACAGCCAGGGTCACTTATTTGTCCCACGGTCACTTCTTCTCCTGGTCCGGCTATCTGGGAGGGGTACAGTTTGAGGGCTACTCGCGAAATCAAATATTCGAACTCGGGCTTCTTTTCGGTTCAAAACATTAACAAAGATTTATTAACTAATTAACAAAAGATTCTTTCAACAAGTACAAAAATTATAGATAGAATTATAGATAGATAGATAGAAATTATAGAAGGTGACTCGAGTCCGACAGTTACCGCGATCCTATCAAGTGGTTCTTCCGAGAACTCACGTTCTACCGGAGAAGCCAGTCGCGACGGAGGACGATCCTGCGCTACACGGAATAATTGTTTGATGGTGCACCACGTGCGCCTACCTATTATCCATGCGGTTCGATGCCTTGTCTCTACGCTGCCGTCTCCTGGATCTGCTGGACTGCGGGCTCTCTTACTGCTTCTTTCCTACTCGATTAACTGGCCTTATCACTCTTCCACGGCGGAAGCGCGTGCACGGGTCTATCGGATCTCTCTCGGCGAGACTCTCGTGGCTACTTCTACGCGCGCGGCGAAGGGTTTCGGCTCTTGTACGAGTTGCGGTACAATTACAACACTCGCGTGAAGGCGTCTGCTCGCAGCTACCGATTATCCTCGGCGACAGCCTAATATTTCACGCTTATTCTTCTCAATTCTTATTCTCCTCGACTCAGACTCTCTACCAGGACTTCTTACAGACTGCTCAATTACTCTTAATACTCGGTCGAATTCCGACTTAGACTAATTGGTTCTCGCACGTTCTGCCGGGTTACGCGTGCCTTGGACGTCCGAGGTGGGAGTCACAGCCTGACATCGATCGACTCCGTCGATCGTCGTGTTTTTCCGTCCTACTTCTCCCCCCGTCCTCGACCATCGCTAGCGTCTTCCCGGGCTGTCGCTCTAATTCCGAGAATCCTGTGGAATATACCACTCACGGCAGTCAAACGTTCATGAGTCGAGTTTGACGCAGAGGAGCGATTCTGTTGCCACGCGGTTTTGGGCGCTCTTGGTTCACGACCACTCTGGCTTTAGCGCGTTGCTGCGAGTGTGCACTAGCGCCTCGTCACAATATATACGTTAAAACACACAAATAAGGTACACTTATTCGTCCGGAATTTAACCCAACTCAGGTACGCGGGAACGCCGTGCGCAGCACGTGGAGCGCAAAATAGAAAGTTTTTCACGTTGCACGGGCATCCGGACGACTAGCCACTTCGGATTATTTTTCCAACTTATCAATCCAACCGAGATTGTTGCATCCAGCACATATTTTCTCTCTGCACAAAGTCCAGTAAATTGGGTCCAAATCGACTTCTTACGCTATTCTGTATTAGGCGGGACATTTTGTTTAATTTTTTCAGAGATGTTCTCAAGTAATTCATCACAAATTCACTTTCTTTGCTCACTCTTATCGATGAGCGTGAATAGCACTTTGACGTTGTAAGAATTTTTGCTACTGATCACTACCGGCCGGTATGATTAACAGAGACGCAAGAATTCTTACGTATAACAAACTAATCCTGAGAAATGGAATGACTCGAAAAAAGATTACAAAAGATTGATAAGTTGAGATTGTAGATAATGGAATTCAATTTAATTTTTAAATGAATAATAGGAGAGAATTTGTGATGGGGTGATAACCAGGTACTGAAGGGACAAATCTTTCCGATGGTCTCTCAATGAAAGCAAGTTTTATTAATAAGAAAAGATATAAATTTAATAAGCAGATGAGTCTAGTTCAAAGGGCATGATAGGCACGGTCTCGGCATAAATGATTATCTTGAAATAAATGTTATTACAAAATTTAGAGTATCTTTCGAAAGGAGCGATTACAAGAAACGGAAAATGCCAATTATATAACAGAGAGCAATAAATTTAATTAATCCTCGTAAAATATCGTTTATAGTTGGTAATAAGAAATTGCTCGCAAACAACAAAGAAATCAATGAACGGAATTTGAACGATGGGATCGCTCGGAAAACCCCACAAAACATAATAATCGGGTATCGCAGTACAAAAAAAAAAACAATCGATAAATAAACACAACGAGATAATTATAGGAAGAAAGCACGTTGGCGACTCTTCCCGAAATCAATAAAAAAAAATAGTACATTGGAAGTAAGCACTTGCGGCTAATCTTCGACATAAATAATCACGAAATAATCTTTCAATGAAGATGCTCAGAAATATACATTGGGAGACAGCACGTGCGGCTAGTCTCCGACATTCATCAAGAGTGTAATCATATTCCTCAAAACATATTCAGCACTCCTGGAGAACGTACACTACGACTCTCCATAACAAACGATTGGACTCACACATCAACTCTCTAAATTAGAGTAGCGAACTGGTTAATCATTGTTCTTCATGAATGAACAAAAGATAAAAGTCTCAATTGTTTATAAATAATTGCATAATAATAAACTGTTAGATTGGTGTCTTTATTTATGTTTGATATGCAAATCGAACCGCCCTTTGTGTAGCTTGTGTTTGTCTTTTGTGGAGTCACTTGTCTTTTGTTCTAGATTATGCTCAGCCTCTGTTTTCAGTTTAGTTATTCATTGCATTCCGTCAAGACAAGCTGTACCTTTGTGTTTTAATAAATCTTTTTGCTAGACAATAAACGTGAACAGTTTCTTGCACGACCCCCTGGTTTTCTTAACAGTTTATGGGCCCAGGGTACGCGACGCGAAATAAAAGAAACTGTAGTAAATTAGATTGATCAAAAATCGATACGCGAAAGTGAGGTTCCGTTCGGTTCTCGAAAGTTCCACGAGGCAATCAAAATGGCTGCCACCATTTCGCGCATCGAATCCCTGACAAAGGACAACTTTGACATGTGGAAGATCCACATGAGGGCCTTACTGATAAAAAATGATGCACGGGGCTACGTTAGTGGCACGAAAGTAAAGCCCGAGCCAAATGACGGAGACAAAGCTGAGGAAGAGAAATGGATCACGGGCGATAGCAAGGCCATGTCGGATATTTTTCTGGGGATTTCATCCTCGGAACTGAAACAGGTCAAAGACTGTGCAACGTCGAGAGAACTTTGGTTGAAGTTGGAAACCATTCACCAGTCCAAGGGCCCCGCGAGGAAAGCGAACCTGCTGAAACAAATCATCTTGCAGAGGATGAGTGAGGGTGAAGACGTTCGCGACCATTTGCGAAAATTCTTTGACGCTGTAGATCGACTAAGCGATATGGAAGTGCCGATAAACGATGACCTACTGTCAATACTATTGCTTTACAGTCTACCGGCCAGCTTCGATAGTTCTCGAGTTGCTATTGAGTCACGTGACGAGCTCCCGGGTCCGGAAGCGTGCGGAGCGAGCCGACGGACTCTACTTTGTGAACGACTCGCGCGCTGCTGAGCCGCCGAGCGCCGCACTTGCCAGTCGAAATCACGAGAAGTCGCTGATGGATTGGCACAAGGCTTTGGGTCACTTGAACGTGAAGGACATTCGTGAGGCATCTAAGAACAACGTTCTTCGAGGACTTGAGTTGAGCGACGACGACACAGTGCTGGACTGTGAGGTGTGCATCAAGGCCAAGATGACACGTCAACCATTTCCCAAGGTCTCCGAGAGAAAGTCAGCACCTGGCGAACTCATCCACTCGGATGTGTATGGGCCAATGCGTGTGCAGTCCCACGGCCACTCTAGATACTTCGTCACTTTCATAGACGACGCTACTCGATGGTGTGAGGTGCGCTTCCTACGGCAGAAAAGTGAGGTGTTCCAGACCTTCAAGAAAATGATCGAGACGCAGTACAACAGGAAGATCAAGTGCCTGCAATCGGACAACGGCACTGAGTACACAAGCTATCAGTTCGATGACTTCCTGAAAAGCTGTGGCATTAAACGTCGACTGACTGTTCCGAACAACACGGAACAGAACGGTATAGCTGAGAGGAGAAACCGCACCCTAGTTGAGATGGCCCGATGTATGTTGATCCAGTCTGGTCTCCCACCTTCCTTCTGGGCGGAAGCTGTGTGCACCGCGAACTTCCCCAGAATCCGCTGTCCAACCTCAGCGCTGGATGGCCGAACTCCATGCGAGTTATGGATGGGAGAGATACCGGACGTGAGCAACTTTCAGGAGTTTGGCGCCCCGGTTTACTGCCTGAACCGGACCAAGAGCACCGGAAAGTTCGAACCTCGTGCCCGTAAAGGCGTCTACCTCGGCCCCGCTGATGACTCCAAGGCGTTCAGGGTGTGGATCCCTGAGGAACATCACACCGAGATTTCACGAGATGTTCAGGTGCTGAAAACTAGTGCACAAAACAACATCGACCAGTACGAGGAGTTCGTCCTGGATCAGACGAAAGTTCAGTCGAACGCCGGACAGGGTGTAGAGGGCCCTGCCACAGTGACGGATGATCTCATCGACGTTCTGCTAGGAGAAGTTCCCTCGACGAAGAAAACGGTTCAACGACCAGGTCAGCAACAACCAGTGGAAGTCTTAGCCGAAGTCAACAAACCTTTTAGAGGTCCTGAACCAGTTGACACTCCAGCCCCAGGTCCAGGCGGACCGATGAAGCGCAAACCAGGTAGACCGAGGAAAATCCTCACAGGCAAACCTGGTAGAGCAAGGAAGCATCCGGTTGTGAAGGCGAACGAAGTTGCGAGAAGAAACGAGATTGCAGAAGGCAATAGGAGCGAAGAAGAGAACTACGAAACCGCAGATGAAGATTTGGCTATGATCGCGGAAGTTCCACTCAAATCAGCTGTTTCTGGGCCTGAGGAACACGAGTGGATGCTGGCGATGGCGGACGAGTTTTCATCGAACGGCATCATCGACGAGGAGATCTGGATGGAGTTGCTACATTACGCGAATAATGTACTGAAGTTCATCGTGAAGAACAGCTACGGCTCTCGTGACGTGGTCAACAAAGCTCGAAACATGTTGTCCCAGCTATCGTCTGGAAACAAGATGTGCATGATGCACAAGGCTCTGTACGGCCTGAAACAGGCGGGACGATGCTGGTATGAACGTTTGAACTTGGAGCTAGCGAAGTTTGGAGCAAGACACAGACAACGACCCACTCGTAATCGTTGTGTATGTTGACGATATTCTTGTTCTGTCACGGGACACCAAGAGGATCGACGAGGTCTACAAATTCCTGAGCAAGTCCTTCCAAATCAACGATTTGGGCGACGTCTCATACTGCTTGGGAAACGAGTTTTCTCGGGACAAGTCAGCGATCACCATGAGTCAACGTGGGTATGTCCTGGACATACTTGACCGTTTTGGGATGTCAGACTGTCGACCAGTGACGACACCACTCGTTTCTGGAGCCAAGCTGTCCAAGGATGACATCTGGAGTGAAGAAGACGGGGATAAGCCACCGTATCGAGAACTCATCGGCGCCCTTCTCTACCTGTCCGTGTGCACACGTCCGGATATTGCACATGCAACGAGTGCCCTGAGCCATTTCAACGATTTTTTCGGAACTAGCCACTGGCAAGCTGCAAAGCGAGTTTTGCGGTACCTTAAAGGTACACTCGACGTGGGCCTGAGCTACAGTGCTGAGAGAGGATGCCTGACTGGCTACGTGGACGCCAACTGGGCCGCCTGTATTGATGATCGGAGATCATACACCGGTTATGTGTTCACGATGAGTGGTGGTCCTATCTCCTGGGAATCGAGGAAGCAGCGCACAGTCGCGCTGTCCTCGACGGAATCGGAGTATATGGCACTCACCGAGGCTTCCAAGGAGGCGATGCACCTTAAGAGACTGAGCGAGGAAATTGGCAGTCGTCCACCGAAAACAATCGACATTCACATCGATAACCAAGGTGCTAAGAAGTTGGCAGAGAATCCCGTGTACCATGCGAGAACCAAACATATAGATGCACGGCATCAATTTGTGAGAGAGGCTATATCCGCAGGCGAGATCAATCTGGAGTACCTACCTACTGAGAAGATGCCAGCAGACGTGCTCACCAAAGGGCTAACCAGCCCCAAACATTGGAACTGTCTAAACTACTTAGGCATTGAAAAGTAGACTGTTCGCTTTGAGAGGGGGTGTTAGATTGATGTCTTTATTTATGTTTGATATACAAATCGAACCGCCCTTTGTGTAGCTTGTGTTTGTCTTTTGTGGAGTCACTTGTCTTTTGTTCTAGATCATGCTCAGCCTCTGTTTTCAGTTTAGTTATTCATTGCATTCCGTCAAGACAAGCTGTACCTTTGTGTTTTAATAAACCTTTTTGCTAGACAATAAACGTGAACAGTTTCTTGCACGACCCCCTGGTTATCTTAACATAAACAAAATTGGTTAACAATATCTTAATTGAGCCTCGGTGATATCATGTTTTCAATGAAACTTTAGGAGGCGTAATCGCACTGATTTAAGAGAAGAAGCTTCGCATTAGAAAGAATGATAATCGAAAAGTCATAACGAAGGAAATTTAATACTCATGTATGGTTGCGCGAGACAGAATCAATATTTCAGGCTAAGCAACCGCAATAAAAAAAAACCAAATTCGTAAAAAGAGTTTTATATAAATGAATAGTTGACCAGTTCTTACTGACTCTAAATTAGCTCGATTAGCTTATAATAATTATAAAAAAATACAAGAAAGTAAATTACTTTAACATGGACTAACGGTGGCGTTAGATTGACTCGAATGGCGGCCTCGTGGCGATCAGATGGTATCTCCCAAAATCCGCGAACATCCACAGTACATTAAAGAATTGTTACCTTATATCACTGCCAACAACACACACACTCTTTGATGAAGAAATTTCGCTGATTATTTCTTTATAAATAACAGGTTTTATGTGATCATTTTCATAAAGATGGCGTGCGCGCCCCTTTACGATCTCACTCTCTCTAGAGTATCCGAGTGACTGGAAGCAGCGACGCCGCGAATCGCAGTAAGTGAGCGCCATCAGCGCCAATAGCCAATTATCGCGAATCATTATAGATATACCGATCCGCTGCTAACGACGCCGCACGGTTACCGTAAAACAGGGCGATGCTTCCCACGATAGATGGCAGTACGACGAAATTATCGATTATCGATCAAAATTTCGTTAAAACGTTTTAAACATTTGCATAGAAGCAAATTTGTTACAAGCGATAGAAAAATTATTGTTTATCGCCTAGCAACCTTGCTAGGAAATTTTCGAAAAATTATCGATGTAATTTCGACCTTGTTGTACCACGTGATGTTAAATGCTGCGCCACAGAGCTGAGGCCGCCCTCGCGAAGTAATACCTTGCGGTGGTTCCGCGGGGGCAAATAAAGAGGCCAATGACGATAAGGGGTTAAGGGTTTTAGTCGGTAGGGCACGCAGTGCAGAGTCCGACACACGGGTGCGCACTACACAACACCTACGGTGCGTAGTCAGACTATTTCACACACACACACACACACACACACACACACACACACACACACACACACACACACACGCGCGCGCGCGCGCGCGCACGCACGCATACGCACACATGCAGACACATTTTCTAAACCATTTTTCTCGATGTTTTAGGTGATTCTAAGCATACTGACATGACAATCTCGAAAAAAAAAATTTTCATGAAAACAAAGCTTCCTCTATGAGGAAGTTATATATAAATCTTCGCAATTTAGTTGTGGCTGCGAAGATACATTCATGTAATTACCTTAGAACTGACGGTTATTTGCCGGGTTAGTTTGGATATTTCAAATTATTTTACATTAATGGTGAAATATCGTCAAAGAAGTCTCGAAGACAGTGCGCCAGAGATCGTGCGATAGCTTAAATTGAAATACATGGGCCTGGTATCCTCGCGACGGCCGCAAACGATCGGATGCGATTGTGAACTTCGGATGCCCACAATTTTCTACGTGCAGTATATCGATATATACTCAACCAATCAAAAAGATGGATCAAGTTCGACAACTCTCCAGTTGTTATAATATCTAGTTTCTTTTTTTTTTCGAGAGCGAGCCATACGAGCCCCACTGCATATATTTTTTTCCATAAGTTGGTAATATTGTTCTCTCGGGAACCTTCGTATGTCTTCGAGAGAGTCTTAAGAAAGATGGCCGATAAACTGTATACGACGAAACGACGTCTCCGGAAATAAAGAAAATTAACCGAGAAAGAAAACATTATTTTCAGTCACACAGCCACCCAAAACCATGTTTCTAACACCAGTGTGGTGGTGCATCGGACGCCGAAAAAAAAAATTTGCCTCCGGAATATCGCTCCACTAGCAATCTCCCTACTAATTTCTGGTTGTGCCACGTGATATTATATAACGCACTCTTATTGGCTGAAATTTGGGTTGAAAAATAATCAGAGTAAAATCGTCAAACAGCACGTACTTTCCACGTACTTATTGGAATTTCCTTTTGGCCACTTCAGGCGGGGCAAATGAAATATAAAAATTTAGACATACAATTGTTACATTATTTTGTATATTTCTTGTTATTGGTATTTTTTTCATACATCAAGAATTCCCATTATTGTAACTTTATTCCCCTCGTCATTCATCTACTAACGCAATTCATAACATGAACATGACTTATAACCGACCGAATTTGGGGTGTAACAAGAATTACCGTTACAATACTTTGGACAATAGGTATCCATCGTATGTAATTCAATCTATCTTTTGTGTGATTTAAATGTCTTTATGTCACAAGGCTTCATTTTAAAAGTGTCGATAATATAGATATCTCGGCTTCGCGAATCGTAAACAATTATTTAAAAACATAATTCCGTTATAATTGTGAACACCCATTGGTTGTCTTGATAACTGGACTACTGAGTCGTTCGATGTTTCGAATATTACTATTGATAGGTCGAGGTCCAACCGAGAGTTCATTATTGATTTCGAGATGAAGCCCAGAAGAGTCACTGACTGGCCACGCAATGTTCAACACAGAATCATCCGTTCCATTGGGAGTTGGATTTCTGAAAACAACAAATGTCAATTTATGTTATTCACAATAACTCAAAGATTTCTGTTCGAAGGCGGTATCGTAATGCTGTTATTCATTGAAAAACGTTTTGAAACTTAGCGTCCGCATAATCAGATGTGTTAATCATGTTGCCGACAGACATTGTTTAAATTCATGTTCATGCTTCATATATGAAAAGAAAGGATCAACCCAAACAATTCATGGATGCTCACTGCACTCATCGCTATGACGAGCGATGGTCATATTTACAAAATAAATAAAAGAGTCCTTCTGAAAGCCGACAACAGCGGGATTGGTAATAAAATAGAAAAGCCACTGACTCAAGTTCGGTATCAGCTGCTCCGATATTGGATCGTGTTGCACTTAAGGAGGTTGGATATGCACTGTAACGTGGAAAAATTTGTATGTTTAATGACGACTCCTCGCGATACGACGACTCCCGGCAGATCCGTAGGGCCCCGCAAATTTAACGACCATTTCCACTAATTTCTGGTTATTTTTTTTTTTTTTTTATTATGTACGAGACGAAGGCCAATCGACGAAAGATTATTGATTTTTCTCGGCCAAATTCCCTTAAAGGAGCGAGATCGAGTGCGTTTACGAGACGTCGTCCATTCCCGAAAGTACCATCGCTGCATCACCTATCTACACCACCGTCGGTTGCGCTACGCCGACCTAAATTGGACTTCGCGCGCCAGAGGCGCCAACCATTAGAATAAGTAACAGATTGCAAGAGTTAGAGTTGGCCGCCTGATTTTTCGCCGGCGAAACAATTAGGGCAGGGATGAGAGGGCTCGTGCTTCCGTGAGCGACACTTCTCGTGGCTGTTCCGTGGGAGCGTCTTTAGAGCGAGGACCGAGTCACAAAATCGTGGAAATTCTAGTACGCCGATCCCGTTATTTCCCGCCGGAGCGATTAAAAGAGAGGGATTTATCCATTGATTGTTTGACCGAGGTAAGCCCGTCTCTCTCAAGAATTTAGTATTAGAAAAGATAATATCCGGCGTATAAATACTGGCGACGACGATATTTTGCGCGTGATCGAGCCCGCGAGCTTCATTGTTTGGGAAATTGATTTGTGGAAGTCCCGCGTGGCTTTACGGTGAAATAATTGTTCGCGCGAGTTTTTTAACGGGATCATAGAAGGTCGTACTGTCGAGAATATTACCCGGAACACGCCATTGTTTTCTTTTGTTATTTCCCTCGAATTTGGGAATCGTTATTTTGTGCGCGGGAACGATAGTGTTGTCCGGCGTGAGAGTGTTTCGCGATATAATTTATAATTGTAAACAGCGGATTGAGGAGCTGTCTTTCTTTTCCGGGGAGGGTACGAGTGTCGCGGAAAAGTGTGTAAGATTGTTTGTCGCGAGAGTGGAGATCGTTCCCGCTGCACTGTGTGTGTGTGTGTGAGAGAGAGAGAGCCAGTCGAGAACGCGTCGCTTATTGTCGATGATAGAGAAGCGCGCGATCTTTTTTTTTTCTTCCCCCTTTGAGTGAGTTATCGGACTCAGAATCGAATTCTTTTGGAAAGTTAGGTGGATCTACGGAGCCAGCCTGAAATTATTAGAAGCAATTTTTTTTTATATTCCCGTAATATTTTAGCCCTGCTCTCTCTCGTGTGTCTTGTATGTTTTATAGTGTGTGTGTGTGCGTGTGAGTTGTGAGAGCCGCGGCGTATGGTGACTCGCAGAGGTCATCGAGACCTACATTTGATTGTTTCTTGAGAGGACTTATTTTCTGTCGTCCTCTCATTATATTAAATTGAAATAAAAGGGTATCTTTAGATATATTGAAATTCCCTTAGAGTAACGTTTCCGGACAGATTAATTTCTTAAGCGAGAGTAGCTCAAAAGAATCCCGCCACTCTACAGGTTTTGACGGCTGCAGCTAGTTCGACAACAGCAGCTTGGTCCCGAATAGCCAATAGAGTTTTTCCCGGCGCGAAAGCGCCTGGCGCCCAAATAAAATAAAGGGAAAAACTCTTGGGGACTTTAGCCTTGTGGTGTTTCAGGATTTTGGAAAAATACACTACAGCACAGGCAAATGATAAAATTGCGCTTAATTTTTTAAGGATATTCGTCGATAAATATCAGATCTCCATTTTTAATTTCACTTCAACCATCTAGATGGTTATCGAGAAATCGATTAGTGAAGTTATACCCTTTTATATAGCGACGGAGTGGAAACGCTAGGCACGTCCAATGCTATGCTCTCAAGTACGCTAATAATAATTTTTAATAGATGCAAAGTAGAATCTTGGACATTGCTTCCCCATTATTTGACGCTTGTTATAAAGCTACGACTAAGACGAAGTATGGCAATCGATATTGGCTTACTCATTGAAGAATCTTTGTAATAATCAACAAATCATCAGGAAGCAGTGTGCAAAGGTCTAATTTGATTTAAAAAAAAACTCGGTGAGTATTAGCTTGACTGTATAATAAATTTGGAATTGATATGGCACGTTTTCAAAAAGTTTTTAAAAGTGCAAAAGTTGAATTATTGATAATCTACAATTTCGTAGAATAAAAATGTTTTACCCACAGTTACTAAATTATATATATATCGTGACTGCAAATCTTTTTGTTCACATATTGAATTTCGGATCTAGATCGGAGTTTGAAGTCTTGCCACAGTTAATGTGGTACCATTAATTATTACCATTATTCAAAAATCCATAAAATGCATATTTTTATATGGACTTCCACTTAATTATATATGGGGCATTCCATGACAAGTCGGACATTTTGAAATGTTTTTTTTTTTAATTTCCGTAATTTTTGGACATGTTTTAGTATCCATCATAAAACTCCTTCAGATAAGTTTTGCGATGTTTTTGATCACCGGCTCAAAAGTACCTCTATTTTGGTTTTTCGCTCATAACTTTTTCAAAACTGATCGAAATTCAACTTTTTTTTTTCAAAATGTACCGGCTATGTAACCGAATGTAACAATTAACATCACGTGTGACTTTCATGTAACTTACACGTAATTTTCGATTTCCCACTCAGCATTTTGTTACCATGTTACATAACATTCGTTACGTAACTGTTAACATTGAATTATGTTACCAGTACGTTGCGTAATGTAACTAGTGTGTTACACCATGTAACTGCAACGTAACAGCAATTGAATAAAAATATACAAGTAACATAGTCTGTAACTTACATGTAAGTTATTATTTCCCACTTAGTAATGTGATCGTCTTATGTTGTAGTGTGATGGAACATGAATTACACATCTGCGTGTTACTGTTTCGTTATATTGCCAAAATGTAGTCATATTGAAAAAACGTTGGCTTTTTTGCGGATTGAAAGTCCACAAGGGAACTTCAAGCGTTGCTCGATCGCTACCCTTGAGTATAAAAAAAAAATAACCGCTACTATTAAAAGTAGAATAAGCTATTGGCAAATGATGCCAACCGGTTGACACTTCCGAAAAGTATCACTCCAGTATGTTTATGAAGCTGCGCTGTCGCGCTGTCTTATACACGTTAAAGACACGAATCGCTTGCGAGAACTGTTTGTGTCGTAGGCTATCTAGCGGACATCACATCGTTATACACATGTTACGTAACAATAACAGTTTTATTGACCATCTGGGCTTTTTAGAACAAAATATAACTTGCGTAAATGAACTTGTCTCAATTTTTTTACGCGTAAGAATTGTTTGCGGGATTATAATACACGGCTCTATGAGTACATGTTGTAGTAAACGAGTATTGTCATAGTAAATGACGATTATATGAACATTTATTAACATGCAGATGGTATATTTACTACTCTATATATGGGGCATTCCACTAAAAATCGGACATTAATTTTTATTTTTTTATTTTCATAATTTTGCTTTCTCATAGAGGAAGCTTTGTTTCCACGAAAATTTTTTTTTCGAGATTTTCATGTCAGTATGCGTAGAATCCCCTGAAACGTCGAGAAAAGTGGTTTAGAAAATGTGTCCGTATGTGTGTGTGTGTTTCAAGGACCGAAAATTCAATCGTCGATAACTCGCGAATGGCACGATCGATCGAGCTCAAATTTAGCACGCAAGTAGAGTATTAATTCCTCTTCAATTGCTGTAATTTTTGAGAAAATATATCTATGTGTACTGATTTTATACAATTTTGAATGTTTGAATAATGTATACTCTCTAACTTTCGTAAAAGTTCGCCGATATGGTTAAATAGTTCTTTATAACTAGAGAGACATTAAATGCTATTTGGTATTGAAATTCGATAAAATCGGTAAAGCGGTTCGGATTTTATAGAATTTTCAATTTTTGAAAAAAATCAAAATTTTGCTATAAATTGCGTCGAATTTCAGCAAATTAACTTAAATGTTCTATAAACGAAAAATGACATACAGTCCTACTGTGTACCAAATTTGGTGGTGATCGGTAAAGTTTTTCAAATATTAGACCATTTTGAATATTTGAAATAATAGCGATTTTCGCTATAACCTCCGCAAAAGTTAATAAAGTAAAACAAAAGTTTGTGCTTAATAAAAATGAGATGTGCCGGTGATTTATTCCTTTACTTAAAACAAGGATGTAGAATAGAACCTTGCACATTGTTTCCTCATTTAATTTTGCTTATCACAAAGCTTCCTCTATGAGGAAGCCAAAATTAATCACAATACTTCCCCGTAGAGGTTGCTCGGTAGAGAGCAAAATTCAATGGAGAAGCAATGTGCAAGGTTCTACTTTGCATCCTTCTGAATATGTTCTAGTATTCATAATAAAACTCCTTCAGGTAAATTTTGAGATTTTTTTTATCACCGGTTCAAAAGTTCCTCTATTTCGGTTTTTCGCTCGTCACTTCTTCAAAACTGGTCGAAATTCAACTTAAAAAAAAAGTTTATCTGTTCATGTGCTTTCCAAAAACGAATTTACAAAATTTCTCGAATTTTTTTTCTGTTTTATTTCTTAGGTTTAAAATTTCGACGTCGTTTTCTGAAAATCGTTCTTTTGATTTTCTTGAAATTTTTCCATAATAAACACTATATTTTCTGCAACTTTTAAGGCTGGTCGGATCGTGAGCACTTCATGGCAACTAATTTTCTGAAAATTATCCGACGCACACGCTCACGCACACGCACACGCACACGCACGCACACGCACACGCACACGCACGCGCACGCGCACGCGCACGCACACACGCACACGCACACGCACACGCACACGCACGCGCACGCGCACGCGCACGCACACACGCACACGCACACGCACACGCGCACGCACGCGCACACGCACGCGCACGCGCACGCACACACGCACACGCACACGCACACGCACACGCGCACGCGCACGCACACGCACACGCACACGCACACGCACACGCACACGCACGTTATAGCGAAAATGGGGCGTGCGTACAAAATGGCGGACATGTGAGTGAAATAAAAAACATTCAAAAAATGAACTTTCAAGTTCACATGTCCGCCATTTTTTCATTTTTCAATATTTTTTCGTTTTCTTAGGTTCATTCTATTCTGTACTTATTCAGTTTTAAAATGAAACTTGTTTTATGATTCTAGATTGAAAATTGACGAGTGAGGAATGCACACAGTTTTGCATGAAACCGGAGGGCACTTCATGTATCAGCCGCCATCTTGTATAAATTTCGCCATTTCGTATAAATAAAAAAAAAAAAAATTATTACAATTGAAGCATCAATAAAGATTTTAAAAAAACCACTTTATTACGTCTTGTTGTTTATCCACAATTAATTCCTGAACTTAGTGTAGTTTTCGGTCAATTATAGAGGAACCTCCCCTTAAGGGACTACTCGACAAACTGGATGCCTTGGACGAAAAGCTCGGCTTGAGTACATGTTCCAAGGCGCCCACTGACAGCAATGGGACACAGACCTCATCAGGCCTGGCAGCGAGGATGGAACAGGAACGATCTTCCGCTAAGGGGAAGCCCTTGGAGT
Organism: Clistopyga incitator; assembly: GCA_947507545.1. Classification (NCBI taxonomy): domain Eukaryota; kingdom Metazoa; phylum Arthropoda; class Insecta; order Hymenoptera; family Ichneumonidae; genus Clistopyga; species Clistopyga incitator. The sequence goes on from OX382189.1 coordinate 2,219,374, forward strand.
CGCCACTGAAGAACAAAGCCGGCAAAAAGAAGAAAATCGGACAGGATGACCAGAGATCGGAGAACTTCTTGACTCCGTGTACAACGCCAAATATAAGGGAAGCACCAGCTAAAAGGTAGGAGATTGTCCCCAAGAAGAAAAGGAAGGCGGCGGAGAACCCTGATAATAAACCGGTTACGAATGCCGCCAGCACGAAACGCTCGCGCCCTAAGCGTGCTCGGGCCGATGTGCTTCAGGATGTCGGCGGAAGATCGAGGATCTTACGCCGACATCCTGAAGCGGATGAAGACAGATCCGTCCTTGAAAGACGTTGGCTCCTGCGTGAAGCGGGTCAGGAAAACGGGAGCGGGTGATCTCCTACTGGAACTGGAAAGGTCGGCGGCGGGAAGATGGACGAACTGCGGAAGTCTATCTCGGACCACCTGGGCAAGTCCGCAAACGTCGGTACGCTCCGGGAGGTATCTGCCATAGAGCTCCGAGATCTCGACGAGCTCGCAACGGCAAATGACATCTGCGTTGCGCTCAAAGAGCAGGTGGAGGATCTCAAGGACTTGAGAGATAAGGCTTTCAAGCCAATCCAGAAGAGCTTTAGGGGCACGCAGGTTGCGGTTGTGAGTCTGCCAACCGCCCTGGTGCGGAAAGTGGCGGAACTCGGCCGAATGCGCATCGGATGGGTGATGAGCTATGCGCGAAGGCGTCTCCGCTGAGGTGTTACAGGTGCTGGGGTTTTGGACATCGCGCACGGAACTTGTAAAGGACCGAACAGAACCAAACTCTGCCGAAAATGTGGAGAGGAGGCCCACGTGGCGAAGACCTGCGAGAGGGAAGCGCGCTGCGTGCTCTGTCCTGGAGATCTCGGACACGCTTCCGGGGGTAGCCGGTGCCCAGCCTACCAGCGGGCTGTCAAGGCAGCACCACGAAGACGAGAATGAGGATTCTACAGTTGAACCTCAACCACTGTGAGGCAGCGCAGGATCTGCTGCAGCAAACCGTGAGGGACCTGAACGTCGATGTCGCTATCTTGTGCGAGCAGTACAAGAATGTAGATAGCGCAAACTGGATCTCAGATGCGTCGGATAGAGCCGCTATCTGGACACTAATGACGACTTTAGGAGGCCACAAGGACACTGAGCAATGGCTTTACCTGGGTTAAGGTAGATGAGATCTACATCTACAGCGTCTACGCACCGCCCAACGACCCCATGATAGAGTTTGAACGTCTATTGATCCACCTAGCGAACGACGCAAGAGGGCGCAGACCCCTTATCATTACTGGTGACTTCAATGCCTGGGCTACGATGTGGGGCAGTAGAGTGACGAACCGTAGAGGGGACGCTCTTTTGGACCATGTCGCCTCACTGGATCTTGTCCTAGCAAATTTCGGGAACCGCCCTACTTTCACTCGGAGTGGCAACAGCTCGATAGTCGACCTGACCTTCGCGAGCGCGTGTATAGTTCGTGCAGGCCTCACATGGGAGGTCAATCACATCTACACAAACAGCGACCATCAAGCCATACTCGTCGAGCTGGCGGAATACACGAGACGTAGGACAACTCCCCCAAGGACCCGCAAGTGGAACACCAAGGCACTCGATAGGGAGACACTCGCCGTCATGATGGAATATTCGGCTATCATCGAGGGTACACCGGAGGATCAGGCGGAGGATTTGATGGCGCAAGTTACCAATACGTGCGACGCCGCCATGCCAAGAACTTCTGCAAGGGACCACCGGACACCTGTTTACTGGTGGAACGAAGAAATCGCTGAGCGCCATCGGAGATGTATCCGGAGTAGGCGTCGGTACTCCCGAGCAAGAGGTCGACATGACTCGGTGCAGCTGCGGGAGCAGTATAGGAGCGACCGCCAGGAACTGAAAATGGCAATTAAGACCGGCAAGCGCCGCTGCTGGACAGAGTTGTGTAAACACAACTGTTGTGTTGCGAGGACCCCTGGGGTAGACCGTACGAAATCATGATGGCCAAACTGAAAGCCACGGCCAATACGAGTCCGACCTGCCCGATAATGCTGCAGAACATTGTAGCCACTGGCTACAGCCATACTCGACGCATCGAGTAAGTTTACTTTACCGACGCGAGGATATCCCGCCAGTGACTCCGCAAGAGCTGCTGGAAGCCTGCCGCCGGATTCGGGATACTAAAGCCCTAGGCCCGGATGGCGTGCCCAATCCGGCGCTGAAAGCGGCCATCGAAGTCCGTCTGGACCTTTGCCGGGCTGTGTACGATGAGTACCTGCATGTAGGCTCCTTCCCCCTCTGCTGAAAACAACAACGGCTCGTGCTCTTACCGAAAAGTAAGAAACAATCAAGCGACCCGTCATCCTTTTGCCCGATTTGCCTGCTGAACACGGCGGGCAAAATCCTGGAGCGCATCGTTTGCTGCAGATTGGAAACCTACATCGAAGATAGTAGCGGCCTCTCAAATTACAAGTTCGGATTCCGGAAGGCGCGTTCAATAGTGGATGCAATCAGCAAGGTTGTGGACATTGCGATCGAAGTCATCGCGGAAACACGCTGGAGAAAGGGTACGAAGAAGTACTGCGCTGTACTTGGACATCAAGAACGCCTTCAACTCAGCGAGGTGAAGCTGCATCCTGAATGCGCTGCACCTCCTGAGAGTTCCAGTGAACATCAGGGCAATCATCCGCGATTATTTCAAGAATCGTGTCCTGGTGTACCACACGGACGAAGGGCCGAGGATTTTCGAAGTGACGGGCGTTGTCGCACAGGGCTCGGTTCTTGGACCCCTACTCTGGAACATCATGTACGATGCTGTGCTTCGACTGGAGCTCCCAGGAGGTGCGGAAACCGTTGGCTCCGCCGACGATGTGGTGCTAGTTGTCGTCGATAAACATTTGGAGGACGTGACAATGGCGGCCAACTGGTCCATAGCGATCATCCGTAGGTGGCTGTCTACGGTTGGACTGGTCCTGGCGGACCATAAGACTGATGCAGTACTGATTACCAGCAGGAAGCAGCAGGAAACCGTCACCCTCACCGTGGGAAGACACCGGATTCAGTCGAGACCATACCTGCGATACCTTTTTTTTATTTATTTTTGGTAATCGAGGAGAGAAAACACGTTACGAGCACCCGCGGAAGAGAACCGCGGGTAGTGTAGGACTGCACTTACGTGCTACCCACTAAAAAAAACTCCTCTAGTTGCTCCTGTTGTTATCCCCCCCCTGCGGGACCGACTTTCGTCATTGCTTCGCGGGGGGGTGGAGGTTCGGTATTGCCGACGACTTCCGTTTATCCCTCCTCCATCCCTCCTTCTGGCCGGTCGGTCAGTGCTAATGCTGGACGTCTCCTTCTGGGCCTCATAGCTTCTTCTTAAGCGTGGAGCACCTGCATGATGCAGCCGCTAGTGCGCAGCCGGCATCCCACAGAGCCTCGGAGCGCAGCATTGTCGGGACGAAGGTCTCGATGGTGGTGCGAGTGCCGATGCTGCGCTCCCATTGTCTTCCGTTCTGCTCGAACCGGGGGCAGTCGAGCAGAACGTGCTCCGCTGCTTCTTGGATCCCCGGGCATACGAGGCAGTCGGGTGATGTTACTGCCCCTATCCAGTTTACGTACCCCCCGGAACCCCCCCTGTCCCGAGAGTATCTGGGTGAGGAAGTAATTTACTTCCCCATGCTGTCTGGTGATCCAAGGCTCGATGTTGGGGATCAGGCGATGTGTCCAGCGTGCTTTGCTCGATCCATCCCATCTCCCCTGCCACTGCCGTAGAGTTACGGTACTCTCCGTTGCTGCTGGCTCAGCGACTTCGGCCCCCGCTCCTTCTCCGTTGTTCGGAGCTTTCTTCCTTATATGGAGTCGCATGCGCTCCTCGGCGAGCAGATCCAGGGGTGGCAAGCCAGCGATAACCTAGATCGCCTCGCCGGATACCGTCCGGTAGGCGCATGCGACCCTGATCCAGAAACCCGGGAAACCTCCTGGTGATCCATCCTCGTATCGCCCGCTGTGCATGCTTGACACGGCCGGAAAGATCCTGGAGAAGATCATCCGGGGACGTCTCCGCGGCTACGTCGATCGCGACCTCGCGGGAAACCAGTACGGGTTCCGACCCGCGAGGTCGTCGACGGACGCCGTGGAAGAGGTGAAGCGGCTGGCTATGCAATGCATTGGCGGCCCCACCCGGAAGACAAAGCTCTGCCTCATGGTCGCGCTGGACATCAAGAACGCGTTCAACTCGGCCAGATGGGACAAGATCTGGGAGGCCCTCTATCGGGACTTTAACGTCCCTGGGTACCTGATGAAGATGATCGGCAGCTACCTCAGTGACAGGGTACTGCTTGCGGAAACTACCACCGGGGTCAGGGAGTTCAACATCACAGCGGGCGTCCCGCAGGGATCGGTACTCGGCCCTGACCTGTGGAACGTCCTCTACAACGGCCTGCTGATGCTCCCCATGCCGGGGGACTGTCGGCTGGTGGCGTACGCGGACGACGTTGCGGTGCTCATACCGAGCACCGGCTGCGACGTCATCGGCGGGCTCTACCAGACGGTTATGGCAACCGTCTGGAACTGGATGGAGTCAGTAGGCCTCTCCCTGGCCATACACAAGACAGAGGCGGTACTCTTCCCCGGGAGGAAGGTCAGGACCTCTATGGATCTGACTTTCCGGGGCTGCACGATCAGCAGCCAACCGGCTATCAGGTACCTAGGCGTGATGCTGGACCAACGGCTGAATTTCAAGGAGCACCTCAGGTGCGTGGGCGGTAAAGCCACCGCCACGGTTGGTGGTATAAGGAGGGTTCTGCCCAACATCGGAGGGCCGCGTGGTGCCAGAAGAAGGGTGCTTGCTTGTGTGAGCACCTCGATCCTGCTCTACGCGGCGCCGATTTGGGCGGAACAAACGAGGATTCCTGCGTACCTGAGGCTCGTTGCCCCCGCTCACAGGATAAGTGCACTGAGAATCGCATGCGCCTACAGGACAGTATCCGGGGATGCGGTCCAGGTCATCGCTGGCCTGCCACCCCTGGACCTGCTCGCTGAGGAGCGCATGCGACAATACAGAAGGAAAAAGAGCCAAACCAACGGGCGAGAAGCGGGGGCCGAAGAGGCGGCGCCAGCATCAGCAACGACGGAGAGGGCTGCCACTCTATTGGAGTGGCAAAGACGATGGGACGAGTCCAGCAAGGGCCGATGGACCCATCGCCTGATCCCAGACTTGGAGGCGTGGATCACCAGGGAGCACGGTGAGGTGAACTACCTCACCCAAATACTCACGGGACACGGGGGTTTCCTGAAGTATCTCCACTGGATAGGGGCAGCAACAACATCTGACTGCCCCGAGTGCCCTGGGACCACGGAGACAGCGGAGCACGTCCTGCTCGAATGCCCCCGTTTCGAGCGGGACAGGGGGGTATGGGAGAGTAGCACCGGCAACCGCATCGCAACCTCGGCCTACGTGGCCGTAATGCTGCGCTCCCAGCGTGCCTGAGATGCTGGCTGCGAACTGGCGGCCAGCATCATGCGAGTGCTCCACGAGAGGGAAGAAGCCGAAACACCAGCACGGCGCTTCCAAAGGAGGTAAGACGGATAGGGTGACACCTTAAAAGGTCGGTCGGCATAGCCGAGGCTCACCCCCCGCGAAGCAATGACTAGCGTCGGTACCGCGGGGGGATCAGGAGCGGAACAGAGAGGGGGTTTTAGTGGGTATGGGACGAAATACTCGAGTCCCACACTAATCGCGGGTGTTCATAAAGAATTTCCTCCTCTCTTACAAAAAAAAAAGAAAAAAAAGGCGCATGCGACCCTAAGTGCGCCCGTCCTATGTGCTGGGGCTACATCTCAGGTACGCGGGGATTCGGGTCTGCTCTGCCCACATCGGGGCCGCGTAGAGCAGAATCGACGAGCTCACTGACGCGAGTACTCGCCACCTCGCTCCACGCGGGCCACCGATGTTGGGAAGTATCTTCGAGATCCCGTCAATTGTTGTTGTTGCCTTTTCTCCGACGTACCTGAAGTGCTCCTTGAAGTTGAGCCGCTGATCCAGCATCACACCAAGGTACCTGATAGCTGGCTTGATTCTTATCGTGCAGCCACGGAAGGTCAGCTGCATGGTCGCCCTGACCTTCTTCCCGGTGAAGAGCACTGTTTCCGTCTTGTGAAGGGCCAGGGACAGGCCTACCGACTCCATCCAGCCGTTGACCGCCCCCATGATGTTCTCATAGTTTTTGGTGATGGTGTCCGGGACAACGCCCGGTATAAGTACCGCGACGTTGTCCGCGTACACCACCAGCCACCAGCCCTCGGGCATGGGGAGCGTCAGTAGGCCAATGTATAGGACGTTCCACAGATCGGGGCCGATTACTGACCCTGGCCCCCTCCGTTGTTTCTGCGAGCAGCACTCTATCGCCCAGGTAGCTGCAGATTATCCTCATCAGGTACCCCGGGAACTTTGAAGTCCCGATAGAGGGCCGCTCAGATTTTGTCCCATCTGGCCGAGTTGAACGCGTTCTTGATGTCCAGCGCGACCAGGAGGCAGAGCCGCCTCCGTCTCGGTGGACCCCTGATGCTCTGCAGAGCCAGCCGCTTTACCTCCTCCACAGTGTTTGTGGATGACCTCGCAGGTGGAAAGCCATACTGGTTTCCCGCGAGGTCACGGTCCACATGTCCTCGAAGGCGTCCCCAGATGATATTCTCCAGGATCTTTCCCGCCGTGTCGAGCATACACAGCGGGCGATACGAGGATGGATCACCCAGGGGTTTCCCGGGTTTTTGGATCAGGACCAGGCGTTGCCTTTTCCATTTCCCCGGGAAGATGCCCCCGCATAGACACGTGTCGTATGCTTTAGCGAAGGTTGAAGGTGAGGCCTTAACGGCCGCCTTCAGCGCCAGGTTGGGTATGCCATCCAATCCTGGCGCTTTCCCTCCACCGAAGCCCCGGCACGCGTCTAGGACCTCCTTATGCGTCACCGAGGGGATCTCCTCCGCCGTGTTCACTTGATCCCCCCGCAGTTCAAGAGTAGTCTGGCCGACGCTGGGGAAGAGGCCTTCCACAATCCGTTCGATGTCCTCTTTCTCCATCACCGGCTGACTCTGCTTGATTTTTTTCGCCGCAATCTTGTAGGCTCTGCCCCATAGGTCTGGGTCCAGCTCGGCGTAGAGTCCCGTCCAGCACTGCCGTTTCCTCTTCTTGATCTCCTGACGCAGGGCATGCTTCGCCTCTGCGTGCTGTAGGCGGAGCTCTTCAACTGCATCGGGTGTTATATTTTTTCTTCTTCTCGCCCGTGTGTACTGGCGTCGGGATGCGAGACACCGTCTCCGGAGCTCGGAGATGGTGTCGCTCCACCAGTACACAGGTGGGCCCTGGGCGCGTCCCCACTGGTGCGCATGGAGGCATCGCACTCTCTGGAGAGTCACTGCACTAGCTTATCAGCCGTGGCACTCGCGTTTTGGGCATTGGCACAGAGGATAGCAGCAGGTTCGGGCTGCCACAGCCCCAGTGCCTCGACGAAGGTGTTTTCGTCGAAGTCCCGAACGTTCCAGCGGGGGAACCTAGTCTGCGTGCCCCCCGCGGAGTGAGCCTCTTGCTGGGGTACACCTCGAATAGGATTGCTTGATGATCGCTTCCGGTGTACCCCTGGCTCACTCTCCAGCTATGTGTTCCTTTATAGAGGGTGGGGGACACGAAGGTGAGGTCCACGATGGACCCCGCTCCCGCCCCCGTGAACGTCGGGACATTCCCCTCGTTGGCGAGTACCACGTCTAGCGTCGCCAGTGCGTGTATGAGGGCTCTCCCACGCGTGTTCGTCACTCGGGACCCCCACTGGGTTGACCAGGCGTTAAAGTCGCCGGCAATCACCAGGGGGGTTAGTGTGCGTGCCTCCCTTACTAGACCAGTAAGCGCCTGTTCGAAGTATTGCAGGGGCTCATTGGGCGAAAAGTAGCAGCTGAAGATATGTACTCCGCCTATTTCCCCATGGACGTAGCCATCTCCGCGCCGGCAGGGGGTTTTCCCGAATGGGGTCCCTCCGCAGGCCCAGATTGCAGCGAGGCCGGTGGTGTCCGTGCGCCACCGTTCGCCCCGCTGCTCTCCTCCTCTATATGTTTCACTTATGATGGCCACGTCCATGCTCTCCTTTCTCACATCCTGCGTCAGGAGATCATGTGCGGCCAGGCACCGGTTCAGGTTGATCTGGAGGAGTCGCGTCCTGTTGGAGCTGGCGCTGTGACTCCTCCGTCAGTCTCCTCAGTTCCTGGCCTTGGCCGTTCCTCTTCGTCGGTCGTCGTCACTGCCTGCGCCGCTGTTACCTCTAATGGCGTTGCCGTTTCCTCTTTGGTGATGGTGATTGTGGTGGTGGTCGTCCTCTTCTTCCCAGCCCTCGCGTCTGGGCACATCGCGGCGAAGTGACCGGTCTTTCCGCATCGTCTACAGTCTTTCGACCGGTCCTTCTCTTTACATTTTGCTGCGATGTGTCCCGTGCATCGCACCGGTAGCACCGCAGTACCGTCTCGACCGGGCGGGTCCTACAGTTAACCCACCCGATTCTCAATGTCCCAGCTGCCAGCACTCTTTCGCACTGGCCTCTGGGAAGGCGGACCCGTGCTACCTGTGTTTCTCCGTATGCCGGACGGAGGCGTATGGCGGTCACAGGTGCCAGCTCTCCTGTTACGTTGGTGAGGGATTCCTTGACTTCCTCCGCCGTTGTCAATTCGTCCAGGTCCCTCACCTCCAAGTCTGCCATTGGGGGCCTTTCAGCGACTGTCGCCGTTTGCCCTAATGACTTTTTAAGGGCCTCAGCGCGCTTTTGTCGCGTGGGGCCCTCTTTACCTCCAAGTGTCCATAGCAGGTCACCTGTTCCGGTCCTCTGGGCTTTTGTGACCGCTCGCCCGACAACCTGGAGCTCCTGGTCGGCCCTCATCGCCTTTAGCACGCTATACAGCGAGGTGTCTCCGACGCTCTTTATGATGATGGCGTCCTGTCGGGGTCTCCTCCGCTGGGCCATTTCTTTTGGCGGTCCCTCCGTCCTTGCATTTTTTTTCGGCGGGGCCCTGTTGTTGGGGCTGGCAGCCATTGGTACGTTGGCCCTCCTCGCCTGGGCCTTCTTCTTCGTCTTCGTGGGGCGGGAGGGCGCTGGTGACAGTGTGGCCGGTGCTCTTTGACCGGGGGCCGGATTGACCCTTCGTTTCTTGCCCCTCTTCACTACCTCCGTTCAGGCTTCGGGGATTCTGAGGGTCGGTGATGGGCGCCGTTTGTTGGCGCTCGTTTCTCCCGGGGATTCCCTTGGCCTCTTGGTCGTCGCCTGCTGGTGCTGTTTCGTGACAGCCGATGGGGGGGAGATTTGGGTGGTGCCCTCCTTTTTTTGTTTCGGTGTAGGCAGTCGAGTCACCACCGTTGCCTCCCACCTTGCCATTTTCCAAAACCTGGCCACAATACGGGTCACATCCTTGACCTCCTTGTGGACGTTCTTGTGGCTGGCCACGAAGTCCATTAATTTCTCTAGTGCGTCGCTGAGTCGCACGCCCGCGTCTTTACTGAGGACAAGGCGTTCGTCAGCCTTGCCCCCGTTGCCCGTCGCTGCGCACATTGCGTCAAAGGGGTTACGTCCCAGGTTGGGCTCGTCTCCCCTTTCTTCTCCCTCGTTGCAGGGTACTTCACCCCTAGGGGCGCTGGACACTAGACTTGTCTTGTCGTTCGCCTTGTTTTTTTTATCGTTGTTAATTGTTGATGCCATTCGTTTGTTGTTTGTTTGCCACACATCGTGTACAAAGGAGCGGGCCGCAGTTGATCGGGAACGGGCACGCCCACAGGGTCAGCATTCTCGCGGATAACCGGCCCTGACCCTGTGTACTCACAGGCCCGACCTGCGCTTTGTCGTCCTGGAAAACGCGACCGGACGATGCTCACTCGGTGCACCGCCGCCTCCGACAGCAGCGGCCGATGTACACTACCCGACCAGGTCCCGAAGGGGTGGCAAAACTCCGGATCCCGCGACCGCTTCGGCAGGGCTAGCCACATCAGCCCATTAACCCCCCTGGGTGATAAATCCAGGGCGGGACGGGCAATCCCCGCGACTGAGAGAACCAGAGTGGTCGCGCAGAGACAGCGGTTTCCCGCCGTCTGCGTCGTGGCTGGACTGACCCCGATCGAGCTACTAGCAATCGAGCGCAAGAGGGTGTATGGCCGTGGGAGGTTCCTCACGCAAGCGGAGCGCTGCGCCATGGCGCAAGAGGACAGGACCGAGACGCTGAGATAGTGGCAAAACCGCTAGGATGCCTCACAGAAAGGCAGGTGGACCCACTGTATATACCGAGGATCAGCCAGTGGACGCCGCGAGGTCACGGAGAAGTGGACTTCTACGTGACCCAGCTGCTAACGGGGCATGGTTGCTTTAGGGTATACCTACACCGATTTATGCTCGAGGATGACCCAACGTGTCCCACCTGCCTAGCACAGATAGAGGATGTGGAGCATGCGGTGTATATCTGCCCGCGCTTTACAGCACAGTGATACGAGCTCCGAGAGTCGCTGCATCTTCGCCTGACACCGGAGAACACAGTCCCCTTGATGTTGGCCTCGCGAGAGAGTTGGAACGCTATCTCCACGTTTGCCGTCCGGGTAATGCGGCGCCTTAGAAACGAGGAGCGCCAGAGGAGAGGAAACTAATGAGAAAGAGTGAAGAAGGAGGGCCAGAGTAGCCCATGATCCCCACCTGGCGAATTAATGCCTGACGGCGGTTCCACAGGTGGTGGAGGAGTTGGAGATAGGGTTTTAGTGGGTATGATTTGCGAACGAGTCCCACACGCGCCAATCCGGGTACGAGAGCCTGGGTTGGTTGTGTCTAAGCGCATTTCCCCCGTTCTTAAAATTAAAAAAAAATAAACAGACACACACACACACACACAAAGTAACTACAAGCCAATGGGAGCGCCGGGAGGGGAGCAACCACAAGTGGTTGGGGAGACGACGGAGACTACGGCGCGCTTGGTTACGCAGAGCAGCACGAGTCGCAGGGGTTTATCGACCCTTCGAGACACTAGACCAACGGGAAAAAGGACCAAGTGAAGGATCCTGGTAAGCGCCAGTGAACACCCTCACATCGCGGAGTCCTGCACCGGCGCTAGAAGAAGACGCAACGTCAAAGACGATGGGAAAAAAGAGGACGACTTCATGCCAGACGCCTCCCAGATCAGGTATCCTGGTCATTAAGGACAGTGAAGGAAAGGCCTATGCGGACATCCAGTGCCAAGTGCGTACGGATGATACGGTGAAGAGCATTGCGACCGACGTTAAGAAAATCCGGCGAACAGCAGCAAAGCCGACTCATGAGCTCAAAGACTCAATGAATGCGTTTTTTGGCGACCGTGGGGAGTAAAATCGCTACGGGTGGCATACAGTGGCACACAAACTGCCGTGATGAGACTCCGAACCAATTGGCTGGACGATCTGCCACATTCGCGAGCGAGACATCAGCCAACTGCCCCTAAGATGCTACAGATGCCACGACTTCGGCCATCGGGGACAAAGCTGTAAAGGTGCGAACCGCTCAAAGCAGTGTTGGCGTTGTGGAAATGACGGACACTTCGCAAGAACGTGCAAAAAGGTGCCTACTTGCATTCTCTGCAATGAGAAAGACGCTGAGAAAGTGGATCACGGGACTATAAGCAGCCGGTGCCCGGCCTACCTATTGGCCCTCGGAAAGTTGAAGGAAAAAGAAATGACAATGAGATTTCTGCAAATTAACTTAAATCACGAGGTAGCACAAGACCTGTTGATGCAGACGGCGCTGGAGAAGGACATCGACGGGGTGATACTCTCGGAGGGATACCAGAACAGGATAGCACCCTCCTGGAGAGCGCGTACAACGGGCTCAGCTGCTATCTGGGCTTACAAAAACCGTCCTGTTCAGGAGATCATGTAAACGCCTGCAGTATACTTCGTGCGAGATGTTATATGCCACCTCGACTAAAGCAGTGTTGTGCCCGAAATAGGGACGACTGATCAAGTCGTCTCGTTACCGGCTAATTTATAGATATTATTTGGCATCGCTCCGATTAAAGAACTGGAGTTCATGCGATTCCCGAAAGCAATTCAGTATTTTATTGATAAGAATGTGTGGAATAGTCGTAATATGTATATTACGAGTTACAGTGAGTTTTCTTAAGTGATAGTTTAGCTAATCACGATTTTGCCACGAGCCCAACCGATCGTTTCTCTGATTCTTTCAAGACTGACTAAATCGAGAGCCGATTTAGTCCGTTCGACCCGCAATTGCTGGGTCAGCATAGTTCATGCCGATTCAGCTTCGAGTCGAAGTGCATTGACACCTTGAGTGCACGAAGCTGGTGGCGAAAATAATTATTGTTGGAATTATTTTTGCGACGGCAATGAAATCCAACGATTTGATTAAGTTAATTTTTTATACAGAAAATCTGGGATACTACAGCAGCAAAAGTTCGAGGAGGCTTTGGACCGACTGGTGAGTGATGCGAGACCGCGAGTACGTACAGCAGCTCGTAATTGTCAGTTTCATGGAAAATCGCCACAATCGGCCCAGGACTAAAAAATGTCCACGTTTCATGGGATGCCAAAACATCGATATCCAAAATTGAAATTTTCAGAACCCAACCACCTATATCAAATGGAAATTTGTTTTACTGCAAAAATCGCCCGATTCGGACCGGGACCAAGAAATATCCACGTTTCATATTTCTCATAGAATGGCATTGATATCTGGAAACGCAATTTTCAGACCGTAAGCGCTTACATCAGCTCAAAAATATCCGTTTCTGGAAAATTCGATACCCAGTCGTCATCGCCGGGGACTTCAACACCTGCGACGTGAAATAAGGCAGCAAACGGACGACAAAGGAAGGACGAGCTCTTTTGGAGGCCTTCTCGGTGCTTTATCTCACGCTTCTTAATGATGGTGAAGTACCAATATTCACCAGGGGCGAGAACAGGACCATCATTGACCTCACGTTTGTGACAGCTCAAGGCTTTTAAAGAGCAACTACTGTTAGTTAACGGAATCTGCACGCATAGCGACCACTGTGCCATAACATCGCTCATACAGCCGCCATCGATGTGTGAAAATCGCCTATCGAAGCAGGCCAAAATCGTCCGATGGTAGGCAAACGCCCTCGACAAAGGTCTCTTATGCGCCTGAATTGAGGATGCTAAAATCACCGCAGAAACAACAGAGAAGACCAAGCAGATAATGAATGCTGCCGTGAGGGCATGCGCCACTGCTATGCTGTGATGCGACAATGGAAACCGGCACGCCCCGGCTTATGGGTAGAGCGAAACAATTTCAGAGATTCGTGCCCAATATAAGCACGCCAGAAGACTCGCCCAAACAGCACGCAAAAGGCCATCCTAGCAATCTTGACAACTACTGTTTTACCGTAAAAACGACCGGGCCGTTTTTTGCAAAAAAAAAGAAAGTTGGTCGTAACGATCGTAAAAACGACTGCCCTAAAATATGTTATGCGGTCGTTTTTTTCGATTTACCATGGACAACCGGGAAAACAACTGAATATTATTATTAGCCGCCCCGAAATTGTTCCTGGAGATGTACAACACTTGCTTCTCAGACGAAATATTTTCAATACGCTGGAAGTCACAGCAACTGGTGCTATTTTCCACAGGTAACATACCGTTGGAGGAAGCATCGTCGTATCGATCCCCGTGTAAGCTGGACACAGCAGGAAACATCTTCAAGAGAATTATTTTCAACCGAATCGATACCTTCGTGGGGCATCAGTTCGCGGAAAACCAAAACCAGGTTTTCGGAAAGGTAGGTCGGCCACTGAGGCTATTGGTGGCTTGATAACTATCGCAAAGGATGCAATTTTGGGCTCACGTTGGAGTCGAGGAGCAAATAAATACTGTTTGCTGGTAGCGTTGGATGTTAAAAACGCATTCAACTCTGCCAGTATATGCAAGGCACTAGATAAACTCGAAACCCCGGCTTATCTCAGAGCGATAGATATCTCAGGTATCTCGTAGCGAAGCTTGACGCAAGATCTAACTTTCAGCAGCATATTGAGCACGGGGTTGACAGACCAAAACGTTGGTGCAGTATTGGCATCATATTGGACTTATGCCAAATATCGGAGGGCCCAAATAGGCAAGAAGAACACTGTTCGCGACAGTAATAACATCGAAACTGCAGTACGCTAAGCCTATTTGGCACGTGACGCTTAATGTTGTCTCATACCGGAGAAAACTGGTTTTGATGTACCGCGGAACTCGCTTAAGAGTTGCTGCCGCATACCGTATCGTATCATTCGAAGCAGTATGCGTAGTGGCTCGTATGGTGCCGCTGAAAATCCTTGTAGACGAGCGATATAGGATCTGTAATCGAGGACGGCAGACTCGACTCAAGAAGAAAAACATCGCCAAAGAGGAAAAGGCAGCGTCAGAACGGCTCTAGCAGTAGCACTGCGATAAATCATTTGCTGGGAGATAGACCAATCGACAGATCCCATCAGCCATGACCAATGGGTAAGTCGGCAGCATAGCGAGGTGGCATACTATTTTATACAGCTACTCATGGATCCTCGTCGTTTCCAGTCATAAATACACCCGTTTAAACTGGACGACAACCCAGTATGTCTGTCTTGTGCCGATGTCAAAGAAGATGCAGAGCATGTTTTTTTTATCTGTCCACGCTTTGCACAGGAGAGATGTCAGCTGCAAGACAGCTTAGACCTTCGAGTCACTCCGAGAAGGTAATCCCATTGATGCTTAAAACACCATTCAACTGGAGAGCAGTCAAAGAGCTCACAGCCGGTGTGCTTAAGAAATTGCGGCTCGAAGAACGGCAAAGACACGCAGAATAGTATATCCTTGACGCGGCCGTAGCCGATCTTTTGCGGCGCGAAGCAATGCCTGATGGCTTCCGCGGAGGCGAAACAAGGCAGGAAAAACGGAAGGTGGTTTTAGTGGGTAAAAGTCCCAAACTCTTAGATAACAGTAGTTAACTAGAGACTTTCCGAAGATTTCCACCTACCGCGAAAAGCCCTGTAACCTTATTTGTTTACTCCGGTACCTAATCAATTTCGCCTGACAATTTTCCTCCTCTTTATTTTTATTTAATACTCAAAGAGCAGGGCGCCAGACGCTTTCACGTCGGGAGGAAAAGTATCAGTATTAAACGGAGAATCTTAGCCCAAGCTAGCGGAGTTTTCCCTAAGGGTAGAGTGGTCGGGTAAGACCCCCGAGATCGTGAGAAGAAAAAAAAAGAGAAAATTTTGAATAAATAAATCGCTGATTTACGGGACGTACAATAACGTCAAAGAGACGAATAATTTATTTTCCGTAAGACAACGATATAAGAATATAATAACTTCAATGGATTTACAAACAAAATAAGCAAAAGGTTAAGAGTCCCATAAAAAAAAGATCCAATTTCGGGGTTACAATAAATCTCCCCTTTCTTAAAAATTATTTCACCTAAAGTGATCTTGGGTGTAGATACCGGTGCGTGTCCATACGCAATATACAAACAAAATCCACGGGACGATACACCGCTACACCCTCTTCTACATAAATACGCTGATGGCCTTTCTCGTTGTCGCGGACTTGAAACGACTCATTTACGGCTAATTTGTTAATAATAATTAAAAAAGAAAACTAGGCGGCTCGAAACGCGATGCGGTATACGCGTGGCGCGACAAAATAAACGAGAGACACTATAACGATTAGCGCCGAAACAATTAATTCTCCACACGGGCGAGACTAAAACGATCGGCACGACCGAATTCTAATTTTCCAAGGATAGACAAGACGCTTTTGAAAGGAAAATATGAAACTGAAGAGGGAGTGAGACTAAAAGAGCTTACCGGGACAAACAGCCAATTTCGCAGACTTCCCGTTATGATTTTTGCGTATCCTCCCCAAAATGAAAGTAGTTATGACGGTACGATATGGCGGTACGATATAGATCACAACGACACGTCCTCGTCGCTTGAAAGATCCACGGAAAAAGCCCTGAGCGATAGAGATCGATTTCGCTCGCGAAATTTGCTCCCCATCCATCAATATTCGAAAATCTCCTAATTGGGGGTAACGTGACGAACTGACACGCTGGTCATAGGATCTGGCGTCTCACATAGGCTATGCTAGGCCCTGCGAGATTCGCGACGAGCCTCGGAGCGCGGAGGACGTATCATGTTTTTATTTTTTGAACGGGCCAATTCTGCCACGTTACAGCACATACACATACCCGTGTCGGGTTTGTTGGGTCCCGTATTAGGCGCCTTTCCAGGTGGCGGATAGGCAAATGCTCGGCAGATATTCCGGGTACCGGGGAAATAAAATACTCGGAGCGGACCAAAATCTAGCTAGGGGAAGGAAACCCGATAATAAACCAATCATGGAAGATTGTGGTACAAACATGATACTCCAGGTGAGTACTTCTCGTGCTAGTAGATCCTGCGACACCTTTAAAAGGCTTAGAAAGGACATGGAGGGTCTTGCGCAATTCGTTCTTGAGAAGAAGAACCTGCACAAGGAACTCGAGGATATGTTGAGGAGTGCCATTAGGGCGCTGCGAGAGTTTGAGAAGGTGTGGCGCGATACCTTAATGCTGTCGACACTGCCTCCTAAGGAGGATATGGTGACCCAAAGATCACCCATCTTTTGGGCGGAGGTAGTGGAAGCAGCTAACAAACGGGAGCGTTCGTCACCACCTTTGCCCGCAGACACGAGGCCTCGCATGAGTGACGCCACAAGACGTTCGACACTTACGAACGTGGCAGCAAGTACAACCAGTGCCGGAGGGGACCGAAATAAAGAAGAAGAAGCGAGAAAAAAACCTTATCGCCAAGAAGGAAGATGCCCGCAAGACAAACGGGGCAGCCCCAAACCCAAAATTGGGGAAGATAAGGCCCTCTCGCCCCAATGCCATCAAAATCAAAGCATCGGGTGAGACGTCATACGCGGACATATTGAGGAAGGTGAAAGATGTACCGGACCTGAAACCACTTGGAGAGAGGGTCACGCGCATCAGGCGCACCAGAGCAGGCGAACTGCTACTGGAGTTGGGAAGGCCTGACCCAAGAGCTTCAGATGGTGGTCTCGTCCGAGCTCAACGAGGCGGCCGAAGTTCAAACTCTCACTCACAAAGAGTCCTTCAACATCGAGGAAATGGACATGGAGGAGGCCACAACCAAGGAAGAGGTGGTTGGGGCAATTTCTGCGCTGGTCAGGCCAGGAATGGTGACCTTTGCGAATGTGAGACTCAGGTGATCCTACAGTGGCACCCAGGTGGCCATGATCGTGCTCCCAGTTGCAGCCGCTAAAAAACTGCTGCAAGCTGGAAAAGTAAGGATTGGCTGGGTGAAATGCCGGGTGCGGTTGCGTGAAGCATCCTCGCGCTGCTTTAAATGCCATGACAGCGGAATTCTTGAGAGGAACTGCAAGAACGCAGTCGACCGGAAAGGGCAGTGCGCTTCCGGTGTGGAAAGGCCGACGTTGCCATAATCAGCGAAGAGTATGGGGATTTCCGCGAGGCGAACTGGGTAGTCAACACCACCAACAACGCAGCTATTTGGGTATGAGGACCTCTCCACATATCGAATAAAGTAGCAGCACCCCTTCCCAGCTTCACCTGGGTGGAAGCGGCTGGTATTAGACTATCCAGCTGGTATCTGCCACCTAGCGATACCATCGATCAGTTCCTAGGATTCCTCGACGCCATTGTTACCAGTGCAAGAACTTCTCGCCTACCCGTTGTAATCGGGGGGGACTTCATCGCATGGGCAACAGACTGGGGCAGCGCGAAGACCAACAACCGCGGTCGCGCCATCCTGGAGGCCTTTGCAACACTGGAGTTAAAGATTGCGAATACCGGAAATACGCCAACTTACACCAAAGGCGACAAGTCTTCCATAATCGACCTGACCTTCATCGACCCAAAATTGATGGGGGAAGAGTTGAAGTGGAGAGTTAGCAATCTGTACACGGGCAGCGATCACCACGCCCTCGTTTACGAGCTCCAGCTGACCAGCGGAACAACTCCACTGCAGCATCAGTGCAGGAAAAAGAGATGGGCACTGTCCACTTTCAACCAGGAGACGTTCATCTGTTTTCTGGAAGAAATAAGGGTTGAAGAAACTACCGAGGAAAGAGCACGAAGCCTCTCACAAGCCATAATAGCGGCCTGTGATGTCTTCATGGCCGCGAAATCCAACCGAGGCGGTCGTCCACCAGTTTACTGGTGGAATCGAGACATCGCAAGAATTAGACGAGAGTGCCTTCGAGCTCGAAGGCGGTAACAAAGAGCAGAGCATAGGCCGCAATACCAAGAACTAAGCGCGGCCTATGAAGCAAAAAGGAAGGAGCTCAAGGCTGCCATTAAATGGCCTGATGCCAGTCGATGATACGGAGCCGCCAGCCGTCACCGAAGCCGAGCTTAAGATGGCTGCTAAAAGAATCGCAGCCCGTAAAGCCTCCGGGCTTAACGGAGTTCCTGGCGTGGCCATAAAGGCCGCTGCGCTGAATGCCCCTGATTTATTCAGGGATACACTCACCGCGTGTTTGCGGGAAGGAATCTTCCCGGCACAGTGGAAGTTTCAGAGGTTGGTACTCCTCCCCAAAGGGGATAAACCCCCGGATGAGCCATCCTCGTACCGACCGCTGTGCATGCTGGACATCGCAGGCAAACTACTGGAGCGGTTGATATGTGCCAGGCTAGAAACTGCCATCGAGCTGGCCGGAGGTCTCTCCGACAATCAGTTCGGCTTTCGGAAAGGTCGCTCAACAGTGGACGCTATTGACCGAGTTGTGACACTCGCCACCGACGCCATCAGTGGTAGTCGGAACACCAGGCGCATGTGTGCTGTAATCGCATTAGACATAAGAAATGCGTTCAACTCGGTCAGGTGGGATCGGACCATGGAGGCACTAGAACACCTTAAAGTGCCGCTCTACCTACGGAGGGTCATATCGAGCTACCTGACAGACCGAACCCTACTCTATGACATCGATGATGGCAAGCACTCCTTCAACATCACGAGAGGCGTGCCTCAGGGTTCGGTTCTGGGGCCCCTGCTCTGGAACGTCCGGTACAACGGTCTGCTTAGGCAGTCCCTTCCAGGCGGGGTGTCAATGGTTGCCTTCGCGGACGATGTTGCATTGGTCGTCGTCGCGAAGAGTATTAATGAAATACAGCATCTCGGTGATGAAGCAATCGAGGTAGCAGCCGACTGGCTGAGCGATCATGGGCTAAAGCTGGCGGCGGAAAAGACCGAGGCGGTGCTCATCTCTCGGGCCAAAAAGAGAATCCACGCCACCTTCACAGTAGAAGATACGGAGATCAAGACAGCTGACACTATCAGGTACCTCGGGGTCACTATAGACGCGCGGCTGTCCTTTCAAAATCATATTTTGAACGCTGGCTCAAAAGCAGCAAACGTGGCTCGAGCGTTTGCGGGAATTATGCCCAACATAGGAGGACCCAAACAACCACGACGATCCCTTCTCACTACGGTTGTGAGTTCCGTAATACTTTACGGGTCTCCAATCTGGGCCAAAGCTCTGAGAAGCCACGCGAGTTACGGAACCACTTGCCGACGGGCATGGAGGATAGCCGCGCTATGGGTGGCTTGTGAGTGGCGAACTGTGTCTGACGCTGCTCTCTCTGTGGTCGCGGGACTTCCCCCCATAGACTTGCTAGCAACGGAGAGAGCCGAAAAGTACTGTGAAAGAAGGCGTGCAGAGGAAGACGCCATCAACCAGGAGCGTAGCCAGTGGACCACAGGGACCACAAATGAATGGCAGCGCCGATGGGATTCAGCAAGTGAGGGCCGGTGGACACACCGCATCATCCCAAACGTGTTGGAGTGGACGAGCAGGAAACACGGATTCGTCACCTTCCATCTGACTCAGGTGCTTACCGGGCACGGCTGCTTTCGCAGCTACTTACATCGAATCCGCGTTTATCAAAGCGCGGAATGCCCAGCATGCCCTGGTGTCGATGAAGACGTGGAACACGCTCTCTTCCATTGCCCAAGATTCGCGGAAGAACGGGAACGTTATCGGGTCGCAGGAGATCCCCCGACTCCCGAGGGCATGGGGAGGAGCATGATCGTCTCACAGAACGGGTGGGACGCGGTGGTAACACTCGCCACGTCCATAGTTAAAAAGCTCAGTACCATCCGACGAGCAGAAGAGCGAAATGCTGAATAAACGATAGGACGGCTTTCTGAGGCATAGACTGCCCCCGCGAAGTAATGCCTTGCGGCGGTTCCCGCGGGGGGTACAAGCAGTCGAGAGGAGGAACGTTTTAAGGGGTATTGCCATTAGGCCGAGCCCCTCATTACCCTTCGGGTATGCGTACACGCACACACGCACACACGCACACGCGCACACGCGCACACGCGCGCGCACACACACACACACACACACACACACACACACACACACACACACACACACACACACACAAGTTCCAAAATAAAACCGTCGGTTTTATTTTTGTCGATGCCTTATTTTAATGAAATCAACTGACTGATTTCGATAAGTATATCTTTACCAGATGAGCCGATTTCGATTTATATATTGTACCTTATATAGTTGGTGTTGAACCAGCCGAATGAAGCGAGCACATTTCAGTTAATGTGCAACCAGTTTAAAAAAAAAGTCGAGTCATCACTATTGAGAACAGCTGCCAGATCTTTTTAAAACATCGCAGGAAAATTGATTACGTGAAATGTGTGTGCTAATAAATAGATAATAAATTACACAAAACGCGAGATGTTATGTAATGCGATTAATTTTTTTATATGATTGCATTTCGGCAAGGTTCATTCAAGTACGGCGAATCTTGTTTATGTGTTATCATTTTGATGATTAATATTTGACTCCGTATTACTATTCAAAACTAATTTGTTTTCTAAGTCCGTAAAGTTAGCAGGGATACGATTTTTGAATGGTAAAAATTAACTAAAAGTAACGAGTCATTGTCAGTGAAATCATGAATATAATTTTCTCCCTCACCCGTACTTCGCGAAATTCGTCCACATCAGAGTCATTCGATCACGGACAATGGATATTGGGTTGCCGGAATCCAGTGTCATTTCCGCATCTGATATCCACCAAAGATATGCCATGTCATCACCATGTGCTGCACCTTAAAAAATATATGAGCGAAAAATCATACTATTATAATGAACATAGTAATAAGCTTGAACGAGAACGAGAATTCAAAGTTCTTTATGCTAGTTAATAAACTGAAGAACGTAATACGAGAGGGGCAATCAAACAGGGTACATACCTTTTTTATCAACATCGAAGAATTTTTCATGCAAAGATGAATCAGGTACAAATGACATTTGATAATAATATACTGGCTCCGAAGCGTGCTGTACAAGTAATCTCTGCGTCTGATCTACTCCCGTCTTGTAGAGAAGGTCGGTGGTTTCCTTAACACGGTCGAAATTATTATTATTATAACTAAAGTGAACATCCTAATTCGTAACAGTATTGAAGCTAGTTTTTCGTACCCGCGCGCGCTGTACACAATTCCAGGAAGAAGTTTTTCTCTAATAGTAGCGGATATTCATGGTGTAGAATAATCACTTTGTAAATATTGTAATTTTTTAATCACAATGAATATCTACTTCGGTGACTGTCCAATGAATATCCGGCTGTTGGTTGTCGTAAGAGTTAACCGTACCGAAACTACCCATCGATTAATGTACCACAAACATCCGACTTCTAGTTAATTCAATAGATAATGACCGATTAACCACGTCGATAACTATAAGCGCAATAAAATTTTTTTAAATCAGGTTTGGTTTACCGGGGTATTTTATAAACTTTGTTTTCACGAAAACAAATGTTGTCAAGATTATGATGTCAGAAGGTCAAAAAAATATCGGTACTGGGGATCCGACCCCCTGCACCGTAAGGCTTGTATCTAAAAAATAACTGGCGATAACTGGTTTAATATTCGGGGTTCCTTCCCCTAGTCTGTTTGGCCCGCGAGAGCTATTTTATTTCACTCCTACCCTGTATTTCTACACAGCGTTCCCCTATCCGCCATCCGGGGACGCGCCGTGTATGGGTTACAGACTCCCAACACGGTGTCTGTGTGTGTTTCGGAATTTTACCAGAACAACAAAACAAAAGAGGCTCTATCGAGCAATATCCGCCGTAAGCCACGCGGGACTTCGACCAACAATTAAATGAAACTCGCGGACTTCTTCCACGCGCGAATTATCGTCGTTGCGGGAGAATTTATTAATCCATTAATATTCGGACATTTTACGCCATTAAACGAAAAGATTCACTATAAATGCCAGGAAGCAGGGCTCACCTCGCGATCCGCTGCAGCCGGGACGAAGCGACCACCGCTCTTTCGTCTTTATGAAACAATTACATTTTGAAGTGCGGGAGAGTCATGATCCTCGCTCGGTCAACAATCAAAACCTCTTCTCTCCACAATTAATCCTCGGGAAATGCCTCGAGATGTGTCGCTCACGGGAGCACGAGACTACTGATCCCTACCCTAATTAGCATCGCCGGCAATCGGGCAGACGGCCAACTCTAACTTTTCGCGATCTATTAAATATGTCTAATAGTTGGCGCTTCTGGCGCGAAGTCCAAATTGGGACGGGGCAGCGCAGCGCAAAGACGGAAGCGTAGACCGGTGTATGTCTACCGATTCGAAGGGAATGTAGAACTCTTTATGCTGGTTGATGTCCTCAGCATACTCTCGGAATAGGTGGCATCTCGGGAGTCTTCTGGTTTGCGATGCAATTGATGAACGGAAACGAATACGCAGCGGAACTCCCTATAATCCTCGTTTCTCAGCGCACATACATAAATAAAAATAAAATAATCGAGAATTAGAAATAATAATCGGGATTAATTTAAGTCGGGCCCTACGGATCTGTCGGGAGTCATTGTGGAGCGAGGAGCTTTTGTAATAATTTAGAGGTGGTAAATTTTACCACGTTACAGTATACATCTGGAGCTTCATCGCTCTCGTATTCACATTTTTCGACGATAATTGATGCCACCGGGAATTGAATCCGTGACCTACCACTGCTCTGGTTTAGAGGCTACTGTAACCGCTAGACCATCGCACCGGCTCCATTAAAGTTGTTTGGTATTGAATTTAACCGGAATCGGCAAAACGATTCGGATTTTATAGTTTAAATTTGATGAAAAATTCTCATTGTTGTCTCAACTTTGGTAAGTCACGAGATATTGCAATTTGATTTGCGTAAGTAAAAATTATTTCGAAGGATGTTCAATTCCGCTTTTTACTGTTTATTGTACACAGGGTGGCAAACACGTCTCATTGCGTACCCGCCATCTTGCATACTGGTGTTCTCAACCGACGCTGCGCGTCTCTACTTGTACGCGTAAGTACGCGCGTGCACTTCCTCCACTCGACCTCCTACCCATTGGAGAGGGAGCACTTGCTTCTTCAAAAGGACTAGGTCATTGAGCTGAACCTTAGTTCCACTCACGGTTCACTTGTTTTGTCTCAGCAGTTCGAGAAGATACTGGGATTGCCAGCCTTTCCAGAAAACCTTACCTAGATTTTGCACATACTGCCTACATAAAAGCCGATTGTCCGAAACATGTAGAAAATCAGATTGCTTAGGTTGTAGCAGTGAGTCACCAATCAGCAAGTAGGCAGGTGTTAGGACACTCAGGTCAGAGAGAACACTAGATAGGGGTGATTGGAGTCGCGAGTTGAGAATGGCCTGTATTGTTATGAGTAGGAGTGGGTAGGTATTCCAACCTCCAAACCTTCAAAGTGTGGCCAGCGAGGTGGGATGAATTTCCATTCAATTTGCTACTTGACTAAGTGATTTTCGACTTCAGGCTTATGTTCCGTCAGGAGCTCGGAGTTTTCGTTGAGTTCTCGTGTGGCTCGTACAAAATTACTTCTGTTATCCGAAAACATTTTCGTACAAATCCCTCTCCCCGCGGTGACACGATTCAAAGACGCGAGGAATGCTTCGGTGGTCACGATTTCGAGGTGCACTGCCTTTGTACGAAAATATGCGAAGGTAGCTAAGTATCCCTTACTCACGTGAATCCGTTGTCTGCTCTCGCGAAACTGAATAGGACTGGCATAGTTTACGCTCGTGACTGTGAAAGGGCGTGTAAAAATCTCTGACTCGCTCAGATGACCATGAGTCATCCGTGGTAACGTCGAGAGTTGTGGGTTGATGGGAAAACATTCGAGACATCGCTTGAAGACTTTCCGAGCTTCCCGCCGACCACTGATACGCCAGAAATGGAGTTGTCCGTCGTTCAGTAATTGATCTGGTGGCAGTGAAGGAGTTGCTGATATCGGTCCGTCATTATTAACGTCGTTGTGAGGTGTTTAGCCAGTAACACGATAGGGTGCTTATGAGACTGGGCAATTTCAGCATATCGGAGCCTGCCTCCTACACGGATTAAGCCTTCGTGATCCAAAAGTGGACTTAAGAAGGATCCTGGCTGGAAGGATCCTTCCTTCGTCTATCTGTGTTCCTGTTCTAGGCATAGTATCTCTTCCGAAAACATCTCGCGTTGGACGAGCCTCGCGATGGTCTCCTCGGCTTTCTCGAATTCTTCAGGAACGGTTGGACTCATTTTCGTCTGGTTTATCCGGTTCCATCGATATCGGCGATAATATAATATTATTCGGTACAACTTACCGTAAAAAGAATATCTTGTCAAGATATCTGAGATGGTAGTCATAGTTATGGTTATTTTCAGAGCTTCAAGTTCAGGTAAATGTTGGGTACGATCGTCTCTCGAGGCTGGCTGTAGATTATTGCTTCTCAGCCTCTGAAGCCCATGCCACAATGATCGTTCCTTTTAAGCTATCGACGGATACGCCTCTTGATAAATGTTGAACCGGATTTTCTACTGACGTTATGTGCTGCTACACAGCGTTGTCAGTAACGTTTTGGGTTTTCACTATTCTGTTAGTGACGAATATCTTGAAGGTGCAAGTCTCTGTCCGAATCGATCCGAGAGTGATGTTGCTCTTGATCCATAATCCGACTTAGTCAACTTTACGCTCACAAGCAGTCTTGTTGATGTCACATAATTGTGTGACAAGAAGCGCCGCATCCAGCCCCAGCCGTGGTAGTGGTAATTAAGGGTTGCTACTTTGGTGTTAGCATATATTACATACGCCTGAACGTGCCCCTCACGGTCGGTTCTGACCCCGTAGAAAGATGCTCCGAACGCGCACTCGGTGGCGTCACCGAAGCCCTACAGGTCAGACATGTTCCTGCAATCGTCCAGATCTACGTTTCAAAACAATTAAAATTTGTTGATGCATGGCTGAGACGTATAATAGCGGTCCCATGCCGCTGCAAGATCTGTAGGAAGTTCCTGAGCTCGCCGGTGATGAGTATCGGGCTAACTAATCCAATAAAATCGTAGATTTGCGCTATTTTGAACAGCACGTATTTCTACGCCGCGCAGACACTGCTACTTGAAACTCATCGGCAGTCGCGTTCCACAATAGTCCAAGGGTCATGAGAGCTTCTTCTTCGTCGATAATAAATAGATTGTTTGCCTCCTTTTTCTCTGCTAGATGTTGTATGGCTCGTGGGTCGTTTGACGTCCATTTTCTCAACGGGAATCGTCCACGCATGAGTAGCTCTGATAATTCCTTTTGCAATTCGATGACGGATTTCAAGATTGGACCGCCAGTGAGAAAGTCGTCTATGTACGAGTCTTCGTTTATCACCTCCGCTATGCTAGGGAATTTTTTTCGGTAAATCTTGGCTAATTCTTGGAGGCATCGAGAGGGTCGTCGTATGTGGCGGTATTGAACCGAAACTCTTGAATAGGTTGATCTTGACCCGTTTGCCTAGGAATGAATTGAAGCTTGCGATCTCAAGGATCGTCAAGAATTGGTCGAAACATTATCGTGATATCCGCTGTTAAAATGAACTTACGCGTTCTGAATCTGATTGCGATTTTCAGCAAGTGTTGTTGAAGAGTTGGGCTTGGTATAAGCTTGTCATTTAAACACGTACTAGGCGTCATCTTTGCTGAGGAGTCGAACATTATTCGCATCTTTGTTGTCATACTGTCTGGACGAGAGACAGGTTGATGTGGAATGAATCCAATCTCTGAAGGCTGCAACTTCTCGCAATTCGGAAAGGGGACATCTGACCCAGATCCAAATAATCTTGCAGGAACTGGAAATAATCGTTCTTCAATTGTCGACTTTTATCCAATCTTCCATCTGGAGACGAGAACCTTTCGAGTACTCTCTATTAGAGTCTTCCAACGTAACCTCTAGCCGTAGAGACAGACGAATGATGAAACGACCATTTTGGTTGCGACTGACGTTCTCAAAAGTGTTTTTCGCATTTCTTGTTTTAAGCGCCGATGAGCCTCTGAGACGATTTTTTGCGCCCCGAACCTTTCCCGAACCGATACGATGTCGTCGCAGCCGAATGGTTGTTGCATATTTCTCCTCCGATTATCAGTCCGAGTTGCGCATTTTGCAACGCTAGAGTTGTCCTAGATCAAGCACGATTTGTATGTATTTCGATCCGCTGAGTTTGACTCTTGAGCTTATTTGACCCGTAAGTCGGTTAAAATCTAAGTGCATTTCAAAAAACCCTCAGAAATTACTAACAATAGCTCAAAATTGCCATTATTATGTAATAAAAATTTTATGGAACTAGATCGAGCATGATTTTCACGTTTCTCAATTCGCTGAGTACGAATCTCGAACATATTTAAACCGTAAGTCGTTCGAAATCTTAGTACAATGCTAAAAACCCTGAAAGCTGCTAAAAATCGCGAATAATTGCAGTTACTATGATTTTAAAAATCTGAAAGTTCCAACACTACTATTAGGCCAGCAATCAGGGTTTATAAAATATCCCTGCTTTTTATGTTTGTGGGATAGTCAAAACCAAAAATATCATTATGTCAAGATAGAATGGCAAACGAGAGAAAAGGATCAACCTGGTTCTCACAATGTTATATGAGAACCATTAATTATTCCATCTAAATATTTTCTACGACCACTGCATATTCAATTTGGTCTTATGAAGTAGCTTGTCAAAGCTCTGGATAATGGTGGCGATTGTTTTCAATATATAGAAGTAACATTTCCCGCTATAAGTGATGCTAAATTAAATGAGATAATTTTCAATGACTCCCAACTTCGGAATTTATTTGAGGACGACAATTTCGTTGAAAATTGAAAGACAATGAGAGAGTAGTATGGCTAAATCTCAAAAATGTATTACAAAACTTTTTGAGAAATAATAAGAGTGAGAATTACGAAACTTTGATTGAAGAGTTGCTGCAAAATTATAAACGTTTAGGTAGCTTGATGAATCTCAAATTGCACTATTTACATTCTCACCTTGACTACTTTCCTGCAAATCTTGGAGAGTAACAGCGAAGAGCAAGGAGAAAGATTTCATGAAGACATCAGTGAAACGGAGAGAAGGTATCAACGACAGAGGAATGTCGATATGATGGCAGATTTTTTCTGGACGCTGAAGAGTGGAGTAAAAAATAAAAATGGAAAACGAAAGAGAAACCCGTTGCGTAGATCATTTGGGGACAAAAGAATTCGACACAAGCGAAGAACAGCTTGAAATCAATAAAGGTTCGTTCCTGACCTAATCTTTATATGTGTTTTGAAACGATTTTTACGAATCTATGACTCATTCTGATCAACATATTAAGGTTGTACATCACAATATATAAGAAAAACAAGGATGCAAAGTAGAACTTTGCACATTGCTTCCTCATTAAGTTTTGCTCTTTACATAACAACCTCTACGAGGAAGTATTGTAACTAATTTTGGCTTCCTCATAGAGGAAGCTTTCTGAAGAGCAAAATTTAATGAGGAAGCAATGTGCAAGGTTCTACTTTGCATCCCTGTTTTGAATAAGTAAATAAATCACCGGCGCATCTCATTACTACTCTACTTGCACGCCAAATTTGAACTCGATCCATCGTGCCATTCGCGAGTTATCGACGATTGAATTTTCGGTCCCTGGAACATACGCACGCACACACACACAGACATATTTTCTAAACCATTTTTCTCGACGTTTCAGGTGATTCTAAGCATACTGACATGAAAATCTCGGAAAAAAAATTTCATGAAAACAAAGCTTCCTCTACGAAACAAAATTTAATTAAGTTTAATCAATTTTTCAATGACCATTGTAACGGTTGGTCCGAGAATTCGGGGATGTGTGTAGGATGGTAGTGTGGATGCATTGCCGAAGGATCAAAGAGAGAAAAGATATCGTGATATCGGGGGATCAAACCCGGAATGTTCATTCCTAAGTCAGAGCGCTAACCACTGCGCTAATGTCACCTATGCTTCTCTCTCATTCGAATCGTCTTGTTATATGCAATGCTACCCCGTTACACTCACGAATGCAATTTTTAGTAATTTCCACCGTTTTTTTGCAGTCCACTTCAATTTTTACGGGCTTTCGGGCCAAATAAACTTCAATTTTATACTCAGCGAATTAAGTTAAATGTAAAACATATTTAATTTAATTGAGGAAACATTTTTTTAATCATAATAACTGCAATCATTTGCGATTGTCAGTAGCTTTCAGTGGTTTTTACCAATCTACTAAGATTTCAAACGACTCCCGGGTTGATTTGACCGAGATTCGGACTCAGCGGATAGAGAAATATGAAAATCATACTTGATCTACACTCGACAACAAAATTATCGCAACAAAATTTTTCATCGAAAAATTGCTATTTTTCAAATGCTTGTAACTCGGTCAATTTTCATCGTATTGAAGTCATTTTTTCAAAATTTTGTAGGGAATGATGTCCAATAGCTGCGAAATAATGCCATATCGCTATGTTTTAATCAGGCCGAGAACATTTTTTTCTCAAAAAACGCAATAGTTTACAAGCATCCCTGGATTACCAATTTTTTTTCTTCAAAAATTCACAAAGACGATCTTAGAGTACACTTTCTAACGAGTATTTACAAACAGAAATCGACCCTCAACGATTTTTTTTACCGAGTTATGCCATTATAAAGATATTCCTATGTTTTAGTCAAATACCGCCAACATCAGCATTACATTTAACAAATTCGTGCCCCGGGAGCTACCCTAAACCCTCATAAACCAAGGAACCACATTGCTATTCGTAACTTTGGTTAAAAAAAAATAATCCATGAAACGTGTAGCTTTATTTAAAATTACACCGCTGCCTTTTCGTTATATTCAACATTGCACCTCCACACTTTTGGTAAAATTGTCGACCCTACCGACAAATCAATTTAAGAAAAGGAAGTAAAAGTTTAAGGCGTCATACCGGCCAAGAATTAAGGCGAAAGATCATTCAACATTAATTTTATTATACTGAGTACATAGCAATTGAAAATTACAGTAACATATTCTTAATCGAAATGCCTCGGCTTACTGAAATCCAATCTGCTCAAATTATTGCCTTGCTAGAAGCGGAACTGAGTCAAAGCGATATATCCAGAAGAATGGGGATTCATCGCTCAATAAGGGCAATTATTTGAGGAGATTGGATTTTGGCGGTAATTGGCTGAAACATAGGAATATCTTTATAATGGCATAACTCGGTCAAAAAAAATCATTGAGGGTTGATTTTTTTGTAAATACTCGTTAGAAAGTGTACTCTAAGATCGTCTTTGTGGATTTCCGAAAAAAATTTTTTTGGTAATCCAGGAAAGCTTGCAAACTATTGCGTTTTTTAAGAAAAAAAATTTGTCGGCCTGATTAAGATATAGCAATGTGGCATTATCTCGCAGCTATTGGACATTATTATTTCCTAAAAGTATACAGAATTCTCAACAAAATTTTGTAAAAATTACCTCAATACGATGAAAATTTACCGAGTTACAAGCATTCGAAAAATTGCAATTTTTCGATGAAAAATTTTGTAGCGATAATTTTGTTGTGGAGTGTAATTCATTTTTTAATCATAATAACTGCAATTATGAGCTACTTTTAGCAATTTTTAAAGGTTTTTTGAAACGCACTTAGATTTTGACCGACTTACGACTCGAATAAGCTCAAGATTCGGAGTCAGCGGATCGAAATGCACAAGAATCATGCTTCATCTATTTTTTTTTAATCACCAAAACTGCCGATTGTTCTCATTTTTTTGAGGTTTTTTGGAATGTACTTAGAATTGTAACCGTATACGGGTCAAACGGACCTCAAATTCGGATTCACCACAACGAAAGATATAAACCTACGTGGATTTGCTCAAATTTACAGACCACTTTTTTGCGGCCCGGTGTGATCTATCAATGTTATTGCAAAAAAAAATTGATCTCAGTATTTGGCGGGTTTGGCAAATGTAGATAATTGTTACATTATTTAATGTTTGGAAATTATTTTAACTTTATATAATATACAGAGATATGTCCAGAGATGTATATATTGAAACGTTTCGCGATTTTGAGTCCCTTTTCGGGCGTTGATGAAACGTTTCGCGATTATTTTAAGTCCCTTTTCGGGCGCCAATGAAACGTTTCGATGTTTTAATAAATTAATCGATTTGTTTGTAACCTAGAATTGGGTTTTCGCTGGGCCTAGGAAAGGGTGCGGGTTCCCTGTAATCCTGACCTTTAAATTGTTGTTATCTAAAATCGCGATATATTTGTTATTGTTTGACACCACACGCGCAAGTGGTGGCCTTCAGGATTCGTGTTCAGGACTCGAATGTTCTACTGGGGAGTCGGAAGTTGGAGGGTTTTGTGGTTTTTTGTTGATGCCTCAGATTAGGTTGAATTATTGTTCTCACATGTGTCTATCGACGAGAGTTTGCCTTCATCATCATAGGCTCTCCGAGGAGAATTATTGTGAAGGCGGTTCGGGCGAGGAAGTAGGGGATTGTACGAGGGGAACCAGGATACAATGGGGTTGCCCACTACTTGCGCTTGTCCTAACCTGGGATCGTTAAGCAGGAATATTCCTGGACAAATTTTACGTTACGGATTCTAAATTCACACGGTGGGAGGTACTTCCGTGTGGAGCTCTACACTCAACTCACAAGAAAAAAGGGTTGTTAAAGATTTGCGTCTATCGGGACGCGTAAACAGGTTATGACCTGAGTTTTTATTTATTTAACAGATTCTAAATTCATACGGTCGGAAGTACTTCCGTATGGAGCTCTACACTCAATTTACAAAAGAAAGGGTGGCAAAAGATGGCGTCTATCGGGACGCACTTAAATCTACGTAAGCAGGATAACTTCCTGAGTCTATTAATTAAATGATGCTATATTCGCACGGTTGGAGATGCTTCCGTGCGGGGCTTTACACCCAACTCGCAAGGATGGTGATGAATTGATTTATAAATTAGTAATGGAGATGACTTTTGTGTCCCGGTAGTCGGACACGACTACGGTGTCCCGCGACTGTACGCTTTGTAGCCTAATAACAATAATTTGAGTGTTTCGCGCCACTCTCTATTGTTACTATTAATTTATCCTCATACACAGGAACACATTGAAAAATCATGAGATTCTTCCGTGTCCTGTTGTTGTAATCATCGGATACTTGATTCTATGATTAATAATAAACTCGCGAATTAGTTTATCTGCGCGGGGCTCGATCGTTGTTATTTGAGCTATGAGATCTATTGCTGTGGCACAGCTAAACGCTAACGGACGGCTCGTCTCGTCTGTCGGTAAAGTCCGCGTGAGTAGGCCTACTCGATAGTCGTCTGTCTGTGTCGCGATCCCTAAACTGTTGTTTATCTAGACACAGATGTGCTCCGGTGTCAGGTATTCCTTCCTTGTCCCCTTGTATGCTTGATTTTGGTGATCGCCAGATACTCGGCCCACGCTCTCAATCAGCGCTCTTAGAAGAGCGCGAACTAATTGCGTCGACTGTACTGGCGAATGTGCGTACCGGGTGTCCTTTTTTAGCGTAAGACACCGGGATGCTCAGGGTTCGCAGATCACACGCCCAAACCAAACTTTGCGAGGCTTGTGTTAAGCACGATTCGCGCAGGGATCAAGTATGAGTGAGAAGCATCCACACTTGTGTGCGTGTTATCTGCCAACGATGAGGCGTTCACACTCCGTGTTGGGTGTGAAGGATGGCTCAAGGTCGGAATTACCTACGAGGTCCGAGTTCGCAGATTCTATACGACCAAACCAAACTTTGCGAGGCTCGTGTTAAGCACGATTCGCGCAGGGATTCAAGTGTGAGTGAGAAGCACCCACACTTGTGTTCGTATTATCTGCTCGGTAGATCGGTTGAGGTATCCAGCAATATATCGAGCTATAAATCGTTCGCAACTTTAATCACTTTCTAACCGATACAAAAGTGTGATAATGGAAGGTTGTGGCCTAAAAAAATTTGTAATTGATATTCTTAATACGAAGCAGATACACTGGTAATTACAGTTCACGAACCGTCTGGGATATTTTTATCACAAGCTACACTCCAAATTTAACATGGAAGTCTAGCGGGCTTTTCACGGGCGTTTCATGGCTGCTGTCCTGGTGGAACTTCCAGCGGGACTCCTGACAGGACTCTCACTGGAATCGATTTTTTTTCGTGCGGGTGGTCTTTACATTTCCTTTTGATTGAGATTTTAATTTCTTGTTCAATAGATTAAATATCGGCCAGCCATTTTTCACATTTATTTTGGTATTGTTATTTAGTTTTCACTTCCCCCCTTTCCCCTCCCAGTAAAGGAATATCGTTTATCCATTATATGTAAACATAATACATTTTTGGTTATATATTGGCTATATTTATCGAAGAGATTAACTCAAAACAACCAGCAGCCGGATGTTCATCGGATGGATATCGAAGTATTTATTCAGTGGAATTAAACAGCTATAAAATTTACAAGATGGTGGTGCTTATTAACGGTGAACAACTTTTAATTTTGGTAAAAAAAAACTTGGTCGGATTTTACAAACGATTTATACAGCCATTTGACCTGCTAGGGCAGTCACTATGATTGAAATATTTTCTTTACTATCAATGTTATTATTTATCTGCTTTCAGTTAACTTCGGGTTAGATGGTGTACATTCGAATTATTATGCAATAACTCACCTGAATAAACGGATCGATCCATTTATCATAACTGCCATCCGACTTCGATGATTCATACGCAGATTTAGAAGATGTATCGGTTTTTGCAACTTTGACAATCTCTGGCAATCGTTCCGGCAGTGCAAAATAAGATGCTTCGGATTCGGCTATCAGTTCCTTTATTTCACTCAGTTCTTCGAAACCAGAAGAAAAAACAAATTATAGGTGGCTTTACATATTCTTGTAAGCCAAGCGTCATCGATGAACGATCAAAAACGAACGGTCGCTTGGCACCAAAATTGAACCGAAATTGAATCTACTATTATTACACATTACAGCCGCAGACCCAACAAAGAACCAAAAATAAACCATAGAACGATGAAAGTGTGAGGTCGTTTGTCGAATTAGGGACCGAAATACAATCTCGAGGAAGACATCAAGTTCACCGTTCTTAGTTCGTTTCTGATTAGGAATTGGTAAAACCGGCTGTATGGCAAGAATAAGTGCTCAATTTACGGTCGTTTGTGAAGTGAATTTTTGGATCAAATCGACGGGTCGTTTTCTTAGTCATCCACACAGCTAAGGTAAATATACGAGTGCACCGCAACATTTGCATTACGTATTGTACATACCAGCGATATAATTCAGTGTTTCATTAGATGTGAACCCCATCATATACGGTACCTGACTAAATGCTCCACTTTCATAAATATCTATAGAGCATCTTGACATAAATACTTCACCACCAGGTACATTCTGCGGGTCTTCGAGAACAGGTGTCATCGGGGAGTCAACTTGACCCAAATGGGACATTGCATTTACGAGATCATAAGCCGAAGCATCGTAAAAAGCATTCAGTAGTGCATCGTCGTTTATTACAAACACACCGAGTTGTGTAGCGATGCCAATGGCGGCTGCCTTGCTTTTGGAATTCAGACTGAATCCCCACGGATTCAAAGCTACACCGCTCATGGAGATTGCGCCTCGAAACAAGCCTAATAAAATTAACATGCACTTGAGAAATATGTTAGAACAGCTGAATTTATGATGAATAAGGCGAGGAGGTGTTTTTTCGATTGTGAAATGTTTCAATATTTTACAAGGACTTGTGTCATAAAACGGAAAGCGACAAGTTGATTTGAATTTGCTGCATGTCCCAAGGAATTCACGAATTTCACCAGGAAGACATCATAGACAAAAGTGCAAACGAAAGTTCAAGAATTCACTAAATAATGGTGTAAAGACCAAGCGAAGAGTATGGAGACGTACAGATATTGGTATTGCGGATGGACTGACGAAGTATCGAGAAGAGCAAATACAGTGAGGATATGGTGAAACGAAACACTTCAATTGCGCTTGCGCGTCAATTCGACAGTTCTCACTCTGAGCGTGCAGGTCTAGCTGTCGGGCCAGCAAGAGGGAGCGGTGAGGAGGAAAGCATGAACAGCTTACTGGAAGGCTACGGTCTAGCGCGTCTAGGATGGGTAACGAATGCCTTATGATTTTTGCAACATATTTTGTGTACGTAATAAAAATATTGCACATTCCAGCACCTTATTAACAAGTTAAGGGTGAAAGGGTTACATCTCATTACGGATCATTTTTTACACAGGCTTTTGCAGACTTTCGTAGACTCTGCATATTAAATACGAATTGCCGTTAATCAGGTGATTGGCATACGAAAGAGTAGTTCAAATAGGATCTGCAGTAAATTAAGCTTTTTCTTTATTATTGTTGTACTTGCGTTTGCAAATCGTCGTACACTTTGTATACTAGCTAACAGCTGGCTTGTAAATTTTTATTTTGTCTTGATAATAATCATCGTATGATTGCTTTAAATGACATTTTTTTACAACGATAATTTGCAGTTTCTGTAAACTTGTTTTAAAACGTTCCAACAAGCAAAAATGAAAAGAAGCTCCATAGTGGAACATCGACATTTTAATGCAAAAAATAGACCATGCACTTAAAGAATGCATGAAGCCTCACAGAAAAAATTGAACTTCTGCAGTACCAGCTGCGTCAATTGTCAGTCATAATTTATTATTTTTTTTACATCTATATTTTCCACTTAAGATTCCGTTTATTTTAAGATTTTGATTTATTTACTGTAATTCAGGTCCTTTACTCGAATTTATAATTTTTTTCTGTAATAGACTATTTTCTTCTAAAACTTGAAATTTCAACTAAAATTCTCTATATTGAAGAAAATTTATCGGGAATCTCGTGTACCTTTTTGTTGTGTACCTTAGTCTACGAAAAGCTAGTACGTGTTGACTTGCTTAAAACACAACTTTTTGTTTGTAATGGCTTACTGGCTTTTGGACGAGTACTGTGCGAATCATTATTAAAAGTTGCCCTACATGACCATATAATATGAAAAATTAATATGGTATATTAATCATTGTACATAATTAGATCAAATATAATCATATCATAAAGTAATGGGCCTGATAACTCTGGTTAAGAGTAACTGTTGCTTCTTTAGATAAGAATCGGTGCAATGCATATGTTGATTGAACTTTAAAAATGAGTATTCTTATAACACGGTCTTGTAAAACGAATTTCTTTATTTTTCGATATACAATGAGCAATCGGCAGAGCAACGCGGTCGACCAACCGCCATGACTGCGCGTTAACAAAGAACTGAAAACAAAAGACGTTGAGCAGTGCCCTCAAATTATCGGAAGTACATTCAGACGCCAAACTTCCCTCGCTTCCGCTCACATATTACGTGACCTATAAAAAACTGCAACATACCGCGCACCTTAATAACTCCGATTGTCAACTTCGCTTTATTTATGACAAGCTCGTGAACAAAACATAAATGATATCGAAAGTACGTTAGTTGAAGTATGTAATCCATTGTTACGTCCCGACGTACCCTTACCCCAGGAAATATACAACCCTCTGAGCACCACTGCATGACCCAAAAGGGCCCTGCATTCAATGGTCGGTAAGATGGAAAACAGAATTACTAACGTAAGAGGGGTAGATGGCGCTAGTTGGGAAATAGGGGTATAAGGCCCTCCAGTAACTCCGAGTCGAAGGGATACCCCATGCAGGCAACAGGGAAGTGGAAGACGGCTAGTATCAGCCAACCAGGCGTAAAACTGACCCTCTTCAATACCCCGAAAAATATACTCGCTAGACCTAAGATGAAGAAAACTAATTTGTACAGTGGAAGACGGTAGTCTTCCTAGCCAATTAGAGCTATAGAAAAGTACCCTCTCTTTACTTCGTGTAACACTGGAAGCCGATTTCCATAGTATATAAGGACGCAATTTTTGTATTTTTAGGCAGTTCCAATTCTTGTAATCATCAGACGACATCTCCGAAGAAAGTAAAAACGATGTGAAGTTTTAACCATCGTAAGTTTATACATCAACCTCAACCCTCGGAATGGATGCAGTACAGTCGCACACGTTCCATTCCTTCCCTAAAAATCTAAGAATGAATGCAGCACAATTGCATTCTTTTTATTCCTTCAATCCTAAAAATCTCAGAACGAATGCAGCACAATTGCACACGTTCTAAATTTCAACACAAAACGAGTGCAGTACAATTGCAAACGTTTCATTTTCTTGAAGAATCAGCTTACTTACGCAGACAGATCAAGTTTAAAACGGTTTAACAAATGCAGAACAGTTGCACGTGTTTTTCTTTAATAATAACTGGCTGTACGCGGAGGAGCAAAGTCATAAATATTTCTCAGATCCAAGACTTGAAAATGAACCAAAGTCCTACATTCCATTTTCTCTTCAACATTTAACATGAAGATTCAATCCAAAGGAAAATCAGAGTAAACATCAAATTCAAACTTCATAAAACAACCAAATCGTTCAGCCCAAATCCCAAACCAATTAGCATTAGCTAAGCTATAAGACAGGGCAATATTTCTGTGTTACTCGGACGTAACACCATAATCAAATAAATAACTGAAATTATATATGTTTGACAAAGAAGAGAAAATAAAAACATCGGTTTTTTCCGTTTAATAAAAAATTTGAACACGTTCTAAGAGTTTATGAAGCTAAATAAAATGGAAATCATGCTTTAGTGTTACTTGAATAAGTTTCTAATGGCGAAACGGATAGTTTTACTGCTGGTCTCTTGAAGACGCCCTTTACCGTTTCGACAACGGCAATTCTGATGACTCTGTCGCTGCCGGGACAGACTTCTAGAATTCGACCGAGCGCCCATTTCAGGGGAAGCAATCCATCTTCACGACAGAGGATCAATTGCCCGATCTGCAGCTGCTCACCGTGATTTTGTGCCATTTAGTACGCCTTTGTAGATGTAGCAAATATTCCGAAGACCACCTTCTCTAAAAATGTTGCCGTTTTAGCTGCAGTCCCTACCAACTCGACAGTCTATTTGTTCTGACATCAATAATGTTAGGTTCCGGGTACGAGACTAACGAGCTGCCAATCAGTGACACCAGACGGGCGAGAAAAGTCACGCGGCGGGACTTTTCACCCCCCACTCTGCCGCCTGCGGGACAAGTGAATCCCACAGCCCGCACGGTCGCGCGGCTTTCCCCACCCGCGCATCGCTGCTCTGTAGTAGCAATTAGCGCGGTAGGCCACGCCCACCGGTCGCTCTCCGTGCGCTAAATATGTATTTCTCTTATGGTACTGTTCCCTGAACATTAAAAAATGTAACAAATAGAATAAAAATTAATGTTTCTTTTTAAGCGATCGGGTACAGCATACATTTTTTTATGAAAAACAAGAACATCTCACCTCGGATTGAACTGACGAACTCATGATTACGAGTCAAGAGCTCTGACGCTGTATTAAAGGTCTTCTTATGAGAATTCACAAATTTATGGCTTATGGAATGTTCAATATATAAATTGAAAAAAGTTTTAATTCATATACTGCAACGGAACGCTATACCCCCCCCCCCCTCGCGAGAAATTCTCCAATAACGTACCTTGCGATCATGGATGCTTTAAACTGACGGTTCGTGACAACACATCTCGGGGACACCTCACTCGAATTCAAAATAAATCGCCGATCGAACGGACAATCATGTCTCTCTGGGGCAACTCATATAAGAGCCAGCCACTCGCAGTAGTCGAGGTTCACTTTAGCACTATCTTTCACACCTGAAAGTACCCCTTAGATTTTAAATATTCCTGATTTTGACAAGCCGCAGAATTTCTCAGACCCTTGTTAAAATCTTCTTGAGCCAGTCCAGCTCACCCAATTGCCATGGTATCGCACTACCCAATTGGTTTTTCCCGTGACCACGCCCAGCTCCTGTAAGCCGTAGCATTAAGCTAACCCTTGCAGTGTCCTTCTTATCCATCTCTATCATTTATGTTCGTTATTTCATCCTACCTGAATCCGCCTAAAGACACTCCTGTAGGCCTCGATATTGCATCGACCCCTACAACCCCCAATCTCCCATTGTAAAATTAAAATAGGCCTCAATGACCCCTATTTTCCTTTAGTATTACCAAAAAACCGCAAATCTCCACGACTCCTGTAAGCCTCGTTATCGCAACGACCCTTACAACGAGCGACGAGATCTTCGCGAGCGTTCCTAGAAATAATCCTCGATTAAATCGAGCAGATTATATTTCGGACCGCGCAACGTTTCGCTATAGACTCCGAGTTTCGCTCGACGCCTATGGAGAAACACAGTAAACATACTCCAACACCCGTATATGCGAGCAGGCCGTGGTATCGTACCAACCCCTGCCCGCGTCACGCAGATTTCAGCTATATACGACACACACACGTGTGTATTATCTTCAAATATAATTGAACGTTAACTCGAAGGCGAAATTTTTCGGTCTAACGAGATTAGGGTCATTGAAACTGCCGAGCGCGACGTTAATTATCTGACCTATTGTCTGTCGCGAGAAATTCTTTAAAGCGATCGATTTGATCGAAATGTTCTCTAGAATACTCTAGTTATGCTAAGAATCTTCAATCAAATTACTTCGTGGCGCTTCTATTAATGAACTCCTGAAGGTAGCCCAACTCGTGACACCAAGTAATGTCATTGCGCGAGATTTATAAAACAAACAACTATTTGAGGAATATTCTCAGCTTAATTGGTATTTAAAATCTCTCGCTTTTCTCTAAGAGGTGAAATACAAGATCGCTACAGAACACCTAACGAGCGTGCGGACCTATACAAAAAACAATTCCAATCTCTGTCGACATTCCTATGATGAAACTGGGTAGGTTCACCCGCGATTCTGCGGAATTACACTAAATCATTCGCTAATATAAAAAGAGTGTTACAACAGCCAGCGCACATCTGTTAAATTCATTGACCATG
Source organism: Clistopyga incitator (assembly GCA_947507545.1). Taxonomy (NCBI): domain Eukaryota; kingdom Metazoa; phylum Arthropoda; class Insecta; order Hymenoptera; family Ichneumonidae; genus Clistopyga; species Clistopyga incitator. Next base: position 2,258,675 of record OX382189.1, read on the forward strand.
AGCGTAAACGCTCCACGTGACGACGTCAGTCCTCTCACGTGAATTTTAGAGTCATTTGCTTCAAATACTTCGGGTTTCTCCCGCACGAACTCCAATCGATAATCTCCTATAGGAATTATCTCTTCATAGTAGGCCCGCCCTCTATACCTCATCCTACGACCTTGAACCGATGATGAAATAAAGATCCTGCCTTGTTGCTTAAATGGATATCTGAGGTCTATTCCTTCTCTCAAGTTAATCTCCTCTCCGGTCCAGTACACGATCCTATTTCATCCGGGATCAAAAATTAGCAAAAAACAAACGCAATTCGACAATACGCGCTTGACGCTTCTTAGGTCCCGAGACGCGGAATTCGAAAACGTTTCAATACAGAATTCGAAAAAAAAATTACGGCTAAAAATGAACGGTGGCGTCGCCGCAAAAAAATTATTTTCGATAATTATGCCGTGAAATTTGGGTTTAGAATGTTAGTTGGATTTCGGTTAATTTTTTTTTTTTCTTGCAGATCATGAGATTCCGTAAATTTTGATTATTCAGAGACCTCAATACAATAAATCATTCCCAAGATATAGCTACTTGAGTAGATAATTGGAAAAACATTAATATCTCGCGGATTGTCGAGCGATTTGCCGAGATAATTTCCCGAATTATCTCGGACCAACATATCGTGTCACAATATATAGTCACTAATTTATCAACGGAACGTTGATCACAATAAGTTGACAGAATTGATTATATTCCCATTCATATTGAATCTATGACATATTACATATACCATGTCACTCACTGCATTGGATATGATGTAAATCCCGAAACGATAAATATGATTCAACTAAGCTTGGCAATCGTTAGTGTAATTATCGTATTCTCATTATGCAGGGCGTTGATTTCTTTCAATTCGAAAATAATGATATCCTGTCGTACAGGATATCATAGATTTCGGATTACAATAAAACGAATTCAAACGAAAACCATTGGCATCATCATTGAAATTTATATCATACAAAAATATAATGGATTCATAGTATTTTGCATATACAATTTCGTTCGCCGCAGTGAATGTCATTCAACCCCGAATCGAGAAATGTGATTCAAATTTATGAATTGCGATGTCATTATCGTATTGCTTATCACTTATTATTTTCCTTATTGAATATCATCCAATACCAAACCGAAAAATACGATTGAGTATCATCGATCGACGATGCATACAAACGTTTACTGCTGTTGTCATATTTTCGTTATTAAAGTATGAAGATTATTTTGTTCATTGCAATAATTATAATGTCCTGTCCTATAAATAAGACAAAGTTGAAAGATTCCATTTGTGAGATCAATGAGAAGTATATCATATGAAAATATATTGAATCTATAAAATGTTTAATATACATTTTCATTGAATATATAGAATAATATTCGGCAACTGAACAAGGAATGCTATCAGGATTTTCGCATCCAAGAGCCACATGGAAAACGTTAAAGTTGTTGTCATATCTACAATATTCAAAGTGATTGATCAATTCCTTATAGGAAAAAACTAATAATATTACATCTGGTAATGAAAAACGAAAGATTCGAAATCATTCGATATCTATGTTGCAAAACGATATGCGTCCAATATCGATATGTCAGATGAAACTTCATTCAAATCGATTGCAAATAAATAATAACTTTCATATTTCATATAAAAAGCGTGAGGATTACATTCCGTATTATTGGTAGTTTATGTACCATCAGGCAGCGCTAAATAGTCTTGATAAAATATCATAAATTGTTCAGAACATGCTTATGCAATTTGATACGTTTCAATCGGACTCTTTAAGAGGCAGTGATACACCGAGAACATTTTCTGCGGGGTCGGTAATGTAGAGTTCCGGTCTCCAACCTAAAACTACCGCTAGACGGCGCGCCGCGCCACTTCTATCTCGTTTCAAACGGAGCTCCACACTGGACGTAGACAGACAATATCTGATCGCACTGTGACACGCCCACTTGAACGTAGCGATAGATGTATATCGAACGAAGATCATCGCTCCCATCTCGCAGTATTGCGGAAAAAATATTAAATATTAAGTGTATGCTGACACTTATCAACATTTTTACTCGACTTATGTCGGCATACGGAGAAGACACAACGATTGTTGGTCTCTTCGTAAAATAAAAAAAAAACAGAGAATAAAAACTAGATTTTATTCACACAAAGGTGAATAGTCCCTTCAACAAGCGTGAAACTACGGAGCGATCAACATCACTCGAACATCAGAGCGCTTCGCTCTGCTTAAAAATACATGTTATAAAGTATCACTTGTTGTTGCTGCTGCAAACGATTGCCGTGTTTCATTCAGTGAGCGTGGCCATTGAGCCATCATCGGTAACGCCATTTCTCGGATGTTCACTGAGCTCTGCTTTTCCTCAAATTTTTGAAAGGCCGATAAGCTATGCTGAAATAAATTTCAAAAGCTATTTTCTCCGGTGTTATTGCATCGATTTTGATGAAATAAAGATTAAAGAATGTGTTTTTTATCTGTGCATGGGCTAAGCTTCTGGCGATACGATCCGGTGAGCATAGGAATATAATAATTCCTCTAGAGGTAATTAAAACTGCAATTTTTTTTTGAATTCTGAAAAACCCAAAGCTTAGCCTAATTGTACTATCATTTTCTACGTGTGTTCCAAATTTTGCTGCGATTCGATACCTAGCTTTCGGAAAAAAATAGCTTTCGAAATTTCGATGTGAAAGCGCGGGCAGCGCGGAGGGAGGGGGAGTATCACTGTTTCTTAAACGGGGTTCTTTTCTCCACAACTCTATCTACCACAGTAATGATCCGCCACATTTATTCGTTCACAAATTTTGTACTATACGCCGTTTTTCGTTCACATTTATAATATTCACAGGGTTTTCCACCACATTTCGATCCTACACATTAGCTTAGTCGGTATTAACTCAAGAGAATCCTGGCCGGTGAGGAAGAACTCCGAGTAATTAGATACACAGACAGAGGTTCTCGCGCGAGTCCAAATCGGTATGAGCTGCCCCCGTCGGCGCCATTTATAGCGCATTCGGAGCTTATGCCGATTTCGACTTGCGTGAGAGCCTCAGTCTGTGCATCTAATTGCGGTCTACTTCCAAAGTCTGCCAAAGTCAAACTCTGCAAAAATGTTTTACCGACCGAACTTTTAGTTTATAAAAGCGCCACAAGAGAGAGTTAGCGGCAGAAGCCGATTTCGAAAATACGGAAACATAGATGATAATAAATTACCTAATTGAAAATGTACGGATTGTCTATTTTGTATATGTTTTACCCTTAATTGCAGTAGAGATAACAAATTTTTGCGTTTTTCTCGTCGAATTTTATATTTTCCAGGAATTCGGAATCAGCGCGAAATTTACTTCGGATATGGTTTTTAAACTTCACGAAATCGAAAAAAAAAAATCGTGAAAAACGCAAGACATCGTTCGGTTGAAAAATGCTGTCAAAAATGTATAAATCACAATATTGTAAAGTAGTCGATAAAAAATATGTACTGGCAACAGAAAAGAAGCATTTTTATTATTATGGCTCGGCGCTGTAAAAATACAGGTGATTTATTTTTTTATATTGCGCAGCACCCATTGTTCGAAAGACATTACGTCTGTTCGGGGTGTAGCGATTGACTTTTCTGGAATCTGAGATTCCGGGTTGACAGGTCTGGCGTTGGAGGATGTGCGGTGCGAACGAGACGAGTGGAGGATACAAGCGCAGGGGTTGATGGATTGCGATCAGGATGCAGAGTCGATGGTCCCGGAGTAGAATGTGCGGGAGCGGGAATATCTAGGGAAATAACAATGAAGAGAGTGTGAAATACGGATCTTGCATCTCAAAAGGTCGGAAGTGTCGTTTTTCGCAAATTATAAACGGAATGAAGTGAAAATTGAAATATTGATGCCATTAATGTAAACCTCGTGAATGTATTAGTCGGAATTTTGATTTTCACTTCATTTCGTTCATAATTTGCGAAAAACGACACTTCCGACCTTTTGAGATGCAAGAACCGTATTTCACACTCTCTTCATTGTTATTTCCCTAGATATTCCCGCTCCTGCACATTCTACTCCGGGACCATCGACTCTGCATCCTGATCGCAATCCATCAACCCCTGCGCTTGTATCCTCCACTCGTCTCGTTCGCACCGCACATCCTCCAACGCCAGACCTGTCAACCCGGAATCTCAGATTCCAGAAAAGTTAATCGCTAAACCCAGAACAGACGTAATGTCTTTCGAACAATGGGTGCTGCGCAATATAAAAAAATAAATCACCTGTATTTTTACAGCGCCGAGCCATAATAATAAAAATGCTTCTTTTCTGTTGCCAGTACATATTTTTTATCGACTACTTTACAATATTGTGATTTATGCATTTTTGACAGCATTTTTCAGCCGAACGATGTCTTGCGTTTTTCACGATTTTTTTTTTTTCGATTTCGTGAAGTTTAAAAACCATATCCGAAGTAAATTTCGCGCTGATTCCGAATTCCTGGAAAATATAAAATTCGACGAGAAAAACGCAAAAATTTGTTATCTCTACTGCAATTAAGGGTAAAACATATACAAAATAGACAATCCGTACATTTTAAATTAGGTAATTTATTATCATCTATGTTTCCGTATTTTCGAAATCGACTTCTGCCGCTAACTCTCTCTTGTGGCGCTTTGATAAACTAAAAGTTCGGTCGGTAAAACATTTTTGCAGAGTTTGACTTTGGCAGACTTTGGAAGTAGACCCTAATTGCACGGAATTCTTCCTTACCGGCAAGAGGTATTCTCTTGAGGTGATACCGACTAAACTAATGTGAAAGAGAATGGCAATTGCCGGCGTTAATTACTCATTACTAGTTACTGCTTTTCATCGCAATGAAAAAGAAGCAATTATTTTTACTCGAGCAAAGAAAGGATGGCAAACCCCAACTTATTAAAACGAAAAAAAATATTAATAAAAATACTTGATTTAAAAAATAAAAACAGTCATGATTCGTGATTTGGATTGAAGTACCATATTAATACGATTTGTTGTTTTATGAACGAGATATGTTTATTATAATTCTATCTTGAAAAAAAATATATATTTCTAAAGAAAATTAATCAGATGTGTCAGTGTTTTCCATATTATTTGTATCGCATTTTATTGACCTAAATTTGAACCTTATTATCATGAACTAATTATAAACGATATCATATGAATGAAATATTAAAAGAAACAGCAAAAGTTTGTGTTTGTGCGTGAGCGAGATAGATAGAGAGGTGGCAGGCATCATTTTTAGGCAATATGTAAGCCGCATTGTATATATATATATGGTGAATTAATATATGTATTATAAAAATAATAACTTAGGATTTTCACGGCTCTCTATCCGTTGAGGGATCTCGTTGAGGACGCCCATGATGACCGTGGCGTCATCGGAGATTCCCTCGAGGTCCGATCCCGGCATCATACTTCTTGGGAAAGGAGTGCCCTCGTCTTCCTCCTCCTCGTCCTCGTCCTCGTCCTCGTCCTCGGCCTCCTCGTCCTCCTCCTCCTCCGCGTAGTCGTCTTCCTCATCCTCCTGCTGATCCGGGACGATATCGTCATCGTCGTCCACCTCCATCACGACTTCGCCTTCTTCTTCTTCTTCTTTGAGCACCCAAATTCTATCAGGGTCTTCAGGGTTATAATGAAATACACCCTCTAGACCCTGAGGTTCAGAGTGCTCCTCGACGGGCTCGGGACCCGGAGACGCAGGACTTTCCGGATCGTTGTGGTTTGGTCCCGGGCGCATTACCACGTTCACTTCAAAATGCGGTGGATTTGGCGATTGAGGGGCGTCCACGAGGTCTTCGTCGTCGTCGTTGATGGTTGGTATCGAGGGTGCAGGGCTGGCGAGATCGACGACGAGGATCGTATCGCATTCTTGAGCCTCGCTTGTAAAACGAGCCGGAGCCGCTTGCGTCACGAGGTCGACAACCTCCACGCCACGTTGCGCAGGCTTTTCCGGAGCACCAGTGGTGTCATCGCCGTCGGCGCCGTCGTCGTCGTTGGTTCCGGCTTCGCCCTATCCCGCCGCCTCCTCCTCGTTGACCGTGGACGCGTCGCTATCACATCGCTCGGCCCAATCGATGAGGCTGATGGCGCTTCGAGCGTTTTCGTATGCCTCCATGAGGCTACGAACAAATGGCAGGTGACCTGCGTTACGCTCGAGCACCACCTCGCACGCAATTAAAACCGCGTAATGTGAGGCGTCGAAGGCTTCATACTCTTGGACACGAGCGATAACCCTCAGAGGTAGACGCCTCAGGAGCGATTTTAATTCTCGCTGGGCTTCACGCAGATCCATCGATCTCAGCGTCGAAGCCCACTGTTGCGTACAGCGACGCGCAATGACCGCACTTCGAATTTTATCAAGACCGACGGTCTTTAATATAGCCCTTACTAAATTGCGGGTACGCGGGCACTGCTCGTTAGAGGTCTTATTCGAATCACACTGCATTTTAGTCGACGGTTTGTGTGTTTTTTTTCCGCGAACAAAAATAAAAAATCCAAAACAAGGTTTTTTAAATCACAAATAAACCGACCAATGGTGGAGTAACGACATACACACACACACTCGAAACCGGTAAATAATTTGCGCAAAACTCGAAGATCACTGTAAACTCCAATGGATTCACAAAGATGCTGCGAACACTGAACAAATCACACACGACAAAAACGTTGAAACGACGATTTTGATAACGCGAGTGATGCTGAAGTGTCACGAGTGACTTCTCGAGAGAGAATTAAACAAAGTCTGAGTTTCCAAAGACTATATAGTTTTAACCACACCCGCACTATCGGTAGATTTAAGGGTGCAAAGGGGAAAAAGTAGGCTGTGACAATTTTTTCGAACTCAAACATTGGTCAAAACAAAGATCCAATGTTTTCCCGAAAACCTTTTTTTTCTACATTGGAAACTGCACAGCCCTGGATCGATAAAATGATTAGATTAGAAAATATGTAAAATCCCAAGAATCACCATAGAACGATACTACCTGTTGCGAAGATGCCCCAACAGCTTGCCACCGATTAGCGATTGGGTCATCGATAGCTTGGAGACTTTTTTTTATTGCCGCCCGCAGTGTGACCGGAAAACTATCTTTAACCCTGCATCTCTACAGGTAGTCGTGAGGTGAAAACTGTCACGCTTCATCGCGACAGCCGGTAAACGTCACCATCACCCACCCACCCTTTAAGACGACACATGGTTGCTTAAGGGCGACAAAAGACACTTGCGAAGATCTCTCAACAGCTTGCCACCGATTAGCGATTAGATCATCGCTACCTTGGAGACTTTTTTTTATTGCCGCCCGCAGTGCGACCGGAAAACTATCTTTAACCCTGCATCTCTACAGGTAGTCGTGAGGTGAAAACTCTCACGTTTCATCGCGACAGCCGGTACACGTCAACATCACCCACCTACCCTTTGAGACGACACATGCTTGCTTAAGTGCGACAAAAGACACTTGCGAAGATCTCTCAACAGTGTAACGGCAGCATTATGATGCCGTCACCTTAGTTCGTGGGATTGCTTAGGTCAGCAATCCCACAGTAACCCTTATCGCACTAAGCGCGGTCCGAGGGCCTGCGCGACGCCCGAGGATTCGTTAGTTCTATACCACATCTCTAACGACCACCTATAATTACTGTGCACTCTCCCGAATTATAATAAAGACATTTACGAGACAAACAAGTCCATTCATTACAACAGCTTGCCACCGATTAGCGATTAGGTCAGCGATACCTTGGAGACTTTTTTTTATTGCCGCCCGCAGTGCGACCGGAAAACTATCTTTAACCCTGCATCTCTACAGGTAGTCGTGAGGTGAAAACTCTCACGCTTCATCGCGACAGCCGGTAATCGTCACCGTCACCCACCCACCACCTTGAACCAACCACTGTTAACGTCTTCTATTGTGATAGCTATGTATCACGATTTTTATTACCCTTGAAGTTAGAGAGAGAGAGAAGAAGCTGCAACTGTATTTTTTCTTCTTCCCCGTAATCTTTAATCTATGCAGCAGCAGATCTATGAGATGACACATGCTTGCTTAAGCGCTACAAAAGACACTTGTTATCTACCCCAACTCATCGATAGACCAGAGATTTCTAAAAGGTAACATATGTGAACAGCTATAAAATATGTTAACATTTGGTATACGTGGACCACCCAAAATACATGTTCACAAACAATCTGGGTAGACACATCCTGTGAATCCCACGATATTGCTGTGCACCTGTACATAATGATTCATCGGTAACACACTCCCTCTAACTTTACAAAAAGGGTTGCATTCAACGACGCGTGGTTTAGACAGCCGCCGAAGCGTGGCTATATAAAGGCCATAATAATAGTGATAATCGGAAGTTAGGCCCGTGACTTCTGTAAAGACAGATTCACTTGTTGTCGAGTTTAACAACATGGAGCAAACAATCACCGCTAAAGATCATCGCGACAGCGATCTACAACCCTCAACCATGTACCGTGTGCTGTCGGACACCGAGAAAAAACGGCTCGAAGGACCACTGATTCTCGGTACAACGTACACTCTCAACCAGTCTGAGACAAAGAGAGTGAGTATCGGCCTGCAGCCTCGGATGGATGGAAGTATACAACTCATCATAAAAGTGCAGAACAACAACACGGCTGGTGTTATTGTTTTCGAGTCAAAGGATTGGGTTTTACTGCAAAGCCATCTTCCCGATATTTCAAATTACTTTGCCGATGGTTAGAAGATAGTTTGGGGCTCAGGTTGGCGCACTCCAGATCCGATACACATCTCTGACTGCGAGATCCTGTTAACGTCAAGCTATGGCTCGAAATATATCGTGTTTGATCGGCGTATTGAAAAAACACCTACCGATGAAATGAAACGAAAGTCATCGAGATCCTGAACCACCAACTAAGAAAAAGCGTAAAAATTATTCACCAGCGGTTGTGATGCAAAAACCCTCGTTCGAAGGATTACAAATCATTATGGTGTGCACCGATGAGCGCTTCAGACGACTACAAAGAAACGCTGCAAATGTACAAAAGTGTGCCGAAATGCTTTGTGCTGAATTGTTGCTACATATCCCGGCTAACGAGACACCAGAAAAAATTAACGAACAACGTGTCAAAGTATTGGTGAAAGATAATTTCAAATCTTTGAAAGACGCTGTGCAGCGTCGCAGGGATGCTGAATTCGTTGAAATTACGTTCGGGATTGTGTTCCTGGAGCTTACCGTATTTTGCACCGCATTCATCACAAACGAGCTTCGCAAAGCACTTGCCGAGAAGAGTGAGAAGTCTGAATAACAACAACAACAACAATAACGACAAACTTTGTACATAGATGTTACTGTGTCTGTATATTTCCGTCTTGCCCGCACGGAAATAAGTATTATTATTATTATTTTGGTAGCGTATTACACACACCCGACGGCGATTCTTGCCCTTATACATCGTATAACAGTGTAAACATAAGTCTTAATTGTAAGATAGGCCGATTATTTTTAAATTTTGACAATGGTTATCCTTCTCTTGCACTCGTGTATACGTTCATCGATTTTCTATATTTAAATATATGCGCCTCTCTGAAAACGAAAATCTTGTTTTATTTCACGAAAATAAATCGAGTTACCGATCGTAAGAAAAAAATATCTACATTACCGACTGCCGAAGCATCGACAAATTTTCAGCGCTCCGGGCGGGGAGGAAGTGAGGGGGCTTAAACAAACAAATCAAAGCTCGGGGAATTCTTAACAACAGAAGTGGGAAGGAAGAGGGGATTTAAACAACCAATCAGAGCTCGGGGAATTATGCTAATTATTCCCACCTACTTAACAAAAAAAGTGGAGAGGAAGAGGAGATTTAAACAACCAATCAGAGTTCGGGGAATTATGCTAATTATTCCCACCTACTTAACAAAAGAAGTGGGGAGGAAGAGGGGATATAAACAACTAATCAGAGCTCGAGGAATTATGCTCATTAGACTAGACAAGGCGCCAGGCGGGGGGGAGGGGGTAGGGTCTGTCTCCCCAGCGCTGTACCATACTGCTCCTGCATAAGCGTGTTGATTTTTTCTTCAGCCTTGCGTTTCAGAATTACCCCTGATTCGCGCAGGCGCGTTTTGAATGCTTCTTTCGGGTGCATACCAGAATCCAGGATATCGGTGGCTACGTTGACACCCGAACGCAGTGCCTCTTTACCGACAGACTTGTTTCAAGAGCGGTAATATGCGCCGAAAGAGGCCACCTAGGAAACTTCCTATTCCATGACCTCGCTGAATCGGTGAGCCTATATAGACGTGACTGATAACGCCATAACCGGTGTGGCCGCCACCACCCATTTGCAAATCAAAGTACTCGTCGTAGTAACTCATTTTGTCGTTCTAATCCGTACATCTGAAATGTAACGTCACCGTAAGCGTCCCGTACTTAAATGGTATTGGCTCGCCAAACTCATTTCTTATATCAATCGTAATTGTTTGAAAACTCGTGCGTAGTAAAGGCGATTTTCACAGCCCCGTAATTACAATTATCAGAGGCCGCGGCTGGTACGACCCGTAGTAGAGGTGTGTGCACATTCCCGGTAATATAGGGTTCACAGATATCAGTATAAACGTACATCATATTGGGAGTCCCATTGGCTAGATTTGCGGGTCTATCAGCAACGTATTTGACCCCTCTCTGTACTACAACATCCCAAGAGTGAGTGAATCCTAAAACTTTATTCAACACGTCGGAAAAATAAAAGGCGTGCTCCAAATTCTCGCATGATTTACAGATACGTGTCACTGTAACGTACCCGTTGTATGCATATTGATAGTTCAGATGTCCCACCACACACGGTATTTCGTTAATTGTCTCGAGTAATGTATCTTTGCTGCGATATACTCCCGGCGGTACAGACGCACGAGCACTCGTGAAATCAATGTCCACCTCAGTGCCTAGCATTGCAACATTCGTTACAATATTAATAAAGTTTCGATCCCTCTCGAGTCGTACATACAGCATTGTCATAGGTATGTGTATTTCAGCTAAAGAAACAGCCCAACTAGCATGGAGAGACACGAATTGCGGTAATCGGGTGGTATATCGTGTTGTCAAGTTATCGGGGTAATAACTCATACTGCTGTTGCTGGGCAACACAATGAAAAACTCTTCCTTCATTTTGTCAGTATTACTTTTTCTTCAGCGTTTTCACCCTCGTAAAATATCCCATCAATATCCTCGTCGAGAAGATCCGTAAGGTGTATGTCACGGGGCAAATACTGTGTGAAACTCTGTGAATCTTAAATAACTCGTTACTCCAGCCGCTCTCGTAACCTTTCGTGAAGGCCGCCTTTGCACTACTGATACGTACGATATCGTCTACATTATATTTAGGAGGGCAATGGTTCGTTTTCTTATAACACTGCAATAGATTATCCCGCGCCCTTGCAGCTGTCTCGAGCGTTACGGATGCAGGGGTCATTTTTATACCGCTGTGCGTAGCGTGATTGTATGCTGAGACGATATTCTGCAAAACGCCGATGTAACGTTTTTGTTTGGAATAAATTAAATAGCGCCACATTCTTTCCTTTAGTGTTCTATTGAATCGTTTGACAATGGCGGCTTTTACATCAGGGTTTTGGGAAGCACGAAACTGAATGTTCTTTTTCTTTAAGAGGGACTGGAATAAAGCGCCTATGAATTTTTTACCCTCATCCGTTTGTAGACAAACGGGTGATCTACCGTTACTATTCTTCTTCGATAATATGACATTAAATGCTTTAGCCACCGTTGCTGCGCTCTTGTCCCGTAACGGCTGCACTCAGGCAAATTTACTCAGAGTATCAATAACAACGAGGAAGTAAACGTAACCATCCTTATAATCCTTGATTGATTAAAGATTCACCAGATCAGCCTCCCAAAAATCATCAATATTCCGCACGTTATAAATACGTCGGGGAAACCGATGTCTCACAGGCTTGTGTTTAGTGTAAGCATCCTGCGCTTCGAGCCGCTGCTGCGTCCTTGATTTGGAGATTTTCTTCTGTCGCGCGATACGCAATAGATTCGCGGCACCTGAAAACGATGCTTCATGGGCTGTATTAAAGTACACTTTTTCCAATGTTTTCATGATTATAATTTGAGGTTAACCCAGGTTACACGTAATTTCTTATTATAGCCAGCACCACTTTGATCTGATCTTCTTTCACTACCACTGTGAAACGATGAATGACTAACAGCCGCATCATCGTCACTATTAATACTGTTGCTGCTGCTAGGGTTTTCAAGCTGTGAATTACGCAATGTTGAATTAGCCCTCGATTCCATCCACAGCTTTTCATTGCCGATGAATTCCCGCGGTGTCTTTATCGTTCTCAGAAATTTGGCGAAAGCACAACGACCTATCGGTTTAGGTGTTTTCCTCGATCTGAAAGCGTCGTTCACGAGATCAACAATTTGAGTCTTTAATTGGTTCCCCGCTGATGGACACGACACCAGCAGAATCCCAAGAAAATTGTGCTGGTGGTGCGTCGCGCAAACGACGTAACAGTAGTTTAGCTTTACCGCAGAACGTAGTAGGTATACTTTCAACGATGATGGAATCATTCATTCTGTCGTGTGTGACACCTTCTTTAACAGAGGCAGACACCCGAGTATCTTTTTTCGTCATAAGTGCACGGTATTGCTCAGCTCGCTCGTCATCGGCAAAATGAAGATAGCGTTGTAATACAGTTAAATATGTATGCGATTTTTCTCGCTCGTCCTTGTATGCGGTAGAATTTAAAATCTCGTTCATCTCCATGTCCAGTCTGGTCAGCAGAGCGTCAATCCATTGCACAGGTCATGACGTATCGGTTTCAAGACTTGGTTGTCGATGGTTTCGAGTGCCTATCTGTGATAGATTCTCCTCCGGTATGAGAACCATTTTTCCCGCGTGTTCCATTATTTGCTAATCAAGTGATGAGCGAGATGCTGAAGGGCTTTCAATATCGCAATGTGTTTTTTGCAGAGCGGTGAACCTCTTTGGGCCATCACTCGAGTTATACTGTCGACCCTCTCTCGTTGTATCACTTCTTTTAACTTATTTACACTGATGATCCTATAGAGACCGTTACAAGCGTAGAACTGGTAGCTCAATCGAATTGCAGCTGCTTTTTAACTTTTTTCGCGGCACGTATACGAAATGATGGGGGTCATCGGGGAAAATGGATGTACGAAATCGACAATTATCAGTTGTTGACTGCTTCAAATTAAGCGACAGGTATCCATGGGGTCTAGATGTCGCGTCGTGATAGGCCTCTTATAAAAACCGAGGGTTTTCAGGATATACCTGCCGTGCAAGATGCTGTATTTGAGCACGATCACGAGGATTTTTGAAAACAACTATATAATTGGCATTTAGCGAGATATCGCGCTACCCGTGACCCTGATGAAATAGATTTTGCGTCATGAAAATAACGCTGAGATTTTTATGACGACTATCTTTTGTAAAGAGATCGATAACACTATCGTTTGATGCCTCGCGCATCAGATCGTCGATTATTATGAGTTTTGCGCGTGGGTCGCCCGCGTAATCTGTACTCTGTGGTAAACCCTCGTGAAACTCGATTGATGCACCATACTTCGTGTATGCAGGCTGCCACTCGGAATAATGGAAAATAATTCTCTCGAATTGTTCACTGTTCATACAGGATATGAATTTTAAGAACTTTTTCACGAAATACGTCTTATCGCAACCGGTGGGGCCACATATCATTGACGTCCAGGGATGTTTCCACCGCGTATCCATCTCTACGAATGAGTAAATTATTATAATCGCTGCGAGTGATAAAGACACGGACTGGTAGGGGAATTTTATAAAACTTTTTATTTCAAAATAAGAATATAAATATTTACATCTTTGATAAAATAGATAACTCTTTGTAGCTGTATGGTAGCGAACCGTATTCACCACCTCGTCTTCGTTTAACGCTCGACGGTTTACATTTCTTTTTTTCCGCATGGGTGATTTTTGAAATGATAAAATTTTGAATTTTTTGAGGTTATTGAAATTATGATTTTTTTGAGATTATTAAAAATTTGCACTTATTGAGGTTATAAATTTTTGGATTTTTGAATTTATTGAAATTATAAGATTTTGATATTATTGAAATTATAAACTTTGAATCTTTTGAGGTTATTGAAATTGTAAAATTTTGAATTTTTTGAGATTATTGAAATTATAACATTTTTAATTCTTTGAGATTATTGAAATTATAAAATTTTGAATTTTTTTGAGATTATTGAAATAATAAAATTTTGAATTTTTTGAGATTATTGAAATTATTAAATTTTGAATTTATTGAGGTTATAAAATTTTGGACTAATTGAATTTATTGAAATTATTAAATTTTCGGATTTTCGAATTTATTGACATTATTAATATTTGAATTTTTGAGTTTATTGAAATTATAATATTTTGAAATCTTCGAATTTTGAAACCTCACATTCCCCTTAATTCTATTCTCATCTGCTTCTTAACATGTCTACAGAGCAAGGACATATTGGAAATAAAAATAATATATCCTCGCGGGTACTTCGTCATGCGAGCCCGCTATTACCACGCAGCTCTCTCTTACCACTGAGTTAACTGGTGGTTATATATTAAAAATGAGCGAGTTATTAGTTTACCGACGGTAGGAATTACCTCTATTATGGGCTACCATATTGACGCCGAAAGGTGACCACCACAAGATGAATTTTAAGCGTTTAATGAGTTTTTCGCCCGATAAATTGCGTAAACTCTTACACCAGTCACAGCGACGCCTAATCCGAGCGCTATGAATTAATGTTAATTTCAGTAGTGCTAAAATACAGGCTCGAATGGTATGGTCGGACATTTTTTATCAACGCAACATAAATTATATTTTTTTAGTCTCTCTCACGAGGCGGTTGTCGTTTGACTGATCATCATGTGATCATCATGAAACGATCATGCCGTGATTTTAACTCGTATCAAATTCAGAAAATAGATTGTTGAAATGTCATTAGGATAAAGTACGGTCAGCATCGAAGTCTCCGCGTGTCGTCGATGCAGCTGCAGCGTATCATCTTTCACATTATGATTTCTCTTAGCGAGAAAGCACGTACCGACGAAGGGACGTGTATTTTTGCTAATCGTACAGTTATTGCATCTCGTCAAACAGACTATGCATCTCGGGCATCCCTGGGAAGACACGTGCATTTTTGTTAGTCTTGCAATTGTTGCTTGGCACCAAAGAGACTATGCATCTCGAGCATCAGTACGATTTCAAGTCGTTACGGGTGAACATCGTTCATAAAAAATGTATTCGCGTTACGGTTGTGGTATATTGAAGCCAATTAATTTATGCAAAGTGCTAAAAGCGTATAGTACGGAGAGTGTCTTCATCCGTACAGTTGAGATGGAGGCTGCATACACGCAGCTTCAAGCTACCCTCCGCGAATTTTATGTGTTTGGTGAGGCTAGACCGCGAAACATCACGGCCGCGGAAATAACCGATAATTTACCGTGTGTCGTGGTGATAGGAGGTACAGCTTATCGTGGAAAGATTATTCAGGGCGATGGAGATGGGTGCTGTGAGGTGTTTTTCGTGGACGATGAGTGGACCTCGTATTTTTATGAGGATTCACTATACCACAGTGAGCCTCTTTGGGGAATGCTACCTCCTCTGAACATAGAGTGCTCGCTGTACGGTTTACAGTTCGGTGACGAAAGCTCTCTTATTTCAATTATAGAATCGGAGTGTAGCAGGATGAATAGTGTCGCGCGCGTCATGGTTCCCAGACATTGCTGTGCAGCCCCACGTATCCACCTGTACAATGAGGCGTTTAGCGATATCGGCAAGCTGATCAATAATATCATCGATAACGATATCGCATATGATCAGTGGGGTAGCGACGATGGCTTTTCTGAAGAGGAGGAGGAGGGATAACACGGAAGATTTCGCGCACACGCGCGCGCGCGCGCGTGTGTGTATGTATGTATGTGTGCATGTTAAAACTATTGAGAATAAAACTATAATAATAAAACACCGACGACTTCGGGCATCACTAGCAGCAGCAGCAGCAGCAGAAAAAAAGGTATTTATACTTGTAGTTGTTTATTTAAGAAATTTAAGAATTGAAATATTAAAAAAATTTGAAATGAACATTTCAAAATCATCAGGGGACCTCATCCCTGTTGATCGCGAAAGATTTCCGCGAGTAGCAGCGCGCAGCGGTTTATACCGTCGTAAGACGGGGCCACGGTGTTCGCACGGAAATCACTTTTTCGCTTTTCGGGTTTTTAGATCTGATTCCCTGATAATAATAATAGTTATTAATTTTCACGGTACGCTTTAGTGACCACCACCGCCCGCTCACCAACAGCAACAACAACAACAACAACAACAACAGCAACAATAATACATTTCTTTATAATTATTAATTTGCACGGTACGCTGTAGCGACCACCACCCTAACCCCCCACTTCTCGGAAAAGAGGAGTTGGGATAGGAGTGGGGGTCGCCATAGCGCACCGCCTACTACTGACGGTATACCCCTGGATGAGAATTTAAGTTATTGTGAGGACGTAATACGATTCACAAAAATATTTCAATCTTAAAATCAATAGGAAAATTCTTCTGTTAAAATGTGACAGCAATTAATCCATCAATTGGAAAGGTGAATCCTGATATTATGACAACGCTATTATTATAATGTCAACTGTCCTAGCAAATTACGAATATCCTGTAAAACGATAAAGTAGGAATGTGAGGACTATCTCGATAATATACACCAAAAATTTAAAAAATGAAGCTTGTATGAAGAAAGATGCTTGTCGAGAAAAGTCAGTATTTGTAAGCTGTCTTGACAAATACCGAAAATTTGAAAAATATATTTTGTATGATAAAAGGTGTTTGTTGGGACAAGTTTCGATTTGCAGGCTGGCCTGGAAAACACCACGGTTTCGAAAAATTAAGTTTGTTTGAAGAATGGTATTTGTTGGGGCAAGTCCTGATACCATACAAATGTAATAAATATGGTCAGGACTGTCCTCGTAAGCACCAAGTGTCCCGATAAAATACAATACGAGAGTGAAAAAGTCTTGAGAACTGCCAAATAACAAATATATAGGTATACGAGAGCGCGTCGGTCGATGCGACGTTGTCGCGCTTGTAGCTATATCCACCAGAAGAGAGGGAAAAACTGCGTTTATTAATTTTCTTTTGCACATTGCAGATGATCGGTACGGTGAAATTATTGCTAATTTTGTGGGAGTTATCGTGATAGTTGATTTATGTACTTATGTTAGTTTTATCAAATATTTTTTTTATCACGGTAGTTTTTCAATGTTTTTGTATGGTTTTTTACCCTTTTCCATAAGATCCAATGTTAAATACTAATTCAATTTTCTCAAAAACGGAACGGTTGAACTCGTTGAAAATTTTCCAGGAAATATCTTAATCAATTTCAAACGTATCTACTAATTTACATTAAATTCTTTCTTTTTTTAAATATGGTACCGTTCTACCTTAATATGTGTCGAGTATTTGTTGAGCCCATAGCTACTTCTTTGCACTGATATAGCAAAAATACACGGCTCGCTATATTCACTCAGTTGATTCTCGTTTATTTTCCCGCTCCGCCACAGATGAGCATTCACAAATTGCTTTGGAGAGACGCTGTGAGAAACCAAATCGGCCGGATTTTCATTTGTACCCACATGATTCCAATTTTCAACAGCGGTTGCTTCTAGAATCTCACCAATCCGATGAACGACGAAGACCGGCAGTTTCTTGTTTGTAGCTTGAATCCAGTGAAGAACGATGGATGAATCAATCCAAAAGAACACCCTTTTGATTGGGAGTTCCAGAGCGTTTTTGACTTTGCTTATAAGTTGCGTCAGCAGTTGAGCTTCACACAATTGTGTTCTCGGAATCGAAATCGTTTTCACGGGAGTGACGCGCAATTCAACACACAACAATCGAACATGAATAACTCTATGTGAGTTTCTACCGCATGCGTAAACGCAGGCACCGCAAGCGCCCTCGTTAGCATCACAAAACCAACGAAGCTCCACCGAAACATTAAAACCTTCTGCCACAGGTGTACGCTGGGGTGAAAAGCCATTTAAATCTTGAATTTTCATTACATAATTTGACCAGTCTGTGTAAATGTCGGAGGGCAACGATTCATCTCAGCCAAGATGAAGTTTCCATAACTTGTGAATCATAGTTTTTGCCGTTCTTATTACTGGTGCCAAGAGACCCAGAGGATGAAATATCGAAGCTATTGTACGTCGTAGCCTTACCAGCACTTGTTTTTAAAAGCCTAACACCCACACTAGACACCAACGCCTTAGCTAGAGCGCACGTGCATCGCATCACGACCATTACCCCGAACGTTCTTCCGAACTCAAGTGGACCCCCGCTAGTTTCTGTCACAAGGCACCGGACGACGCGCGTGTCATAAACTCTCAGCTCGCATCTTCCAAGAATGCGAGGTATAAATCGAATATCATAAATAACTTCCTTTTTCTAATCACCGGAGAAATATATGCGCCTCTAATGGTCCCATAAATAGTCCACTAATACTTATTACTTCCGACCTTTTAACGAATTTATGATTCCCCCACGCCCGAACAAACCTATTCAAATTAGTATATAAGAGCGGGATTTACGTAGTTAAGTCAGTTAGTTCTGAACCTCCGACCAAGTTATAACTATGACGGAGCGCGCAAAGCTCCAATCTACTTATTCGGCCCTGTGAGGTCAATCGATAATTTTAACCAAAGTATTTAGAAGTCTAATTTAACAACATGTCCAGAAGAGTTTTATCAATAAATTGTGAGTATCTTCAAATTGGCGAATCACGATTATTTGCATCTTGAATCCCTGTACTATAAGTAAACCATACAATCACCAGTTCCACTGCTTAAAATCTGTACATCACTGAGGTAGCGTAAGGTGAGATCTCCGTCCCCGGTGTAAAGAGCTCACGCTTGAACCCGAAAGTGAGATCGCCGTTACGTTCTCCCTAGTGCAACTCGTAAGAGTTGACTGGGACGTAACACTATGGCCGACGGTGTGATTCTTTTTTAAAATTCTCTCGAAGACTCCAGATGTATGTTATATTGAAACACATCCTTGGCAAGATTCCTCTTGATACAAAGAGTTTTTGTTGTGCCGTCTTTGTCTGGGTCGAGAGTGTGATTCGACGTTGATCCTGTACACAAATACGCCAGCAGCTGTTCGTCGTCCGAAGTCCACTTTCTTAAGATAAATTCACCCTTTTGGAATAATTCTGTGGTTCATTGCAAATAATTTTTGCTGCTTCCTTAGTGTTTGTGCCGGTGATGAAGTCGTCAACATAGAAATATCTTCGAACTATCAGTACTCCCTTAGGATACTAATTTCCTTCCAAGTCTGCCAACTGTGGAATCGCCTGAGTGGCCAGGAACGAAGCAGAAGCCGTTCAATAGGTTGTAGAGGCGGAACGAGCTTATGACATCGTATGCTTCGCCTTTTAGTGCTTCTATGAGATACTGCATTTTTTGCATTTTTGGAATGGAATCCAGTAATCGTATTTACCGAAAAATTCTGGTAGTGTTATCCGAGGTAGTTTTATGGAATCATTTTCCGGTGTGATTCCCTGCGAGCCATTTCCTCGTGTCGTCGAATTTACTGTGCCACCAACATTCGTAGCTGCAGTATGTGGCGCATCGTCTGTATCTGTCCCTCGATCACAGTCTCGAAATTGATAGCTATTTGGAAAGATTTCGTTTCGAATTGAGCCCTCTCGATTTCATGTGTTCTCTATGCTCATCTTCCACCTCAATTTCATCGATATTCGATTGAATATCCTCAAATGTTTTCCAACACTCGATAAACTTTGGTTGACGCTGGCACAATTCGACTAATTACACTTTCGACCGATTAGTACGTATGACATTGCGTACGTACTTATACGTACGTACTTTCGCTATATTGGTTCTTTAGCGATTGAGCTATAAGGGCTGTACTGGTACCCAACGCCGCTTTTGCGACACTCGCGGTTCACACGAAGTTCTAACGTGATTGGTTGAGCGAATTTCGCTACAGTAGTCACTGCGCCACTATACCCGTTGCGGATGCAACTTGCACACTACGCGCGTGTGATGATGTCGTTCGGAACGCGCCACGAGACCGTCGATTTTCGGAATGCGCCACAAGACCGACGCCACTAACGATCCCGCTCGATCGCAATCCCGAAACACACGTCCTCGCGAAGCAATAGTGCCGGGCACTAATGCTATGATTATCCACGAATGCTCAGTTCTCGGTAGACTTGACATGCTAATGCTTTATTTGCAGGACTTTTCTAGTTAACGAACTTAACTAATTACGCGAATTTTAGATGCTCTGGAGTGTACACCCCGTTTCTCGAGTTTTGACTACGATCCCGGTAACTCGCGTACACTGCACTTCGTTGACGTCACGTAATATAATCTTGATAAATGGTCACTCACTTTATCAAGATTATATTATTGTCTTGCTGGTACAATCTTTTACCGATACCCAATAAATTCTGTTAAACCGTATGCAATACCTCGACGACACTTGCGAGACAATGGCTTAATGCTTTAATTAGTTCTCAGATGAGAATCAGTGCTATGCACGTTTTCATTGAACTTTTGAAATGCGTATTTCTATGACACGGTCTTGTAAAACAAATATAGATATTTTTCGATTTACAACGAGCAATCGGTAGAGCAACGCGCTTAACGCTGAGCAGCGCCCTCAAATCATCGGAAGTACACTCGGACGCCGAAGTTCCCTCGCTTTCGTACACATTCTACGCGAGATATAAAAAACTGTAACACAGTCAGTAAAACGAGGTCATAAACGACTGACTCGAGGAAGAACATGTCGATGAGATCTACAAAAACTGTTGTAATTTAAGTACACGTTCTATTAAGAAATTTCCATCTCTGCTCTCAATATTTGTGGTAGTTAATGGTTTTCATATTACATATTAAACGGCCGAAGTTATCAAGACCACTTTTTAAAGTCGGAAATAACATCAGTAGAAAATATGGATTTAGGCATTGCCATAGTATTGTATTACTCGGGATACTCTTTGAAAAACAACTATTGCCTGAATTATTATTACAAGTTATGATTACTTTACTAGGTCAATTCACCATAACTTGAGTTATCACTCCCAGTTTAATGTGCATAATTCAAGCGAAAAAAATGAATATCTAAGTTGGGGAACGATATTATCTTCGTCCGTGTTACGTAAATATTCAATTTAATGTTTACTGATTACTAATTTCCAGGAAATTTTGGTTAAAATAGAGAATTTCAGAAAGAATAAAAACGTTTAATAAAAATTGTAAATTGTAAAATAAGTTATAATTTTTTGTAATAATTCTGAATGTTAGAAAAAACAATTTTATTCATTACTTTAGTAAAAATGGAGACTTTTACTAATGGTAGAAAATTTCAGTTAAAATTGTAAATTTAAGTGGAAGATTTAAATTTAAGTATGAAAATCTGAATCTTAGAATTAATTTTACCCCAAAGTAAACATTCTCAACGTTAGAAAAAAAATCAAAAGCTTATACTGGAAATTCAGGTGGCTGGTAGCGCTGTAGATCCATTTTTGTCTGTGAGTGATTGCTGAAACGGAGGACTACATTTTTTTATTCATTCTTGAATACTTTAAGTGTTTGGTCTCAGATTTCCATAAAAAATTCGATCGTTCGAAAATGCATTGTTTGCCATTGTTGAATCACTTAAACATAATTTCATAGAAATTGCAAATTATTGTAGAAAAATAATTTGTATTATGGAATCTATATAGAGCATATTGACCAAATGAAATAATGGAGATTTAACACTCAGTTCTTTACGGATCCGCACAGTAATCTATATCCATAATATGAGATTCAATTTTAATTCAAATGCATCCTTTGTCATCCAATTATGCTATTTATTTTCTGGAAGATATATATTTGACTTCAAATAAATCCAATGTGGTCTTCCGTATTGCAAACGAACTGTGCGCAGCGATAGGTGATTACTTAGTTGACTGACTGGCTAACTTGTTATACACAGCCCTCATGGCTCTTGGCATCTCCCCTAGCAGCTCGCGTAGCATCCCTTGCTCCTACCACTACCCTTTCTGGCTTCTTCTAATGCTACATGGCGACACAGTTGCCGCTGAGATGAGATGCACTGCCGGTCGTGGGCAGTTTCCAATAAGGCAAATCTCGTGCAGCCGCATTGAGGTGTTTAGTTTCACCGAGTTCACACTGTATATTTTTCTCATTCAAATCGTTTTTGTCTATGCAATGCTGGCCTGTTACAATAGGAATTGAATAAACATGTTTAAAGATCACAATGTATGGAAGATTAACTGAAAAGGAGCCCGGTCAGAGCCTGAAAGTTCAATAGAATCTACAAAAACATTATACTGCGTTTATCTTAGGAAGCTAAAACAGCTCGTCCACGTGACAAACTGGATAACATTGATATCGTATTCAACTAGATGAATAAACTGGAAATTAATGTTCTCCAGTACCCTGCAGGTTCACTGGAATTTATAAAGCCATTGAAAAGTACTTACCAGAGGACATGTCGGATAGAATGTGATAGTTTACTGAAAATGCTCCAGCGCTATGTCCAAAGATGGTCACTTTGTCTGGATCACCACCGAACATCTTGATGTTTTGTTGGACCCATCGTAAAACTAAGTTTTGATCCTTCAGACCAGCATTACCAGTTGCATTGGGATGATTTAGTGCTAGGAACCCCAAGGCACCCAAACGATAATTAAAGGTGACGACGATAACATCGTTCTCTATGAGAAAATCAGGACCGTAGAAACTGCTGTTGCTGCTGCCCGTCAGAAGCGCACCACCGTGTATCCACACCATCACCGCCTTCAACTCTTTGGAAGCCTCGGACAAATTGGTCTGTATTGAAGAATCAATTTATTTCTCTTTGCTTAGCTTATTACCATTTTATTTTATTATTAGCGTTGTCTTTTAGCAACTTATCCCACCCGAAGGGTGTTATGAATTCATTCGTATTCAAGTTTTTTGTTGAGAAAGGCCCTAAAAACTTATTGGTGCTTCCGTATATTTCGGGTAGTATATACTGTATAATTTCGCGTTACAGCGGTGTCGCTGCAGCTTCCCCCTTGTAAACTTAGTAATCCAGTCAAAAATGGATCCTGCCAATAAGTCCGGCAGCAGAATAGCCGGATCGAGCAGACCAGAGCGTAGTTACCTGACAATCAGACACTTAACCCGCACATTTTTCGAGCTTTTCATGCACCCGCCACCTACACTCACACTCCTTCGTCATCGCCGGCCGAGGGATGCGACTACGGGCCCACGATCGACCGTGGGCCAACAGAAGGGAGCCGACTCCTTCCTATCTCGGGCCCCTCGCCGGCCCTAGGAAGTTGCGTGGCGATTTTGACACGCGCCAAAAATCGTCACTTGTGGGCTGGGGACGAACGACGGCACACCTTGTTAAGAAAATAATAGATAGTATAAAGGAAGAGAAAAATATCGGAAAGGAAAGCTTGAGAGTAGACCGTAGAAAGAAGGAAAGACGATAGTTTCGGTTTGCTGAGAGAATAATCGAGGTGGGCCTCTTGTTTTTTATTAGTGAGGTACTGTGCGCACCCTCAATTTAATAATTCGCGTTGGAAATTGTCTGCTAGGTGAGACGCTTCCCGTGTCACCCTGTCATACTCTGTATGCTCGAGTCGGCTCGACCCGACCTCGTGTAAAATCTAATTTTTGTGTAGAATCAGTTGTGCCAGAGAGCACGGATTCCCCCTCTAGGAATCATATTTATGTGTGATTATTTCTAGTTAATTAAAGTGTTGTTTTTATTGTAAAAAGTGATACGTTATTCGCGAAACTCTCCCCTCTCACCCCCCACGACTCGTTCTACCACTCGTAGCCGAGTAAACTTGGTATTTTTTAAATAGTTTGTTTATCCTCTTGGCCCTTCAGGCTTATTAGAGGGGCCTGGCGCCCTAGAATATAATTTTTGGTATTTCAGGGTGCCGAATTTGTCGAGCTATTTGCCGGAATAATTTCCCAAATTATCTCGGGACAACATATCGTGTCACAGTACATACTTATATGTCCGAATAAGATAGTATTGCAAATAGTTTAATAGTTTAATAGTTAATGGTGGTTCAATGGTGGTTCTTCGTTACCAAAACGAAAATAAATCAAACATTTAAAAGTCATTCATAGCAAAAATGTTCGGTGAAGACTATAAACAATACTCATTATAATAATCAGTTAAAGTAATAGTTAACAATTTCGTCTATTTTAAGGTTTTTAAGACGTACTTGCTAATTAGAGGTACATATTGGATTACGTTGAGGTTTTGGCAGATTCCGTCGCTCAGTTAAAACAAAAATTAAAATCATAGTTTTTGTAATACATGCAAAAAGTCTCTCCGTTTGTGCCTGTGGCCTGTGGCGAAAGAAGCGCTTACTGCTTTAACAAAGTAGATCGTTACCATATTTTCCGCCGTCGGCTGGCTCGAAGGCCATCGCACACCGCTAATATTAAATATAATTCAATCTTAAAACAGCCGAAATGTATTATTTAGATTTAGCCCTGATTTATATTGTGTGTAGGAATCATCTGTTACCCCCCCCCCCCCCCCCCCATTCTTTCCGAGTATGAATGTGTAATTAGTATCATCGACAAGACCAGCGAAGCCCTTAAGGAACATCACCATAAGAGACACTGCAGCCGCCGAGGCAAAGTGACGTGGTGCGAGTGTGGGCTGGAGAGAGAGAGAGACAGAGAGACAGAGAGAGATCCGCCCACCCAAGCAGCTGAGGAGTAGACACCGCGTCGCCCGGGTAGCCTCCACGCTCGAGGCGATATATGTTGGAGTTAGCCGCCCAGCTGCGTGTGTGTAGTCGCGCCGAGGATCGTCAGCGGCATTCAAAGCGTCCGCGACAAGTCCAGCGCCACTGACCAGTCATACTCGATCCATCGATCAATGCCGAAGCGCCATAGTGTTCTCGAACGGAAGAAGCCCGAGGATCACCGAAGACGCCGAAATAGATAGAAGAAGAAGACGGGCGACATTTGTCGACACTTCGAGCCCCGCCGTCGACGCGACCCGTTACGGAGTAGATTGTACGATAAAAAAGTGACCGGGGGTATTGTCTCCGGTACTGCTTTTGGAACGAATGAGTGAGAATTTGTATGTAAGTAATTTTGTAATATTTTGCGTCCCTCTTTTGTCCCCCTTAGCCCCATATTTCTCGAGGTGTTAGCTTATTTTTTGTATCGAGAAGACTGGCTGCCACCACGTGGAGACGAGTACTTCTGAGTACAGACACTAGTATCATATTGTTTTTGCGAGCGAGGTAGGGTGGTGGTTAATAGCGGCTGTCTCGCCTTTTTTTAGTATTTAATTTTTCTTTTCCCATTTCACCCCCGTTATTGAATATTCCCGGGCTTAACCCCCCCCCCCCCCCTTTCGTTTTGGTTTACCAGACCGAGGTAATAATGAAGAAGCCGACGAATTCGGGAATTTACCCCCTGACACCCTTCATCGTTCTACTCTCTAGCCGCGCCCCCGATTTTGCCAATATTCTTTTCTTCGTCAGATTACCGGGTCAAGTGACCGGTAATATATTCGTTGCTACACGTGACGTAGCTGGCGTCCAAACTTTCTGTTCTTTCTATTACTTAAATACACTTTTGTTATTATTTTAAGCCTTAGTATTTTTGCTATTATAATGTATTCTTCTTTTCCACTAAACCCTTCCCCCTTCATTAATAAAAGGGAAGCCGTTTATGATACATACACAATCCATATAATTTACCGTATTCATTTATGGAATGCAAATGAATGTATCAATGTTGGAAGTTCAGATGCATATACTAGGAATTCATATATGTGGGATATTTCGAGAATCGGCATACGATAATTGAGTAAAACCCTTTGATATTAATGGAAAAATGTGTTCGATATTTATAACATGTTTACTAATTTTTGTAAGTGATGTACATTAAAAATAGTATTTTTGCCAGTTTTGTATACTAAGTTGAATATAAATTCTACTCCAAAATTTACTATAGTAGTATAGTAAAATATTTATTTGTGCTTTATTAATGGATCAGTTTTGTACTTTTAATTAGATATAACTCTTTTCTGTACATGTCGGTATACATTGATCGCTGAAGAAAACATATATTATATTTTGTTACTTTGACGGTGGGAGTCGAACCTCGAAACGCCTTAGCTCACTCGGCCTTTCAAATCATACGATTATACAACTTTAATTGTCTACCTAAAGGGTGACAATATGAAATATAAAATTCAATTAATGTAATATAGTTAGAACTTTACAGATTTCGGTGATTGCGCCTAGAATGGAAATAAAAGCGAATTCAGTTATTTTTCACAGGATTCGGTTATGTCGAATACGGTACACTGGATGTTTGTTGCCATCTACAAATACGATTAACGACGTTGCTTGTCTTATTGCTTGCGCGAATTAGTTCGTTACTATTTCGGTATATGACCTCTAACTGACCTCAGGACCAGTACTAGGCCAACTAGATTTCTAAATGGGATAACAAATACCTAAAATCTACTTTTGAAATCGCAAGATACTGCTACTGAAAACTGGTAAAACTGCACTGAAGTGAATTTTTGTATGACAATTACTATATCAGTATTAGAAATTCGGATGCATATACCGTATATTAATTTTCATATATTAGGTTGGGGAAAAAGAAATCCATTATTTTTTCGGTAGATGGCTGTACTGATAGATTTCTCGTAAAGTATCGATCAAACAATTTCAGATTTATACTCGTTGAAAAGGTGACATTTCGCAGTAAAAAATTCTTTTGCTGTTTTTTGTTTGGTGCATTCAGTTGTGAGTTACAGAGTGTTAAAAATGGAAGTGAACGAAGAGAAAATTCGGTACATCTTACAGTTTTTCTTTGACAAAGGCGAAAATGCAAGCCAGGCGGCTATAATTGTGAATGGTGTTTATGGTTCCGATTCTGTAACAGCCAAGTATGTGCAATTTTGGTTTCGTAGATTCCGTTAAGGAATTTTTGATGTTAAAGATGCACCTCGCACAGGCAGGCTGGTCGTCGAAAATGTCGATAAAATCGGAGAAATGATCCAAGTTGACCGGCATGTTAGCAGTCGTAACATCGCCCAGGAGTTAAAAATCGACCATAAAACAGTTTTAAACCATTTACATAAAGCTGGATTCAGAAAGAAGCTCGATGTTGGGTGCCACACCAATTAACAGATAAAAACATGATGGATCGAATTTCCATCTGCGAAGCCTTGGCCAAACGGAATGAGATAGACCCATTTCTTAAACGGATGGTGACTGGAGATGAGAAATGGATCACATACGATAACCCTGTGCGAAAACGATCGTGGTCAAAGAGCGGTGAAGCACCTCAAACGGTGGCCAAACCAGGACTAGCGGCCAGGAAGGTTCTGCTATGCATTTGGTGGCACTGGAAGGGGATTATTTATTATGAGTTGCTTCCATATGGCCAAACGCTAAATTCTGATCTCTACTGTCAACAACTGGACCGTTTGAAGATAGCGATTGACCAGAAACGGCCAGAATTGGCCAACAGGAGAGGTGTCGTGTTCCAGCAGGACAACGCTAGGCCACACACATCTACAGTGACTCGCCAGAAACTTCGGGAGCTTGGTTGGGAAGTTTTAATGCATCCGCCATACAGTCCGGACTTGGCACCAAGCGATTATCATCTTTTTTTTTGCATTGCAAAATTTATTTAATGATAAAAAATTGGCATCGAGGGAGGATTGTGAAAATCGACTACTAGAGTTTTTTGCAAATAGAGACCAGGACTTCTATGAGAGAGGCATTATGAAGTTACCTTTAAAATGGCAACAAATCATACAACAAAATGGTGCATATTTGACCCAAATCGGACAATCCGAAGCATATTAAATAAAGTCCTGAAGTTCATATAAAAATAATGGATTTCTTTTTCCCCAACCTAATACATACGTACTACTTAATAATGAAGCGCCTTCAGTATACGCGAATGGTTACGCCGGCAGCACCTCTCGGATTTAACTAGAGTCACCCGTCTTAGCTACTGCGCACGCGCAACTACCGCCTTTTCCTTTCCGTGTTCTTCTCTCATTTGGCCACGCAACGTAAACTCTCGCTCGTGTCTCACTGTTCGACTCTTTTGCAATTCTCGACCGGCTCACAGCTTTTCTCAACAGTGTGGTTCTGCTCTACTCATACTTTGCGATCTGCTCACGATTCTGCTGAAGATATAGGCGGAGATAAGTGGCGTGTTCGCATATTCGTGTTTTACGCGGTAGCGTGCTCGCCACGAGGTTCGGCTGAACAGGTTCGACTCACCGGCGTCACCACGTGTGTGCGCGTCTCTCAATAATTGGTACGTTAATCAATAGTATCGCGCGTCGAGGTCTGCTCACGTTTTACAATTAAAATATTCTGTGCGTCGAGTTTACGGTTCTCGTATCCGTCTATTGGGCTCATTATTCATAAATAAAGTGATCTCTTTGTTCTGCTCATTAAAATCGTCGTCGGCCATATACTTATTTTTTTGACCACCTGTTCCACGATCGTAAATAAAATTAAACATCGCTAGTTCTGAAACACGTATGTAATATTTGAAGACTGGGTATATGATTATTGAGTAGAAACCGTTGGTATTATTAATGGAGAAATGTTTTCGATGTTTACAATATGGTGTGACGTATTTTTCGTGAACGAACGGTAATATTTTAAGTATTCGAAAGCACCAATCGGAAATCGTCACCTTCGGCCGTCCACCCTCGTTCGCGAATCCGCAAACACGGTGCGCGCCAGCTAATTTTTGTTTCACCACTATTAACGAACCGGTATGCCCTAGGAATCGAGTTGAGCCGGCTCGGTTCTAATAAAGATCGAAAGTTCGGGGTAAAACGGACGATCGAGAATAAAACCAAAGAGGACCGTAGCTTAGTTAATTTTTGAGGTCGCGAAAAATTAACAAACGCAGATGGATGCACTCGGGGAGCGAACGGTTGCGGAAATGCACGGCCGCTCAAGCTGCTAGGTTGTGGTAGAGAGGGTCGAGGTATAGCCCAGTAGATGGCCTTTTTTTAACGAGAATTCGAAAAAAGAGAACTTTAATATTCCTAAAGAAAAATGTTCGGGAGAAATTATAATAATATTTATTATTGAATTAACGCGCGAGAGCCAGCGTAACGCATCGAAATCGTGAGCGGTAGCGGCGAGTTGCAGAGCAACGCGCGGGTATCCTCCACTCGATCATCGATAGCTGCATGAATATTCAGCAGTTCGGGATCTTTAATCGAAATAATCGATTAAATAATTTGGCAAACTGAACCGACTCACCAGAATTATTCCTAATAAATCGACTAGCGAGAACTATATTCCCAGGAAGAATATCGACAACATCATGCACTAAACTGCATTCATGAGACCGCTGATTTTATTTTACGAATGAAATTCGCAGCAAACGAGAACTTGTAGCGTACGCTAGACACTGTCTACGCCAAGCGCGATAGCCGAATAATAGACGCGGCCAGATCGACAGAAAAACCGTTAACACGGGAGCCCGAGTGAGAACTCAGTCACCTCGGCGGCGGCTCGAGCAAGACTAATTATTTCGAGTAATCTGCGATAGCTCAACATTATTACTATTCAATGTCTCCCAAAGTTCCCTACCCGAGAACTACTGCCCTCTCCCTCGAATTATTTCGTTACTGTATCGAGAGCGCAAATCATGCCGGTAACAATCTTCGAAATCTACACAATCGCCTCCCTTAGTGCTTCCCGCGAATACGGGCCTATACTTCACATCCATAATGCATCAGAATGCTCTATTCTATGCCAAACTTAACAACAAAACTCCATCCGTTCTTCAGCGTGATGCACTTTCATCGAAGGGCACCGGATTTGCACCGGTCTGCAACTAATTGCGAGAACTCGTATCTGTGACTCCAACCGGCGGGGCTGCTCGTTTCGTTGAGCTGTCGTCCTCGCAACAGATTGGAGTGCACTGATCTCCTTTAACTTTCCAAAATAAGAAAAACCTTAAACATAAAAAATCTTAACCAAAACAAAACGGTGAATCCGGGGAGAGTCATCTCGAAAATGCTTAAACACAGTATTAACCGGTAAGAAAAGCCCTTGTGATCGTGATCTCCAAAAAATAATACTGGAATCAGTATACCGTAGTTCACGTACTGTATACAAATTCCAGTTTCGTTCTACCGTAACATTTTGTATGACTATATACTAGACTGGGCCAAAAAAAACGAACAATTTTTTTTTAATGGTACTCTGAAAATATTGTTCATGATGACAAAAAAATTAACCTTAAAGGTTGAGCCCTTAATATTAATATTAAGGGGTGTATCATTACAACTATTCATGTTTCTACATCTACCGTATTTATTACCCAAAACTCGTAAATTATGAATTTGAAAAATTTCATCTATTAATGTTTTTGACGGAAGTTAAATTTCCTACAAAAAAGCTCTCTTAATAAGTTTACGTAGAACGAGCCGTTTCCTTGTAATCGTGCCTCAAACGTTGATTTTTTTTTTTCAATTTTCAGTAAATTCAATCCTTCAAGAGTTATTTGACATTTTTTATGTCGATTTTAATGTTAAGATACCTTTTTTGTAGAGCATTAAATTTCCCACAAAAATAATCATTTAACCTTTGAAAATATTAATTCGTCTGGTAGTTACAAAAATAAAAAATTCATACAAAGATTTGAAAAAACAAATCAATGTTTGAGACACGATTACAAGGAAACAGCTCGTTTTATGTAAATTTACTAAGAGAGCTTTTTTGTAGGAAATTTAATTTCGGTAAAAAATATTAATAGATCAAATTTTTCAGATTCATAATTTACGAGTTTTGGGTAATAAATACGGTAGATGTAAAAAAATCGATAGTTGTAATGATACACCCCTTAATATTAATATTAAAGGCTCAAACTTTCAGGATAATTTTTTGTTGTCATTATGAATAATATTTTCCATTAAAAACCATTAACAAAAATTGTTTGTTTTTTTTTCGCCCAGTCTATTATATACTAAAAACGACGGATCACACCAATCCGTAATGTATCGGTGTGTTTATGGGACACTGTTTTCTGTTATTATAACCAAATTCTATATATACGTTGTGACGTGATTTTTTGCCACGCCACCTGCGCGAAGTGTAAACTGCGAGGAGTGTCGGATTTACGAACACTTGGGTCAGTGCACGTTCGCTTTTACCAACGGCGGGTCAACAGCAGAGTCGCTCTCTATTTCGCTCTCTACATTACTTTCGATAAAGCTACCTTGCAATCGAAACTTTTAAGCGTTTTTATTAGGAAATAATTAGTTTCTTTAGATTTAGTATTTTTTTACCGCTCTGTTCCCCATTTACTGAGTCTCACCCCAGCTACCTACTACCACCGAGTGACTGCCCATCCGCCTGCGAACCGCTACTCAACGCCCACGCACTTTTTGACCGCACGTACCGTTACCTATCGCTCTCTTACGTTTCCGAAGGCTCCCTACACCGAGGAACTTCGAGTATTTTTGGATATTTGTTTCGAGTTTTGAATTTTTGAAATTCTGTTTACCGGAATCGCACTCGGGCACCGAACAACCGTGCCTGTGGATTATGGATGCCCGAGGAGCGCGCTGGAAAATGGGCCGATACATTACTGTGCTACCCGCCTCCCGATGACTTCCCAGCCCATCGCTGGACCATCCCCTGGAACTTGGACTGTCGCGGTCCGGTCTACCCGGCGCCCCACGAAGAACGAGCCTAGGAGCGTCGGAGGAAAGAGTTAACTGCAGTGTTGCGCCCTCTTGTTGTCGGTCCAATATCACCGATGCATCGTGGCCACGAACTCCGGCGTAACGGACCCCGCACTCTTCCGCCGTGGCCACCGAATCCGAGGAGAAGATACCCACGTTCCAGTAATAATTTGCTGCAGCAGAAATTGGAGGGAAACGAGGATATTAACGGTATGAGCACTCACGTCGCAAGAAAATGCAGCGGACATATGAAACAATCGTTTGAAACGCGTGCCAATGCTCGAGGTTCGTAAGGCGCCGCCGCAACTCCCGAAGTTCGTGGGAGCCTACCTACACCTGAGAGCGTGCGCGAGCGGTAGCAGGTGGGCAGACGGAGTGGGGATATCGATCGACGGCCCACAACGGATCACGAAAATTCGCTCTTTTCTGTTCGATCACGTGCGATAGTGCATCGGCCAAATTTTGTGATCGGAACATCGCTCCTGGAGGAATCAATTTTGGACATCGCGATCATGGTTTGGACGTTGCGGAGATGTCGGTGAGACTCAGTCCACCGCTACTACTGTGAATCGAGCGTTCTTTTGGAGTTAGTGATTCGGCCCCGTGAGTTAGTTTTTGTCTTTTGTTTTAGTGAATTCTGATTATTTAAGAATTTAGATTATTTGAGAATTGTGATTATTTGAGAATTTTGATTATTTGAGAATTTTGATTATTTGAGAATTTTGATTTTTCGAGAATTTTGATTATTTGAGAATTTTGATTTTTCGAGAATTTTGATTATTTGAGAATTTTGATTGGAGCTGCTCACGGAGGCCTCGGGTCACTCTCCCCCGGCGGCGTGCTGGGAGCAAAGAGTGCTCGACAATAAACTGATCACGTAAATTTTTGATTAGCTTTAGTTTCAATTTATTTAATTCTGTGTTTTGTGTTAAGATAAGTGCTGGAAATATTTGTTTAATCGCACTTGCTGGTGACTTATTTAATTGTGCTATTATTCCGCTAATAGTATCCAATATCTTCTTGTGCGTTGTAGTTCTGATCGTTTGAATTATTGCATTAGTTTGGCTCTTTGAAATTATGTTATTAGCGTTAGTAAGCGAAAGTATTTCCTGTTCGAAAATTTGTTATGCTTAGCTCTCTATATTTTTCTTGTCGGCCGTTGGGTTACTCGCCGAAGGTGATTTGGATCAGCGGGGTGTTTACATCTCGCGCGTATTGTTCGACTCACGCTACCTCCTCTACGCTACCTTACTATCTTCGTCTGAGCTGCCCGAACATTAACGAATTTTGTATACTTGTAATTTTTCTGTGATGTTATGAAACTTGATGTCATTGATGCTACCTATCGTATGCTACCTATAATACACGCTACGATCTTTGACTCTCACGTTTCGTCGGCTACCTTTATTTTTATTCTATTATTATTTCATTGTTCTAGTATTTTAGTATTGCATTAGCCGTAGTTCAAGGACTCGAGATTTATCTGTTGCCTTCCCCCCATATGCTGCCATCTTGCTGTGGTGTGGGGGGGGGGGGGGGGGGGGGCAGTTATCCGCAGATCCGTTGGTCTGAACGCCGCTTTCGGGCGTGTTAGTAAGGCAACGGGGAGGATTTCGACTAAGAGGAGCACGAAGGTTCGGGTGCGTCTAACGACGCTGACATGTAGTTAGCCGAGTGCGGTTAGTAGTGCAGGATAGCGAAGGGCACCTTCGGCTGCATTGTCTCGGGCATCGGAGTTAGATGTTGGCCTAGCCCATCAACGTCTGTGAGTCGGGAGAAGAGTATGGTGGCGCGAGAGATTCGTATGGCACAGGGAATACCAACTCCCCCTGAGGATTACGAGGACCTCTGAGGGAGTGCGGGCTTGGCCTTCTACGAAGGACCAAGCAACCGCTGACATTTAAGAAGGCAAGAGATACTGCAGGGAAGATGTCCAGAGTCCGTAGGTCTCGGCCCTTTCGGGTGTGGCAATCCCGCGAACCTTAGCTGGTTGATCAGTATCACGGTTGGTTTAGGACCTTAACTGGAAGTGAGTCAAATTGACTCACAAATGTCTGACCGGTGACGATGTCTGGTACCATGGGGGTCGGCGAGCCCCGGTAGTGGCTTCGGCTGCTATCGCCTTGGCCATTTGGAGTTGGACTCATGGTGGCAGTAGTTGCCCGTTTGTTGGGCAGGGTCTAGCGTGAACTGCACCCATCCGTGTGAGCTGCGTGTTTCGGCTCGAGTGCGGCTCCACTGAAGTCGTAGGGAGTTGGGTAGGCTCCTCCCTAAGTCAAGGGGCATTCCCGGGATAAACCTCCGGGAGGGAATTGGCATTCGCTTCGTCACGCATGAGTCCAACCTCGGTTGGACCTTGGTCAGCGACGAGAGGCGCATTGGCCGAGCGTCTCTTGGTTCCTCGCCCGACAGGGGGCCGTGTCGTAGGCCGAGAGGCGGGAACGGCACGTAAAATAAAACATGGTGCGTATCTGTTGCTCTCCTCCTTCAGATGTTTGACGATCCTCTTTGCGAGAGATTATTTAATAATTTGATTGTTGACTTGCCCTTTTGGTATTCGAAATTTATTCGGTTTGCTTATGTTTTCTCTTCCGAATTCTTCCTCGCATCTAAGCTACCTCCGATTATGTATTATGATTATTTTCTGCGATTATTTAAATATTATTAAGCTACTTTTAGGGTTGGAATTATACTTGCGTTACCTATTGCGTAGGGCGCCGCTTCGAGTTAATACTACCTTTAACTTTGCGTGATGCTTCGATTAATTTTGTTCTTTTGGTTTCTTTCTTTTATTTATTTTATATCGAGTCACCGTAGTATTATGCTCATTCTTGTTCAACATCGTAAATGCGCCTTGACCTTGTTCAAGTGACTCCCGGGAAATGGTTAATAAGCCAAATAATTCCTTTGAAATTCTAATTCTGTCGCCTCATCATTTCGTCCAGCCCCTCTACCACATATCAGCTCGCGGAGCCTGAGCTAGTCGTGTGCTTTGCGGCTTCTCACCGCGTCCTCACGCGACCCCGCTTCTGACTTTCTCATTGACGATAATATAAGTCGATGAAAATCGGCGGTACCTCGGTACCTGGCGTCCAGTCGCCAGTGAGATGGATCCGCAAGTCATGTTGAGTTTTGAATTATTGAAATACATAACGGTGATTTTTGAGCGGTTTAGCTGAGTAGTACGATTTCGAATCGCGGGTCGTGACGAGGGGATGAGAGCCGGGGTTGTGGGTCCGGCCAGGGAAATTCCGTAAAACGTTAATTCTAAAGAATATGATAAATGATTATTATTTTCAGAGCATTATGCAGTAAAGCGGTTGTTATGAAAACGTCGAGCCGATAAATCAAGATGCATTTCGGAATGATTTAGGATGTTCTAACTTTCATTTTGGGCGACATATTCGGCAATGACTGTATAGAAGCTCAGGGGGTGGTTTCTCCTGAACGGGTCATGCGATTTGATCGAACCTAAGTTTTTTCGAGAGCCGATAAATAGCCGATAATTCTCGTATAAAGTTTTTGTCGGTGCGCCTATTGGTTCTTTTTTTTTTGAGTTGTGGATGTCCTAGCTTCCAGCGAAGCTAGGACATCCACACGTTTCCGGTATAAGGGATGGAGCTGAAAAATATCTTTTTGCGCCGATAAATAGCCGATAATTAGCCGATAATTTGAGTATAGTTTTTATTTAAAAAATCGAATGTGGATGTCCCAGCTTCTTCGACATCTGTTTATCACATAATCTATCCCGGTAATGGGTCGCGACGACGGCGGCGCTCGCAGTGACGAAAATGTCTTCTTCCTCGATCTTTTCAGGCGTCTTCGCAGATTCTCGGGAGTTGTCGACTCGAGAGCACTACGGCGCTTCGGCATTGATGGATGGAATTTTATTGCCGCTGCAGATCGTTAGAGCGAGTACACGCACGCAGTTGGGCGGCGAACTCCAACATATGTCCCCACGAGTGGAGGCTCTTCGTGTGACGCGGCGTGTACTCCTCAGCTGACTGGCATGGCAGATCTTCTGTCCTTCTCTCTCTCCAACCCACACTCTAACCACGTTACTTTTCCTAGGCGGTGTTGCCTAGTGTTCCTTCCGGTGGTAGTCCTTGAGGTCTTCATTGGTCTTGTTGGTCGTACAACTAATTATTCATAGTCAGAAAGGAAGGGGTGGTGGGAGGGGGGGGGGGGGGGGGGGAGTAAAAAGGGATGGATGCTACACACAATATCGCTTCCTATTTATTATAAAAATAACGCTTAAAAGTAATAAAAAGCGGTGTGTGATGGCCTTCGAGCCAGCCGAAGGGGGGAAATATTGTAACGATCTACCGTGTTATACAATAAAAATAACAAAATCTGATGTAAATCTCCGAAAAGACGGTATTTACGATTTTCTCTTCAACTGACTTAGAAACGCCAAACAACATTTAAAGCAAGTCACATGAAAGCATATTTGTGGACTTTTAAACATATATTATTTGTTTTTCCATTTATATTTTAGAAAAATTGACGTTCGAATCTTTTTACGCCAAAAAATGTATAGAATCATATGTCGGCCAAATGAAAAGTAAATATCTATAAAAAAATTAGTGTTCTTCATTGGCACGAGTAACTACGTACTGAAAAATTAATAAAATTCAAGGGATCAGTGTCTCAGGTTCGTCGAATTCATATAGATTTCCTCGTATACACCATGTGATAATTCAGATATTTCAAATAGGAAGAATACTTTTACTTACCACAGGACTGTACACATTGAGAAATAAGCAATCCTCATCGCCAGTGTAGTAACCCGAGACCAAATCAAATCGAGGGCAACCATTTCCGTCAGTTACCGTATCTTTAACTTCTGTCCATGGCTCAGCGGGACGAGGAGGCTGGTAAACACAAATTTTATTGTGTGATAAATATTCTAAAATATTTGTGTTAAATCGTACGGTACTTTACCTGCAATATAAGCTATCTATAAGATACACACATCGGATGCGTAACGATTGTGCAGCGCGCCAGATATAATCAATTTTAACTCGCGATAATATAAGAGAGAACGAGGATATAATCACAATACTTCATAACGAGTGCGAGTATGTTTACGCGATAATACAGAGTGAGAGCGAGTGCGTTTACTACTGTTACTTTCCAAGATCCGTTCCCCAAATTATTTCAAATTATCTTACATTTTATAAGCAGAATTTATTATTTCTCACCGGAGGTTATTTCATAAATGAAAAAAATGTCACGTACGCTGGATCCTGAGTGTAAGTTAACACCACGATGCAGCGAACATAACAAATCGCGAAGCAAAAACTAAAAAACTGATTCTTGTTTAGAAAACAGTCTCTTTTTGTCAATTTTGCCTGACGGTCTGGAGACAGCACGAGCGAGCAGGGAATTCAGTCTCTTTCCACATACTGAGGGGCATAGATGGTGTCCCTCGGGGAACTAGGAAGAAGGGTGGCGAGGTAGGCATACCGTGTTAGGTAGGGGTAGTGGGAGAAGCCTTCCATAGAAGAAGAAGACCCATAAGAGCTTCTCGCTCGCACTAACTCTGCCTGCGATAGGAGACATCTCGCTTCCACTCGCAGTTAGTGACGGTCGAGCAAGTCCCAGCAGCGCCTATAAAAGCTTCTTTCTCGCACTAACGTCCTCTGCGATAAGAGCCATCTCGCTTCCACTCCCAAGCACATGTCCTGCGGTTGAAGGTATTTCACCTTTATTAATCCAGGAATGTTATTTTCAATAAATATTAATAATAGCAAGACATATCTTACTAGACTGATATATTTTAATTTTCACTACGGTAAAAATCGGGATAACTGCAGCATATTTGTTCGTATTTATGCCAAGGGAAAAAATAAAAAATGAATAAATTTAATAAGGAATCAAACTCCGTCAGCCAATCGCGGGGCAGGCCGTTAGGAGAGCAACTTATATAGGTGACCGAAAATCAGATTCGATAAGTAGGATTTTATAAATATATATTTTTAAATACACAATTATTGTTTTTTTTTCAAACTTTAAGTGCATTTTCTTAAAAATCATTGCGATAACGTAGAAATATTTGTTCGGGCTGAAAACACAAGGGATTAAAAGACGCCAAGGGACACAAAGAAAAAATCCATGAAATATGACCAAAAATATACCGAGGATTGAAAATAATTAAATTTTATCAGAGAATAGAAAATTTCAGTTTTTTCGTTTAAAAAAACAACAGTCGCAATTTTTGTTATCTACTGAAGTAATTGCTACCCTCAAACCACTGGTCGATTCGTAGTTTATACTGAAGTTATATATTTTCCTTCCTGCCAAATGACTGTAGTTAGTATTACTTGACTGATGTGATGGTAAATATATATTTTTAGTGTTGTTGAATTATTAAGCCTAAGACTAATCGCTCTGCTAAACGAAAAAATAACGAGTAATCAACCGAATTCTGCGATAAACGGAGCCCATCCGATCTAGTATAGGTGGCCGAGTGCGGGGGGGGGTATCTTTCCCCGCCGGCTCGGAACGCCATCAATGTCATAAGTCGACGGCGGCCTGTATAGGTCTGTCTCAACTTCTTCAACCCGTCTTTTCCGTAGGGCTATCTCGCTCGCGGCTGGATGCGTCCGCACAAGATCCTCCTATGGCCTATTGAGGTCTCAGTCGCACGTTTCGAGCAATTGTGGCATCTCACTTCCACCCGCAGTTGCTATCTCTGCAAGTCGAATTGAGGGGCCCAAAAAGAGTTGAATGAAAATTGACATCCGCGTTATAGAAACAATAGACGATGCGAATTCTCATGAGACGCCATTTCTTATAACTTGTGTTCAAATTCGTTTCTAAATATTCCTATATTATTAATTGAACACATAATCATGAAGACAACATACAAATATAAGTTTATTTGCTTATATGCTTATTTTTCGTCATATAAAATACCAGAATAAATATAAAAAATTCAACACGAAAGTTTCGGCCGAAAGTTGCGTAAATGTCCGGAGACATTTTTCTTTTTTGTATTTGTCCGCACCGTACGGTCAAAATATGCTTGTCTATCAATAAATTTTTTACCCCATATGCACCCAAAAATTGGTAATTACGTGATGAATGTGTGTCTTGCAATTTTGGTAAGATACCGTTCTTTCGTGTTTTTTGCATTCGTTAATAAATAATCGTCCTCCTCACAGACGCTCCGTGTTTCGACGCCAAGCATCCCGACAAATAAGAAGATCGTGTGTCGATCCTTCAAGACACCCTATAGAATAATTCCACACAGACGTTCGATTTGTTTTATCTCATTTTCAAACATCACATAAAATTTTCAAAAAACATAATGCGTATTCTCAGAAAGAAAATAATAAAAATATAATAAAAAGAAATATGGATGTAAATATATGTTTTATTCGGTGAAGAATTCGTTTTCATTTGTTATTATACCGTACATGGTAAAGTTATCCGAAGTCGTATTTATACAAATAAATTAGAGCATTTGACAGCTCAATTCTGAAAAGCACGATAAACATGAGCGGGATAACGCAGAATGAACTGGTTACGAGTGAATTTTGGAATGGTGAGTTACTGGTTACAATAAAATGTATTTATATGAAAATTTATATCTCTACATTTGATTGCAATTATAAACTCGGATGGTTGGGATGCCATATTGGTGGCTGAACTGGCGATATCCCATCCGATATTAAATATGATTTTTTTATGATAAATTACAATTGAACATTATTATTACCATGGAACAAAATATTTTGATTTGACTCAGAATTGTCGGCGCTGATAAAGCGTGTATTGTATTGTATTGTTACCGAGCGCTCAGTCCTTTGCGGACCATTGTGCTCGTTCCCATCCAGGGTGGGTATCCGTTTAGGTGAGAGTGTCGGTTAGGCCTGCCTTCCTGGCGAAGTGCAAGAGGGCGCCCACCCCGACCGTTTCCAAATTTAGCGAAGCGAGAGCAGGTTCTCCGAGTATATCCCTGCGAATATCCTCCAGCGCCCTGCATCTTGTGATCATGTGGAAGGGTGTCTCGTCCTCCTCCATACATCTCCAACACAGCAGTTCTACATCTAGCCCCAGTCGATTGAGATGCTTACCTGTGTACCAATGTCCAGTGACAAGGCCAATTACAGCTCTTAACTGGTATCTGTTCAGGCCTACAAGAGTAGAGCCTAGCTTGCCCGAGGGCCCCTTGAAAATGGCCCTCGAGTGTCCCAATCTATCTGTCTGTAGCCAGAGGTCCCTAAAACGTCCCTCTGCCCACTCGTTCGACAGGGTTCTAATATAGTCCATGAAAATTGGGACAGAGCGACTAAATGCCGGATCGGTTGCTGACCCTCCAATCCTGGCCAGATTATGCGCCTCTTCGTTGTCCCGGAAGCCTGGATGTCCAGATACCCAAAGGACTTTTACACTGTTGCGGCAGGTAATCTGCGACAACAGCACGTTACAGTCGAGCACCAGTCGGGACTTCTTCATAACGTGATGGAGAGACCAGATCGCTATCCGGCTGTCGCTGCATATGTAGATGTGTTTGCCACTGTATCCTTTGTCCAGAATTAGCCTGACACAGGTCCAGATATCATACACCTCCGCTTGAAGAATCAAGGTGGTTTGCCCCAGTGCCAAGGACAATCTTGTCTTGGGCCCAGCGCTCCAGATTCCCATTCCCACTCCTGTTCCTGTTTTGAACCCATCCGTATACCAGATGAGTCCCCCAGGAGTCAGGAGTTCGGTTTGATTCTCCTTCCGTTCCTGCCTGCTGGGAAAGAGGATCTGATAGTTGTGGTCGAATTTGTAGGAACATTCGCAGCAGTCCCCTTCCAGCGGCCAGATCCCCTCTAGGTCTCTGTTTCGCTGTAACAGGGAAGCATGGCCCGTTGCTGACTTTCTCCACTTACCATTAAAATGTAAACGTAACGCTGCTTTCCTAGCGTTAGCTTCTGCAATGATACGAGGGGGCGCCGTATTTAGAAGTGCCCCCATCGCTAGGTTCGAGGTGGTTCTCATCGTCTCGGTAACTCCTAGCCCAATGAGTCTGTAGACCCTGTCCATTGTCTTCCTGTTGGTGGCCCTCTCTAGAGCGGGTCACCAGACGAGGGAAGCGTAAGTGATTTGAGGGATTAGGATGGCCGTGTATATCCACTTGACCATTCCTGGTTTTAGTCCCCATGTCCGTCCGAACGTGCGCCTACAGGCCAGGAAAGTAGTAGTAGCTTTCGTGGCCTGTTTGGCTATGCGGCTTTTCCAGCTGATCTTATTGTCCAGGGTGACGCCATGATAGCGTACCTCCGTGGGGTACTAAAGCTCGGCTCCAAATGTGTGAGAGGGTCTCGGTCTGAAGCCCCTTTTCCGCATGAAGAATACCATCTCAGTCTTGTTGGGGTTCACCCTTAGCAACTTAGAGGCACACCATTCCTGCATAAGGTGAAGAGCGCGCTACATCCTCCACGTCATCTCCGCTGAGTGGGTGCCTTTGGTCATTATCATGACGTCGTCAGCGCAGTGATGCCAAACGCTCCCGCAGAAAAATCCCTCGACTGTCCCCACTCGGCGGCTTCCCTCTCGCGCCACTACGCCGTAGTAGGGGGTAGCGGTAGGCCACGCCCACCAGTCGCTCGCTGCGCGATATATATAAATATATATATTTTTTCCTCTGCGCTGTGCCATGACCAATTCAAAAAGTAAACGAACAATAAAAAATTATGTATGAATACAAATTAACAGGTTTACTTTTTTGAATCGGCCATGGTACAGCAAAAAAAAATTCTCTGATTAGAAAAAAATATATATATATATTTACCTCGGATCGAACTGACGACCTCATGATTACCAATCATGAACTTTACCGCTGCACCAACGGCGTTCTTGATGTGTTTAATAATTTTACGGGACATCAATCGTACCATATATAAATCCTGTAGTGTGCCCTGAACGATTAAA
This sequence comes from Clistopyga incitator, assembly GCA_947507545.1. Taxonomy (NCBI): domain Eukaryota; kingdom Metazoa; phylum Arthropoda; class Insecta; order Hymenoptera; family Ichneumonidae; genus Clistopyga; species Clistopyga incitator. Next base: position 2,300,495 of record OX382189.1, read on the forward strand.
ATACTGAGCGCACAGTTAAAACAAATGTTCAAATTTTTATCGTTTGGGGCACAGTACTTGCAATTGTGCAGCCGTTCGCAAACTAATTCCAATTTTCCATATAAAGCTCATAACTGATAATCATGAGGTCGTCAGTTCGATCCGAGGTGAATTTTTATTTTTTTTCTAATCAGAGAATTTTTTTTCCTGCACCATGGCCGATTCAAAAAGTAAACGTGTAATTTTTTACTGTTCGTTTACTTTTTGAACCGACGATGGCACAGCACAGAGAACATACATCGATTATTCCTCGATTCATTAATTTTTCTAATGAAGAATACTAAAAACGCTATGTGTTCAATATTTTAATCGTTCAGGGCATAGTACAGTGCCCGATCGATTTAAAAAATTCAGTTTTAATTTTTACATCTTTATTATGTATATTTATCTTTTTTTAAACATAAAGGTATTCAGCGAAATCGTTGGAGAGCGAGCGGTGGGCGTGGCCTACCGCGCACTACGGAACAGTGGCGCGCGGGCGGGGGAAGCCGCCAGCCAGATGGGGCCATGCGGGCTGTGGGAGATACTTGTCCCGCAGACGGCAGAGTGGGAGGTGCAAAATCCCGCCGCGGGACTTTTTTCGCCCGTCTGGCATCACTGCGTCAGCGTAGCCCACCACGCCTACGCCGAGCCCATCGAGTGCCGTGAGTAACCCGTCAACGACCCTTATCTACAGGAGAGGGAATGTACCGCCCCCCAGCGGAAATCCCCGCTTGACGTGCGCCCTGACGGTTGACCCTTTGAGTCCTGCCGTAAACGTTCTCGTTCGAAGCATGAAGTGAATCTATTCGATGATAGACTCATCGACCCTGAATTCTCTCGCCGCCTCGTAAATGGCGTCGAAGGAGTTGTTGTCAAACGCCCCTTCGTTATCCAGAAACACACACAAGGCCGACTCCTTCCTGTTGAGCGTCCTCTCTATATCTTTAACGATACAGTAGAGGGCGGTTTCAACAGAACGGCCCGCCTGGTATACATGTTGTGAGGGCTGCACTGGCCTTTCTACCAGCGCTCCCTCTGTGATGTATCTATCGACCAGTCTTTTCAGCGTTTTCAGAAAGAAAAATGTTAGGCTGATAGGTCAGATGAAGCGTGACTCAATACATGCGCCGAAGTTCATACCATGGAGGTATCAAAGTTTCTGTCCATTGTACTGACGCCATTTGTGTCGATTACAACCACAAGAATCCCGGCGATCGTGGCAATCAGTATTATGGCAATCACAGATCGCGACTACGAGAAATACAGCGATCGCAAAAACGACAATTTTAGCAATCGCACAGCGTAGAAGTTTGTTCATGTTCACGATGACATGGATCCCGTTCATTAGGGTGCTGAGTCGATCGCGACCATCAGAATTTTGTTGATCGCGTCGAGTTCGAACATTCGGACAACGAACCTCCCGTTGACAAAAAAAAAGAACAATCGAATAATTGAATTATTTAACACATCGTGAACATTGCAATTGTCAGAAGTAAATATAAATACTTTCGAGACAATCTATGAAATCGAGAATTTAATCATTATTGTGTAGATCATTGATGGCAATATTCTGACTATGTATTTGATTTACACGATGAGAATTTTCTAAATAAAAATTCTGAAATCATTACTTTTATTGAAATAAACTGAAAAAATATTGAATCGACGGCATTGATTATGCTCAATCATAACAAATCGTACTTATTTTCTATTTTTAAAAATGAGTATTTTTGGATTTTTTAATATTCAGATCGACGGATTTTTTAGATAACTAGAACAATCTCTCTAACACACAGACGAGCGAGATTTTATTTTTATTTTAGAATAGTAGTTCACAATGCTTTCTATGGAAATTTAATTTAATTCATCCCGTCTTATTTAAGAGCACTTTCCGTGAAATTTGGTATCGTCAGAAAGGAAGCCTTGTTTTTGTGCGAAAAAGAATTGTTGAGATTTCAAACTTTAAAGATCTTTTGATGGTGTAAAAAAATTAACGATTTATGATGAAACGAATCGTTTGTAGTTTATATTTTTGGAAAAAAGAAGGATCATTTAATTCGTATTTAATTCCTTATCGGGTTTGATATATGATCTAAATCAATCGATCGTCAGTGTTTAACGTTAAACTGTTGACAATTTCAAAAAATCGTACAAAACAGTGATGCTAGACCGTCGAAGAAAGTTCCTCGGCGCGATTTTTCACCCCCCACTCTGCCGCCTGCGGGACAAGTAAATCCCGCGGCCCGCACGGTCGCGCGACTTCCCCTATCCGCGCTGCTGCTCGGTTAGCGCGGTAGGCCACGCCCACCGGTCGCTCGCCGTGCGCTATTATATCTATTATGCTATTGTTCTCCGAACATTTAAAAAGTTTAACAATTGGAATAAAAATGGATGTTTATTTTTTTTATCGATCGGGTACAGCATACATTTATTTTCAATAAAAAAAAGAACAATTCACCTCGGGTCGAACTGACAACCTCATGATTATGAGTCATGAGCTCTGCTGTTGCGCTAACGGTCTTTTTCTGAGGATCCACAAATTTATGGCTTATGGAATATACAATATATGAATTAAACAAAGTTTTAAGTAAAAAATATTTGTTAAGTTTTAATTCATATGCAGAATTCGAGAAAATATGGCTAAAATTGAACGGTGGCGTCGCCGGAAAAGAAATTATTTTCGATAATTATGCCGTAAAATTTGGGTTTAGAATGTCAGTTGGATTTCGGTCAATTTTTTTTTGCAGATCATGACATTCCGCAAATCCAACTGATATTCTAAACCCATATTTTACGGCATAATTATCGAAAATAATTTATTTTCGGGCGACGCGACCGTTTAATTTTAGCCGTATTTTTTTTCTCGAGTTCTATATATGAATTAAAACTTTTTTAAATTCATATATTGAACAGTCCATAAGCCATAAATTTGTGAACCCTCATAAGAAGAACGTTAGCGCAGCGGCAGATCTCGTGACTCGTAATCATGAGATCGTCTGTTCGACCCGAGGTGAATTGTTACTTTTTTTATTAAAAAAATTATGCTATACCCGATCGATAAAAAAATAAACATTAATTTTTATTCTATTTGTTACATTTTTTAATGTTCAGAGAACAATAGTATAAGAGAAATAATAGCGCACGCCGAGCGACCGGTGGGCGTGGCCTACCGCTACAAGTCCGTGCCTGCTATCTCGGCGCGCGGGAGAGGGAAGCCGTCGGGTGGGGGTAGCCGAGGAACTTTTCTGCGGGAGCGCCTGGCATCACTGGTACAAAATAGAACTGAGACTTTAATAAAGTAAGCAGCAGTTACAGCTACCCGCATATTATGGCGTCTAGTAATGCAGGACACCGTGAAGCCGTTTCACTGATTATAACATCAGAAATGATGAATAAAGTTAGAGAAAATATCACATTCGGTCCAGCAGACGAATGTCTCATTGAATGTCTTCATCAATGTATAACGCGAAGAGATATTCACACGTTTTCTGGTCTAAATAGGATTAATGATAAAGTAATCGATTTTTACATGAACCTTTTGGTCGCTCGAAGCCATGAATCCAATGGAGACTATCCAAAGTTACATGCGATGAGTACATTCTTTTATCCGAAGCTCATTTCAGCTGGTCAAGCTTCGCTGAAACGTTGGGGCCGAAAAATCAAGAGTCGCGGTAGCGACTCGACACCAAGTTTAAAAAGCATCCTGTTTTCTCTTTTTAACCCCTTAGCTTACAATGACGCCTCAGAGACATCGCAAAATTATCGGACCAAACATGAATAAGACGCTTCAGAGGCGTCGCAAGGTTATCGGCGCAAACACGGATAAGACGCTTCAGAGGTGTCGCAAGGGTATCGGCCCTTAGTTGTTTATGTCCCCGGGCGCGACCGACCTTGTTGTCGTTTTTGGACCGCACATTTGGAAATTCGCTCGTAAGGGAAGGGGTTAATGAGACCTGTACCGAGAAAATGTGTGTCTTTGATAATGGAATATCTGGTCTGCGTAGTTTCACCATAGCACGCAACTTTCTGTCCCTTTCACGGATACAAAATGACGTAGCGTGCGACATCACGCGAATAATAAATTTTTTAAATAGGAGATATCTCTGACCACACTTCATAAATGAAAGATGTGAGGTGGCGAATATTTTGTATTTATTGCTTCCTCATGGAGGAAGCTTTGTTTTCATTTCTTTCCAAAGAGGCTTGTCGCTAAAAAATTCGTCATTTTGATGCTGATATTTAAAAAAAAAATTTTATTTTAATCGCTCGTCTGTGCATCAGTGCATTTATAAATGAGTGTGTGGCAGTGATTTATAATACGTGTTCGATATTACTGGTCATTATTGTGCATAGTCGTTGTCAAATTGTGCAATGAATCATTATTTTTGCACGATAATCGAAGAGAATTAATTTTCTTTGCTGAATGTGGTTCTAATCAATCTTCGAGGACGCTTCTTAAAACACAAAACAATGGAGGGTGTAATTGTTTAAAAGTATCTATATAAATTTTGGTTTCATTTAACGTTGTCTGTTGTTTCAAATATTAGACGCAGGATCACGTGGACTTTTTATGGCAGCCTGCGTTCCTTGTATACTATAACCGGCTTCCCTTTTATTAAAGGAGTGGGAAGGGGTTAGTGAAGAAAACAAAAATAATTATAATAATTACTGCCTAAAGTTTATTTGGTAATAATAATAAGGGATTTTTGGGCGCCAGCTACGTATCGTGTAGCAACGAAATGTTACCGGTCACTTGACTCGGTAATCTGACAAAGAAAATAAGAAAATAATAAATCGTAAAAATAGGGGCGTGGCTAGAGGGTAGAGGGACAAAGGGTCTCAGGGGGTGAATTCCCGAACTCGTTGGCTACTTAATTATTACCTCGGTCAGGTAAACCAAAACGGCGGGGGGGGTGAAGTACGAGAATATTCGATAATGGGGGAGGGGGGGGGGGGGGGGGGGGGGTAAAAATGGGAAATAGCGCAAAGGGAAATAAAATACTAAATGTACGAGCGATAGTCGCGTTAAACCACCACACTACCTCGCAGGCAAAAACAATGATAACTCTAATAATAATTGCGCTCAGAAGTACCGATCTCCACGCGGTGGCAGCCGGCCCTCTCGATACAAGATAATACAAATGGCTGTAATCAGAAGCGCCGGTCTCCACGTGGCGGCAGCCGGTCTTCTCGATACAAACGATAATAGAAATACCTCGAAAAATACGGGGCTGAGGGGGCAAAACGGGGACTAACAATATTAGAAAAATTACTCATGCACACTTTCTCACGCAGACACTCAAAAGCAGCACCGGGGACAATACCCCCGGTCACTCTTTTATCACACAATGTCTCCCTAACGGATCGCGACGACGGCGGGGCTCGAAGTGAGGAAAATGTCGTCCGTCTTCTTCCTCGAACTTCCGGCAGTCTTCGGGCATCCTCGGGAATTCTCGGCTTGAGAACACTACGGCGCTTGCGCATCGATCGATGGATCGAGTGTGGCTGGTTAGTGGCGCCCGAGTTGTGCTGCGGCGGAACGGTGTGGCGCAGTTGGGCGGTGCATTCACCGCGGGCGATTTGATTGCCAATGACGATCGCTGGAGTACACGCACGCAGTTGGGCGGCTAACTCCAATCTTTGTCCCCACGAGTGGAGGCTCCTCGTGTGACGCGGCGTGTACTCCTCAGCTGGTTGGCGTGGCAGATCTTCTATCCGTCTCCAGCCACACTCTCCCCACGTCACTTTGATTAGGCGGCCGTAGTGTCTCTGATCCGTCCTTGATGCCTCGGTGATGTCCTCCCAATTCCAAACGACCATATACTGTGCATTCATATTTTACTTCAAAAAACCACAAATACGATCTTAGAGTACAGTTTCCAACGAGTATTTATAAAGAAAATCGACCCTCAATGATTTTTTTTACCGAGTTATGCCATTATAAAAATATCCCTATGTTTTAGCCAAATACCGTCAACATCAGCATTACCCGATACGTAGCCCTGAAAAATTATCAGATTACATTCAATAAATTCATGCCCCGGGAGCTATCCTAAACCCTCTCAAACTAAGGAACCACATTGCTATTCGTAATTTTGATTTAAAAAAATGAATCCATGAAAAGTATAGCTTTATTTAAAATTACACCACTACGTTTTTGTTACATTTAACATTGCACCTCCACACTTTTGGTGGAATTATCAACCCTACCGACAAATCAATTTAAAAAAAAAGTAAAAGTTTAAGGCGGCATACCGGCCAAAAGTTAAGGCGAAAGATCATTCTTTCGACCGAGGTATGAAGAAAAATGATTTATGTAATCATTCAAGTCAGAATTTTGTGATTGAAGGAACATCATGGCGTATTGTTTAAGGCTAAGTACTCATTAATTAAAATGCTAAAAAACCTTCAACTTCATGTAACTGCGTTCAAATGCCCGATACAAGATATTAAAATTTTGGCGGGTTAATCAAGTATATGTATTTTATGAGACGGCGAAACAATTTTGATTCAGATTAATAATTTCATAGATTTTTATTCGTAATCTTTGCTTCTTATGTGAATCAGCCCACTTAAGTAACTCTAATACCTATTGTATTTTACGGGGGAAAGTACACTCGATTGGATTTTTATTATTAATAGTATATTACACTACAAGGGCAGAAAGTTGGACATTCTTGCACTGCGCGTTATGCTTTCTTGCATTGCTTCTGCCCGTGTGGTGTATACTTTTTTTCTTTATAGGCGGTACGGAAAAATAACAAATAGAAAATAAATTGCATGTATTGATGCCTGCCCGACATTTGCGGCACGTGCGAAACGAGTGCTGCTGGTCGGCGGGGCAGGCATCAAATAAAGAAGAAAGGCAAATATAATCATGGTGAAAAATAAAATTCCTGAAGCTTATTAACGTTCTAAAAATTTTAGATTCTCAACGTTAATTTCGCCTCTGCATCTAAATTTCTTAATACTTCTTCCTCGTCCATTGATTTTTCGGATGGGGATGTGTCGTTCATTTTTCTGTCTTGCTTATTATTTCTCACTTAGAGGTTATGGATAACGTCCTATTCGTAAAAATAACAAAAACAATCGAGTGAGTGATAGCTACTGCTCACTTACGGCTTACTCGTGTATCGATGTCAGTGCATTACCAATTTCTTTCTGCTCACTGAAAGCAAACTGCATGCGTGTCCCTAGCAACGCATTAATGCTTGACGCATAAATGAAATAACTTTCAGCTTGACTGTATCAGTGCGAATGAAAAAGTTTTTGTTCCCGCTGTAACAAAAGACGTATGCGTAGCTCTACCAATGCACGAATTTTCAGCTTTCTGACTCGAAAAAGGTGCAAAAGATGCGTACTTTCGACCGAGGTATAAAGAAATAGTATATTACCCTCCTAGGGCAGTCAAGTAAGAAATGTCTCAGATCACATGTAATTGTCCACCCGATAATAACTTATTCATTAAATCTTATAAATCTCAAAATTTCACACAGTTCGATGTTCGACAAACTAATTCATTTCTGCTCTTCGTTACGCTGACGCTTAATGATAAACTGTTACGTTGTTCTGCATACCCGACAGCGAAATAAAATTGGCCAGTTGAATATTTTCAAACTGGTAGCCGATCCCTTAATGGTTTAAGCGTGTTCTTTTGTCACTCATAGGTGCATTTTAGATTTTCGGGATCCGAGAATTTTCCGTCAACGTCAAGTGGCGCCGCCTCAGCCTGCGGTGCGGTTATAATCGTGTATTGGCCAACGCTGCTCTTCTGCAGATCCCGTTGGCATTTCAGATGGTGGACGTGTCGTCTCACGGCTCGAGAACGACGCGAGATACGTTTAGTACGGGGGCTTCATAGCGTCCTTGGTTCTAGACAGAGTCCTGCTGACAGAGGGCTGCTCCGGGACGTTTAAATAATTTTCTCACCAAGCGTCGGGTACCTCAGCTTTTCCTCAAATTGGCGGTTAAATGGTGTAGGTCCGTTTCTCTAAGCGGGCAGAGCGCGGAGGACGGCGGTAAGCTTCCAACCGTCCGCCATCCTCTGCCTTAAATTTGTGGATCCTGCCGACGAGGTGGACGATTTCGCCGGGCAATCCAACCTTTACTTGGCGTCCACTCGTCGTAAAGGTGAGGAACTGAGTTCCACCCGTCAGGTTCCTCACGTCCTTCGGGGTTAATGCTGTCCTTGGGAACACGGGTCAGCAAGTTGCCAGCCAACGAAAACGCCAACGAAGACCCCTCAATATTCATTTCGAACGGTGGTCGAGATCTCGTGAGACCAGTGAGGTCGGAGCTTACAAAAATTCCTACCTAAAACTGATTCACAAAACACGCAATTTCTTACCCAAAAAAAAAACGTTTCTTAACCTAATTTAAATCTAATTCTTTGCCCTGGAGAGAGCTCGACAATTATGCAAATTATTGCCCTGAGACTCCTGATAGCAGCAGCAACGCGGTGTGCAGAAAAACAGCACGTTACAATATATATACATGATTTTTCTATACAGAGTACCTGCACCAATGCATTGCGTCAACATTTGTTAGCCTTCGAAAAAAAAGGATCAGGACAATTGGGAACTCCGCTTCATCGATAATCGAGACCCCAGAAGATTCACATAAACGACTATGAATAGTAGAGCAGACAGAAATGCAAAATTACTGGATGAAACGGTGACGTATTCATAAAAAGTCCGATGACTCCATAGAGAATCTGACGGACAATTCGACGGGGAATCCAACCGATAAAACGACGGTAAATCTAACAGAGTATTCGACAGAGAACACGGCGGAGAATTTAACATAAAATTCTTCAGAGAAAAATAAAATGCTAAGTATAGTCGAATGAAAAGCATTCATTGAAAACATAAAAAAATATATTCTGATTTAATATTATATCTATTGTAACTAGACCAAAAATTTCTCCAATATTTACTCCTTGATGTAGATAAATTAATTAGAGACTGTGACGGGACGATCGCTAGCTCCGAAGACATCACGCCACCGAGCGTCCATACACACGCACACACACGCACACATCGACGCTGCACACACCGCGTCAGCGGGCCTGATGGAGCCGCCCGTGCGCAGTGGGACAAGGAAATATAAATCCCGAGCGCGAGCAAGCAGCACCTCACTCACTACCCATCTTTCTTCCTGGAAACATCCTAATTATCCAAAGTGTAAGCCCCAGCACAGCGCCTGGTTCTTACACTCACCTCTGAGCATAGCCCAGGCTCACCCGTGCATCTCAGTACTGCAATGACTAGCACGGTCCTTTCCCTTGAGCCAGCCCAGCTCCAGTAGGCTCTGACACTGCGTCAGCTCCTACTGTCACTCTCTATTCTTTCCACTATCCTAAAATACTATTTTGTTTAATAAATTAATTTATTGCATTTATTTTCCGCTGTTGCGAGCCCCGATACTGTATCGGCTCTCACCACGGTGAAGAAGTATTTCGAAAATAGCAAGGTTGATCTTTTATATTCTTAGTAATTTATATAAAAACTTTAAATAAAAGAATTTTTTTCTGACAAATTTATTTCTCCTCTGTTACGAGCCCCGATACTACATCGGCTCTCGTTGCGGCGAAGTAATAAAATTTGGTTCTGGAAATTTGTCTTTTATAAAAAACAATGACAATTTAGAAAATCTCGAACAACAGAGTTTTTGTTGACGTTGCTCCTCCGCTAAAGCGAGCCCCGATACTGCATCGGCCCTCATTGTCATGATGAGAGCGGTATCAAAAATAATGCTCTTATTTTTCTTTCGTCAAATGATCTAATTTCTCAAACCCGAAGATAGGACCAATATTGCATTGGCTCGCTTATCTTACGTCGAAAACACTTAATATTGTATTCGGCCCAACATTGCGTTGTCTCCAACATACAAATTTGTTGAAACTATTGACTATTTTCGAAAGGCGCGGTACAAAAATGTTCCTAGATTCTCGTTTTTTTTATTTTCTTATGTTCGTGCCAGGGCGAAACCCTATACTTCCGTTTTTGCGCTTTCTCCCGGCATCTTTACCTTGTTCCGATTATTGACGTAAGCTACACTGTAAACAATAAAGTCAATCGCATCTATTTGCAATAATCCTGAGTGAAAACCGAATTAAACCCATTTCCCTCAATAAAATTAAATAAATAAACCCGGACATAACAAATTGTGCGATTTAAAAGCTTGACCGCGATACGAGCGTAATATTCTAGCTTTCGATCTTTTGACGATAGCTATAAATATACCCGCCGTATTCCACCTGTCGGCTCGCGCTATAGCCTTCGAGTCCGTCTCGACGATTAGGAGCAAAAAACGTAAACACGATCGAGCTCCTGTCGCGCAACGCGCGTACATCTACTACCTCGCACCAATACACGGATAATACACAGTCAAAACTTTGAGTTTTGCACTGACATATTGATCTCACGTTAGCTCAGGTGTCAGTGACCCAGAATATTTGGCTCTCTGTCTCTTCCATCAATACGCATAGCTTGTAACTAATCAGACTACACCGTCAAAAGAAATAGAGTTAATCCTATTAGGATATCGATAATCCAATTTAGCTTCGAGTAGCTCTTTCACTCTTACACATAATAAATTCTCCGAATTTCGTCTCGAGTCGGCGTTTCCTATAGGAACCCCTGGTGATAGCCCAACACACGCGGCTCAAGAATAATTCTTCATGAACTTTATTCTGTTTGTAATTTGAGTATAGGCTTTTGGGCAATATATAATAAAGTAAAAAATATAGAATCAAGTTTCTTAATAGAACTCCTGGAGATAGCTTAATTCACTTGATCCTCTATTTCCCTCTATTTGCAATCCAAAGCCAACTAAATTCTTTTTATTTATCTTCCTATTTCTTTTACCTCAATTATCTCCCAGTAGTCAGCGTTCATACCAAACCAACGTAAAAAGATACCTGCTCGAATAATCTCAAACTAAACTCGTTACCGATGATGAAGATGTCGCACCACAACGATGTACTTCTCTGAGGAATTTAATATTACCCTTCCTTCAACTCAGCACCCCCTAGAAGTTGATCAGCACACTTTGTAAATTCACTTGGCGATGAGCTATGCATGCTCCGTGTATAGTCATCAGCTCTATACACGACCTTAGATTCACAACTTTTGTTAAAAATCCCGCACTTAGTAGTTTTATTGTTATAAATCACGCCACCCGTGAATTATAACAATATACTAGCGTTTCAAGAAAAAAAATTCAACATATTTCTTTCAAGCAATTCCCCATATCCTAAACCGATGATGAGTATATCCTAGCTTTATGGCACAAGGATTACTGAGGTTAATTCCCCTCCTTTAAAGAAAAATACTAGAAATTATTGGGTCCTGAACACGAATCCTATTACTCCTGAATTCCACCTCTTCAGGAGTTATTTAGTTTATTTTTCTTGGTGCCTGTTGTCGATTGAGATCCAGAGTTATTTTCAATATTAGGGGTTACCTTCATCGAGCAATAGATCCGTAAAAGTTACAAGACATAAACTCATTTGCGAACGCATATAAGATGAAGACGGATTGAGAACACGAGAAACAACATAAAGCAAAAATAGAAAATTGCATTGTAAGTCCGATATGCAACTGGTAGCCTAACCGTCAGTTGTTTGACGCTCGCTTCGGTTCGTACATCGAGCCAACTCAGCTGTCGTTTCAACTGTCCCAACTGTCGTTTGTCTGAGTGAAGCGAAGTACATCAAAATTCTCTATTGTTATTCGCGTCACAACGCCTCGGCTAAAGATGGGTTCTGATTGGCTGTCGCAGAAAGGCTGTATCTTCGAAACTACTCATCTACAATAAAACGCAATGTAGTTTCATACACGGCAGATCAAAATACTCTTAGAAATATCAACCATGTTCGCCGATTATGAAACACCTTGTATTACGCACGTGTCACAAAATCCCTGCACGCATTTTATGTGAAACTAGTTATGTCCCAAAATTGCGGCATGAAGGTCCGTGCTGACACACAGCATTTACCTTAGAGGCATTTTTCATCAACACCCTCGTAATAAAAGTCTTCTCTGGTCACTTTCCTAACAAATTTATAATTTCCACATTCTGTAATGAACCTCCCGAATCAGTGGATAAGGACAACATTTTATAGAAAAGTTAGTAATTCTTTCGACGACCATCATGCAGGACGGTATCGATGAAACTCTATGGAGCGAGCAAGGCTCCTAGACGAAACTCTGTACACTAGCCCTGCGAGGCTAAGTCTTCGAAAATTCTATAACTGTATAATCTCCGGCAAGCTACTACGAATTCATTAAACATTGTGAGTACAAACGAATCAAGACTTCAATTATTATTTTGGCACCTGGTCTACCGACTTCAAATCACTATTTTCTGGGTCTCCAAAACTGTTCCCACTTATCCGAATTAAGGTCGTATGGCGAGGTCCCCGTCCCTGGTGTAAAGATCTAGCGCCCTGACTCGAAAGTGAGATCGTCGTTACGTTTTTCCAAAGTGCAGCTCATAAGAGTTGACCGGAACGTAACACTATCGTCTATCTTGGAGAGAATATTTCAATCCATGCTTACACGTGCGAAATTGAACTCAACAAAACATCGTTGACGTTTGGAGTAAAATCAAAGGTCAAAGATTAAAATATATTCGACAACAACAAAAGATGCTTAGATCAGAAATGTATAGTGGGTTAATGGATTATTTACACAATTCAAACGATGATCACAATAATATCATAAGGACAGATAAAGGTGTGTTATCGTCCTTTTTTCACAAGGATACCAACAACTGTATTTGGATGCTATGTGCTTAGTTCAGAAATATGGGAAACCTCAGCTTTTTATGACTTTACTTGTAATTCAAAATGGCCAGAAATTTCGGCAAATTTAAATGAGGGAGAAACAGCATCTAATCGCCCGGATTTAGTCATTCGTGTATTCGGTATGAAGGTTAATAGATTTAAAAAATTTTTGGTACTCTCGCTGCATATATTTATGTCATCGAATTTCAAAAAAACAGATTTGCCTCATATACATTTATTACTATTTTTAGAAAAATAATACATTGTTCGTGATGCGGCAACAATCAATACATTCATTTCTGCTGAAATACCGCATAAAGAGAAGAATCCACTGAAACATTTCGAGATTTCGCTTGATTGAATTTATTATAATTCCTATCGGGAAACGCAGTGTTTTGATCAATTTCAATACTTGAACGCGTAAGCGGTGGTATTGAAGGATTCGTGTACTGAACCCGAGCGATCGACTGGGAAATAGGAGGTAGAGAGTTAATAAGTTATTGGCTGATGCCTCACATCAGTTAAAAATATTATTCTCTGATGTGTCTTTCGACGAGAGCTTGCCTTCATCATCATTGGTTCTCCGAGGAGAATTTGTTGTGAAAGCGGTTTGAGGAAGTAGGGGATTGTACGAGGTTAATGAGGATACAATGGGGTTACCCGATACCTACGCTACTCTTAACCTGAGATATGAAGCGGGAGAGATCCCGAATAAGTTTAATTTACTTCACTCTAAATTCGTTACAAAAAGATTGCGTCCATCGGGACGCTCTAAGACTACGCAAGCAGGATTTCTCATGAATTACAAATTATTTACTGATTCTAAATTCATACGGTTGGAGGTACTACCGTATGGAGCTCTATTCCTAAAATTCCTAAATCAGGTTAATTTACTGAAGCTAGATTCACACAGTTGGAAGTGCTTCCATGTGGAACTCTACACTCAGCTTGCTGAATGATAATGAAATATTTTCTAACGCAATGATCCGTCACCTATTTGATGAACGGATGATTTTAATGAATTTTATGTCCCGGTGGTCGGACACGACGACGGTGACTCGCGACTGCACGCTTTCGTAGCCCTAATAACAACGGTTTGAATGTTTCGCGCGACTCTCCTATTATTTTTAATTAATGTTCCTCACAGACAGAAACACATTGAAAAATTCTGAGATTCTTCCGTGTTCTGTAGTTGTAATCATGGCACTCTTCATTTTACGATGATAATTGATTATAATAAACTCGCGAATTAGTTTATCTGCGTAAAGCTCGATCGTTGTTACCTGAGCTATGAGACTTTTTACTGTGGCACAGCTGAACGCTAAAGGACGGCTCGTCTCGTCTCTACAGTCCACGTGAGTAGGCCTACTCAGTAGTCTGTGTCGCGATCCCTAAACTGTTGTTAACTAATCACAGACGTATCTCAGTATCAGGCGTTGTTACTTCGCCACCCTGTTTGCTTGGTTTTGGAGGTCGGTAGTTACTCGGCCCGAACCTTCGGTTAGCGCTCTTAAAAGAGCGCAAACTAACGGTACCGACTGTACTGGCGATTGTGTGCACATCTAACTTTGCGAAGCTCGTGTTAAGCGCGATTCGCGCAGGGTTTTAACTGTGCATGTGATCTACTGACTATGAGGGGTTCACGCTCGGCGTCTTGATTGTAACTATGAAGGTGGCTATGAAGCAAGAAGCACCTGTGAAGTCAGAGTTTGCGGATTGCACGCCCACACCTAACTTTGCGAAGCTCGTGTTAAGCACGAGTCACGCAGGGTTTCAAGTGTGCGTGAGAAGCACATACACCTGTGTGCGTATGATCCGCCATCTGAGAACTACTTACACCGAGCTTATTTGCGGGAATTATGGTAAGCCGATGCACAGTGCTCGGGGTACAATAATTCCTATTTTTATTTTTCACTCTTCGAGACGGATATCCACAACGCTGTGTGTGGGGACCCGAACACGAAGAAGTGGCTCTAATGCAGACGTATTATGCCGGCCTACGCGCGGTGCGAAGGAGACAGTAATACTCTGAATTTCCTAAGCTTACTCTCAGACGCGATAGCAAGAACACAATGTCAGGGGACCGAGTCTTTTGAGTTAGCTGCTAGGTTGACGTTAAATTACACTTATTCACAAAACAAAAACGAAAATTTGACTGTGCTGAGAAGAAGCAATACGTGACTCGAGCCTTGAGAGTTGTCGAAAAGAAGAGTCTCGAGCCGTCTGCGGTCGTCGCTTATATATGGGGCATTCCACGTTAAATCAGCAGGCCATGACCCTCACCCACATCCATTTTGTTCATTTTTTAATACGATGTTATTACCGACTCATAAAGGCCTCGAATTTTTTTTTCAGATTTTTTTGTCATCAGTAACATTTTTAAATCTTCGAAAAAACCAATTTTAAAAACGCCGTTTTTAAAAATCTGAAACAATTCTCACTGTTTCTATGATTTAAAATATGATTTTTGAGTGCCATGCGATAATGGGATCTCAATATTTACTATTTTTTCCACATTTTGCTTCCTCATAGAGGAAGCTTTGTTTTCATTGTAACGGGGTAGCATTGCATATAAGAAGACGATTCGAATAAGAGAGAAGCATAGGTGACATTAGCGCAGTGGTTGGTGCTCAGACTTAGGAATGAACATTCCGGGTTCGATCCCGGGAGATCACCATATCTTTTCTCTCTTCGATACTTCGGCAATGCATCTACACTATCATCCTACACACATCCCCGAATTCTCGGCCCAACCGTTACATCATGAAAAATTTTTTTTTCGAGATTTTCATGTCAGTATGATTAGAAACACCTAAAACGCCGAGAAAAATGGGTTAGAAAATGTGTCTGTGTGTGTGTGTGTGTATGCGTGCGTGCGTGTGAGTGTGTGTGTGTGTGTGTGTGTGTGTGTGTTTGTGTATATATGTGTGTGTTCCAGGCACTGAAAATTCAATCGTCGATAACTCGCGAATGGCACGATCGATCGAGCTCAAATTTGGCGTGCAAGTAGAGGAGTAACTCCTCTTTAGTTGCTGTAATTTTAAAGAAAATATATCTATGTATACTGATTTTATAGAATTTTAAATTTTTTTGAAAAATGTCATATACTCTCTCACTTTCGTAAAAGTTCGCTGATATGGCTAAATAGTTATTCATAACTAGAGACACTCCAAATGCTGTTTGGTATCGAATTTTGACAAAATCGGTAAAGCGGTTCGGATTTTATAGAATTTTGAATTTTTGTAAAAAATAAAAATTTTGTTACCAGTCACGTCGAATCTCAGCACAATAACTGAAATGTTCTACAAACGAAAAATAACATACAGCCCCACTGTGTACCAAATTTGGTGGTGATCGGTAAAGTCGTTCAAATTTTACACCATTTTGAATATTTGAAAAAATAGCGATTTTCGCTATAACCTCCGCAGAAGTTAATAAAGTAAAACAAATGTTTGTGCCTAATAAAAATGATATGTGCCAGTGATTTATTCATTTATTCAAAACAAGGATGCAAAGTAGAATCTTGCACATTGCTTCCTCATTTAATTTTGCTCTTCACAAAGCTT
Source organism: Clistopyga incitator (assembly GCA_947507545.1). Lineage (NCBI taxonomy): Eukaryota > Metazoa > Arthropoda > Insecta > Hymenoptera > Ichneumonidae > Clistopyga > Clistopyga incitator. The sequence continues at coordinate 2,316,872 of OX382189.1, forward strand.
CTTCTATGAGGAAGCAAAATGTGGTTAATATAGTAAATATTGAGATCCCATTATCGCATGGCACTCAAAAATCACATTTTAAATCATAGAATCAGTGTGAATTTTTTCAGATTTTTAAAACGGCGTTTTTGAATTAGGTTTTTTTCGAAGATTTAAAAATGTTACTCGTGGTGAAAAAATCTGAAAAAAAATTCGAGGCCTTTATGAGTCGGTAATAACATCATATTAAAAAATGAACAAAATCGATAAGGGTGAGGGTCATGGCCTGCTGATTTCACGTGGAATGCCCCATATATATCTGATCGCCGTTGGATAGACGGGGCGGTGAAACGGTACGGTTTCGGGGCCCTCCGCGAGAATGGAATCGGCGTTGGTGGCGGTCACGTGACTGTCGCGTGAGGTCGATTGCGTCACGCGCGCCGACCACGTTTTCGGTTTCTCGAGGTTCCATGGAGGTTGTTGGGAGGTCAAATCTTGTACTCCCGCGCTATGTTCCGTGCTTTTGTAGGTTTAAAATTGTATTTTATTGAAATAACAATTTGTTGTTTGAACAAAGTATTGGATTGTTGAACGTGGATTGCCTCCATGGCTTTTCCGGTATGATTTGGTGTTTTCTTTTGTTTGTTGAGGAAATATTCAACAATTCGTCTTAAATTATTAATTTGTTAAATATTTCCTTGGATTTGTTAGTCCGGTCGTTGATTCTTGGATAAGGGATGCCTTGCAACATTATCAATTTTTTGAATGTGAGCGGTGCTCATTGACCGTAACTAGTTATTGATGAATTTGTTGATTTGGGAGGAGAGAGCATGATAAGTCTCAGTGAGAGTGAGCAGCGCCGACATAGCTTGGAGTTTGGCATAGTGTTTCGCGCGCAAAAAATAGTCCAGGAAAGAGTTCATGATGGAGTCCCGGATGGAATCCGGGCAATCCAGACGAAAGTACAAAGTCGACTCTCGTATGGACCTTGCGATATGATCCGATCCCAAGGTCCATTCTGGAGTCTTCCAGTCGTCCAGTCTGGACAATCCAAGAGTCTCGGCAGCCCGATCGCAGGGTCCATCGTGGTGTCCATTTCGGATTCTCACCTGAACTGTTATAGATTTCATCATGGATCACGTCTAGGACTCTATCCTGGACAATCCAGGAGTCTCGGCAGCCCGGTCGTACAGTCCATCATGGTGTCCATTTCGGACTCTCACCTGGACTGTTATAGATTTCATCCTGGATCCCACACCTAGGATTCCATCCTGGACGATCCAAAAATTTCCGCAGTCCATCCTGTGATGTCCATTTTGGATCCATGCTTGAACAAAAATAGATCGTTCATCCTGGACGATCCAAGAGTCTCGGCAGTTCGGTCGCACAGTCAATTGCGGTGTCCATTTCGACACTCACCTGGACTGTTATGGACGACCTGTGATTTCCAGAGCTCATTTTGGGATTTTGGATTTCATCATGGAATGCTTTCAACTCCATCCCGGACTTTGCCTTGGACAATCCAACAGTCTTGGTTCCCGTCAATGGACGGTGGACCCCTCCAATATACGTTCAGGCCTCAAGTCACTTACGAGAAAAATTTCGACCACTCGCCATCTTGCGGAGTTTTATACATTAATGTTTCGTATAATGCCACTAGATGACAAACAAACAGAACGTTTCTCGTAAGTGACTTGAAGCCGGAACGTATATAAGATTGGAGGGGAGCCAAGATTAGTGGATTGTCCAGAACAAAGTCCGGGTTGGAATTGACAGCATTCCATGCTGAAATCCAAATTCCCAAAATGAGCTCTGCAAATCGAGACTTCATCATGGACTTTTTCCTGAACTATTTTTTTCCGCGCGGGGTGCGCTTACGCCTACTATACCAATTGTCGTCGGTGATGGTCGCTTGATGTAGCGTGTGCGCATTTAGTAGTATTTGCTGGAGGTACAGCGGCGCTCACCTATGTGCTTGGGTCCCGTACGTATGGGCGGTTGTTGTGCTCTTTCGCTCGTTGTGGATCCTCGTCATGTAAATTGGCGTTACATATTTCGTGTTCGTGAGAGGATATTTCAAATTTTAATTTCAGGAAAAAGAAGAAGAATTTAATGTACCGGTACATGAAGTTCATTATGCAAGTCGGTTACTTAAGGTATTCCGAGCGCGAAGTTGTGCGTTTTGTGGGTGCCCGGGCGGGGCCCCTAGTATTATCGAGAATCTAACGCTGTACTGCCATGAAATGATTTGAAAATCTTTTCAAAGGTCGTACTAAACACGGTAATGTCCAAAACAGACCGTAGTTTCGTTTCTTAAAATAATTATACAATTTGTCAAATCTTACAGGCCTGAGTCCTCACGAGCGATCTGGCAACGTTTAGTACTGTAACGGAACGATCACTACCCCGACGAGGAGCACGCTGGGGAAGCATTCAGACACACACACGTGAGCGCGCACAGCTACACCGCTGTCGTCTACTCCACACACGCGTGCGATCAGATTGAGTGGGGACTTCGATATATAAGGAGGCTTCGCGCGACATTCAACATCTGACTCACTACCGATCTTCCTTCCTGGAAATATCCTAATTATCCGATGCGTAAGCTCCAGCATAGCGCCTGGCTCTTACACGTATCTCTGAGCATAGCCCAGGCTCACCCGTGCATCTCAGTACTGCACTGACTAGCACGGTCCTTACCCTTGAGCCAGCCCAGCTCCAGTAGGCCCTGACACTGCGTCAGCTCCTACTGTCAAATTCTATTCTTTCCTTTTTCCTAAATTATTATTTTGGATAATAAATTGGTTGATCGAATTTATTCCTCCACTGTCGCGAGCCCTGATACTGCATCGGCTCTCGCAACGGTGAAGAAATTTACTTCAATTTCACGATTGATTTATTATTATTGTTTCATTAACTATTTAAACAAAACTTTAAACAAAAGATTTTTTTCTACAAACTTGTTCCTCCACTGTCGCGAGCCCCGATACTGCATCGGCTTCCACTGCGGTGAAGTAATAAAATTCGATAGAGAAGATTGTCTTTTATCAATTATTATGGACATAGAAAATCTCGAATAGTAGAGTTTTGTTGATGTTGTTCCTCAGCATAGGCGAGCCACGATACTGCATCGGCCCTCACCGCGGCAAAGAGAGTAATCTCAAAAACAAGACTATTATTATTCCTTTATAGAGTAATTTAACTTGAGTCCAATATTACATTGGCTCGCTCATCTATCGTCGAAAATAATTAATATTGTAGTTGACTACTATACCGCGACTTTATCAACACTCGAATTAAAGAAATAAACCGAATAGAATAAATAATCCAAGTTAAAGGCTTAGCCACGAGCGCAATATCTTGGTTTCGATCTTTTGAGGATAGCTATAGCTATACCGTCCGTATTACACCTGACGGTTCGAACGACAGATATCGAGTTCGTCTCCGCGGCGAGGAGCAAAAAACGTAAACACGCTCGAGCTTCGGTCTCGCGCGGCTCCACGTAACGCGTTCACCGAACAAGCATACGTTAACTCACCGACAGTACACAGTCAAAACTTTGAGTTTTGAACTGTAACGTATCTCTGTTGTCGCTACTGGTGTCAGCGACCCAGAATATTTGGCTCTCTCTCTCTCTTTTTCGGGAATACGCGAGTTTCCGTGACTACTGAGTCTACCCAATAAACAAAAAAGGGTTAATCCTATTAGACAGCAGATAATCCTATTTAGCAAGTACTCTTACAAATAGTGAATTCCCAGAATTTCGTCTCGAGTCGGCGTTTCCTATAGGAACCTCTGGTGATAGCCCAACACACGCGGGTCGAGAATAAATCTTCAGAATTTTTCTATTTGTAATTTAAGTCCAGACTGTTAGCAATGTATAATAAGATTTCAAATATAGAATCGAGTTTCTTAGTAGTAACTCCTGGAGATAGTTCAACTCATTTGATCCTCTATTTCCTTTTATTTGTAATTGCATCCAAATCCAATTAAACTCCTTTCTTTATTATTTTAATTCTTACATTTGCCTCCTTTTTTTTTATTAATAGTCAACAACAAACTCTAGCAAGAAGACACACAATAATCTCAGACTAAACTATTATCCGATGATGAAGATTTCGCACCACGTAGGTGTACTTCTCTGAGGAACTATAACTTGCCATTCCATAACCTCAGCAATCCCAAGGAGTCGATTAGTACGCTCTATAAGTTTACTTGACGATGAGCTATGCATGCTCCGTGTAAAGTCGCCAGCTCTGTACACGACCTTCAACTTCAAACCTTTGTCAATCATTTCGCATTTATTATCATTATTGTTAGAGATCACGCTTTTCGTGAATCATAACAATAATTTTAGCGTTTCAATTAAATATAGGAAAATCGTTTGGAAATAGAATTGGTTACATTGTTCCAGGCGAACCATTCGCAATATTTCCTACAGTAATTCACCCTATCCTAGAACAATGATGAGTTCGTCCTAGCTTAATGGCATAAGGATTACTGAGGTTATTTCTCCTCACCTAAAATACCTAGAAACTATTGGGTCCAGAACACGAATCCTATTGTTCCAAAATCTCTCCTCTTCAGGAGTTATTTTTTTTGTTCACCTTCCCGGGTCAATGCTTGACAATAAGCCTTAATAAGAATTATCAAATATTTGTCAAGGAACAGACCCGTAATAGTAACAATACGTCAAGTAAGTTGCACTAATTACATTATCAATATGAAATATTAAGAGCAAAATAAGACCGGCTTTAACGTCAAACAAACATTTTTTTATTTAGCGCGTATCGCCGACGTAGGTTATGAGCACAGCAGTCAGTGTACAGCGTTGCCAGCTATAATGTTGTAGGTCCCGCCATGACACTCATTTAATAATAAATTTCTTCTCACACCTTTAGATAACATATTCGCGCGAATAACTTCGGTGAGGTCAGTTTTTTAAGCACGATGATTCATCTTCGAAATTCCCCTGTGTCCAATGCACATTTTATCTTTCGGATGTCGAGATGTTTAACTAATGAAATCTGCAATTGACGACGGGACGGCAGCTTTTCCGATCTATTTCTGTGCTAATATTGCACTTTTAAAATAATAAAATCATCATTAAATGGCCGGTACTACTAGGCCTGAGATTTTTAACGTGATTTTACGTAATTAAACTTCAATATAGCCAAATATTATAAAATTCTGAAGACTATCACCTTACGCTCGGAATACCTTAAATGTAAAATACATATATGCTTAAACTTTGAAGTAGAGACTTCTAGAAAATAAAGGCCGCAACAGTGAGATTACAGTGAACGCGGAATTCAAGTTTACTACACTGTCTCTGAAATTTCAATATGTGTACTGAAACGTTTCGATAATTTGACAAAACCAAATTACCGAACTCAGGATTTTTTAGATCCTCTCCTTCCGTATGGAAGTTGCAGAGTTCGAGCTGTGGGCCAGTGAAGGGGGTGTCGGGGAGAGGGATAAGTAGGGGGAAGTCAGAAAATGTCTACCGCTTTTTCAATTCAAGAATGGAAACCAACCCGACGTTCAAAAGCAGAGTATTTTTTTCTGACAATGAGCGAGCTATGCTCAAAGACACATTTCCTCACTATGTTGGTTTAGCTTAGGTTAATATGGCCATCACAGCCGCGCTTCGCTTATGCGAAACGCGGCCGGAATTGGCCATCTAGCGGCCAAATGCCAAATTACGTTCATCAACGACATATGTAATTTTCAATGACGATCTGTACAGGGTAAAAAATGTTCGCGTCTTTGCGATACAAATGTATATGAATTTCTCGAAACCTGGTAAAGAAAATCGAAACTAATATGCTTGCACGGTGAATTTAATACAGGATAATGAATTTCGATAATCGGGTGGGTCGAAATTACGACACATAATTATTAAAACATCAATTCCTAAATGAATACATGAAAAACACCACGAATTTGCGGAATTTTCGTACTGATTTAAAATTTAAATGTAAATTGAAAGTTACGAAAATCTCTCTCTCTATCTTCTGCTTCCACTCCTATTATGCCAATCGGTAGCGATAGCGTTGTTAGGAAGTTAGGTTGGCAGGGTCGTAGGTTCGAATCTAGGTATTGGTAAAAATTTTCTTCGACAGAAACCATCTACTACTACTGACAATATCTCAATAAATTATCCTCGAGACGAAATATTATATATTTTTGTTTTTAATTTCACAATTATACTTATTACGTCTTCCAGGACTAATGTTTATGAATTTTCATACACATTCATCGAAAAATATCTTGCAGCAATGGAAAAACCAGAAACAGTCGTGCCGTAATATTATCGAACGTCACTTTTTTTACAATACCGTTCATACAAAAATTCAATACTAATGTTTATGAATTTCAAGATAGAGTTTATGCATATGGTACTTCCGATAGAAGCAGATTAATTTTTCGAAAGATTTTTTTTACAGTGTGTAATTTTACGACCAAGCACCAGTGTGGAAGGATTATAAATAGTAAACGCAGTCGACATTTTAGGAAAACCAACTGAAATCGGAGAACCAACTAATGGCGTTGTAAATTCAATGAATTTTTGCATCCATTTTAATGGAGGTGCTGGAACTTTTCATAACCGTTCATGTAACTACTAACAAGTAATGTAATTTTCATCGACGATCTACAAATTTATAACCAAGGGATTTGGAATATACAAATTTCCTGTCACTTTCAAAAACCAGTGCTAATGAATTCTAAAAGGCGAACCCGCTTGATTTTTTAAGAAAACTGACTAAAATTGGGGTGACGATGATGTTGTAAATTCAATGAATTTTTCCATTAGTTTCAATGAAAGTGCTGCAATTTCTCATAGCGGTTCATTAAATTTCAATAACCGGTTTATAAAACATTACGCGCATTATAAAGTTATGTAATTTTCAATGACGATCTATAATTTTACGACCGAGGTACTTGAAGTTTACAGTCCCGCGTTCGAATATTGCGGATTCCCTATAATTTTCAAGCACCAGTGTGGAAGAATTCTAAATGGCGAACGCGGTTGATTTTTCAGAAGAACCGACTGAAATCGTAGTGACGATGACGTTGTAAATTAAATGAATCTTGGCGTTAATTTGAATAAAAATGCTGAATCTTTTCATAACGGTTTATTAAACTTTATTAACTTGCTTCGGAAACACTACGTTAATCAAGAAGTTATGTATTTTTAATGACGATCTAGAATGTTACGATCAAGATACTTCAAATTTACATTCTCGTGGTTAAATATAGCGGATTTTCTGTCATTTTCAAGTAGTGGAAGAATTCTAAATGGCGACGAGATGGATTTTTCGAGAGCACAGACTGAATTCGGCGCGCCGATGACGTTGTAAATTTAATGAATTTTGGCATTATTTTAAATGGAAGTGCTGGAATTTTTTAAAGACATTCATTTAATTTCAATAACTTGTTCAAGTTTTTTTACAGTGTATTCATCTAGATATAAAAGAATTGGTTAATTTTCATGAGGGTTCAAAACAAAAAGCAATAGAATATATTAGGTTCGAATCAAATACAATGGACAGTAATGGTAAAAAATACTTGTACGTCGAAATTACAGATCATCATATATTCAGTCAGGCGAAAAAAGTTTGGAAGCCTAGGATAAAGAATCCTAAGCCGGTATTTGAAAATGTATGAAAGACGGTATTTGAAATGTATTGATAGAAAATGACGATGAGGTAGAATAATGTCTTGATGAAGGAATACATTTCAAATTTCCTAATGAATTATGCAGCCTGTTTATTGTAAATCTTCTTTGAGATAAATATAAAGAGTTCCTATTCGATTCGGAAAAGGAATCTATTGTCGCAAAAAATAAAGCATTGAAAAATATAGAAGAAGTTCTGAGTTATCATGGTTTTACTTTGGAACATTTTGGATTACCGAGTGTAGATCAACAAATAATATTAGATTAAGAGCGCAGTGATGACATGATAGACTCCATGAAGTTAAATATTAAAGTATTGAAAAAAGAAATCATAAAAATAAAACAAACTTTCAATCACGAACAAAATACAGTGTTTAATACAACTATGGATGCGGTTAATGATCATCCGATTAAAGATAGATATTGTTATATCGTGGGCACTTTATGGCAGCTAATTTCTTTCTGTTTTTGAAAATTATCCGAATATTATACCAATCATGAAATTTTCAATAATCAAAAAAATTAATTGCCGTGAAGTGCCCAGTATCGTACCGGGCTTAACGGTTGCAAACAATATAGTAGTTTATTATGACAAATTTTCAGGAAAATAGGAATACATTCATGATTTTCAGAAAACGATTTAAAAATTTTGAAACCGAGAAATAACACAGAAAAAAAATTCGACATTTTTTGTACATTTTGTTTTTGGACAGTACACGATAAAACAAACATTTTGAAAGATTTTTTTTTCCATAAAAAATAAAAAATAAAAAAGTTGAATTTCGACCACTTTTGAAGAAGTTATGAGCAAATAACCGAAATAGCGAGAGTTTTGAACCGGTGATAAAAAAATATCAAAATTTATCTGAAGGAATTTCATGATAGATAATAAAACATTTCCAAAAACACGAAAATTAAAAAGAAATTTCAAGCTGCCCGATTTATCATGGAATGCCCCATATACGTTTATTAAGATTTATGGACAGCTCGAATCAGATTTTTTAATGAAATCAAAGGTACACTGAAAAAAAAATTCAGTTTGATCTAACAAAATCGTACTGGTCTATACGTTCAGATAAATATCATGTACAATGAACAAAGTATTTTGTTGTTTGATATTGCGTTGGTTGAATCAAATTCGGTTTATAATAACCAAATATTTTTTGGTTAGACGTATCAAGAGTCGCGGTAGCGATTCGACGCCAAGTTTAAAAAAAATTAATGTTGCTTACACATACCCATGCTTCCATATACCGATTTCTGTCTGATCTTTACCGGGCTCTACGCCTGACGTCACGAGCACTACGGCTACTCAATTTATCCCGAACGTGGCCACTCACTGGCCGTTTTTAAATTGTCACTCGAGATATCTCTAAACACAGATCGGAAGCAAAAAATCTGTCAGGTTCAAGATTTTTAATTTTTTTCACGTCGCGCGAATAACAAATTTTTCGAATAGGAGATATCTCTGCCCACACGTCGCAAATGAAAAATGTGAGGTGGCCAATATTTTTTATTTACTTTTTTCATTCCAATGAGTGCTCTCGCTAAAAAATCTGTTCTTCTAAGGTAGTCCTGGCGTATTAAACTTTTGAACTTAAAGACTTAACATTTTTTAATATAATGATTGAATCCCTTCGAAATGCGATTCCAAAGCTTCAAGCTGGGTTATAGACTACATTACCGAGAAAATAAATATTAAATAGAAACTCTTATGCACGGGCTCTTATGGAAAACTAACCGATTTCGTACTTCACAACGAAAATGAACAGGTATAAACTGAACTTTTATACAATATAAAATGTGCTATGAATTCCTTAGAGTATCATGATTCCGTATAAAATATAAAAAAGGGACGTTATTGAAGTATTGGGGTGTAATTTCAACGTCAAATACATCATCGCCATTCAGAAGTTACGGATAACCGGATGTAGCGGACGATGATAGAAATGAACATAACCTCCAGGTCAACGGGCGCCGTTACAACTTTGGTTTCAGCGACCCGATTTTTCGTGGCGGTTGTAGTCGTGGCGCAAAAATTACATTTTCTATCTACTTTTTATTTGTTTTGTGTCACAAATTTACCTTTAAAACGCCCAAGTTTAGTCTTGACCGCGCGATGATACAATACCACTACGCGTTAAAGCGAGACTCTGATGAGATATTTTAGTTAATACAATTTATGTTTTTTTGCGTTTACGAAGCACCTACAAATACGTTTTTATTCTCACTGTGATTACTTGAATGGGTAGATATATAAAAATGTTAGCATTTACAGAATTTTCGGAACAGTGCGTCAATTGATTAGCATGTGTCGCAAGGAGTAGTACCTTAATGCTGATATCGTCGTCTATGCATGGGGCATATCAGCTGATATCAGCTGTCACTCAGTTCAGTATCAAAAAAGTATTAAAAAAGTATTAAAAAAAGGATGCAAAGTAGAACCTTGCACATTGCTTCCTCATTAAATTTTGCTCTTTACATAGCTACCTCTACGAGGAAGTATTGTAACTGATTTTGGCTTCATCATAGAGGAAGCTTTGTCAAGAGCAAAATTTAATAAGGAAGCAATGTGCAAGGTTCTACTTTTTATCCTTGTTTTGAGTGAATGAATAAACCACGGGAAAATTTTATTTTTATTAGGCACAAACTTTTGTTTTATTTTATTAACTTTTGTGGAGGTTATAGCGAAAATCGCTATTTTTTCGAAAATTCAAAATGGTGTAATATTTGAACGACTTTACCGATCACCACCAATTTTGGTACACAGTAGGACTGTATGTTATTTTTCGTTTATAGAACATTTCAGTTGATTTGCTGAAATTTGACGCGATTTATCGCAAGATTTTGATTTTTTACGAAAATTCAAAATTCTATAAAATCCGAACCGCTTTACCGATTTTGTCGAAATTCAATTCCAAACAGCATTTAATATCTCTCTAGTTATAAAGAACTATTTAGCCATATCGGCGAACTTTTACGAAAGTTAGAGAGTATACGACATTTATCAAAAAAATTTAAAATCCTATAAAATCAGTATACATAGATATATATTCTCAAAAATTACAGCAATTGAAGAAGAATTAATACTCTACTTGCGTGCCAAATTTGAGCTCGATCGATCGTGCCATTCGCGAGTTATCGATTGAATTTTCGGTCCTTGAAACACACACACACACACACCTCGGGGTCACTATAGACGCGCGGCTGTCCTTTAAAAATCATATTTTGAACACTGGCTCAAAAGCAGCGAACGTGGCTCGAGCGCTCGCGGCAATTATGCCCAACATAGGGGGACCCAAACAACCACGACGGTCCCTTCTCGCTACGGTTGTGAGTTCCGTAATACGTTACGGGTCCCCAATCTGGGCCAAGGCTCTGAGAAGCCACGCGAGTTACGGAGCCACTTGCCGACGGGCATGGAGGATATCCGCGCTAAGGGTGGCTTGTGCGTGGCGAACTGTGTCTGACGCTGCTCTCTCTGTGGTCGCGGGACTTCCCCCCATATACTTGCTAGCAACGGAGAGAGCCAAAAAGTACTGTGAAAGAAGGTGTGCAGAGGAAGACGCCATCGACCGGGAGCGTAGCCAGTGGACCACAGGGACCACAAATGAATGGCAGCGCCGATGGGATTCAGCAAGTGAGGGCCGGTGGACCCACCGCATCATCCCAAACGTGTTGGAGTGGACGAGCAGGAAACACGGATTCGTCACCTTCCATCTGACTCAGGTGCTTACCGGGCACGGCTGCTTTCGCAGCTACTTACATCGAATCCGCGTTTATCAAAGCGCGGAATGCCCACCATGCCCTGGTGTCGACGAAGACGTGGAACACGCTCTCTTCCATTGCCCAAGATTCGCGGAAGAACGGGAACGTTATCGGGCCACAGGAGGCCCCCCGACTCCCGAGGACATGGGGAGGAGCATGATCGTCTCACAGAACGGGTGGGACGCGGTGGTAACACTCGCCACGTCCATAGTTAAGAAGCTCAATACCATCCGAAGAGCAGAAGAGCGAAATGCTGAATAAACGATAGGATGGCCTTCTGAGGCGTAGACTGCCCCCGCGAAGTAATGGCATTCCTTGCGGCGGTTCCCGCGGGGGGTACAAGCAGTCGAGAGGAGGAACGTTTTAGGGGGTATTGCCATTAGGTCGAGTCCCTCATTACCCTTCGTGTATGCGTAAGCGTATTTTTCGGAACCTCCTCTATAATATAAAAAAAAACACACACACACACACACACACACCACAGTGGGAGTCTGTAACCTATACGTGGCGCGTCCCCAGGTGGCGGATAGGGGAGTAGCTCACTAGATATAGAGGGCAGGAAGGAAATAAAATACCTCTCGCGGACCTAACAGACTAGGGGAAGGAACCCCGAATAATAAACCACATATGGAGAATCAACAAACGACAAACCTTACGGTGCAGGGGGTCGGAGCCCCAGTACCGGCGTCCGTCAGGGGTGAGCAAGCAAGCCCCGGGGCGTCGTCATCAGGCGACCGCAGTGCTACAGTGGTGGTGCACTTGGCCATTGTAGCATCTAATACTACAAGCGAGGAAGTAAAGAGAAACGAGCTTTGGCAGCAGTTTGGCGACAAACTCGACGCGCTGTATGAGTACGCAAAGTCCAAGATGAACGTGCACAAGGAGATCAAGTCTTCCTTGACAACCTTGCGCACGCTCTTCAAGAGGATCGAGAAGATCGATACAATATTAGGCAGGACAGCGGCCCCACCCTCTGTGGTGAGAGAAGGCGGGTCCCAGACCTCGCCGGGCCTAGCCGTGCGGCAGGAGCGGTCATCCGCTAAGCGGAAACCATTGGATTCGCCGCCAAAAGATTCTGCACAATTGGGGTGGAAAAAAAGATTGGCCCCTGACAGGGCAGTACCGGAGACCTTCTCCACCCCATGCGCCCCATCAGTGGCCAGGAATGCCTCCGCCAACGCGTGGGTATCGGTAGCAAGGAAGAAGCCGCAGAAGAATCCTGGTGGCAAGGCGGCCGCTCGAGATTCGAAGCCGAAGCGCCAGCGGGGGAGACCTGCCCGTCCTGACGCCCTCCTCGTGAAGGCCAAGGAAGGCGCATCTTACGCAGACATCCTGCGCATGATGAAAGGAGACCCGGAGCTGAAAGATGTGGGTGACTGTGTCAAGCACATCCGGAAGACAGGAGCTGGGGACCTCCTATTGGAGTTGGACCGGATAGCGAGCGCGAAAGCTGAAGAGTTCCGAAAGGCTATCGCGGGAAAGCTGAGCGAAACAGCGAGGGTCAGCACGCTGAGAGAGGAGCGTTGCGTGGAGCTGAAGGATCTCGACGAGCTCACCACCAGGAGAGAGATCTGCAGCGCATTGAGGCAGCAGGTGGAGGGCCTGAGCACCCTGGAGGAGTCCGGAGTGAAGTCTTTGCGACCTGGGTACAGGGGTAACCAAGTGGCGCTGGTGAGCTTGCCGACAGCCCTGGCAAGGAAAGCCGCAGAGGTGGGCAGAATCCGAATTGGCTGGGTCGTCAGCCACATCCGACTCAAAACAACACCACTACAGTGCTACAAGTGTTGGAACTTTGGGCACCGAGCCAGCACGTGCAAGGGGCCGGACAGATCTGAGAACTGTCGCAGGTGCGGAGAGAAAGGACACGTGGCGAAGTCGTGTGGGAGGGAGCCGAGCTGCGTTCTATGTGCAGGAAAGCCTTGTCATACATCGGGCAGCAGCAGGTGCCCGATGTATCAAAGGGCGGCTTCGAAGAGCAGGCCATGAGGTTCCTACAACTGAACCTCAACCACTGCGAGGCAGCGCAGGATCTGCTGCGGTAAACACTGCAGGAAGTGGAAACCAACGTGGCTATCTTTTGCGAGCAGTACAGGAACGAGGACAGCCAGGCGTGGGTCTCCGACGTGTCAGGAAGAGCGGTCATATGGGTGCTCGGTGGACTTCACATCGAGGAAAAAATGAGTGTTCAGCAGCTAGGTTTCACCTGGGTCAAGGTGGGTGGAATATACATCTATAGTGTATACGCCACCCCCAACGATTCTGTGGCCGAGCTCGAGGCGCTCCTGGACCGCCTTTCGGAAGAGTGCAGAGGACGAAGACCAACGGTGATCGCGGGTGACTTTAACGCCTGGGCCATCGAATGGGGAAGTCGAGAAACCAACCATAGAGGACAAGTTGTCCTCGACAGTCTGCTGTCATTAGACATGGTTCTGGCCAACACTGGGAGTATTTCCACTTTCGGCAGGGCCGGCACTGGCTCGATTGTCGACCTGACATTTACGAGCGAGTGTGTAGTGAGAGCGGGTCTGGTATGGGAAGTTTCTGACATGTACACGCACAGCGACCACCAAGCCATCCTTTTCACCGTGGCGGAGGCAGGGGTAACAAGGGAAGGCGTGGTAAACCAGAGCCGTAAATGGAGCTCCAAGATGCTCCACAGGGAATCACTCTCTGTGATGCTGGAAGATGTGAGCATCCACGAGGGTTCGACAGACGATCAGGCGGAGGAGTTGATGATACATGTGGCCCTCGCATGTGACGCATCGATGCCGAGGACGTCGGCGAGATACCACCGCACCCCACTTTACTGGTGGACCGATGGGATCGCCGAGCTCCGGAGAAGATGCCACAGAAGCCGTAGACTCTTCCAGCGTGCGAGAAGACGGGAGAACTACGCCATTTTGCAGGAGCAGCACCAGATCGACAGACGTGCTCTGCGGAAGGCCATCAAAGCGAGCAAACGCCGCTGCTGGCGCGAGCTGTGCGATGAGGTCGACGCTGATCCATGGGGAAGGCCCTACAGGACGGTGATGGCTAGGTTGAAGACCTCTCCTGCTGCCAGCCCAACCAATCCATCCTTGCTGCGGCAAATAGTGGAGACGCTTTCCCCGGCAGTCCTAGAGACTACACTGGATGTTCCTGCTTACACGGAGGACATCCCACGGATCAGCGATGAGGAATTGATATTTGCATTGCAGAGAGTAAAGGACAGCAAGGCCCCCGGACCAGACGGGGTACCTAATGCAGCGCTTCGAGCATCCATCGAGGCACGACCGGACATCTATGTCCAGGTGTTCGACAACTGTCTACGGGCTGGATGTTTCCCACGCCGTTGGAAGCAGCAGAGACTGGTTCTTCTGCCGAAGGGCAGCCGGCCCCCTGCCGACCCATCTTCCTACCGTCCGATATGCGTACTGGACACAGCAGGCAAGATTCTTGAGCGTATCATCTGCAACCGGCTGAAGACATACATCGAGGAAGTCCGCGGTCTACCGGACAGCCAGTTCGGTTTCCGAAGGGCACGGTCTACCATAGACGCCATCTCCAGAGTCGTGGACACTGCGAGGACAGCCATCGCGGGCAGACGGTGGAATAGAGGAGCAAAGCAGTACTGCGTAGTGGTGACCTTGGATGTGAAGAACGCCTTCAACTCAGCAAGCTGGAGTTGCATTCTGAATGCGCTCCAGCAGCTGAGGGTCCCCGAGTATATCCAGGCGATCATCCGGGACTACTTCTCGGACAGGATCCTGGTGTACCAGACGGACGACGGTCCACGATCCCACACCATAACAGCTGGCGTTCCGCAGGGTTCTGTTCTGGGACCGCTGCTGTGGAATACGTTGTACGATGCTGTACTGAGATTGAAATTGCCACTCGGAGCACAGGCGGTCGGATTCGCGGACGACATCGCGGTGGTTGTTGTGGGGAAACAGCTGGAGGATGTCACTTTCGTCGCGAACGAATCCATCGACAGGATACGCCGTTGGATGACATCGATGGGTCTGGTCCTGGCAGACCACAAAACCGAGGCGGTACTCATTACGAGTAGGAAGCAGCGAGAGACCATCACCCTCACAGTCGGCGAGCAGGAAGTCCGGTCAATGCCGCGACTGAAATACCTCGGGGTGTGGATCGACGCGCGGCTACGATTCGGTGACCACTTGCAGAAGACCAGCGAGAAGGCGGCGAGGGTGGTAACAGCCCTGGCAAGGATCATGCCAAACACCGGCGGGCCCCAACAGAGCAGGCGCAAACTGCTGGCGAGTGTTGTGAGCTCCACTCTGCTGTACGCAGCTCCAGTCTGGGCGTGCGCTAGGTCGACCAAGACGTATGCACGGGAGATGACCTCCGTTAACCGGAGAAGTGCGCTGCGGGTAGCCTGTGCGTTCCGCACGGTGTCCTACAACGCCGTGTACGTGGTTGCGGAGATGCCACCGATAGAGGTCCTGGCGGAGGAGCGCCAGTGGATCTATAGTCGCGGGAGGCAGGACACGCCGGCGAATCGCCGCACTGTGGTCGAGGAGGAGAAGAGCGAGTCGGTGAGGCGCTGGCAGGCCCGCTGGGATGCCTCGCAGAAAGGCAGGTGGACCCACCGTCTCATTCCCGATATCGCTGCTTGGATATCGAGGGACCACGGGGAGGTAAATGTCTTTATGACCCAGCTGCTGACAGGGCATGGCTGCTTCCGGGCATATCAGCACCGGTTCCGGCTGGACGACGTCCCAACGTTTCCAACCTGTGTCGAGGAGGTTGAAGACGTGGAGCACGTGGTGTACGCCTGCCCACGCTTCGACAGCGAGCGCCGAGACTTGCTCGCAGTGGTGCAAGGACCATGGAACTCGGAGAACACCGTTGGATTGATGATGGTCAGCCAGGAGAACTGGGACGCGATGAGCGACATAGCCAAGTGTCTGCACACGAAGCTCCGAGAAGACGAGCGCGAGAGGAGGGCACAACCTCCGATACTGACGGCGGGCTAGATTAACTCGATGATTCTTTTTCTATTGCAAATTATCCCCACAGCTCTCTATATTTAAAATCTGTAACAGGTTATGGGCCCAGTCATGTTGGCTGCAGGAGAGCTGTGAGAATGGAGATAAGAATTGTTGAGCAGTGATCGTCGTCAGAGTAGACGAGAGGTTCGGAGCGCCGGAAGCGTGCTACGCGGTCGCGAGTGAGAAAAGCGACGGCCATATTGGCAACGTGCTCTCGGTGGGAATCCGGTACGTGGTCGCGAGTTAATCAAATCCGAATTGGCAGAAGCCATCTCCATCCGAAATGTTGAGAGATTCAACGGGTCTGACTTTTGGGGGTGGAAGTTTCAGATGTGCGCTTTATTTTCGGCGTTTCGAATATGGGAAATTGTGAACGGTATAAGTGAAATACTGGCTACCGCGGAGCCGGCATGCGAAACGTGGTTGGCCGATGACGCGCGTGCGCGATACTTGTTATCGTCGGCGCTCGATCCCGAGCAGCTGAGACCATTAACATGTTCCCTGCCGCGTGGGGCGTATGCGCCCCACGCTGAACTTTCTGTTTAAGCCATTTGGTATTATCATTGTAGAATGCAGAGGCGCATACGCCCCACGCGGCCTGAACGGGAAGTCTTCAAAAAACGGTCTGGCAGGGAACGTGTTAATCACATGTATAACCGCGAGTGAGATGTGGACGAGATTATCGACTGTACACGAACACAGATCCGAGTCGAATAAATTATTGCTGGCAACGAGATTATACGACTATCGAATGTCACTGAACGACTTGATGATACAACACGTGGCTAAGGTTCGAAACATGGCCGCGCAGCTAGCCGATATCGGAGAACGAGTTCGGATGTTTCGATTATGACGAAAATTCTCGGGAGTTTGACGTCGAAATTTGCGAATTTTCAAACGCCATGGGACAATGTGGCAACAGAGATGCAGACACTGGAAAACCTAGAGGAAAGGTTGCTTCGGGAAGTAGCGCGTCTGTCAGCCTATGACGAGAGTCCGGGAGCGTTCGCAGCGACGAAGAAGGCAAATACGAAAAAGAGTGATAAAACGAGTTCGCGAGAAAATAAAAATAAAAATAGAGACAAAAACAAAAATTCGAAAAAAGACAAAGTGAGGTGTTATAAGTGTCAAGTCCTCGGACATTTCGCGCGCGAGTGTAAGAACAAACGTAAAAACAGTGATAGCGACTCGCGAGATTCGAGAAACTGTGTGTTGGTGGTCGAGTACGCGGGGAAAAATAAAAAGAAGAAGAAACCATGCGTCGGTAATAATGTCGGTGTCGATATACCGACTGATGTTGCAAATCGGTCTACTTCCAAAGTCTGTCAAAGCCAATCTCTGCAAAAATGTTTTACCGACCGGACTTTTATTTAATCAAAGCGCCACAAGAGGGAGTTAGCGGCAGAAGCCGATTTCGAAAATATGAAAACACAATCCCGGGTGGCACTTCTGCCACTTCTTGAATTTAACACTTGTATTATTTCCGCCAATCGAGCGAGATTCGCTTTTTTTCGCATATCCGTCATTCTCGATTCCTCACTTGACAATCCTCTTATCCGAAAGTGTTGCCTGTTTAAGCATCGTTCGTATCGCGTTTTTGCATACATAGTTATAGTGTGTATTATTAACATTTTTTCGGTGTTTTGTTTTGTCATTAGTGCAATTAGTGTAATTAGTGTAGTGAGCTGTGAAGAAGCCATGTCCGACGGTCCCAGACGTGGCCGCCGCAAGGCTCAAATGAAAAATCATTGTTTTCGGGGGTATCGTTACATACATCATCGGTGGTACAAGGATACGCAGTAAGTACTGTTCATCAACTTTTTCGTTAATGGCTGACCATTGTCCATTATTATTCACAATTATGGCATCAATTACAGATACGTAGTGTGTGTCAAAAATCGCAGCAAAAACTGCAAGGGTCGAGGGCGCATCATAAACGGAGAATTTTATGAGACCAGAGCGCATCGTTGTGGCGACCCAGATCCTCACGCGCGGGATCTCGAAATGTTTCGGAGCGAGCTGAAAACCGCTATGAAATCGAAAAGGTCCCCACGGGAAGTGTACAACGACGTAGCGTTACGGTATGTTGTAGTTTTGGTTCGGGGTACTCTCTCTCTCTCTTTCTCTCTTATGGTTTTTCTTATTGTTTTTCCGTAAAGATTTCCTTATTATTGAATAGGTGCTCGGGCCGTGATAAACTGACAGTTTTCACGAGACGGTCTTTACATCATTATCAATGATATTCTCCCTTTCCTTTCTCTTTCCTTGACCCTCATCACTTATTAACAGACACCCAGAATCCGCCATACAATTGCCCTTCCGAATGGTGAAACGGTCAATGTTACGATGGAAGAGCAACTGGCTGATATCGTACGCCGGACACAGAAACTTTAGCTCCCTCCATGAAGTGAAAGAGTTCCTGACGATGAAGAAAGAGGAGGTATTCACACATGGCTATGGGAGCTTAGATAGCGAAATAGTTAAGTGCGGCGATTCCACTTCGCTCATTTTGTGGGATCAAGAATTCGTCGGGAAATTTGTACAAACGAAGATGCTCCACGTCGACGCCACTTTTAAAGTGTATCCGCGCATCGGCAAGAAAAGGAACCGGAAGTACCAGCTCCTTGTCGTTATGGCGAACCGTTTTGGTTGTGTAAGTGGAAACGCATTTGATAATATTTATATCTTGCAACAAGAAATGATTAATTTCAGGCGTTTCCGATTACATGGATAGTGATGGAAGCGCGGACGGAGGCCGAATACACTTCCGTATTCCGCACGATATTTCGCCGATTCGTTGGGTATTCCGGCAACGTCATGTGCGATTTTGAAATTGCACTGCGCAATGTCTTGCGCTCTGTCCTGCCAGAAGCGGAGGTATTGGGCTGCCTTTTCCATTTCAACCAGGTAACTGCTGTTTTGTATTCTTTTTAAAATGCAAGATATTTTAGCCCCTGGTTTTTTAAAGAGAAATATATTTTTTACGTCTCTACACCGTGTTTCTGTCGTCACAGGCTATACATAAAATGGCCAAAAAGTTGGGGATTCTCCAGAGAGGGCGAAACGACGAGAGGCTGAAGTTTTTTATTCGTAAAATCGTGGCGCTAGCTTTACTGCCAGCTCAAGAGGTATCCGGTGCTTTCCGGGATCTCTGCACGGAAGTCCGCCCTGAATGGCAAAATCTCCTGCTGCCACTCATTGAATATTTTCAGTCGTACTGGCTCAATACGAGGACGCCAGCGGATTTTTGTCTTCACAGACAATTAATAAGAACAAACAACGCGGCCGAAGGGAATAATTCTCGGATGTCGGCGACCATAACGAGAAGGCCAAACGTTCTTACATTTTGTAGTGAGTTTATATGTTTAAATATATATATCTATTAAATATATATATATATATATATTAAATAGATATATATATAATAAATAGATCTATATATTAAATAGATTAAATAGATTAAATATATATATTAGACATGCAAAGTCTATTTTGTGACGATCATTTGACTGGAACAAGACCGTCAAATGATCATCAAATGACGCGTACGAAAGTGGCCAATTTATTTGTGACCGATTATTGAAAATTACCGTCAATTGCGCGTGTATTTGACTTGAGCCCAAGCGATCGATAACTGACTAAAAATCCAAGAAGAGGCTTATACGAATAAATAACGAATACAAAATATGAATAAAAAATAAGAAATGACAATACGAAATAACATTGAGAAAACAAATCGAAAATATAATGTAACAAGGAAACATAAATATAAAACGCTTTATTGGCTTTTTTTCAGTCGAGATTTTCGATATCCTGCGGATCGCCACATTAGAATACATGGCCGCTGAAATAGGACATGAAGGCAGAAGCAGGCGTTTCGGCTTTATGCTTAACAACCAGCAATTAACATACGACTGGGACTGTTTGGCCGAAGGGAGCATAACGGCGCAAGAGTTTATATGTAGAGCAGCGAGAACTATACATAAGCATCCAAGAGTGGAGGATATTTTTCTGAGCGAGGAAGAAATCGACGACTCGGAGGACAACACCTTGGATACGGATATCGAAATTTACGATGATGGAAACGAGAGCGACGATGTGGAGACACTGCTCACAGGTAAACAGCAAATACATGAATAAATCAATCAGTGAATATATAAATAGTGATCCTATTTAAGAGCATGTGAAACATTTACCATGTGACACGTGAGTGCAAGAGATATAGATGCGATAGATATTTTAAACAACGCCATTCCCAGGTTTTTTCGAAAATCAAAATTCTGACTAATACATTCACGAGGTGTACATCAATGGCATCTGTATTTCAATTTTCACTTCATTCCGTTTATAATTTGCGAAAAACGACACTTCCGACCTTTTGAGTTGCAAGATTCGTATTTCACACTCCCTTCATTGTTATTTCCCTAGATATTCCCGATCCCGCACATTCTACTCCGGGACAATCGACTCTGCATCCTGATCGCAATCCATTGACCCCTGCGCTTGTATCCTCCACTCGTCTCTTTCGCACCGCACATCCTCCAACGCCAGACCTGTCAACCCGAAATCCTGTCCCGGAACCCAAAACCTGGAACCCGGAATCTCAGATTCCAGAAAAGTCAATCGCTAAACCCCGAACAGACGTAATGTCTTTCGAACAATGGGTGCTGCGCAATTTAAAAAAGTAAATCACCTGTATTTTTATAGCGCCGAGCCATAATAATAAAAATGCTTGTTTTCTGTTACCAGTACATATTTTTTATCGACTACTTTACAATATTGTGATTTATACATTTTTCACAGTATTTTTCAGCCGAACGATGTCTTGCGTTTTTCACAATTTTTTTTTTTCGATTTCGTGAAGTTTAAAAACCATATCCGATAGTAAATTTTGCGCTGATTCCGAATTCCTGGAAAATATGAAATTCGACGAGAAAAACGCAAAAATTTGTTATCTCTACTGCAATTAAGGGTAAAACATATACAAAATAGACAATCCGTACATTTTAAATTAGGTAATTTATTATCATCTGTGTTTCCGTATTTTCGAAATCGGCTTCTGCCGCTAACTCTCTCTTGTGGCGCTTTGATAAACTAAAAGTTCGGTCGGTAAAACATTTTTGCAGAGTTTGACTTTGGCAGACTTTGGAAGTAGATCTGCCAATCTCGTATTGAAAGCCAACAAGCGAGATTGCTGGCTTACCGACAGTGGTGCTTCGAGGCACATGACCTTTAGACGCGAGTGGTTGCGTGACTATCGCGAGTTACCAAAAGAGGACACAGTTCTACTCGGCGACGACAAAGAGTGTCCCGTGATTGGTGAAGGCACTGTGA
Source organism: Clistopyga incitator (assembly GCA_947507545.1). Classification (NCBI taxonomy): domain Eukaryota; kingdom Metazoa; phylum Arthropoda; class Insecta; order Hymenoptera; family Ichneumonidae; genus Clistopyga; species Clistopyga incitator. The sequence continues at coordinate 2,338,628 of OX382189.1, forward strand.
CATAGAATAATACGTCGATGGTAAAGGGGTATCGTCGAAGATCGAGAAAGTGTTGTACATCCCAGAGATGACGAAAAATTTGTTTTCCGTCGGAGTGTGCACGTCGAAGGGGCTCGGTATACTTTTCTATGGAAATTGCGTTCGATTCGAAAATCAAGGACTAACCGTGGGGTGCGGTGTGAAACAAGAGAACCAAATCTACAGAATGGCGTTCGAGACGAAGAGAGCGAAGAGTGTCGGTGAAACAAAAGTGGCAAAAGCAGATTTTCAAACATGGCACGAGAGACTCGGTCACGTGAACTGTCGTGCGATGCGACAGTTGGTAAGTAAAAAGCTGGTGAAAGGAGTCGAGTTACCAGAAGATGCAGAAAATTTTTGTGGTTCGTGCCAAGAGGGAAAATCTCACCGAAAAGCGTTTCAGAAAACACGAGTGCGCGTAAAGACAATTCCTGGGGAAGTGATACACGCGGATGTGTGTGGGCTAATGAGCGAAGAGTCAATCGGAGGTGCGAGATTTCTGTTGATATTCAAGGACGACGCAACGAGTTTTCGATATGTGTACTTTCTCAAGCATAAAACTGACGTGATCGAGAAATTCAAGAAATTCGACAGACTAATTGACAACAAGTTCGGGCGTGTGATGAGAGTTTTGCGCTCAGATAACGTTGTCGAATTTAAAAATCATATGATGACTGATTATGTGGATTCAAGAGGAATTCAGCATGAATATACAGCTCTCTACACACCGGAACAAAACGGGAAAGTCGAAAGGGACAATCGCACCCTAGTCGAAAGTGCTAGAACCATGCTTCTCGCGAAAAATCTCCCGAAGTTTTTGTGGGCTGAAGCGTGTAGTACAGCTGTGTATCTCATGAATCGAGCCGTGGGTTTCAGTGAAGCCGAGTCTGGAGCATCTCAGAGTCTTCGGATCGGAAGCTTACGTAAATGTGCCCAAGCAACACGCGAAGAAGCTCGACGGGAGAGCTCGAAAAATGATCTTTGTGGGCTACGACAGCAATTCATCAAACTATCGAGTGTTTGATCCGGTATCGAAGAAAGTAAGCGTCTCAAGAGATGTAGTGTTTCATGAAACTGTTGGGTTACCTGTGCTTTCATCAAAAGAAACCAAGAACGGAGAGTTGGTGCTGCCGAAAAGAGAAAACATCGTAAATGCTGCTCGAGAAGAGGACGACAATGACGACGATGAAGACGACGAGGTTTTCATGCAAGCCGAAGAAGATGGTGCCGATCAGCAGCGAGAAGAACAAAGACGAGAAGAGTGCGAAAACGAGGGCCGAAATCTACGAGATCGAGGCTCAATAAGACGACCATCTCGTTACGACGCCAACATTATCGCGTACGATGTCCCTGAAACCAACGAAAAAGCAATCAGCTGCAAAGAATCGAAACAATGGGCTGAGGCTATCAAAAGGGAGCTCGAGGCAGATAACGCAAACTGCACGTGGTCTCTGACGAATAGAAAGCCAAAGATAAAGACAATCGATTCAAAATGGGTATTTCGAGTACTCAGAAACGTTGATGGGGAAGCTTGCCGATTCAAGGCGAGACTGTGTGCACGTGGCTTCATGCAAAAGAAGGGAATAGATTTCCACGAGACGTTCTCATCTGTAGTGCGTTATGATTCATTGAGAGTGTTACTCGCGATCGTAGCAACCGAGGATCTCGAGTTAACGCAATTCGACGTGCAAACGGCTTTCCTCTATGGGGAGCGTGACGAGGAAATATATATGGAGGTACCAAACGGACTCTCGGAACGAGGAGGAGCTCTGAAGAATAAAGTGTGTCGCCTGGAGAAATCCTTCTACGGGCTGAGGCAAGCACCTCGATGCTGGAATCGAGAATTCGACGGGTTCCTCAAGAAATTTCATTTTCAAGAATCCAGCGCAGATAAATGTATTTACGTGGGAAAAATCGGAACGAGCACAGTGTACTTAGCACTATTTGTCGATGACGGACTGGTAGCAGCGAAATCGATTGACATCATTGGAGAAGTACTCAATCAGCTGAGGAAAGTGTTCAAGATTACTGTGGGAGATGCTAATCTTTTCTTCGGCATGCAGGTAGAGCGAGATCGATCAAACAAATCGATATTTATACACCAGAGTGTCTATTTGAAAAAGATGGTAAAGAAGTTTAGAATGGAAAAAGCAAAATCGGTGTGTATTCCAAGCGATCCTAATTCTATGCTGCAACCAGTCGAGGAAGAAGAGGAGGAAAACAAGAAAGTTCCGTTTCGAGAAGCAGTGGGTTCGCTTCTATTTCCCCCTCTCGACCAGATATCTCATAATCCGTAAACTCAGTCAGCAAGTATCTGAGCAAATACAGCGACGAACACTGGCGAGCCGTAAAAAGAATTATTGCTTACGTATCTGGAACTTGAACGTATGGAATCGAATACAATAGCAGCAAGAATGAATCGTGTCTCAAGGGATATTCGGACGCAGACTATGCTGGAGACGCCGAGACACGCAGATCAACAACGGGCTATATATACGAGCTGGCCGGAGGATTGGTAACGTGGGCAAGCCAGAGACAGAAACGTGTTACACTCAGCACTACAGAGGCTGAGTACGTCGCTGCATCAATTACCCCGCGAGAGGCAATGTGGCTAAGAAGACTCTTAGCAGATATCAAGTGTCCATGCAAAACGGCCACAACTATTTTCGTAGACAATCAGAGTGCTATCCGTCTTGGAAGAAATTCCGAATTTCACAAGAGGACCAAGAATATCTGAGGTATCACTTCATCCGAGTGAAAGTCCAAAGAGGAGAAGTGCAGATCGAATATCTGCAAACGGAAAAACAAAAAGCGGACATCTTCACTAAATTGACGCGAAGGGATCGATTCAACTTCCTAAGAGAAATCATCGGAGTCGAGGAAAAGATAAAACGTGATGGAACAGGGGAAGTGTTGAAGTAGTTCGATGCACGTTCGCCTTTACGTTCTTGCTAAATTCGGAGCGAGTGGGGCAGTAACCATATCAGCCAATCAGCTAGTAGAGGAAGTCAATGTTCGAGCTCGGCTCTCGCAGTATACTTACCTGTCTCGTTCGTCTCCGCCCCACGCTCGAGATAGCAGCGCGTGTGATTTTCGCTAATAAAAGATAAGAATTGTATTGCGCGCCTCTTCCTCGAGATCACCTGGTAGTACCCCCTTCCCATGCCGAATGTAGCCACAAATTCAAAGTAAAGCTGCAACTTTTTCCGTTGCTATGGTAACGTTACACCGACGTTCTGTGCTTCATTCTTTTTCTTTGTGCCGAACACGTCACACGCGTTTTGGTGAAAAACATTTTTATCGGACGAAGATGGGCAAGAAGAACAAACGTCATTCTTCTTCCGACGACGAGAAGGAAAATCGCTGGGAAAAACGTTTCAAGCGTTTAGAAAAACGCATACAAGAGCAGAACGAATTAATATTACGAAAATTTATTCACAGTGAGTAAAACTATTAACCCTTCGTGTCCGATTAGATCGGCGCACGCCTCGCTAGGCGAGTTTAGTTTTGTTTCCACAAACCCATCCGTCTCAAGTCAGACTTGAACGGAACGGATTTGATCCGGAGGTTTTTTCGATACTAAAGAACAAGAGTTCTTTTGAGTATTTTTGTCGTAACCTGATTTTTGATCTGGTCCCAGGGACCAAATAGATAAAAAATCTGATCGCTGAGTCAGACTCAGTTCGATTATAAATCGGCTCTTCTGAGGATAATATATATTCTCTCAGGTCATGACGATTCCGACACTCGCTCGCGAGTTTCGGCATCCACGGAATATGTCGAAACCGTTGAATCTGACAAGGAGGAGGGGGATATGATACCCGCAGCGACAGAGCCCGAAACGATTACTACTGATATCGAACCGGTAACTACTGATCAAGGAGATGAGCAGATCGAAGGACAAGCTAATGAAGGTCCATCATCTGTTGCCAATCCGGATGTCGTCAAAATTTCGAACCAATCAGTTTCTAAAGAAAAACTCGATGGAAAGATTCTCGAGGTTCTCGGTCAGCGTGTGTCCTCGCAGAAGCCGCTTGGTGCACCGATCCACGACGACATCGTCCTGAGATGGACAGACTTATTCGAAAACGGTCTTCCTAAGGAGGAAAAAACGATTCTAATGAATAAGTTTGACACTCCCGAAAATTGCTCATTCTTAAACCCGCCAAAATTAAATTTGGAGATTAAAGCGTCTCTTCAGGAGCCTGTCTTAACAAGAGACAGTCGACTGGTGACCAAACAAGAAAAAGTTACGGTTTGTCTCTCTATTCTTGGATCTACCTTATCGGATATGCTCAAAGGAGATTCAGTCGACAAACTGACGCTTCTGGGGAGATTGAGCGACATGGGCAGGCTTCTCGTCGACCTTCAGCGAGACGAAACCTTGACGAGAAGAACTTTAATTCTTCCGAATCTCAACTCTTCGGTAAAAGAAGCGCTCAAGGCGACCGCTGTCGATGAATGGCTCTTCGGGAAACAACTGGACGAAAATATCAAGATTGCCAAAAATTTGGAACGTTCAGCGAAGGATCTGGGAAAACCAGTTCCAAAAAGTTCGAATTCCCAGAAGTCAAAAAACTTCAAGAATCCGCCCTTCAAACAGCCCTTCAAACAGCAATCTGCGACGATGGGCGGACAAAAGAAGTACAGTTACCAGAGCTCGGGGTACCGGAAGTCGGACCCGAAACAGGGATACTATCGCAAGAAAAAATATTAATTCCTGTGAGTATTCTGGCCGGACGACTACAATATTTTCTCAAGAAATGGAAATCACTGACCTCAGATGTCGTGATTTTGAATTGGGTAAAGGGAATAGAAATACCCTTCAGAGAAAAAGTCATTCAATCGTCGGCTCCTAGGGAACCTACTTGGTCGAGCTCTGAGTTGACACAGCTTTCGCTCGAGATTGATAAACTTCTAAAAAAAGGAGCAATTCAGAAGTGCGAAAGAGTGGAGGGTGAATTTATTTCTCGAATTTTCCTGACACCTAAACCAGACGGATCTAGTCGTTTCATTTTGAATTTAAAAGATTTAAATGAATTTGTCGAAAAACAACATTTCAAACTCGAAGATATCCGCACGGCCAGGGACTTACTCTCCCAAGATTCTTTCATGGTCACTATCGACTTGAAAGACGCGTACTATGTCCTCTCAATTGCAGAGTCGTACAGAAAATATTTACGATTTATTTTTAAGGACGAACGTTTTGAATTTTGTTGCTTACCTTTCGGTTTGTGCATAGCACCTTTTATTTTCACGAAAATTATGAGACCTGTTTTGTCCTTGTTGAGAAATCGAGGACATTTATGCGTTGTTTACCTGGATGATTTTCTCCTGATCGGTAATTCCTACGATGAATGTGCAACTATTCGAGATGAAACTCGTTGTTTATTAGAAGAATTAGGCTTCGTTATTAACGAAGAGAAAAGTCAGTGGATACCTGCGAAACAACGTCAATATCTTGGTTTTGTGCTAGACTCCAAAAAGATGGTGATTGAACTTCCAAAAACCAAAAGAACTAAAGTTTTATCGGAAATTAAAAAATTTGAAAGAATTACCTCTTGCACGATACAGGATTTCGCTTCGTTTGTTGGAACACTTGGTTCTTGCTGCAAGGCAGTACGATACAGCTGGGTTTATATGAAAAATATGGAGAGTGAAAAAACCTCAGCCTTAAAAGCAAACAACAATGGTTATGGGAAAATAATGTCCTTATCAAAACATATTAAAGACGATTTATCCTGGTGGAGATCTCAGATTTTGATTGCCAATAATCCGATTTTAGAGGACAAATACTCCGTAGAAATATTCTCCGATGCCTCGGACACAGGATGGGGAGTTTGTTGTAATGGTGAAACATCGTACGGTCATTGGAATGTTAAAGATCGAAAATTTCATATTAATTATTTAGAGCTTCTTTCAGCTTTTTTTGGTTTAAAATGTTTCGCTGAAAATCTTAGAGATTGCGCAATTTTACTGAGAATCGATAATACTACTGCTATTGCGTATATTAATCGTTTCGGTGGTACTCGACAGAAAATTCTCAGCATACTCGCGAAAGATATTTGGAGATGGTGCGAACAACGCAATCTATGGATTTTCGCGTCGTATATTCGATCGAAGGATAACACAATAGCGGATTCGAATTCGAGAAAGGTTGAAAAAGAAATGGAATTCGAATTATCGACATTTGCGTTTAACAAGATTTGTCGAATTTTTGGAACTCCAGAATTAGATCTTTTCGCAAGTAGAGCGAACGCTAAATGCAAGAAATATGTATCGTGGCTAAAAGACCCATATTCCATTGCAATAGACGCCTTTACTATCGATTGGGCTCCTTTTCATTTTTATGCATTCCCTCCCTTTTCGGTCATTTTGAGAATTTTAAAGAAAATTGAGTTTGAAAGATCGAGAGGAATTCTCGTTGTTCCTTATTGGCCAACTCAAGCGTGGTTCCCACGCTACGTTTCTATGTTAGAATCGGAACCAATTACTTTTCAACCCGATGTTAACCTTATTCATTCTTCGAACAGGGAACCGCACCCTCTGTGGAAGAACCTTACCCTGGTAGCCGCAATATTATCAGGAAGGCGTTCTCAATAAAAGGAATGCCAGAGGAGTCTTTGGACATCTGTATTTCTTCTTTAACTAATTCATCCCTACGACAATATGAGACTGCTTACAAAAAGTTGTGGTATTTTTGTTTACAAAAACGTCTGGATCTTTATAAGCTTTCGATTCCTGAAATCTTAACCTTTCTCACAGAAAATTTTCAAAAGGGTGCATCTTACGGAACTATTAATAGTTACAGATCGGCCAGAGCATTTATCCTTGGTCCAGAAATTGGCCAGGACGATAGAGTTAAAAAATTTTGCAGAGGAATCGCGAAACAGCGCCCACAAAAACCTAAATACAACGTCACTTGGGACCCCAAGGTCGTCCTGGACAATTTATCTTCTTGGCCTAAAAACACTGAAATTTCTCTGGAAAAATTATCTATGAAACTAGCTACTCTACTCGCGCTAATTACAGGTCATAGAATACAAACATTATCTTTAATAGATATCCAGAACATTTCAAAGACTGGCGAAATTATTGAGATAAAGATTCCGGCTCCAATTAAAACATCAGGTCCAGGTAGAAAACAACCAACCTTAATTTTGCCATTTTATTCGGCAAACAAAAATTTATGTGCAGCGTCTGCTCTCAATGTTTACATAGACCGAACTCGGGAGTTACGAAATAATGTGTCGAGTCTGTTTATCTCGTTTAAAAAATCACATAAGGCCGTCACCACTCAAACGTTGAGCCGTTGGATAAAATCCACGTTATCTCAGAGCGGAGTGGATACCAGTATTTTTACGGCATACAGCACGAGACATGCTTCTACTTCTGCAGCAAAGCGAAGTGGGGTCTCTATTGATATTATCAAAAATTCCGCAGGGTGGACTAAATCCTCGGAAACATTTGCGAAATTTTATAATTTGCGTGTGTCTCAAGAAAAAGACACTTTTGCGAGATCCATTCTGAATCTTTGAGCACCATTTGTTACAAGTTTATAAATAAATAATCTGTGTTAACTGTATAATTAAAAAAAAAAAAAAAAATTTATGTTTTTATTTAATATATGCATATCTTCCAAAACGCAAACCTGCCGTAATAGACTTTAAACATCTACCAGGTGATCTCGAGGAAGAGGCGCGCAATACAATTGTACGATTAAACGAACTTACTTGTAAGTGAAGTTCTATCGTAATTGTATGAAGCGCCTCTTCCGAAGAGATCACTTCCCACCCAAGTCCCACAGCTAAGTTTTTCTTAGCCCCCAAAATATTACGGCAGAACTTTGAAGAAATGAAGCACAGAACGTCGGTGTAACGTTACCATAGCAACGGAAAAAGTTGCAGCTTTACTTTGAATTTGTGGCTACATTCGGCATGGGAAGGGGGTACTACCAGGTGATCTCTTCGGAAGAGGCGCTTCATACAATTACGATAGAACTTCACTTACAAGTAAGTTCGTTTAATCGTACAATTATTTGTTACAATGAAAAAGACTCTATTATTTTGATTTCTATTATTCTAATAAAACAAAGTATTATCAAGTGAATTTTTCATTCGCCAAAGTGTATATTCCTGTGTTAAAAACAAAATAAAAGACATCATAATTTTTAATCCGAACCACAGTCAATCATTCTTTCTCCATCGCAAATTATTCCCACAGCTCTCTATATTTAAAATCTCTAACAAGAATACATTTCATTGGAATGATAATCATCACTGATCGATGTGTACACAGATTTTTTTCCATTTTCCGTATATTAACTCGCATAGCAGTCTCATTTTGAACTGATCAATTCAAATAATCCTGAGAAGAAGAGTTGCGGATAATTGGAACACAGCCTTATAGAAGGGTGAGGGGCGGAGACGGCGAGGCCCTTCCCAAAAAAAGTAACACAATCTGTTAAAGTTTTGTTTTTTTCGCTAAACGTTAAATGAATAGAAAGATCAGTTAATGCGGAGAAGAAAGAAAAACATTCGTATATAGACTTTGGTCTATTCTAACTATTCTAAATAAAAATTAATATGAACATCAGTTAATGCGAAACGAGGAGTAAGTACGCCAAGACGATTGCATCGAAGCATGTCGGCACAAGTATAGCTTCTTGAATGCGTTCAGATTGCAAGATCGTACATAAAGTAAAAATAAAGAGATGTGTGCCAGTACACAGAATTTTCGACACGCCATCTTGAACATTACTACTTTATGTGGAGTCCCGGCATAAATAGTCACACTTTTCATGGATGCGTCACATTATTATAATTATAAATTGCTGAATCCCACACTTACTTCAATGCACTATGCACGGGAGCTAGTCGCTGGCACGCCAAGTTTTTTGAAGTATATATATTTGAATAGAGTAATATTTTTTTTTTCATTTGATTATCTTGTTTTCCACAGAAATGGAGATCATGTTTTTCAAATAAATATTTGCTCGAATTAACAAAATGATTTGTAATAAAAACGAATCAATCGTTACACATAATTCGAACATCTAAACTTTACACAACAAAACTTCATGTTTCATTGAGCAAGCTAATTAATAAATATAATTGTGAAATTTAAAGTAAAAATATATAATATTGCGTCTCGAGGACTATTTATCCAGACATTGTCAGTAGTATTGGATGGGGGGGGGGAACGGTTTCCGTTGAAGAAAATGTGTACCTCTACCGAGATCTGAACCTACGACCCTGCCTACCTAACTTCTTAACAAGGCTATCGCTGCCGACTGTGCTACCGAGTACTTGCTGATTTAAAAAGGCCAAATGGCATAATAGGAGTAAAAGCAGACGATAGCAAGAGGTAGATGAAGAAAGATAGGGGGTCACAGAGAACAAAAAGTTTATGTCCTGTTAGCGTTATAGAGAGAGCGAGAGAGAGAGAGAGAGAGAGAGAGAGAGAAAGAAAGAGCGCGCACACTGTTGCCTGTCTGAACGCGTAGTTTATTTACATCACGTTAACGCTTCGAGACGCACTGCCAACAGAGTTACGCAAATCTTTAAATGTGCAGCATGATGACAAGGCAAGGCCCTAGTAGCTACTCACCGCGAACTCGCCATCTTGGCGAACGAACGATGCATGATTTCCATTGGTTGATTCATTTCCCTGGTTCGAATTACATTACAATCAACGTAATAATTGTACCGAATAAGATTTGGATGAACTGTATGGCAATATCTATATCGAAATACAATAATATTGACTGAACATCTAGCCGTTATTAGAGTCAACACAGCCTACGGTTCGCAGGACTGAGCGCTTTCGAGAAAGTGCGTTTGGTTGTCCCTACTAAATTCAAGTTCAAATCAAATAAACGAATTATTTCGATTAATGACGGCAAATGGTATAGAGTTTCTCCTCCTCGTGCTAACCTTATATTCAACCAAATAATTGGTGTATATAATTCGATATTTATTTGTTCTCAAACATAAACGATTATGGAAGAACTAAATATTTTGTTGACACACGGGGTTTCATCAACAAATTTTCGGTTAGTTTAACATAGAATTCATTATATTTAAACCAATATACATATTTATGACCGAAATGATTTGATTCAATTGCATCAGATATTTCATCAGAAAAATTGTATGGTTCAACCAAATCACAAGCATATTCAAACGTATTTTCAGATTCCCTCGAACAAAATATTAGGTTGGGGAAAAAGAAATCCATTATTTTTATATGAACTTCAGGACTTTATTTAACATGCTTCGGATTGTCCGATTTGGGTCAAATATGCACCGTTTTGTTTTATGATTTGTTGTCATTTTAAAGGTAACTTCATAATGCCTCTCTCATAGAAGTCCTGGTCTCTATTTACAAAAAACTCTAGTAGTCGATTTTCACAATCCTCCCTAGATGCCAATTTTTTATCATTAAAGAAATTTTGCAATGCAAGAAAAAGATGATAATCGCTTGGTGCCAAGTCCGGACTGTATGGCAGATGCATTAAACCTTCCCAACCAAGCTCCCGAAGTTTCTGGCGAGTCACTGTAGATGTGTGTGGCCTAGCGTTGCCCTGGTGGAACACGACACCTCTCCTGTTGGCCAATTCTAGCCGTTTCTGGTCAATCGCTATCTTCAAACGGTCCAGTTGTTGACAGTAGAGATCAGAATTTAGCGTTTGGCCATATGGAAGCAATTCATAATAAATAATCCCCTTCCAGTGCCACCAAATGCATAGCAGAACCTTCCTGGCCGTTAGTCCGGGTTTGGCTCCCGTTTGAGGTGCTTCACCGCTCTGTGACCACGATCATTTTCGCACAGGGTTATCGTATGTGATCCATTTCTCATCTCCAGTCACCATCCGTTTAAGAAATGGGTCTATCTCATTCCGTTTGGCCAAGGCTTCGCAGATGGAAATTCGATCCATCATGTTTTTTTCTGTTAATTGGTGTGGCACCCAAACATCGAGCTTCTCTTTGAATCCAGCTTTGTGTAAATGGTTGAAAACTGTTTTATGGTCGATTTTTAGCTCCTGGGCGATGTTACGACTGCTAACATGCCGGTCAACTTCGATCATTTCTCCGATTTTATCGACATTTTCGACGACCGCTCTACCTGTGCGAGGTGCATCTTTAACATCAAAAATTCCTGAACGGAATCTACGAAACCAAAATTGCACATAATTGGCTGTTACACTATCGGAACCATAAACACCATTCACAATTTTAGCCGCCTGGCTTGAATTTTCGCCTTTGTCAAAGAAAAACTGTAAAATGTACCGAATTTTCTCTTCGTTCACTTCCATTTTTAACACCCTGTAACTCACAACTGAATGCACCAAACAAAAAACAGCAAAAGAATTTTTTCTACTGTGAAATCTCACCTTTCCAACGAGCATAAATCTGAAATTGTTTGATCGATACTTTACGAGAAATCTATCAGTACAGCCATCTACCGAAAAAATAATGGATTTCTTTTTCCCCAACCTATTTTGTGAAACGAAATAAACCGATCAAACTGTCAGTTATATTCAAGCAAAATAAGCATTTATTCGAATTGACTAACTGTTATTCAAGTTAACTAAATTCATATCTATTGTTTCAACTTAACTCGATAATTAACCCCAGACTGTGAGTCAACATTGTTCATTTCGTTGGGTCAACTAAAATTTATTCAATTGAAACCAACGTTTGTTGACTTGACAAAATCTCCAATCAATAAAACGCATTTTGTTGGATCAACTGATTTTTTTTTACAGTGTAATTGAACTAATCTAGCCCTCGGGCGCGCTTGAATTAGAAACAGAAGTTATCTGATTAAGATATTTTTTTAAACTCAGTAATTATCCGCGTGAAAAAAAATAGTCCAGGAAAGAGTCCATGATGGAATCTCGGATGGCATCCGAGATGGTGCTCAGAGGGAGTTTCCCGTGTCCCGTAAGGAATCCGAGATAAAGTCCCTGATGGACTGGAAGACTCCATAATGGACCTTGGGATCGGATCAAACCCCAAGGTCCTTCGAGATTCCACTCTGCAATCCCGCCTGGATTGTCTGAATTCCATCCTGGACTCCATCATGGACTCTTTCATGAGAGGTTATATCAGACTTTCGTGGTTTTGCCTTTTTTTTTGCGCCCCAGTGAAATTTAATATCTGATGTGAAAAGTGATAGAAAAGTCATTGCATAATTTTGTGTGTGTGTGTGTGTGTGTGGGTGTGTGGGTGTTCCAGTCGAACCGAATATTCAATCGTCCATAACTCGCGAATGGCACGATCGATCGAGCTCAAATTTGGCCAGCAAGTAGAGTAACTCCTCTTTAACTACTGCGATTTTTAAGAAAATATATCTATGTATACTGATTATATAGAATTTTTTATTTTTTGAAAAACGTCATATACTCCTCTCTCACTTTCGTACATTTCGACGATATGGCTAAACTAGAGAGACGTTATATGCTGTTTGGTATTGAATTTAGACAAAATCGGTCAATCGTTTTGGACCTTAGAAAAATTTGAATTTTTGTAAAAAATAAAAATTTTGCTATAAATTACGTCAATTCTCCACAAACCAACTGAAATATTCTCCAAATGAAAAATAACATATAGCTCTGCTATATACCAAATTTGGTACTGATGGATAAAGTCGTTTAAATTGTACACCATTTTGAATATTTGAAAAAATAGACATTTTCACTATAACTTTCACAAAAGTTAAGAAAGTAAGACAAAAGTTTGTGCCTAATAAAAATAAGATGTGTCGGTATTTCATTTATTTATTCAAAACAAGGATGCAAAGTAGAATCTTGCACAGTGCTTCCCCATCAAATTTTGCTCTTCACTAAGCTTCCTCTATGAGAAAGCCAAAATCAATTACAATACCTCCTCATAGAGGTTGCTTTGTAAAGAGCAAAGTTCAATAAGGAGTTCAATGTAAAAGGTTCTACTTTGCATCCTTGTTATGTGGAAAGCGATAGAAGAATGATTGAATCTTTTAATTTGAAAAGTATTGGAATAAGTGATTTATTATGCGATGATTTTTTGGTTTCATAAATTCAATTGTTCTATTTCATGCGCATGTTCATTGGTCAGTTTTGTTATTTCTATAGGTGATAATTTATATAGCGTAATAAGGTTCAAAGTTTTCCATTTGTTTATTTTTTCCGACCGACTTTGAAGCTGACCTCACAGAAATAAACAGTTGGAGTCCCTAAAATATCATTGAGACTAAATAGATACTATTAATATTTAATAGTGAGAACAATTAAAACCTAATAATTATTATTGCTGTGAATTTTGGTGACTAATAGTTTTTTTTACGTAAGGGTTCCAATGTCATCCAGTGAAATACTGTACCGTGGATAAAACTGGAACTTTAACTATAAAAGAAATATTATATTATATCATTTCCGTGAACGCTCAGATTCATCACTCATGACTCTGCGAATAAGTAATGGTACGCGGATTCATTATTTATTCAGTTAGTGATGGGCAATGTATCTGACACATTATACACAAAGAAATGGGTAATGCATTCTTTCCAATTCTTCGGTTTATACAATATGTATTCGTTTGAATAGTAACTCATAAAGTTCTTCAATCCGCAAACATTCTCTTACCAATTAAAGTCATGAAATGCTTAATTCTGAACTCATTATTTATCGTTATGATATGTATAAATCGTCACTAAATTTGACGAATAGAAATAAATGTAATAATTTATGTGTTTGTACCTATTTCAAATATTGACCTTAACTGTGTTTTTTTTGTACATTTAAAAAATGCTTCTATACTTATACAGACTCGCGTCAGCTTTGCTTACGGATTTAACTTCCTCGCAATTATATTGTACCGACGGGGCATAAGCTCTTGAGTTAACATCAACTAAGCTAATGTCTAGGATCGATATTTGTTAGCAAACTTTGCGTTGGATCGACTGTGACCGATTGGAATGCGCTACAATGCTACTGGGTATAATTGAGTTGTATAGTATAAAGAATGTGTACGATTAATTTGAGTTGAAAGAAAATGTTTTTCATAAATGCTTATGAATAATCGGATTTTACAAATAAATTGACGTGAAGGATCGTGGCGGCATAGCGAGCAATATATAGGATCGAAGTGATGTAGAATAATGTCGTTTCGAGACTGTGGCGTATCGGAATCAGGGATGGGCAATTTATATTCAAAAATTAACGAAATACAAAATTATTTTTCATTCATTACTTATTTTTGCTGAAAATAATGAGTTTATCATTCATTATCCTTTCAGTTATAAATAATGATTTTTTTCCACTCATAATTCATTACAAGTTTAAATAATGAATGGATTCCCACTCATTATCTTTTCGAGTTTAAATGTAAGAGTAAATGTGCGAGTGGAAATCCACTCACCATTCAATTCAGGTTTAAATGATGAGTGACTTTCCACTTGGCATTTAACTCATGATGACATTAACACTAAGAGATACTTGCCCGTCTATTAATTGAAACTTGGATTAAAGTGGAATAGAGCGGATGCCATGAAGAAAACAAGAATGAATGTAACTATTTTATGAATATCTGTCTTATTCTGGGCACAACACATTTAATCACCATTTAAATTCGAAAAGATATTAAGTGGGAATCCATTCATTATTTGAAGTTGAAATGAATTATGAGTGAAAAAACCACTCATAATTTGAAGCAAAAATAAATACTGAGTGAAAAATCATTTTGTATTTAACTAGTGTATTTAAATATTTTTTCATTCGAATGTGTCCATCCCTGATCGGAATACGCGGTCAACCTAGTACAGTGAAACTTTGGGTAGAAGGGAATGTGAACTATCGAAAAGTGAATGATTAAATCGTTGCAGAAAAAGTTTGTGAACATTAAAAACATAAACGAAAAACGATGTGTAGGATAGAGCTTTTGAAGGAATTAATGTATCGGATCTTTGCTGTGATGGATCAAATTGTGTGGAATGAATGGCTGCAGAAACGAACGGCTAAGGATGTTTTTACATAAGATTTTTGTGAGTTCGCAGATGTACGCACTACTTTTTTAAAAAATTACTGTTCGTCAAGTCGTATTACCTTGAACCTGTGGTACCCAATTGGGGGCTCAGCGTATCGTATGCCTTTGAACGACGAGTATGGAACATTATTCGAAACGGTGTTTAGTATTTTGCCTCGAACCGGTCCCAAGGTAGTTTGTACTATATTCGTCGATTTAGCAAGTGAAAGAATCCCGTAAATATCAAGAAATACAAATGCAATTGAAAAATACAGCATCGTGACGTTAGGTGATGATCACTTCGCTAACGTTCATCCACGGCCAAAAAAAATAAGAATCGGCCAAAAAAAAAAGGAAATCGTCAAAACTTTCTATGCTGTTTTGAAAACATGTAAGTTAAGTCAGAAAAGGTTAAAAGTGCGTGATTATTACTGTATGCAAACGTATCAACGACTGTTTCGATTCGACCGGTTATGCTACGAAGTGTCGTCGAAAGTGGTGTCCATTTAACCTTATTAAACGATAACGTTACCTTCATTAGCAATTGCTAACAATTCCAACTTTGTAAAAACATCGACGATATTAATGGTTTGAAAACTGCGATTACGTCATGAATCTTATCAACCGCAATGAGAATGATGATAAGATCGTGGTCGGCAAAAACCTCATATACTAACGACACATTTTTTTTTCGGCTCCGTGTGTAAACAACTTCGATAAAACAAGTTTGGAAAAAATAACTTTGGCAAATATAATGTGTCACTTGGCGACAAACATACCGTGTCACTAAGTATAAAAAAAGGATGCAAAGTAGAACCTTGCACATTGCTTCCGAATTAAATTTTGCTCTTTATATAGCAACCTCTACGTGGAAGTATTGTAATTGATTTTGGCTTCCTCATAGAGGAATCTTTGTAAAGAGCAAAATTTAATGAGGAAGCAATGTGCAAGATTCTACTTTGCATCCTTGTTTTGAATAAATAAATAAATCACCGGCACATCTTATTTTTATTAGACACAAACTTTTGTTTTACTTCATTAACGTTTGCGGAGGTTATAGCGAAAATCTCAATAGTGTATGTGTGTGTGTGTTCTAGGGACCGAAAATTCAATCGTCGATAACTCGCGAATGGCACGATCGATCGAGCTCAAATTTGGCGTGCAAGTAGAGGAGTAACTCCTCTTTAATTGCTGTGATTTTGAAGAAAATATACCATGTATACTGATTTTATAGAATTTTTAATTTTTTTGAAAAATGTTGAATACTCTTTAACTTTCGTAAAAGTTCGCCGATAGACCTAAATAGTTCTTCATAACTAGGGACACGTTAAATGCTGTTTGGTATTGAATTTCGACAAAATCGGTAAAGCGGTTCGGATTTTATAGAATTTGGAATTTTTGTAAAAAATAAAAATTTTGCTATAAATCACGTCGATTCTCAGCAAATTAACTGAAATGTTCTACAAACGAAAAATAACAATCAGCCATACTGTGTACCAAATTTGGTGTGTACCAAAGTCGTCCAAATTGTACACCATATTGAATATTTGAAAAAAAAGCGATTTTCGCGATAACCTCCGCAAATTTAATAAAGTAAAACAAAAGTTTGCACCTACTAAAAATTAGATGTGCCGGTGATTTATTCATTTATTCAAAACAAGGATGCAAAGTAGAACTTTCCACATTGCTTCCTCATTAAATTTTGCTTTTGACAAAGCTTCCTCTATGAGGAAGCCAAAATCAGTTACTTTCTCGTAGAGGTTGCTATGTACTTTGCATCCTTTCTTTAACATATAGAACGCGTCAACCTGAATGATGTTGCCGCAGAATAAAAAACAAAACTATGTATATCCAAACCGATTTCTATCGTTTGCAACCGCGATCCGAACCACGTAAATAAGAAAATGAAAGCTGATTTAAATATATTAAATATATTTAAATAGATTGAATATAAATATCATAACTTCGTTCATTTGTCTTTGAAGCCGATCGATCTGTTTTCGGTTTCGTTTCAAGCTCTGATTAAAATACACTCTTATTTCTTGCTCGTACCTTTCGATAAAACGATTTTGCAATATCGTTGGGTCTTCCAATCTTACCCCGTCTATGGATTGTCTCATATATATTATTTAAGTTAGTCGAAACTTAAGATTTAGTTTCTTAGCTTATCTTAAAACTAACTGGCGCCCTCATTGATATTTAAATCATTAAAGTTCAAATTTGTTAAATTTTAAATGTTTTCGTCAAATATAGCTAATAATTAGTAAAAAAAAAATCTGTCTCAAGTGTAACTTTAAATTGATGGATTTAAATTTCCTTGCGAAGGAAGAGTTACAGATAGTTCTTATACGTCGCCTTATAAAAGGACGGAGGGGAGGGGCGAGTTCGCCCCCTCACCCCCTTCAAAGAAAGTAACCCAATCTGTTCAAGTTTTATTTTCTTCAATAAATGCTGAATAAATGAAGAAGGTCATCCGGAGAAGAAAGAAAAACATTATTATATAGTGATTGGCCTATATTATCTAACTTTAAATTAATGTGAACATCAGTTAATGTGGAATAAGGGGTAAGTACTGTCAGGACGATTACATCGAGGAATGTCAGCACAGGTATAACCTCTTGAATGCGATTGTGTTATAAGCGAGCATGAAGTAAAAATGAACAGATAGGCGCATGCACTCAGTATTTTTGATACGCCTTCCTTAAAAATACTACGTTACGTACCGTCTGGTCCGCATAATGGTGACACTTTCCATGGATGCGTCACATTATAATATAGTCATAATGGCTTACTCCCACACTTAGTTCAATGGACTGTGTACGGGAGCTAGTTGCTGGCATGCTAAGTTTTTGAAGAGAGAATTTTTATTTGCTGATATATTGGATTAGTAATATTTTTGGAAGGTATTTTCTATATGAACGCAATTTTTTTAGTTATGGGATAGCTACATCCTTCTCTTACTTGGCGTCCAATTTTTGTTTTCAAAAAACATTTTGGGCGGGATTTATATTTCACACGTGACATGCACAAACTTAAATAGATGGAATATACACTATTTGCTTCATATTATAGATAATTACCATGTTTATTCTGTTCAGCAAAAAATTAGTAATAAAATAATTACTACAAAAAATGTGCAAAAACATTAAATGATTTTAGCGAACGATATCGTAAAATGGGTTTTTATTTTGTGAATAAAAGTAAATATCGTCAAAAAATATTCTATAATTGGTTATGTGTTAACATTTCACTATTTTATCCCCCTCTTTATTTTAAAGGTGTGTGCGTATGGTTTTGTGTATTTGTTGTATATTAGTAGACCACGATATTATTCCATTCTTTATTCCAAGCTATTTTGTCACCGAATTATAAGTTATTTTGTGCTTCCTCATACAGCAAGATTTGGTTTCATGAAAAATGTTTGTTTCGAGATTTTCATGCCAGTATGCTTAGAATCACCTAAGACGTCGAGAAAAATGGTTTAGATAATGTGTCTGTATGTGTGTGTATGTGTGTTCTAGGGACCGAAAATTCAATCGTCAATATCTCGCTAATAACACGATCGATCGAGCTTAAATTTGGCGTGCAATTAGAGTAGTAACTCCTATTTAATTACTGTGATTATGAAAAAATGTATCTATGTATACTGATTTTATAGAATTTTAATTTTTTTTTGAAAAATGTCGCAACTCTCTAACTTTCATAAAAGTTCGTCAATATGGCTAAATAGTTCTTCATAACTAGACACATTAAATGCTGTTTGGTATTGAATTTCGACAAAATCGGTAAAGCGGTTCGGATTTTATAGAATTTTGACTTTTTGTAAAAAATCAAAATTTTGCTATAAATCACGTCGAAACTGAGAAAATTAACTGAAATGTTCTGCAAACGAAAAATAACATACAGCCCTGCTGTGTACCAAATTCGATGGTGATCGGTAAAGTCATTCAAATCTTACACCATTTTGGATATTTCAAAAAATAGAGACTTTCGCTATAAATTCCACAAAAGTTATTAAAGTAAAACCAAAGTTTGTGTCTAATAAAAATGAGATATGCCGATGATTTATTTATTTATTCAAAGCAAGGATGCAAAGTATAACCTTGCACATTGTTTCCTCATTTAATTTTGCACTTCACAAAGCTTCCTCTATGAGGAAGCCAAAATCAGTTACAATACTTCCTCGTAGAGGTTGCTATGTAAAGAGCAAAATTAAATGAGGAAGCAATGTGCAAGGTTCAACTTTGCATCCTTTTTTTTTCCAATTGTGGATGTCAGCAGAAAGGATGGAGCTGGAAAATATATTTTTCCGCCAATAAATATCTGATAATTAGACGATAATTTAAGTATAGTGTTTATCTAAAAAATCGCATGTGGATGACACTGTACGCTGAATTATAAGCATATAGCTTAAAGGGGTGGTTTCTATCATGGCAAGAGGTGAAGCTGGAAAATCAGTCGTTATGAAAATGTCGACCGGATAAATCAAGATGAATTTCAAGATGATTTAGGATGTCCTAGCTTTGTTTTTAGGTGAGATATTTGGCAAAAACTGTTTACAAGCTCAGGGGGTGATATTTCCTGAACGGGTCGTGCGATTTGATCGAGACTGAATTTTTTCGAGAGCCGATAAATAGTCGATAATTCTCGTATAATGGTTTTCCGGTGCGTCTATTGTTTTCCTTTTTTGCAGTTGTTGATGTTCTAGCTTCGCCAGAAGCTAGGACATCCCTACGTTTCCGGTATAAGCTGGAAAATATCTTGTTGCGTTGATAAATAGCCGATAATTAGCCGATTATTTGGGTATAGTTTTTATGTGGATGTCCCAGCTTCTTCGACATCTCGAAAGCCACAGTTCACCTGAAAATAAGCGAACAGTAACATTAACATTTAATCTTTATTAGTTATGATTATAATAATTGTTGGGATACCTGCGTTAACTCTAACCTCTATCAGGATAGGTTTCCGTTCTGAGGTGGACGCGACACCCGGAATCGGGGTACGGGACGCACTCGCGCACTACTTTTACTCCAAATGAAGATTACCACTATTAGTCAAGAATTCGAAGGAGTATTTATACTACATTTTATCAATCGAGATGGGCTGCGGTCAGCTTCCGCGTTATTTGAGCTGTTACTACCTAGCCGGTAACGGGAGTTCAGATTTCGGCCGATACTCGCCAGCATTCGAGACGGCTATAATCAAACCACCCAGCCAATGCCGGTGCACGCAGCGCTGTCACAGCGTGCTTTCACCCAATCACCGAGGAACACACCAATCCACCAATCCGAGGGCCCTTAGAACAGCGATCGAGGAAGAAGAAGAGGCCATTTTGCGCGCTTACTTCGAGGTAGCCAGCGAGCAAGAGAATATAAAGTACAGCGGATAATAATATTAAATAGGATAGTTCCAAGGTCAAGAGGAGTTCCGAGGCGATAAAATCACAAGAGTGAGTACGCTGGTGTATCCCATTTTTCCATAAAATCGAATACCGTCCCCTCTTTTATTGTACCGTGAATAATTAATTCGATAATATTTTGGATCGATCACGTGTACCGGTCAAGCTGCTGCTGCAGCAACAGGTGAGCGGTGCTGATTGCGTCGTATTAGGTATTTCTCTCTTCTTAAAATTTGTAGTCCTGAAAGCACCGATAAATAGTCTCGAGAAATTTATAATAATTAATCGTGTAAGAAGCAACTGTGTTCGGGAATCCACTCTCTGAGTGACGTTTGTCACTAATATTCCTATCAAAACTAGCCGTGGACCTATAACCCATTTGAAGAAGATTATAGATTATATGATTTTATTAGAATAGTAACGGAACTACACATTAAGTAGCTGGCGCCCAAAAATACCCAAGATTGTGATTTTTGCCCACTAATGATATATTTCCAGATTTGACATACTCTACCCCGTGTTATAATATGTAGTCCCTGTTTTCTCCTTTTCTTTTCGTCACATTGGATTATGAGTTGCAGTTGTAGGTCCTGCCAAGATTATAAATAAATTTTCTTTTGTTACTGGTCGAGCAAAGTAATATTAAAAGAATATTGTTTATTAGCTAGACTTTTTAAATGTAAGTGTGTAATTTCTTGTTATTAATTGAACTGTATAAGATGAAGAGTATAATTGCTTCCTCATAGAGGAAGCTTTGTTTTCATGAAATTTTTTTTTCCGAGTTTTTCATGTCAGCATACTCAGAATCACCTAAAACGTCGAGAAACAAAGTAGAACCTTGCACATTACTTCATCATTAAATTTTGTTCTTTACAAAGCAACCTCTATGAGGAAGTATTGTGATTGATTTTGGCTTCCTCATAGAGGAAGCTTTGTAAAGAGCAAAATTTAATGAGGAAGCAATGTGCAAGGTTCTACTTTGTATCCTTGTTTCGAATCAATAGTGAGACATCTCATTTTTATTAGGCACAAACTATTGTTTTACTGTCTTAAGTTTTGCAGAGGTTATCGCGAAAATCTCTATTTTCTCAAATATTCAAAATGGTGTAAAATGGGTACGACTTTACCGATCACCACCAAATTTGGTACATAGCAGGGCTGCATTATATTTTTTGTTTGTAGAACATTTCAGATAATTTGTTGAAATTCGACGTGATCTGTACCAAAATTTTTATTTTTTACAACAATTCAAAATTCTCTAAGATCCGAACCACTTTACCGATTTTGTCGAAATTCAATACCAAACAGTATTGTTTTACCATGAACCAATTATAAATAAATAGAAGATACCAAACATTACATTAATTATCTAATCTAATTGTCGTTACTATGTTTCCCTCGTTATCCCGGATCATTCAGGGCATGATAACATGTATTATAACCGGCTTCCCTTGTATACAGGCGGGGAAAGGGGTTAGTGAAAATGAATGATAATGCCAGAAATACGTAGGCAAAAAGAAATAACAAAAGCGTATTCCAGTAACAATAATAACAAAAATTTCGGCGCCAGCTACGAAACGTGTAGCAACGAAAATGTTACCGGACACTTGACCTGGTAATCTGACAATAAAACAAAATAATAACATGGTACACGGCTAGAGGGGATAAAGATGAGGGATATCAGGGGGTGAATTCCCGAACTCGTCGACTTCTTATTTATTTCCTCGGTCAGGTAAACCAAAACAGAATGGGGAGGGGGTGAAGCACGGGAATATTCGATAACGAGGGTAAAAAGGAAAATAACGCGAGAGAAAACTCAATACTAAATTTAAGTGAGATAGTCACGATACAATTCTGCACTAACTCACACTCTAGAACTCATATGATCAGAATAATGATCTCCTTCACGAGAAGCCGATCTCCACGTAGTGGCAGCCGGCCGACTCGACACAAAAGTAGGATAAAATGGAATAAACGGGGTACTAGAAAGAAAATACCCAAGATAGTCGCGATATACTACCACACTACCTCGTACGCAATATGGTGACAGCTAGTTCTCTTCATGCGAAACTGATGCAAGTGCTGATGAAAAACGGGTACAAGAGCGAAGAAAAAAGGGGCTCACAATATCCAAAAAACAAGTACTCACAATTCATTGTCGCTAACGTGTTGTTACGATGGCAGGGCTCGAAGTGTCGAAAATGTCGCCCGTCTTCTTCCTTGATCTTTTCGGGCGTCTTCGGGGATCCTCGGGCCTCATCGGCTCGAGAACACTCCAGCGCTTCGGCATTGATCGATGGATCGAGTATGGTTAGTGGCACTGGACTTCGGCTGTGACGGGGCATCGCATTGTTAGAGGCTCTTTGGTCCAGTACTCCAATTCTGTTCCCGTCTTATGACCCCTCCAATCATCTACTTCTCTTATCCATTTCTCTTTTATAATCTCTCTTGCCTCTTCACATTGCCATATGTCCTCCAGACTTTCTATCTCTTGTTTACAGACTCCACAATTCCAATTTTCAAATCCCTTCTCGCCTACTTTCCCCACATTCGCACATCTAAGTCTCGCCCACTGCTCCTTCACTCTCCCGCTTATTTCTTCCTGGTCCCAATACTTCTTTCTTTCGCCGTTGTCTTTAATTTCCTTGTACTATGGGCAGAGGGTGGACTTGTCTACCCTGGTTTAGTCCCTTTGCATGTCCTGTACTTCTTTTCTCCTTAAACCTTCGATCAGCCGTCTCTCCACTTCTTCTACCTCATTCCAATTTTCCCATAGCATGTTGATAATTATCTCCCATCCCCTACATCCTACAGCGCCTTCTTAAACTCCGCGCCCCGGCTAGACGGGTGTTTGTTAATAATTCCTCTTATCTCTTTTCTCAGACACACTTTCGGTCACCTATTTTCTCCCATGTTTGAATTACTCACGATATATTTTCCTGCGCTACGCCACGCCACTACTTCCACACTCCTTCTGCCTATTTGTTACTTCCACAGGTAATTTGGTGTGTTCCGTGCTACTCCGAGAGCCATCTTTATCTATTTTGCTTATAGTTTTTCCATTATTTTTTTTCCCTTCTATCCCCATACCTCCACCCCATACAGCGCTCCTGATTTGACCGATGAGTCGTATATTTGTAGTCTCTCTTTCAACTCATCTACCCGTGCTCTTTTCATTACCCCCCATACCGAGGTTTCCGCCTTCTGTGCTCTTCCTGCTAAGGTCCTCATGTGGTTCTTTGAAAACCAGTATCCCACGTACTTAACTCGTTCACTACCTCTATTTCCCTCCCCTTGAATTTCCATTTCTTCCTTTTCTTCCTGCTTCCCCCATTTATAAATACCATGATTTTTGTTTTTTCGACGTTTACTTCCATGTTCGCTGTCCTCACAAACCTTTCTAGCGGTCTCAACATCTTCCTCATTTCAACCGCGTCTTCCGCTATTACCCCTATATGGTGAGCATGTTTTAGCGCATATATTTTCGTACTTCCGATAACCGATCCACCCTCTCTTCTCCCTTCCCATCTCTCGTCTATGTCGTCCAGCACTATATTAAATATGATTGGACTTAAAGGGCAGCATTGTCTTACTCCTTTCCCGGTTTTGAAGCCCTTGATCATTCTCAACATCTTACCTCCTCCCCTCCCTCCGCCCTCTTTCAATTTCTTGAATAGAAATTCCCTGTCCACTTTGCCAAATGCTGCTCTCAAATCCACAAAAAATACGTACAACTTACCCCCCTTGTTCTTTAACCTGATGTTTATTAAAGAGTTCAACACAAACACGTGATTCGTCGTATCTCCGTTTGCCCTAAATCATGCTTAGCTTTCCCTCAAGGTGACCTCCCCTTCCACCCACTTGTTTAGTTTCCTACACATGATGCTGCCCAATAATTTGTATCCTATGTCCAAAAGCGAGACCCCTTTGCAATTACTAGCGACGCCCTCGTCCCCTGCTTTGTAGATTAGGAATATTTTCGCTATGTCCCATCCTTTCAGCAGAACTCCTGTATCCCATATTTGGTTCACAATTTCCTTCATTTCCTTCAGTCTTTGTTCCGGTATCCCCTTCAAAAACTTTGACATGATTCCGTCTTCTCCTGGCGCTTTCCTATTTTTTAGCTTCTTTATCTTTTTCTTCGGATCCCATTTACTCACCTCTTCATCAAATTTCTTTTCTGATAGCAATTGTTCCTCCGTCCCATCCGCCGCGGTCACTCGTTTAACTTGACGGTCAATTGTGTGGCCGCGGAAGAAATTCCGCCCTCATGGGATTCATTATTCGACGAGCCGTGAGACATTCTAGTCACCACCTACACGCTCGCTTTTGTAAATTAATAAATAAAGTCATAGTAGTCTGTTGTGCCCGAAATGGGGATGAGTGATCAAGTCGTCTCCTTTCCGGCTGATTTATAAATATTATTTGGGATCGGTCCGATTGAAGAACTGGAGTTCACGCGATTCCCGAAAGTAATACAATATTTTATTGTTTGAAATATGTAGAGTAGCCGTAATATGAGTATTACGTGTTACAATGAGTTTTCTTAAGTGGTAATTACGCTAATCGCGATTTGTCACGAGCCCAACCGATCGTTACTCTCATTCTTTAAAAACTGACTAAATTGAGAGCCGATTTAGTCCGTTCGACCCGCAATTGCTGGGTCAGCATAATTCATGCCGATTCAGCTTCGAGTGCATTGACACCTTGAGTGCTTGAAGCTGGTGGCGAAAATAATTATTGCTGGAATTATTTTCGCAACGGCAATATACTCTAACGATTGATTAAGATAAATTTTTATACGGAAAATCTGGAATACTACATCCCTCCCCCCTTAAAAAGGAAAAATTAAGCAAAAGAAATTTTTCCTTTAGTGATCCGGTTGAACTTGTTCCGATCGTCTTTAATTACATGTTGTACATGAGTTTTTATTATCTCACTAGCGTCAAGCCTTGACCGGGTATGATAGTCGCACGCGGTTGTTATCTCTCTCCGAGCATGCTCGCTGGAGTTCCGCGTGTAGTCTGTTTTCTTGTTGATGCGATAAGGCACTCACTGCGGCCGGTGACTCGAGAGTCGCCGGCTCACACGTGCTAGCTGGTGTAGAGTTACGTTTTAGCCTTAGCTGATATAATTTGTAGACCGCGTAACTGACCAAGGCTATAGGCGCGATCGCACTTAAAGAGTAAAAGCTAACATTGTGATAAAACTGCGAATTTTCTTGAACGTCTCTATCGAGGTTTTCACCTATTTGTTTCACGCGTGTTCCGAGATTTTTTAATTCCTCGGGATTTCGCAACACGTTTGATAATTTAAAATTTTCACTTTCACTCTTTTCCCGAGAATGGTATTTTTCGTCAATTTCCACTAACGTGAGATGATAAGACGGTAAATAATTTTCGTTTCGCACTTCCATGGGAATCACCATAGTGCTGGTGAGATTCAAGGCTCGTTTCGGGCAGTGCCGTCCATTAGCAATGTCGCCCTTTACATAAGTAAGGATTTCGCAGGGCGCATTCTTAGTAATTGGCGTCGACGGGTGGGTTGGCGCGCGGACGTGGGTTCTTCCAAATTTTCTGCAATTATTCAGGTCGACTGTGGACATTCGCAAGAAATTCCTATTCGCTTGATCAACTACTACTAAGTTCTCAGTGGTATCCAGATAATAATACGTGTTGTTTGTTCCTTTCGTTGGCACGGTGTATACATGGCTTATAGTGTACCTCTGCGCTCCTATCAGCGGGATATCGAGTATCAACATCATTGTTGTGCCGTCGCTGTAGGCTCGCGCGTCGGTGAGATCCATGAGTGTGTTGGCTTCGCTGCGCATTATCGGCACGGGGAATCCGGTGCCGGCAGGTAAGTGTGGTAGAGCGTCCGTGAGGTACTCCACTAGCTTGCGCGGTGGTAGTATTGCCGCGCTTACTCGGCCCGTAGATACTTCTGCGAAGAACAACACCAATTCCTTCACGTCGGTGACTAACTCCTCTACCAATAGAGATATTGCAGTGAGGCTTTCGTCGAGTCTTTGACGTGCGAAAAGCTGATCTTGTTGCCCGTGGAAATCGAAACCCAGGTGTTTCACGAAGTCGAATAGTCTGTTCTCGTTCTCGTGCATCCTTTCCGCGGTTTCATTGAAGATCCGTAACGATGATAAGACCACTTGGAGTTGATCCTTAATGCCCTGTTTTAGTCCACGCTGGTTGGCCTGGAGCTCGGATATCTGCTGGTGGATTTGTTCCGCATCCGCAGCGTCCATAGTTCCGGTGATTGATTTAATTATCGATCCCATTCCGTCAATAAGACCTCACCGTTTACGCTGTTGTTCGGGGTTTAGATGGATTATATCTCGAATAGTTTCCATGTTGTCGTCGATCCTCGTTGTCATTCTGGTGATGTATTCCCCAATTGCGGAGCAAAGGTCATTGGTTTGGTTCCTCTCTGAGGTTTCGCAATAAGTCTTTGCCCTTCCGAAGTGGAATCCTATTGCATTTTCCCGCATTTTGATGTACGAAAAATCCATTCGTATTGCCAGTCTCCAAGTAGCTCTCGTCTCCATGAGGTATCCGATTTTTTCGTAGTAGATGCCGGGGTTGCTGGTGAACGGTGATAAGGAATACACCTCGCTGGCGGTGTATGTGTGTGCGAAACACACGAGGATGAGCATTCTGAAACAGAGTCCGAGAGTTAGAAGGACTCCACGACCGTCCGACCGCTGATTTGGCGAAAAGTCCCACTCGTTGGACGGTCGCTGGTGCTTCTTGGCCGCCACCGGCTCATTCGTTCTTCAGCAGCCGAAGCAACAGCAGCAGCAAATTATTTTTATGAAAAAAAAAATAATAATAATAATGAGAAAAAAGAAATTTTAAAATGATGTCCGCGAGAAACACGGATCGCAGTCTCGTCCTGAATGGATCCAGGATGACCAGACGCCTGGCAAATTGGGCAGTAAGTAGCCCCCTTTTAATTTTTTTTGTTTTAATTTTTTTACTATTATTATTTGTTTATTTATTTATTTTCAGACGTCGATGGTCTTCGTTCCGGGGTCTGCTCGGCGCTTCTGCAACCCCTGGTGGCTCCGGACCTTCATCCGGGAGGCAGCCCAGGTTCAGCACCGCCGCCGTCTCCTCCGCGATACGGCGGCATACATTCGGGGCGGCGGCGACCGCCTCGACGAGAGGGCCGCCGACTTCTACGGCCTTCGGCGTCTCTATTCCCAGGGGGATTATTCGTGCCCCTCGTGCGGCCGCCTCTATTTATAGGGTAC
Organism: Clistopyga incitator; assembly: GCA_947507545.1. Classification (NCBI taxonomy): domain Eukaryota; kingdom Metazoa; phylum Arthropoda; class Insecta; order Hymenoptera; family Ichneumonidae; genus Clistopyga; species Clistopyga incitator. The sequence continues at coordinate 2,366,316 of OX382189.1, forward strand.
GTTTCTTTCTTTATCAATAATAAATAGTAAAAAAAAAAAATGATAATAAAAAAATAATTTTAGTTAAGTTTAATCCGTCTTCGTGTTTTATTTTGGCTAAGATCCGCCCGCGACAAACATAGCGGAAGACCCGTCCTTATCCTTTCTTAGTTTTTATTTTAATTTTAAGTTAGGTTTAAATATTACGAAAAAACATATGTACGTAGATGCCGCCCTTGCGCATCCGTGCCTTTCTCTTCTTTTCTTCCTCTCTCTTTCTTTTCCTTCCTTCGTCGGCCGCCGCTTATCTTATCTCGTGCCATAAGCGGCTAGTGCTCGACGAAGGGCTGCAAGTGGTTTCCATAGACCGTTGCGGTTTTCCGTCCTTTCTTATCCACATAGGTGACAGAGCCTTGTCGCTGTATGACGGTGTGGGGCCCCGTCCACGCCGGTGTTAGCCTTGCTGATCGCCCTCTTCTCACCATCTCGTCGTGAAGGAATAAGTGGTCACCGACGCGGTAATCATGCTTTCTCGCTTTGGCGTCATAATTCTGCTTCGCTCTCTCCTTGGCGTCGCACAGGCTACGTCGTGCTACCGACCATGAGGCCCGTAGCCTCTCACGTAGTTCGCTGGCGCAGTCTGCGTGTGTGTATGTTGGCCGCGGTTCTTGTTTAACCGCGGTAGGCAATTCTGCCTCGCGCCCGAATACTAGCACGTAAGGAGATAGGCCGGTAGCTGTGTGTGGTTTGGTGTTATACACAAACATAGCGTATGGCAACCACTCATCCCAGTTATCTTGGTCTCCATTTATGAAATGTTTTAAATATTCCGCCAAGATCCGATGTGATTTCTCCAAAGCTCCATTGCCTTCGGGATGATATGTTGTGGTCTGGATTTTCTTGATTCGGAGGAGCTTACACGCTTCTTTAAAAGTCGAACTCAAGAAGTTGGTACTTTGGTCGGACAGAAGGATCTCAGGTGTCCCATATCGGCAGATAATTTCTTCCACCAAAGCTTTGGCGACTGTCTGAGCTTCCTGGTTGGGAATAGCCACCGCTGCACTGTATTTGGTTAGTGCATCCTGGAATGTGAGTATGTATCTGTTTTCAGCCGATGTCAAAGGTAGTGGTCCCATGCTATCGACGGCTATCTTTTCAAAAGCCTTGCGGGGGGTGTCGGTGATGACCATTGGTGCCTTTATTCTACATCGTAGCTTGTTTTTTTGACATTTTTCGCAAGCTGCGATGTAGTTTTCTATTTCCTTTTTCATGCCGGGCCATTCATACTTGGCTCGGATCCGTTTTAGCATCCTCTTTATACCCTGGTGCCCACCGAGGGGGGCATCATGGTATTCGTTTAGTATTTTCCCTCGGTCCTCCAGTGACGGGCAGGTTACGCCTATGCTGCAGCGACACTTGTTTTTTGTAGCAGCTTCCTCGTCTTCACTGGAGGAGCTCCCTATCTCACTATACGCCCCGCTCTCCGCTGCCCCAGGCCCGCCTGGCTGCTAGCTGTTCACTTGGCCAGCGAGTCGGTCACTGTAGGCTTGGAACGGTGGAGTATCGGCGTCCTTTTCGCTGCGCAGTGAGTAGCGTCGCTCCGTCTCTCTCGCTGCACTCGCGCTATCCTCTACTCCGTTCTCACTCTTCTCGCGTCTACTCTTTGTGCCATGCTTCGTGGCCGGAGCGCCCCAGCCACACGGCTTGCATGCGTTGGTGTGGGCGTTTGTGTGTTCGGTCGTCCGTGAGCCATCTATTTCCGTCCTTTTCTGGCTCGCTGTAATGCATGGTAATTCGGTTTCCGTCGTGTTTTTCTCTACCGCACTCGCTGTCCTTTTCTTCCTCCAACCTGCCGTTATGCTCTCGCAGCGTTTTACCGTAGACGGCGTCGTTTTTACTATGTCTTCGGGTTTTTTAGCTACTACCAAAAGAGGTGCGTTCCATTGGCTCCTGCTTGGCCGAATTATTCCATCTGCGAGCATTTCGCTAGTTTGCCGTTCCACTTCCTGTTTGTGCATTTCTGGTAGTCTGTAAGGGCGTATTTTTGTGGGTTGTACGCCATCCTTCAATGGTATGCGATGTTCCACCATGTGTGTTGTGAGGAATTTCCCTGGCGGGACTCACAACCCCGGCTCCCCTCCCCTCGACACGACCCGCAACTTGAAATCACACTAGGACACTAAACCGCTTAAAACTCATCTTTAATTGATCAATTATTCCCAAAACTTAAAATGATGCGCGGATCCACCTCACGGCCGACTGGACGCCAGGTACCGAGGTACCGCCGATTCTCATCGACTTATATTGTCGCCAATGAGGTGGAGTCAGAAGCGGGGTCGCGCGAGGACGCGGGGAGAAGCCACAAGGCACACGACTAGCTCAGGCTCCGCGAGCTGATATATGGTAGAGGGGCTGGACGAAATGAGGAGGTGACAAAGCTAGAATATTAAAGGAATTATTTGGTTTATTAACCAGTTCCCGGGCATCACTTGACAAGGTCAAGGCACATTTACGATGACACGATGGTGGACAAAAATGAGCGTAATACTATGGGGAGTCGATATAAAATAAATAAATGAAAGAGACCAAGCAACGAATTAGTAGCTTGACACAAATAATATTTAAAGAATCGCGCTAAATAATCATAACAAATCACCGGAGACAGCGTCGATAAGAGAACGAATTTGGAAGAGAAAAACATAAGTAGACCGAATACATCTCTAAAACCAAAAGGGCAACAATAATCGAAATTAACAAATAATCGCTCGCACGGGGAATCGGCAAAAATCTGAAGGAGGGGCAACAGATAAATCTCGAGTCCTGAAAATATAGCTAACGCAATAGTAACATAATAAAATAATAAAATAGTAACCATGTAATCATAAATTAAAAGTAACCGACAAAACGCAAGTGTCAAAGATTATAAGGGGTAGTATAGGTAGCATACTATAGGTAGCATCAATGACAGCAAGATTCATAATATCACAGAATAAAATATACAGAAAATTTACGAGAACACTAAACTGTGAATGTTCGGGCAGCTCAAACAAAGATAGTAATGTAGCGTAGGGGAGGTAGCGTAAGCCGACCAATACGCGCGAGATGTAAACAACGCGCCGGTCCCCGTGACCTTCGGCGAGTAACCCAACGGCAAATAAGCAACAGAAAGAGAACTAAGCATAGTAAATTTACGCGCATGAAATATCACGACGTACCAACACGAAATTAACAAAACTTTAGAGAGCCAAACTAATACAATAAATTAAGCGATCGGGAAGATAGCGTAACTGAAAATATGGAATCTTAACACTTTATCGACCGGTCGTGGTTGAGGCTGCCACTCAGTAAGTACCGGCTTAGTCGCGCCCGAATTTACTCCCAGTACCGGCTTAATTTTCACTATGCGTTGTGTTGTGCTTATTCCTTTTGTTTTAAAGTAATGGAATTTTATTGATATTTACACTTTATTTTGTATTTGTTTTATACAATTTATTGCCTTTTTAACTTAATAATAGGCTACCGGTCAATAAGCGCTGGCAGTCGAAAAGCCGATAAATAGGCTACCGGTCGATGAGCGTTAGGAATCGAAAAGCCGATAAATAGGCTACCGGTCGATAAAGTGTTAACAGCGAGAAGGTAGCACAATTGACTCAATCAAAAGCGAACGCGATTACACAAATAATGTTATTGATTAACTGAACGCAAAACTCAGAACAAAATAAATCCAAACCGAAGCTAATCAAAATTTACGACCAATTAATTGTCGGGCGATCTTTACTCCCGGCACGCCGCCGGGGAAGGAAGTGACCCGAGTCCTCCGTGAGTAACTCCACGCAACATACTCAAATACAAAAATTCATAAAGACTAAAATTCAATAAACTCAAAAAAACAAAACTTACTCACGGGGCCGGATCACTAACTCCTAAAAGATCGCTTGACTCACAGTAGTAGAGGGTGGGCCGAGTCTCACCGGAATCTCCTTCGTCCTGACGATGGTCGCGATGTCCTTATCACCGAAAGATAGTGATGTTCCCGGGCACGTGGTCAGCAGCAGAGAGCGAATTTTCGCGATCCCTCGTGGGCTGTTGATCGATATCCCCACTCCGCCCGCTCGCCGGCTACCGCTCGCGCACGCGCTCCGATGGAGAGTGGCTCCCACGGTGTTTGGGAGGTGCGGCGGCGCACTGCGAATCTCGCGCACTGGCGCGCGCTTCAAACGATGGTTTGACCTTTCCGCTGCACTTCTGGTGACGTAGTGGCCCGCATCGTTGATATCGCCGTTTCCCTCCAATATCTTCTGCGGCAAATTACGACTGGAGCGTGGATGTCTTCCCCTCGGATCCGGTGGCCCCAGTGGACGAGTGCGGAGTCCCTCACGCCGGAATTCGTGGCCACGATGCATCGGCGGTATTGGACCCACAACAAAAGGCGCAACACTGCAATTAACTCGTTCCACCGGTGCTCCTAGACCCTTTCTTCATGAGGCGCCGGGTTGGCCGGACCGCGACAGTCCAAGCTCCAGGGGATGGTCCAGCGCCGGGCTGGGAAGTCGTGGGGAGGCGGGTGGCACAGTAATATGTCGGCCCATTTTCCAGCGCGCTCTCATGGACATCCATAATCCACGGGCACTGTTGTTCGGTGCCCGCCCGCGAATCTGATCCTCAGAATTCCAATATCCAAAACTGGAGTTTCGGGCCATAATCCATAACTCAAAACAAATATCCAAACAAAAGACTCGAAGTCCCTCGGTGTAGGGGCACGTCGGAAACGTAAGAGAGCGATAGGTAACGGTACGAGCGGTCGGCGAGCGCGTGGGCGTCAAGTAGCGGATTGCAGGCGGAGGGTTAGTCCCTCGGTGGTCGTAGGTAGTTGGGGTGAGACTCAGTAGAGGGGGAACAGAGCGGTCAAAACAATACTAAATCTAGAGAAACTAATTACTGTCTAATGAAAACGCTTAAAATTCCGATCGCAAGGTAGCTCTGACGAAAGTAAGGTAGGGAGCGAAAATAGAGGTCGACTCCGCTGTTGACCCGCGGTTGGTAGAAGCGAACGTGCACCGACCCAAGTGTCGTAAATCCGACACTCCTCGCCGTTTACACTTCGCGCAGGTGACGTGGCAGAAAACACGTGGGGTGTTTCCAGACGACCTTGAGCGCTGTTCGGAGAGGCAGCATTCCATGGCGGTGGTGCTGGTATCTCGTAGGGCTCCTCTTCCATTCGGTCGTCCCTTTGTGTCGTTCCCCTAGCGGTGCTCTTAGGGATTGCTCTTCTGCCCTTTCCTGGATTCTTGGATTTGGCCCTTTCCAGGGCTCCCCTTTGTTCTTCCAGACCGGTGTCTCGGAGCATCCTTTCCAGCTCGGCGTCTATATCTGGTGTGGCGGTGGCCTTGGCGCCCTCGCCCTTGGATTCCTCTTCTCGGTCCATGTACGTGGCTTCACCGAACGAGGTTCCTCTTCTCACGTTAACGCCGAACTCCCTTACTAAACTTTCTGCGATGCGTGCCTCTTCCGCGCCGGGTGTTCCGCCGGTCGGCGAAATCTTCCTAAGGGCGCTTTGCATCCTAACGGTGATGTCGCCTACTGCTTCTTCTAGGCCGATGGTGATATCTACGCCGTCGGTTTGGATTGTTGTGTCCACGGAACTCGTCGGCCGCTGTCGAATTTGGTCTCCTCGCGGCATGTGATGCGATGACTCAGCAACGGTTAAATTTAAATTTTATCGCGAGTAGGGAAGTTTTTAATTTTTGTTATTTTCCCTTTTCCGAAAGGGGTTTTAAGTATATAGTGAAGAAATTCTTTTAGTTATGATGGACAGAGGTTGGTGATAGCCTGGCCTCCTGCCTTTCGCGAATTAATACCGCAAATCCCTGCAAGTTGCTACAAACTTCCAACGATTTTCGGTAGGGGTATCGATTTTTTTTGACGAGAGATCTGGGCTCGCGGGCTCAGTCCCACGGATTTAATGCCTTACTCTCTATAAATAGTTTAACCCGTATTTCTGGCTCGGATTAATAGGCTCATGCAGAAAGAAAATTTTTTGGCAACCGCCACTTACAGTTTCCAGGTCCCTTCCATGGCACAGCTGGACTTCGAGGTTGTCGTCTCCGTTGTCGTGATGACCTTGACGTCGTTCCCCGACTGCGATGTCGTGTTGACCTTGCTGGTCAATGAGTACGTCCTTCCCGGCGTAGTCGATCCTTTGGTTGGACGTTCGTCTTTCGGTTGGCTGGACGTTTGTCCTTCGGTTGGCTCCTCGTCAGTGGTACCTGACCGACGTCTTCTTTAACGATTCACGACTGCGTGTGAATCGCACCAAGTCATTTAACCCAATGATTTGGAGTCGGGTTTGACTCTGGGTTTTTTCTTGTATGCTCACTTTTCGGGGTTCGCTTACGGTGAATCTCACCACTGCCACCAAAATGTTGTGCCCGAAATGGGGACGAGTGATCAAGTCGTCTCGTTTCCGGCTGATTTATAAATATTATTTGGGATCGGTCCGATTGAAGAACTGGAGTTCACGCGATTCCCGAAAGTAATACAATATTTTATTGGTTGAAATATGTAGAGTAGCCCTAATATGAGTATTACGTGTTACAATGAGTTTTCTTAAGTGGTAATTACGCTAATCACGATTTGTCACGGACCCAACCGATCGTTACTCTCATTCTTTAAAAACTGACTAAATCGAGAGCCGATTTAGTCCGTTCGACCCGCAATTGCTGGGTCAGCATAATTCTTGCCGATTCAGCTCCGAGTGCATTGACACCTTGAGTGCTCGAAGCTGGTGGCGAAAATAATTACTGCTGGAATTATTTTCGCAACGGCAATGAACTCCAACGATTGATTAAGATAAATTTTTATACGGAAAATCTGGGATACTACAAGTCTATAAAATATATTCGTCGTCTACTCTACACAAATCATATCAGTTATCCTGATCCTGAGGATTCCCCACATAAATTGATGACCCCGACGTGATCAATCTGTGCTCGAGAAAAAAAGTTTGTCGTTGCAAATTTTCGATACATTATCGCTAATCGTGATCGAAATTTTTTTCCTTTGACTCTTACCTTCATGACTGTAGTATATTGTTAATTTTGACGTACAATCGGCGTCGCAATATTTTTCCAGCAATCGGGCATTGATTTTTTTTTGTATGTGCGGGAATTTAAATTGAGTTTTTCAACAATCTGATCGTGATTGGTGCCGACGTGACCTCGAGGCAACACGTGTTCCACTTTTTCTTATACCTCGTGCATCTGAGTGCAATCGTCGTTTTATATTGTGCTCGGGTATTACGAATACTCCGCCAATACCTCTCACTCAATATTTTCGTGTTGTGTACTACTTTTTGGACGATATCAGGGTCGACGTGGACCGCAATGCCGGCGAGGTGCAAATGTCTCGGATAGCGAAACTGCCGCCATTTTGGAAACATGAACCTGCGATTTGCTTTTATCAAGTGGAAGCCGCGTTCGAGATCGCGCGAATTACAGTCGACGAGACAAAATATCAGTATTTACTAGCAATTCTCGACTCGGCTGTACTTCCATGCGTTGCTGATTTAATTCGTGAACCACCGCCGTGTAATAAATACCAAGCTATTAACGACCGTATTCTTCAGACTTTTGCTGAATTTAAAGAGAGCAAAATTTGACGGTTATTAAAAGAGCACCTACTAGGTGACTCGAAGCCGTCTCATTTTTTACATCACATGCGAAACCTGGCATCAGGGCAATGTGACGATCCACTGCTTAAATCGTTGTTTTTGGAGCAGCTCCGACAACAGGTGAGTGCAATCCTCTCCGCATTCAATGAGACGGATACATCGAAACTCGCTCTATTAGTAGACAAAATTATGGATCTACAGTCATCAGCTCTAGTATCGATGCTGTGACAAGAGCTCAGGCTGAGCCATTTCACACCGAACTCATCCGCCGTGTTGATGCATTGAAGAGTCGATTCGACAGATTGTTGAGAAATCGTGGTTGGTAACAGCCGCAACCGAACAAGATCAAAATCATCTTATCCTGGAAAAAAACGTTACAAGGGCAATCATGACAGTGACAAAAAAAATTTGTGTTATCATCAGCGTTTCGGATCAAAAGCACGTAATTGTCATCGACCGTGCGCGTGGTCTAACTCAAGTGATTCGGAAAAATAAAAAAGTCGTTGCGGATCAAGGCAGTTAATTATTTTCGATGAGGATTCGGGACTGTATTTTCTTGTGGATCCGATGCGAACATTTCGGTTATCCCGCGTGCGCGTGCATCTCGAGGACATTTTGAGCCATATTCAAACTTTACGCTGCTAACAATTTCGTTATTGATACTTGCGGCGAAAAATGGTTGGTTCTTAACTTCAGATTGCGACGTGAATTTTCTTGGATATTTACAGTTGCTGATCCCTCTCGGGCCATCCTAGGAACGGATTTCCTGTCACATTACGGACTGTTAGTGGATCTCAAATAGAAGCGTCTGATTGACGTTAAAACAAACCTGTCGTCCATCGGCATTGTTTATTATGAGGCGTACTCTTCAATCTCAACTGTTTGAGGCGAGACACCATTTCGTGAGCTCCTCAGGAAATTTACCGCCATTGCCGGGCCAATTAAATTCTCTGGAGTTTCAAAATATGACGTCCAGCATCATATCATCACTAAAGGACCTATAGCTGAAAGGGCTCGTCGTCTCCCGGGAGAAAAATTCAAGGCTGCAAAGGCGGACTTCGAATTTATGATGGCGCAAGGAATCTGCTATCGCTCAGATAGTAAATGGGCGAGTTCGCTTCATCAGGTATCGAAAAGTTCTGGGGAATGGAGGTCTTGTGAAGATTATCGACGTTTAAGTAGCGTGACTAAACCTGATAAGTATCCAATACCGCATCTTAAGGACTTCCCACGTCAACTTCGCGGATGTACAGTATTTGCGACAATCGATCTTATTCGAGCGTATAATCAAATACCCGTCGAACCGGAAAACCGTACCAAAACTGCTGTGATAAATCCGTTTGGTCTTTTCGAGTTTACGGTTATGACTTCCGGACTTTGCAACTCGGTTCAGTCTTTCCAAAGATTTATGCACATGGTAACTCGTGGACTTGACTTTATTTTTTGTTACATTGACGACATTCTTATACCGTGTAGAGATCTTGTAGAACACTCTCAGCATCTGCGTTTGCTTTCGAACGTTTGAGAGATTTCGCGAAATGTGTTTTCGGGAACGTTTTGAGAGACGTCGCGCAATGTGTTTTCGGGAAAAAAAGTGGTCGGTATCTTGGATGCCAAATTAACGAGTTTGGAACTCTTCCTCTCTCTGATCGTGTCGCGACAATTTTGGCCTACACAAACCCGAAAAAGGTTTCCGAACTTCGTCGTTTCTTGGGTATAATTGATTTTTACCGCAGATTTGCACGTGACGCTGCTCGACCGCAGGCACCGTTGAACGCTTTTCTCGTCAGTACAAAGACAAAGGACAAGCAAGCTATCATTTAGATTTCGGAAGCTGAGAAAGCCTTTCTTGATTGTAAATCACATTCGGCTAATGCAACACTTCTCGCTCATCCTACCGAAAACGCAACATTGGCTCTACAGACCGACGCGTCCGATATGTCAATGGGTGCTGTTCTCGAACAGTATGCAAATGAGATTTGGGAACCACTTAGTTCCTGTTCTAAGAAACCTTCTCCAGTATAAATAAAGTATAACACGTATGACAGAGAATTACTTGCTATATATTCGAGTCTCAAATTCTTTCAATTCATGGTGGAAGCGCGTCCTCTTCTAATTTGGACCGACCATAAGCCACTTGTCTACGCTTTCAAGCAGTGCAGTGACAAACCCTAAGACAGTCTCGACAACTCGATTATATTGCGCAGCTTACTACCAATATAATGCATGTCTGTATTATCTTACTACCAATGTAATGCATTTTCTGATGCACATTCTCGTATCGAAACCATCGATATGCCGACACTCTTCTCGACGGACGATCTCGCAGTAGCCCAATCTTTGGATGAGGAACTTCGACATCTTCTAGAATCAACTACTTCTCTTATTCTTGATCCTCTTCGCGTTGACTAGCTCATAGTCTTTCGCATCCGAGTAGCAGAACAACGAAAAATTTAATACAGAAGAAATTCGTATGGCCCTCAATAAACAAGAACATACTCGCTTGGGCTCGAACTTGTCTTCCTTGCCAGCATAGCGAAGTATCAAGATATAATCGTAACATACCACAAGACATTCCAGTACCTGATGTGCGATTTGGTCATGTTCATATTAATATCGTTGGTCCTATGCCACCATGAAGGAATTGTACATATTGTTTGACTGTTATCGACAGGCTCACGAGGTGGCCAGAGGCGATGCCAATGTACGACATTACAGTTGACACAGTTGTAAACGCTTTCTTCTCTATGAGGATTTCTCGATCCGGCGCGCCAATCACCATCACTACTGACTGTGGATCGCAATTCGAATCTGCTATATTCAAAGCTTTGATCGAATTTGTGGGCTGTGAAAGGATTCGAACTACGGCTTACCATCCGGCTTCCAATGGAATGGTGGAACGATGCCATCGTCAATGAAGTTTGCAATTATGTGTCCCGAGATGCCTGAATGGGTGGACACGCTTCTCATCGTTCTCCTTGGTTTGAGAACAAGTGTGAAGGAAGACATAAACACAACGTCTGCGGAACTTGTTTTTGGGACTACATTGCAAATTCCAGGTGAGTTTCTCGTTGACTATGAAGGCACGGATGTTCAGGCGATCTGTATACAAAAGTTGCGTTCTTATATGCGTAATATTTGACCTGTACCGATGGGACATCATTCGAAGAAGAGACCTTTTGCTCATAAGAATCTCTATGTCTGCCTGTACGAGTTCCTGAAAACGATGGCAAGAGCTCTTTGGAACAACCATTTATTGGACCATTTGAGGTTGGGGACTGCATTTCGGACGTGGTTTTCAAAATAAAACTGCAAGACACATTAATTACTGTTTCAACTGAGAGATTGAAGCATGTCTTTATTGAGGTAGTTCCTAATTTAATTAATGGAGAGATCGAGGAGACTAATCCCAGCACGCGCAAGGATCATCGGCGCAGTCCGTTCTAAATTCTTCAGTGAAATTCCCGTGTTTAAAAACTAAATTGCCCAAAGGCATCATCATAAAGTGATTTAAGTTCCAGCTGTTCCACCTACCTTGACCCCAAGGCTAGACAAGACCCCTCGACCATATGGTAATGTTAAAAGAGTGAACAAAGTGTGTGTCGCAACCTAAGTCAGTTGCTAGGGAGGGAGTAGTGCAGCTACCACAGACATTGCGTATCCTAGGTGCGTCTTACACATTGCTTGTTTATTAAATTTTGTTCTTTACAAAGCAACCTTTAAGAGGAAGTATTGTGATTAATTTTGGTTTCCTGATAGAGTAAGCTTTGTAAAGAGCAAAATTTAATGAGACAACAATGTGGAAGGTTGTACTTTGCATCCTTGTTTCGAATAAATAACGGCATATCTCATTTTTATTAGGCACAAACTTTTGTTTAACTTTCTTAAGTCTTGCGGAGGTTATAGCGAAAATCTGTATTTTCTCAAATATTCAAAATAGTGTACAATTTGAACGACTTTACATCACCACCAGATTTGGTACATAGCAAGGCGGCATGGTATTTTTTGTTTGTAGAGCATTTCAGTTTATTTGCTGAAATTCTAAGTGACTTATAGCAAACTTTTTATTTTTTACAAAAATTAAAAAATCCATAAAATCGGAACCGCTTTACCGATTTTGTCGAAATTCAATACCAAACAGCATTTAACGTGATTCTACATAATCAGTATACATAGATATAGTTTTGTAGAAATCACAGTAATTGAAGAGGAATAAATACTTTACTTGCGTGCCAAATTTGCACGCACGCACGCACACACGCGTGAGCATATTCGATAACGGTATTTTATACGGGAACGGCAACATGATACTGTCAGCTTTGGCTATTCATCCTCGTTCGCGCATCCGCAAACCCGGTAGGCGCCAGGTAATTTTTGTTTCACCGTATTAACGAACGGTGTTGCCCTAGGAATCGAGTTGAGCAGGCTCGATTCTCATAAAGATCAAAAGTTCGGTGCAAAACTGACGGTCGAGAACAAAACCAAAGAAAACGGTAGCTTAGTTAATTTTTGAGGTCGCGTAAAATTAACAAACGCAACTGGATGCATTCGCGGGAGCAAACGGTTACAGAAATGCACGGCCACTCAGGCTGCTAGTTTATGGTAGAGAGGGTCGAGGTATGGCCCAGTAAATAGCTTTTTTTAAAACGAGAATTTAAAAATAGAGAACTTTAATATTTTAAAAAAATGTTCGGGAGCAATTACAATGAATTTTATTATTGAATTAATGCGCAAGAGCCAGTGTGACGCATCGAAATCGTGAACGGTAGCGACGAGTTGCAGAGCAACGCGCTCGCATCCTCAACTCATCGGTAGCTGCATGAATATCCAGCAGTTCGGAATCTTTAATCGGAATAATCGATTAAATGATTTATTAAACGGAAACGACTCACCAGAATTATTCCTGATATATCAAGGAGCGAGAACTATATTCTACCGAAGAATAGAGAAAACATAATGCACTGAACTGCACTGAATAATTTTTGAAACCACTGATTTTATGTTTCGAATAAAATTCACGGCAAACGAGAACGCTAGATACTGTATACGCCAAACGCGAGAACCGAACAATAGACGCGGCGAGATCGGCAGAAAACCCGTCAACACGGGAGCTCGAGTCGGAACTCAGTCACCTTGGCGGTGTCCCGAGCAAGGCTAATTATTTGGAGTAATCTTCGATAGCTCAACATTATCACTATTCAATGTCTCTCAAAAGTCTCTATCCAAGAACTACTGCCCTTTCCCTCGAATTATTTCATCACTGTATCGAGAGCGCTAATCATGCCGGTAACACTTCGAAATCTACACAATCGCCTTCCTTAGTGCTTCACGCGAAAACGAGCCTATATTTTACATCCATAATGCCTCAGAATGCTCTATCATATGCTAAACTTAATAACAAATTCCACCCGTTCTCCAGCGCCATGCACTTTCACCATAGGGCGCCAGATTTGCATCGGTCTCCAACTAATTCCAAGAACTCGTATCGGTGACTCCTGTCTATCGGGCTGCTCGTTTGGTTGAGCTCTCGTCCTCGCGACAGATTGGAGTGCACCGATCTCCTTTAACTTATCAAAACAAGAAAAAAATCTCAAACATAAACTTCTCAACCAAAGCAAACGAGTAAATTCGGGGAGAAGCAGCTCGAAAACGCTTAAACACAATAATAACCAGCAGCAAAAGCCCTTGTGATCGTGATTTCCAAAAAATCACGTCACAACACATGCATACCGACACATTTTTAAACCCATTTTTCCCGACATTTTAGGTGATACTGAGTGTACTGACATGAAAATCTCGATAAAAGAATTTTTCATGAAAACAAAGCTTTTTCTGCGATGATCCTCAAAATTTCTGCATCTTCAGAAAAAAACTTTAGCACGCTGTAGCGCCGTGACATTAGTTCGGAGAGGAAAATGTTTACCACCTTTTTGTTCCTCTTTAAATTCCCCGATGGCGGATATTTTTGAAAAAAAAAAAATAATTATTTGAAATTAAGACGATCACTGCGAATTGAAAACTTTAGCACGCTGCATCTTTTTCATTTTGACTCGGAAAGAAAAGTTTGTAGGAGACATTTTCTTCCTTTTCTAATTTTGAGGTGGCGGTTATTTGTGGGTAGTTATTTGGACTTTTGTCTTTAACAGCGTTTCCTGACTAGAACATTGATCATAGGCAAAAATGCCGAAGGACTTTTTTGTAGTACTCTCGATTATTTCGTGGCGGGTTCCGCCGGATTTTTTTTTTAAGGGCGAAGAAATATTTTCTCTGCCATTTAAAAACTTTGGATCGCGATATCTTCGCCAGATCACCTCCTAGAGAAAAAAACATATGTGCCTTTTCTGTTTCTTTTTCGATAATATAGTGGCAGGTTTTGCCGGATTTTTTTAAGGGCGAAAAAATATTTTTTTTGCCATTTCAAAACTTTGAATCGCGATATCTTGGCCAGATTACCTCCTAGAGAAAAAAACATATGTGCCTTTTCTGTTCCTTTTTCGATTATCTAGTAGCGTGTTCTGCCGGATTTTTTTCTTTTAAGGGCGAACAAAATTTTTTTGTTGCCATTTCAAAACTTTGGATCGCGATATCTTGGCCAGATCACCTCCTAGAAAAAAAAACATATGTGCCTTTTCTATTCCTTTTTCGATTATCTAGTGGCCGGTTCCGCCAGATTTTTTTAAGAGCACACACATTTTTTCCGATGTTTTAAAGTGGCAAAAAATATTTTCGTCGCCCTTAAAAAAAATTCGGCCGATCCCGCCACTAGATAATCGAAAAAAGAACAGAAAAGACAGATATATTTTTTCTCTAGGAGGTGATCTGACCAAGATATCGCAGTCCAAAGTTTTAAAATAGCAAAAAAGTAATTTCTTTGCTCTTAAAAGAAAATCCGGCGGAACCCGCCACTAGATAATCGAAAAAGGAACAGAAAAGGCACATATGTTTTTTTTTCTAGGAGGTGATCTGGCCAAGATATCGCGATCCAGTTTTGAAATGGCAAAAAATATATTTTTTGGCCCTTAAAAAAAAAACCGGCTGAACCCGCCACTAGATAATCGAGAGTACTATAAAAAAGTCCTTCGGCATTTTGGCCTATGATCGATATTCTAGTCAGGAAACGCTGTCAAAGACAAAAGTCCAAATAACTACCCACAAATAACCGCCACCTCAAAATTAGAAAAGGAAGAAAATGTCTCCTACAAACTTTTCTCTCCGAGTCAAAATGAAAAAGATGCAGCGTGCCAAAGTTTTCAATTCGCAGTGATCGTCTTAATTTCAAATATTTTTATTTTATTTTTTTTTTCAAAATATCCGCCATCGGGGAATTTAAAGAGGAACAAAAAGATGGTAAACATTTTCCTCTCAGAACTAATGTCACGGCGCTACAGCGTGCTAAAGTTTTTTTCTGAAGATGCAGAAATTTTGAGGGTCATTCTTCTGGAAGGAAGCAAAATCATTGTGAAATGAACTTACCTTTGAAGATTCTGTTTAGTCATTTTCGCGGTAGTCATTAATGAGAAATCAGCGTGATAACAAGCGTCTTTCGAAGTCGGAGTCGATGACGAATTAGTTTAATAAGGCTGATTAATCATATTCGTGAATCTGTGAGGAAGATCATTTTCAATCGTTCAGCAATCTGTCGACGACTCATATTCCGTTAAAATTCTAAATTCAATGCGAAATGCGAGTCAATAGGAAATTCATTGGTAGTGCTTTATCGAAAAACCGTATGTGTAAATCAATTTGCTTTCGAGTTCTTTACGCTATTAGACAAATTTATCCTAAAAAAATATCATAAATTTGTGTTATACAAGCAGCTGTTAGCTTAACCGTCAGTTATTCGACGCTCGCTTCGGTTCGTACACTGAACGAACTCAGCACTGTCTGTCGTTTGTGTGACCACAGTGAAGCGGAGTACATTGAAATTCTCTATTATTATTCGTGCCACGATGCCTCAACTAAAGGTGTGCCCTGATTGGCTATTGCAGAATGGCTGTATCTTCAAAACTACTCACCGTACAACAAAACGCAAAGTAGTTTCATACTCGGGAGATCAAAATACTCTCAGAAATCTCAATCGCGTCTGCCAATTACGAAATACCCTACATAAATTATAAAATTTGATGAAACATTTATATAACTGCCATGGGTTCAAAAGGTAATTGTATATCGGGTTTAATTGTTTTTGAGAGAAACCAATAATGATTCTCTCAATTTGTGTTTATACACTTTCCATTTCACATATTACTAGGCTTTTTCACTTTTCAATTGCAGACACGGTTATAGTTGTTTAATTTTTTTTAATCTTACTCTATTGTTACGATCACTGTTGAATTGTTGGTGAGATGTGATACTCGGTACTGTAACGATTAATTCTAATTCCGTCAATTATTCGTATCAGGATGATTTTTTATATTGTTACAACATTCTACAAATATTCGTATATAACTTCGCTGTACATTTGAAGGATATAATGTATCCTGAGTCCGAATATTTCGATGCGATGTACTCGTTTATTTCCCGATTATTATACCATATTCCGAACGGACTATAGTTTCGGGGCGCAAAGTTCTATGTTGCTGCTGATGACTATAATTGGATGGTACCTTAACAACGGTTTCGATCAAAGATTTTGTGGCCTGTAACTAATGCGATAATTAATTATATTTCAGTGTGTTATACCCGAAATTAAGATGGATGATCAGTTCGTCTCGTTTTGGGCCGACTCGTCGAATTAATTGGGATCGGGCCGATTAAAGAACTAGAGTTCACGCGATTCCCGAATATGCGTGAATATTTATTGCAAAGAAATAGAAGGATTTATTATAATACGGATATTACGATTTACTGAAATTGAGTCTTAGTATCGATTTTAAACTTAACGACGAATCTTCCGGAGCTCATCCGTTCGTTATCAAATTGCTTTTCAGACTGATTAAGTCAGTAGTCGGTTTAGTCCGTTCGCCCTAAAATTAGTGCGTAAGCGTTATTGTTTAGTTTCACGCCGCATCAGCTTCGAGTCAGCGAAGTAGTGTCCGAAGACACCTCGACCGCTCGAAGCCGATGGCGAAAATAATTATCGTTGGAGTTATTTTCGCAATGGCAATGAATAAATCCAACGACATGATTTAATTTAATTATTAGGAAATTCGGGGTATGACAGGTGTTAAAGTAGTATCGATATGAATTAGGAATAATAATAAAGTTTTCTATTATTCATTTCTATTATTATTATTTTATTCATTTATTTTTAGTCGCATCAACACGTAGGTTATTAGCGACTATTCAGATATAGTATGTACAGTTACAGTGTGTATGAAAAATAAGGGACATATCAATGCCCAGCTACATTTTATATGTCATCATAGATTTGGATTCTTTTGGAGAGTTCAATACACTTGGAGCACATTTCAGAGGTTTGTAGGCAGTCCTTGACTGTTTTTGGTAGCTTTAGTTGAGTGCGATGTGCTTGATAAGCAGGACAGTCCATCAGGAAATGTTTTAATGTCAGGGGTTCATCACATGCTATGCATCGGTTCCTTGCATCATGCGAGATGAGGTGAATACGAGTGGCGTTTGTGTGTCCTATTCTCAGCCTACTAGAAATACCTTGATCTCGTCTATTTTCCATATCTGGTGCTTTTTCCCAAGTGATGTTTCTTATGTCGTGTAGCTCGCTGGGGCCGCTTATAGACCAAGTTTTATTCTATGTTTCCTTTATTTTAAGACGTGCAGTCTTTATGAACTCTGAAGGCTTGATTGGTATATTTTCTATCGTTTCCTTAGGTTTCTCAGTGCCTGCTTTGACTGCTTTGTCTGCTTTTCCATTACCGGCTATTCCTTTGTGCAAGGGGACCCATAACAAGGATACCGCCTTAGATGTTTCCTTTAGTTTGCAGAGTTTCAGTTGACTGTCTTGGATAAGCTGATCGACAGCATTTGCATTTGTAAGTGCATCTAAGGGGGATCTGGAGTCTGTGAAGATGCCCGCGCGGAAAAAAACAGTCCAGGAAAGAGTCCAGAATGGAGTCCCGAATGGGATCCGGGATGCTGTGCGCAATGGAATCCGGGCAATCCAGGCGGGAGTACAAAGTGTACTCCCGTATGGACCTTGGGGTTTGATCCGATCTCAAGGTACATTCTGAATTCTTCCAGTCCATCGGGACTCCATCGTGGATTCCTTCCGGGACACGAGAAACTCCCCCGGACTCCATCCTGTACGATCCAGGAGTCTCGGCTCCCCGGCTGCACAGTCCATCCTGTGGTGTCCATTTTGAACTCTCACCTGGGCTAAGATAGTATCCGACCTGGACGAACAGTGAGTCTTTAACGTCACTCAAGAATTAACCTTGTTTTAATATAAATTTTTAAGTACACTTACCGTAATATTTGTATATTTGTTCGCTGTACTTCTTTACATTGCATATGATGTTTCATCTGTTGCATCTTCAGGTATCCGATGCCTTTGGATGATTTAGATCTCGTTCGTTCTGACCCGAAAAATTAGAGCTCACGTCGTGTACTTTAAATTTAGTTGTCGATTTGATCATCTGTCAATGTGCCAACCGTTGCTACAACAAGCCTAACTTTATTCAGTAGTGGATTCTCGTTCGATTGTTTTTTTTTTTATTTTTCCAACCCCAAGGTTCATACGGGAGTACACTTTATACTCCCGCCTGGATTGCCCGGATTCCATTCCGGACACCATCCCGGATCCCATCCGGGACTCCATTCTGGACTCTTGCCTGGACTGTCTTTTTCTGCGCGGGTGGTCATTGGATATATGTTTGTCTGTTCTATGATTTTCAGGGCTTGCATTATTGCGTAAGCTTCACATGAAAAGATTGTGCAGGCGTCGGGAAGTCTTATGGCCAGCTCTTGGTCACCGACAACTATACCTACTCCACACTTTCCATCGCAGTTGATCAAAGATTTTTATGTACTTAGCTGCAGTAGTATTGTTTTTCCCGGTCGTTGCAAGCGCAATGTGTAAGTCTGTATTCATATCCCATGAGTTCCATGGTGGCACCGGATGTATCAATCGAGGATAGAAGTCCGGAATGGTGCTGTCTAGTTCAGCTGCATACTGTTTGAGTCGAATCATGTAGGCCCGCGGTAAATGAGGTCTTTCATCGTAGCACTGTTCTTGTTCGCTGTAGACGTCTTGGAGCGTGAGTACATTGGGTACAGTCATGTATTTTGGTGCATAAGTGACAGGCAATTCCATTCGCCTCAAGTTCAGAGGTGGCTCCCCACTCTCAGCCAGTACGCTCATATTAAGGCTAGTGCGAAATGCACCAACTGCCAGTCTAATCGCAGTGGTTTAGATGGAGTTGAAAATTCGGAGTGTTCTTTCCGAGACAGTGCCTTATATGACGGGTCCGGAGTCAAGTTTACTTCTAATTATTGCTTTGTACGTGTTAAGTAATAGCTTTCTGTCAGCTCCCCAGTTTTTTGACGCTAATGATTTGAGAACATTCATCCTTTTTGTGCATTCGACTTTTAATATTGTGATGTGAGGTTTCCATGATAGGCGTGAGTCGAAGGTCATGCTCAGAATTTTCGTTGTCCGTTCTCTTCGAAGGACTGACTTGTTTAGTGTAAGCTCCAAGTGTTTCCGTTGGTCTGCTGGAAACCTGTTTTGTCAGTCCATTCTGTATGGCAGTTGAGGGTGATTTTGAGTAGATCTTTGATGTTATTGACGTTTTTCCTAGAACACTATATGGTACAGTAATTTCGAGTCTCTTGAGGATATTTTTTATTGCAGGAAGATGCATTAGCTTAAAAAATTACGATTGAGACCAAAACCAGTATTTAAAGTTATAGGATTAACAAAGATATGTTGGTTTAAACATTTAATTTTTCATAATTCTTTTCATTTTTACGGCACGCGCGCACCTTCATGCCGTACATAACATACGCCACTACCAACACGCATAAATAATACGTTCAAAAGAAATTGGTATATATATATATCGTCCAGTGGAAGTTAAATATAAATAATTCGTGACATTTCGTGAACGTAATATTTTTTTGCTTGTGTGATTAGTGTTTCATGTCTATTTCGCGCTATTAAATCTAATCTCCCGTTCGAGAAATAGATAAATAAAAATTTTCTTAATTTTATAACCTGTACAAGTGTCATTATGAGTTAGTGAATTTAAAATGTGTATAACCTATACAAGTGTTATTATTAGTGAATCTAAGATGTATATCAATATGTACATATTTTCTGTGTTTTTCTTTGAATAAATATTTTACATTCAAATTCGCATTTTTTTTTTGCTTTCTGTGAAATCCTTTTCAATTAAAAAATTTTTTGATCGCGCTGAAAAATAAAATTATTAGAGTGAATATTGGAGCCAGCCTACTTCTGACATTTCTAAAAACTTGATACAAATGTCAGCGTAGCATAGATTAATACAAATATCAGCACCGTATAGAACCTAGTGGCATTTGTCAAAACTTGATACAAATGTCAGCGCAGTATAGAACTTACTGCCATTTTTAAGAACTTGATACAAATGTCAGCGCAGTATAGAATCTACTGAGATTTGTTAAAACTTGATACAAATGTCAACGCAGTATAGAACCTACTGAGATTTGTTAAAACTTGATACAAATGTCAGTGCAGTGTAGATTCATATATCCATTGACAATTACAGCCATAAGATGTTGTATCGTTGAAGAATTAATTTCAAGATTTTTTATCGAACAGCTGGAGCATATCGAATTAGTTTTATCAGCTTCTTGTAATTAATAACCCATGCTGTTCAAAACAATATCTCAAAACAATTCGTTGAGGGGGCAAAATTTCATGGCTGCGATTCTTAGGTGTATGAATTCATACTGTACTGGTATTTTTATCCATAGTAAAAAATTTCAGCAGCTTAGCTAAATCATTAACACCAAAACCTTTGTTTTTTCCGCCCAACAAAAAACAATAAAAGAGATTTCAGCAAATTGAAGGATATCAGCGAAAGAAAGAATGTCACCGAATGGAAGAAATGTTTTAATTTTTGACATTCTGCGCATGATGCTGACTAAACCAATTCGTTCATATGGCTCTGAGACATCTCATTTTCTTAGCCATGAGAGGATACACGGGCTGAGGAGAACCAAGATAAGTTGAAGATAGAATTTTGTGAACTGCATTAGCATAATAGAAAAACTGTAATGGTTGTTTATTAAGAGGAGATTCCTCTATAATTGACCGAAAACTACACTAAGTTCAGGAATTAATTGTGGATGAACAACAAGATGTAAGAAGGTGGTTTCTTTTTTAAAATCTTTATTTATGCTTCAATTGTAATACATTTTTTTTTTTTTTTTCAATCTATACGAAATGACGTCCAAGATGGCGCCTGATACCTGAAGTGCCCTTCAGTTCCATGCAAAACTGCGTGCATTCCTCACTCGTCAATTTTCAATCTAGAATCATGAAACAAGTTTCATTTTAAAATTGAATAAATACAGAATAGAATGAACCTAAGAAATCGAGAAAATATTGAAAAATGACTAAATGGCGGACATGTGAACTTGAAAGTTCGTTTTTTGGATTTTTTTTTTTCACTCACATGTCCGCCATTTTGTAAACGAGTAAATCAGCTTTGAGAATGCAACAAAATAGTTTGCTCCACTTAGACAGTGTGTTTTCTCTTGGAAAGGGAAGAGAGACCTCATCGAGACAAATTAACTGAGCAGTTTAGTCAGTATCATGCGCAGAAATAAAAAATTGCAAACTGTGCTTAAGCCATGTGACGCTTAAGAAAAATTCTGCCCAAAGGAAAAAAAGCCTCGATTAAGTTTCAACAATTCATTGAGTTGAGTTTCAATTCAATTCAGTGGAATTTCAACAGTTCATTGTTTTTTTTTTATGTGCATTTGAATATGGATGATATTGAATTTTTCAATTCAGCTAGTTGGACCTGACTCCTTTCCCGTAATACTAAACTAGGTCAAATCGATAGCGTTATGATAAATAGATATTTTTTTAAACATGATATATTTTAATGGAGAACGGTTTAGGTAACTGAACAAAATTTTTGCATATAACTTGATTGTGCAAAAATTTGTGAAATCCCCCAAAAAAACCCTTGCGGGTAAAAAAATTGAGACAAGTACATTTACGTTAGTATAATTCTATATAACCCACAAAATAGTGTATAAAAAAATTAAAATGAATGGTGTAATATTTATTTTGTACAAAAAGTTGTGAAATAACCTGAAAACATTTGAAAAAACCAAAAATTGAGTTTGACGATAAAAAATTAAATTTCTATTAGAAGCAAAAGTAATGAGAACTCGACATAAAATTATCAAATCAATTAATGCATTTGATTGAAAAAAAAAAAAAAAAAATAGACCTTCGTACTTGGCGCGTTTTCAATATACGGTGAAATCGTTTACAATAGAATGTCAATGTTAAAATATAAACGCGCCAAGTACGAAGGTCTAATTTTTTTGTTCATCAAATGTATTAATTGATTTTATAATCTTGTGTCGAGTTCTCATTACTTTTGCTTCTAATAGAAATTTAATTTTTTATCGTCAAACACAATTTTTGGTTCTTTTCTAATAAAATATATCGTGTCGATATATATGTAAATTCTTTTTTAGTTCTAATTTCACCGTTATTGATATGACTGTTATTATTTTTTTATTATCAAATGTCATTTCCAGTATTTTAAATAAAATGTATTAAAGTTATATATCGGGCCGTTATATATGTTATTATGTAAATTATGACGAAATGTACTCGATGATACATGCTGTCAATGTTTTCAGGTTATTTCACAACTTTTTGTACAAAATAAATAGTACACCATTCATTTTTATTGTTTGATACACTATTTTGTGGGTTCTATGGAATGATACTAACGTAAATGTACTTGTCTCAATTTTTTTACCCGCAAGGGTTTTTTTGGGGGATATGAATTTCCCGAAACCTGGTATAGACAATCGAAATTAATATGTTTACACGGTAAATTTAATACAGGTAAATGAATTTTGATAATCCGGTGAGTGGAAATTACCACATCATTATTAAATCATCAGTTACTAAATGAGTACATGAAAAGCACCACGAATTTTCGGAATTTTCGCGATTGATTTAAAATTTAATATACATTGGCGCATTAAATGTAAATTGAAAGTTACGAAAATTTCAGGTACTGGTATTGAAAAATACCAAGCAAAGTATTTGCAGTTTTGTCTACATGGGTGTATTAGGTTTCAAAAAATGTTCGCATGTATTGAACACAAATGATTAAGAAATTCACAAAACTCGACATAGGAAATAAACATATATCATATTATTGTTTGATAAATTGAATTTGCGTTTAGGGATTTTACCATTTCTTGACGTGTGTGTCCCGTTGTATATGTATTTGCATCTAAAAATAACAGATACGTAATTTTTTAAAAAGCAGCGAATTTATTCATTTTTTCTTTTGCAGATACTATTTCGTTGTTGACTCGGCAACTTAAAACAGTCGGCGAAAATAAAAATATTTTTTACCATCTTAGTGGAAATATCGATAAGTGTGAACCGGTAAAGTAGAAATTAATCTCTAGTCGATCTGTGATCCCTGTGGAACGACTGTCGACTGACAACCAAAAGGTTCCGAGTTCGAGCCCCCGATGACACATTTTTTAATTTTCGTCCTCAAGTTATTTCGCCAGAAACGATTGTGCCGTGATATTATCGAGCGCTAAATATTTTTTCAATATCGATTGCATGAAAACTCAATATAAATGTTTGAGAATTTTAAGGTACAGTTCATGCATATGTCGCTTCCAATACAAGTATATTCATTTTTTGAAAGATTTCCTCATAGAGGAAGCGTTGTTTTTTTTTACAGTGTAGCACAATAGACAAATTTTTTTCGGAAGTAATAGCTACCACGTTCTTCTTTAAAACAATTGAAAATACTACGAAATTTCAATTTTCGCATACATTTCGTCTATTATTGTAGCAATTAGTGAGGGCCTGCTGTTCCACTTATGTGCCAACTTTGAGCTCGTTAGCGAACATGCTTCTTGAGTTACGAGTGTTTGAATTTCCACAATTGTATTCATACATAAATACACATATAAATATACGTACGGCCTAGAGCACAACTTAAATATAACATAAAACAACGTTTCAAGTTAAGTTAAGACTTTAATTTCATAACAACATTGTTAAAACAAACTCGATTGATACCATGCATTGTTTTTCAGTGACATCTATTAAAGTTCCCAATTTCTATGTCAGATCTGCTCTAATTTGGTAACGAATATATGCTGAATTTCCGCTGGAATTTCAGAGTTTCCAATTTGAATGATATTCACGGGAACGAAGTAAGTTCCTTCTTAACATGAAATAGAGATTGTTCTAAATTCAAGCTGTTAAATTAGTTTAGAAAGTTCCATTGGGATCTTTTAAAAATCTAATCTGAAATCGTTTTTTGGAAACTTTGTTGTTGTAATATTGTTGAAGGATTGGGGTGATTTGTTTCACAGGTAATGTTCAGAAATATTTTTGAAATCATTGGCAATATATTTACCTAAAAAATTACTTCCGAACGCTAATTTGACAAGATTGCACTTAAATATTTACGAATATTCGACTACACGCTTGTATACATATTCCTGCGTAACGAAATATTCGAAATATTCCGGTGGTGTTTGAGCAATATTATGTGATATGTGGGAAATGGGATGAGAAAGCTGCGTGTTAGGATACGCCAATAGTAGCTTTTCGTCGTTTCCTATTTAGTTTTGCATGCTCGTAAATGGACTAAAAGAACGTTTAATTACCCGTAAGTATTGAACGGCGCGATGTATAGCGCACTAATTTTGCATTTTGCATTATCGCATCTCCAATTACTGTGATTTTTTTACAAGAACGATTTACGAACACACATTTCATAGCTTTTTTCTACTTTCAACAAGCGGTTGTGTGCGCTTATTTCTATTTTTATTTAAAACAAGAGTGCGAAGTAGAACTTTGCACATTTTTTCTTCATTATATTTCTCTGTTTACAAAGGTTGATGAAGCCAAAATCGGTTCACATACTTCCCCATAGACGTAGATTTATAAAACACGAAAAATAATGAGGAAGCGATGTGCAACGTTCTACTTTGCAGGGTTTTTAAATCTTTTTACATGTCTCGATTAGAGGCACTGTTAGGTGCGAATATGGTCGACCTACATTGTATGTTATGTGGGATTTCTTTAATTGACTTCTCTTCTCTTTATGATTCTGTTTCCTTTACACTGATTTCTTATTGAAGGCACAGATAAATATTTTTCTTTATTTTTGCACGCGATTGAGCGGACTATACTGACGATGTCTCCTTGGAAACAATCGAATCAGGATTCTCAATGAAGCGCATTCAACTTCACGACTTGAACTGTCGAGTTATGTCGGTTATGGAGTTTGACACGTGTTACTAAAAATGTTGAGAATTCCCTGCTAAGTGAATATTTGCCCATTTAGTGAAGAAAATGGCCCACTTACTCACGTATTATGAATCGCGCGATTATACGATGCCTGCCATCGAACAGCGTATCGCTGATCTGTTCAAGCGACGAATCGGTGCTCAAGAGGGCTTATCGACTGAAAGCACGAAGGAACGTCTAGTACGTACGGCCGCAATAAACACGAATTATTAGAAATGACTATAAATAACGGAGAAGAATCATTCTTCTCACATTTACATCTTTGATCTCATGGAAAGGATGTAGAGTAGAAACTTACACGTTGCTTTCTCATTATTTCATAATTATAGAGGTAGCGTTTTACGCTCAAATTTTATTTTGCTTACATCCAAAGTTTGTGCTCGCTCGATAAGTAGAATTTTGTAAAAGTCGATGAAACAACGTGGATTGTTTGAAATGTTTTAAACTCCATTTAACCTGAACCGCAGTATCAATTTTGTCCAAGTTCAATACTAAAGGGCGTATCCTCCTATTTAATTTCATCAGAAGTTTCAGTCCAATAGCTACAAATTTTCTGAGTCAGAGCCTTGGCGAACATTGTACAAATTTTAAGAATCACATACAAACGGAACCCAACGTGCGATTTAAAAAAATGGATACTAACCAAAGATCAACCCTACAGTACTACATGGCAAATTCAAGATGATTCGGTGACGTCGTCTACGAATTACAGTAGAATAAATTTTAGGTCCCTTATCACACGCACACACACATACGCTTTCGGATAACCTTTCTAAACACTTTTCTCGATGGTTTGGTTCATTTTGAGAGCTGTGACAAAGAAATCACGAAAAAAATTATGTCTTCCGTTTTCCAGGCTAAATACAAAGAGTACCGAAATAATAGACTGGGAAGTCTGAAGCCGGCCCACCGTCACGTGCTGGAAGTGGTTGCTTACATTCTAAATATCGAGCCTCCGATTTTAGAAGATGGCATTATCGACAATGACGAAAATGTGCAAACGTTAAATAGTTTTTTCACCGAGGGCGGAAGACACGCTATTATTATTCACTATCAACCGATGGAACCACCTCCGTTCGGTATGATCTCGATATTCGTCGAAAATAGAATAAATGGAAGTTTATTCATAAGTAATAATAATATATAGAATCCGGACGTTGGGTATCCCATATCCCAAAGGATCAAGAGTATATGCGATGCTGTATAACCGATGGATCAACAGAAAAATTCTCCGGGAAATGTGTGATAGTATATCGCTTGAGGTCCGATGTAGATTTCGAAGCCAAGCAATTGCTTGAAGTAAGTCACTTCACAAATAAATAATCAGAGATTAGCAGTTTACCAGCAGTGCATGAAAAAATATGGTGACCAACAAATAATTTGTATTAAGTGAAAAAAGCAGCCAGCTACTGTAGATCGTGTATCATTTTTATTCTTACAATACATATCTTTGTGTTTTGAAATGTTAAGATCCGTTAGGACAAAAAAATCCATATAATTCTTGGTGTATAAGTGTCATTACGGGATGGATTTTATTCTTTTGAACACTTAAAATCTCATACGTTATTTTTCAAGCATTATTTATATCGAATTTTTTTGATAATACTACCTTAAACCACTAAGCTCATCTCGGAAGAATTAAACATTTGCATGATTAACGATAATTGAAAGGTATTGACGGTACTGTTTTTCTTATTCCGGTAGGCAGTTTATTGGAGCTAATAAAGCTTATTGTAGTCGACTCGCAATAACGAAATTAGCTGACCATTTTCTTTTCAAGAAATTTATATATAATTAAAATACGCAAGTCATTATTATTAAAAAGAAGAAGCTTCCTCTTTGAGGAAACAAAAAAACAAGAAAAATCTATTTCAGAACAATAACAAACAAACATGCAAAGTAGAACCTTGCACATTGCTTCGTCATTAAATTTTGCTCTTTACATAGCAACCTCTACGAGGAAGTATTGTAACTAATTTTGGCTTCCTCATACAGGAAGCTTTGTGAAGAACAAAATTTAATGAGGAAGCAATGTGCAAGATTCTACTTTCCATCCTTGTTTTGAATAATTAAATAAATCACCGGAACATCTCATTTTTATTAGGCACAAATTGTTGTTTTATTTTATTAACTTTTGTGGAGGTTATATCGAAAATCTCTATTTTTTCAAGTAGCCAAAATGGTGTAAAATTTGAGCGACTTTACCGGTCACCACCAAATTTAGTACCCAGCAGGGTTGTATGTTATATTGTGTTTGTAGAACATTTCAGTCAATTTGCTGAGATTCGGAGTAATTTTTAGCAAAATTTTATTTTTTTACAAAAATTCCAAATTCTATAAAATCCGAACCGCTTTACCGATTTTGTCGAAATTCAATACCAAACAGCATTTGACGTGTCTCTAGTTATGGAAAACTATTTAGCCATATCGGCGAGCTTTCACGAATGTTACAGAATATACAACATTTTTCAAAAAAATTCAAAATTCTATAAAATCAGTATACATAGATATATTTTCTTCAAAATCACAGCAATTAAATAGGAGTTTACTGCTCTACTTACACGCAAAATCTGAGCTCGATCGTTCATGCCATTCGCGAGTTATCGACAATTGAATTTTCGGTTCCTGAAACACACACACACACACACACACACACGCGCGCGCGCGCGCACACGCACGCGCACGCGCACGCACACGCGCACGCACACGCACACGCAAACGCACACGCACGCACACACACACACACACACACACACACACACACACACACACACACACACACACACACACACACATACAGACACATTTTCTAAAGCATTTTTCTCGACGTTTTAGGTGATTCTAAGCATACTAACATAAAAATGTCGAAAAAAAAAATCATGAAAACAAAGCTTCCTCTATGAGGAAGCAAAAAAATAGTCCATATGCGAATGTGATGTTAGGTATCCATCTCACTAAATAAAGGACGGTTTAGTTTCTAATCACAAATCGCAATTCTCATAATTAGCGATTTCTTAGATAATTGAGTTAATCATTATTTGCAATAATTAGGAAACATACTATGCTTACGCTGAAGTTCACCCTGAATCTAAGAATGCCCTCGCCGGAATCTCCGGCCTAATATCGCGACTGAACGAACCAGCCATAACAGTCAATATTCAGTGGGGCGAATTGTCCAAAAGTGACGCCGGAGAGAAAATTAAAACCAATTTTATCGGTGACGTCATAGATTTCTCCGAATTTCTCAGCAGTAAGTAGCAATTCCATTTTGCACTCATTTACTTGCAATCATTATTGTCTCTATTGTGCCCGGTGAAATGGTAAATTTTGAATATTCATTGTGAATTTTGCAGTGACAAAAATAGATCTCGAGGGAGTTGTGAACTTTGATGTCGATTGGGAATTGTACACGAAATATTTATCGAAGCCTGAGAGTATTATTATCAATGCCAGCAATCTGGATGTTCTTAGTACCGTGGAGGAGAACGTGAACTTATGGATGAAAATTATGGATCGAGTAAGAATAGCCATGGATATTTTAGTTACTATATACAAATATTGTTAAATTTTTCAGGCCATAGTTGAGAGTCAACAGTTGCGTAGGGAACCAGAGACTGTCGGTCCCACCGCGGAATTAACTTATTGGAGAAGACTGCTGACACGGTTTTCTTCGATCGTAGATCACATCAAGTCACCGCATACTCAGATGTTAATTCAACTACTCATTCAAGCCAAATCGAAGCTCGTAAAGGCATGTTTTCATTTTTGCTATATTAATTGAATATTATGAATTTTGAATTATATTTTAATAAGTTGAAACACATATATGGGACATCTCATACAGGGATAGATAAGTCTGTGAAAAGCTATGAGGGTTACTATTCTCAGTAACTTTGACTTACCCGGGACCCACATGGGGTTTATCGTAGTAGTTCTTATGCACGTAGGAGCATTTAGAATATGTATTGTAATCTTTTAAATTTTACTTTAGTACCATGCACAGTATTCTTGTATTAATGTTTCCATTTGAAATATTTGGGAACAATTAGTGAATATTTCGTACTATTTTCAATATGATACTGGGATCAGTTATCGAAGCATTTGTTGTGCGTTCCCTTGAATATGTTTAATGCGCTGTAAAAGAATGCACTAAAAATGCTAACATTTCTAAAAACGCTATCGCAATTTTTTATTTAATTTTATTTCACTGAGTATTGTGTTGAAACTGCAACATGCTAGCCAATCTATGTCGATATGTCGTAAAATTTCAAGTAAGCTTATCATATGGCAATTCGACCAAAATTGGAAATACTGGAGAGCATCACTACCATGTCTCAAGTTTCACGCAAGACACTGTTACCGAAAATTCGATTCCTTATATGCATCGCCGTAGATCTTTGGAATGAATACTCACAAAATTTGAGAATTGTACCGTGATTGATTGGCTCTGTCGATTGCACGGAAAAAAACGATTTGGTTACGGTAACGAAAAAAATTGTTGGACCCAACCAAGGGACTTAGTGCTCTGAGAGACAGACGATTAATTGCTTGGCTCAACTATTTTCAGTTAGTTGGGTCTGTATCGTTGCTCGAACTAAGTAGTTAATTGGGGCGGCTATGAGTGAAATTGTTCCATATGCCATTTTACGTACTTGGTGCAACTATTTTCTGCGTACTCTGCGATATTCGCCGTCTCTGTTGTAGGCTGGGCTTGGTCTTTTGGCTCTTCAAAAACTTCGTCGTCCCCGTAGTCTCCTTCGTCGTCGTCGATTTCTCCATCAGAGACGTACTCTCCCATTTTTATTGGACTTCGTGTTCTTTTCTTCCCGTTGTGGCTGGGCGTACTCGGAGGTCGTTTCTTTCCGCGTTCGCTTTGGGCTGAGGCGTTCGAGTCTGAATCTGATCGATCTCGAGTAAGTCGATATTCTTTTCGAGGTCTTCCTCGGCTAACTAGTCGCATGATACGCGGTCTCCCTCTTCCTCGCTTCGCAGGTTCGGCGTGAACTCGAACACTAGGTCCGATTTCGGTCTCTATTTGAGATTCTTCGGGTTTTGCGTCTGTAACGATAGCTTTTCGGTTATTTGAGTCGTCTTGCTCTGCTTCGTTTTCCTTGGTGAATTGTACGTCTCGTGAGATGACTGCCTTGTTTTCCGAGGAAAGCCAGACGCGGTAGCCCTTGATTTGTTCCGGGTACCCGATGAATACACCTTCCTTGGTTCTGGGTTCGAATTTGCCGAGCGTCGGGGTTTTGTCGAGGATGAATACTTTTGTTCCGAACGTCCGCATATGTCCGACTACGGAAGCCCAACCTTTGAGTCGCTCGAACGGTGTCTCGTTTGCCAATGACTTGCTCACGCATCTATTTCTGATATAGTTTGCCGTGCCGATTGCCTCCGCCCAGAAAGAGGGCGACAAACCCAATTCTATGAGTTGACATCGAGCCATGTCGATCAGAGTCCGATTTCTTCGTTCAGCTACACCGTTCTGTTGTGGGGTGTGCGGTACGGTGAGTCGTCTTCGTATTTCGTACTCCTCAAGAAAATCGTTGAATCGCGAGCTGCATTACTCCGTGCCATTGTTAGGTTGCAGTGCTTTTATTTTTTGTCCTGTTTCTGTCTCCATCATATTCTTAATGTTCTTGAAAGCTTGAAGAATCTCATCTCTTTTCTTTAGGAAGTATACCTGGCACTATCCTGTGTTGTCATCTATAAACGTCGCGAAGTACTTCGCTCCTCCCTTAGATTGCGTCCGCATGGGACCGCAAATATCGGAGTGGATGATACCGAGTATTTCTCCGCACCTCTCTTTTCGTATCTGGAAAGGCTTGGATGCGAACTTACCCTGTACGCAGATGTCGCAGTCGGGAAAATCGCCCTCCGGAGGACTTTCCCTTCCTTCGTCATCTGCTTTAGCGCTTTGGTCTTTAGGTGACCAAATCGCTGATGCCATAATTTCCGAGGGTTTGCAGCTTTCGTTGTAGTCCGCACTTCCTCTTCCGTCTCGATCACGTAATATAAATTTCTTGTTCTTTCCGCTGTCATCTTCGTGTCTCCATTTTGGTCAATCACCACCGCTCCATATTTATAAAAGGTCACTGCGTTACCTTTATCGGTGATTTTTGCGATCGACAGCAGGTTAGATCTCACGTCCTGTACGAATAAAGCATTATTTAGTTGCATTGGTTTGTTCTCAATGCCGTCCACAGTTCGGAATTGTACGTTACCTCTGCCTTCAAATTTGTTGAAGCGTTGTTCGCGAGATTTAACTTGGTTCGTTCGTCCGGTGAAAAACTCGTAAATTTAGTTTTGTCGCGACATATGTGAGAGGTACAACCGCTGTCGAGACACCACTTGCTCGCCGGCGGCTCGATTTCTAGTTTCCGTGCCTCTTCTTCGGTTCCCTCACTAACGTAGTATATATCTACTTCTTCCTCGTCGTCTTCTTCGGTGGAATGTTCCTCCGCCTGCCACGAGCACTCGTTGCTCATGTGCCCGACCCGATT
This sequence comes from Clistopyga incitator, assembly GCA_947507545.1. Lineage (NCBI taxonomy): Eukaryota > Metazoa > Arthropoda > Insecta > Hymenoptera > Ichneumonidae > Clistopyga > Clistopyga incitator. The sequence continues at coordinate 2,397,916 of OX382189.1, forward strand.
GCATTTGAAACAACGGACTTTGGGATTGGTGTTTCCGTGATGTTTGTTTCTGCCGGTTTTTTTTTCAGAATTGAAGAAAATGGTTTTGGTATTTTCAGCATAAGTGATCATAAGTCTGTAAATTGCTTTTAAAAAATGAAATATAAATTATGTAGTTGCTCTTTAGAGATAGAACAATAACGTAATAAATCGGCAATGGAATCCGAGAGGTCGAGAGTTAGACCGAGGTCGAGTTGTTATGGAACGCCACATATACAGAACCGCATCGTTACGTATATGTTTACGAGCTACTTACATAGAATGGACCACATCGTATACAATATTGCTATTATCACTATGTATTAGAGTGAGCCAAAGAAAGTAACTTATCTCATTGATGGGTTACAATGAACCTATACACAGAGAAAAAGATTTCCTTGCAGGGCAGGATTTTTAGCTGAATTTTAAAAGGTGTTGGGGAGCATTCAAAGTTTCCCATTTAAATAACACGTAAACAAAATATTTTTTTATAAAAAATACCATAACTTATGAACCGTTTAGGATAAAATTTTTGACATGGTGGATGTAGAGCATATAATTTCCTAAAAACTCTACCACAGATTAATTTTGTTCAATTAACAAATTCGTATATTCAGAAGCGTTGAAAAGTGAAAAAATCAAAATATGCAGTTTTAGTGTTTTTTTAAATGAAATAAATTACTTGAAAAATATAGTTTATCATCTAGATTTGTTGAAAGAAGAAGAATTTTTATATTTATTACTTTTTTATCGAATGTGAAATCATTTATACACTCTTGACAGTTCTTAACAAAATTTAATTTATTACAATTATGATATTGCTGACAATAGAATTGCACTACTTGCAAGACGAATTGATTTGTTGTTCATTTTTTGTCAGAGTTCGATTGTGGTTCTGTATCAACGCAATGGCTCGTTCAGCAATATCATTAACACATTTGATGTTTTTAACAATATCGGAGCACGATTTGTATGAATCATTTTCCGCCCAATGTTCTGGCTCAATATTTAGAAAGTCCAGTGATAACTCCAGTTGCATTAAAAATTCTAACGATCTTATTGTGATAAAATCACTGATATATTTCGAACAAATCGTGTCAAGTTGTTTTTTCGTAAATGTAATTTTGTTTTCATCAATTTTGTTCTCTTTTTTTTCGTAGTATTAATCATTTTTTATAAAATTTCCAAGAAAATTCAATCCTTTAAGAGTTATTCGATATTTTTTTTGTCGATTTGAATTATTTTAATGTCGAATCACTCTTGAAGGAGTGAATTTTCTGAAAAATGTTAAGATACCTTTTTTGTAAAGCATTAAATTTCCCACAAAAATAATCATTTGATCTTTTAAAATATTAATTTATCTGGTAGTTACAAAAATAAAAAATTCATACCAAATTTTGAAAAAACAATCAATTTTTGAGGCACGATTACAAAGAAACGGCTCGTTCTACGTAAATTTACTAAGAGAGCTTTTTTGTAGGAAATTTAATTTCCGTCAAAAATATTATTAGATCAAATTTTTCAGATTCATAAATTACAAGTTTTGGATAATAAATACGGTAGATGTAAAAAAATCGATGGTTGTAATGAACACCCCTTAATATTAATATTAAGGGCTCAAACTTTCAGGATAATTTTTTTTTGTCGCGCAGGTGCCATGTACGGCATGAAGGTGTGCGCGTGCCGTTAAAATAAAATGTATTTTGAAAAATTAAATGTTTAAACCAACATATCTTTCTTAATATTATAACTTTCAGTATTGGTTTTTGTCTCAATCGTAATATTTCAGGCTAATGCATCTCCCTGCAATAAGAAATATCCTCAGGAGACTCGAAATTGCTTTATATCACGATATAACCTGTTGAAAATGCGGCTAAAATGGGTGGGTTTCGGAAAAGATACTTGGTAGCGTCTCGTCGATTCGTAAATGTACTTGTCTCGAGACGCTACCGCGTCTGTTGATTGATTAAATACAGTATTGAGCACGTGGAAATAGATATTCTCCGCATGAAAACAAATATAATTTTGATTCAACGAAAAATATAGTTGGGAGGTTTGACGACATAATATGAATATTAGACCTGTTGAAAAAAGGACCATCGAAAGTCTTGAAATTTATTGCAAAAGAAAAGTTTTTCTAAAAGCGGTGTCTGTAAACAAACATTTATCAATGCCTCTTGACATTTACTATTTGGAAAAACGCCAAAAAATTTCGTAATACGCAATTTTTAACAAGCTCGTAACGCCAAACTGCATGGTATGTTCATTGTTCAATATGAAAATTACGTTTTTGTGGACCCCAAAGACGACGCGATTTTTTTGCACTGTTTCATGGAAATTAATTTTCTATATATTTCGAGCCCCACATAGCATATACGCGCAGACGCGAATACGCGCATACACGCACACCCAAACACACACACCTCCATTCAAACGAAAAAATGTTCTGGTCTATTCGGCAGCCCTTCTTTCCTCCACAACTCTATCGACCACAGCAACGATCCGCCACATTTATTCCTTCATAAAATCTATACTACACACGGTTTCTCGTTCACAATTATTATATTCACACGGTTTTTCCACATTTCGATACTACACATTGCTTGCTATACAGGTACGAACCCTCACGTCGAATTGTATGCACAATCAGATTACTTACAAGCAATTATCAATACATTTCATTTCATCTAAAATCAAGCATACACATTTTTTATTGCACAACCCGATTCTACGCAGTAACGTTGAAGCGCGTTTTAGTCCTTCACGGTTGTATCAACTCAAAAGAATCCTTCTGGTCGGTAAGGAAGAGCAATTAGATGCGCAGACAGAGTTTCTTACGCGAGTCCGAATCGGTATTTGGACTCGCGTGAGAACCTCAGTTCGCGCGTCTAATTGCACGGAGTTCTTCCTTACCGGTAAGAGGTATTCTTTTGAGTTGATACTGACTAAGCTAATGTGGAGGGTCGAAATGTGGTGGAAAACTTTGCGTTGAATCAACCTTGAAGGGTTAAAACGCGCTGCAACGTTACTGCGTAGAATCGGGTTTGTGCAGTAAAGAATGTGTATGATTTTAGATGAAATGAAATGTATTGATAATTTCTTGTGAGTAATTTGAGTGTGCAGACAATTTAATGGGAGGGATCGTGTCTATATAGCAATTAATGTGTAGTATCGAAATGTGTAGGATTGAAATGTTGTGGAAAAACTGTGTGGATATAATAAATGTGAATGAAAAAGCTGTGTAGTATAGAGTTTGTGAAGGAATGAATCTGGCGCATCGTAGCTGTGGTGGATAGAGTTATGGAGGAAAGAAGGGCTGCCGATTATTCTGGGTATCCTGACATAGAAATCGCAAAAAATTTTGAGCGCTTTATTCACTCTGGTGAATTATGACAAAAAAATACAATCCGATCAACGTTAATTGCCGTCGGAGGCTTATGGAATTGGTATGGAATCTCCCATATATTCATTGTGGAATTGAGTATATTTATAGCTTAACCGTTCATTTCTCTTTTACATAACGCTTGTACGTAAATGACATAAAAAATTCGACCTCCTCAAAACTTTATTGAGTGAAAGCTTAATTACGGTAGAACTATATTTATACGAAAACAGTACCACGATAAAAGAATTACGGAAAAATTCTACTACATGATAACTCTGCCACGCAATCGTACGTAGGTGCTGCTGGTGTAAAAAAAGTATGCTCGGGATAGGCATGTATGCCTCGGCTGTATTGTAGTAAGGTTGTAATTTGGCGGGGCTGGTTTTCGGATTGAAACGGTAGTAAAATGGTTTTTTGATAAAAAAACTAACGTGCAAATGATGAATCTATGTATATTCAAATTGCATTTAACTTCATTTGTAGAAGTGGAAGAAACTGGACAATCAGATGACGACAGTAAAAATTTTGTCCCAAGACAATGTGAAGTACTTATACGCACTGGAACGGTTTACTCAACCGTTGTATCGACTGGATCCCACAAAAATAGGCGATTACTTGCCAGCACTTATGTACGCTATTAGAATGATATACGCAACTTCCAGGTTTTTCAATACCCGAAGGATGGTGACTGCTGTATTTGTTAAAGTAAACAAATGTTCTTATTTAATTGAAAGTTTTTACGTTTGTCGTACGATTTTATCTGGGTTTAAAAAATAATAATACTTAAACGCATTATTGCATTTTCCAGATGACAAATCAATTGATATTGTCATGCAAATCCTACCTTACTAAGAACGGAACAGTCAGTGTCTGGCATGATGCTAAGCTAGCAGTAATGTCGCGAATGAAGGTAAACGAAAATTATAACAAAATCATCCGAATTTAGTAAAAAATTATAAATACTGTAAAAAAATCTTTCTTAAAATTATTAAGATGTTCTTTCGTATATCTTATTGAGGCTTTTACGTAGCTTGTTTCTCCTTTTCCTGTTCCTTCATAAATATCGCCTCTGTGTGTTCTTCGCAACCACTCATTCTAAATTACTGTATTGCATTTAGACGAGAGCACAGGGAAACTGCAGAAAACCAGACCGTTACAAACTAACTTTATTTTTACTGAGTTTCTAATCTATGGAAATACACTAGACATACAGAAAATCTGTCATTCATCCGAATGATAGTTGCAAACAATGCTGCTTAACTCTGTGGCCGCCGAAGTCACACAGCTAGCGGGCGTCTACTGCTATCGTTCTTTCAGAAAATTAATATACTATTGAAAATACCATATGCATAAACTGCAATATATTTCGTCAATGTTAATATTCAATTTTTATTTGTACGGCGTTCGACAATACTACGGCACAATTATCTTATGATGTTGAAGTTTGCATCGTTGGACTGCAACGAAATTCTCAAAAACAAAAAAAAGAAACAACCTCTACGAGGAAGTATTGTAACTGATTTTGGCTTCCTCATAGAGGAAGCTTTGTGAAGAGGAAAATTTAATGAGGAAGCAATGTGCAAGGTTCTACTTTGCATCCTTGTTTTGAATAAATGAATAAATTACTGGTATATCTCATTTTTATTAGGCACAAACTTTTGTTTTACTTTATTAACTTTCGCGGAGGTTATAGCGAAAGTCGCTATTTTTTCAAATATTCAAAATGGTATAAAATTTGAACGACTTTACCGATCACCACCAAATTTGGTACACAGTAAGGCTGTATGTTATTTTTCGTTTGTAGAACATTTTAGTCAATTTGGTTCAACGAGATTTATAGCCACATTTTTATTTTTTACAAAAATTCAAAATTCTATAAAATCCGAGCCGTTATACCGATTTTGTCAAAATTCAATACCAAACAGCATTTAACGTATCCCTAGTTATGAAGAACTATTTAGGTCTATCGGCGAACTTTTACGAAAGTTAGAGAGTATACGACATTTTTCAGAAAAATTCAAAATTCTATAAAATCAGTATACATAGATATATTTCCTTCAAAATTACAGCGATTGAAGAGGAATTAATACTCTACTTGCGTGCCAAGTTTGAGCTCGATCGATCGTGCCATTCGCGAGTTATCGACGATTGAATTATCGGTCCCTGGAACACACATGCACGCACGCACACACACACACACACACACAGTAGAGTTACGGCGCCCCTGATAATGCGGTGCTGGATTATTTGAAATTAAAAAAATAAAGTTTTTTCGTTACATAATCGCTTCTCCTAGGTAACGCTGGGTGGGTTTTTCGGAGTTTCAATTTTTTATTTCTTGAGAACGCTTTGAAGGGCAAAACGCGATTTTTGCGAAAAAAATCGGCTAATTTGTTATTGTAAAATAAAAAAATATCAATAGTTTCGAAAGAACAAATCCCCAGCGTTACCTGGTAAATTATGTACAAAAATAGTGTTCAGAACTTCAAAAGAATCGGTGCAGTAGTGTTGAAGGTATGAGGGGCACCGACGTTGAAAACGTGGGAAAAACACTTTCAAACTATGAACACTACAAAAATTTGGTATAAAATGTTCATGAGCGAGTTTTATCGGCTTACCTCATACTGAACCATCTATGCCAGGTCCATATAGAAAGTTGCTATCATTCATGATGTCTAAAGCATCTTTTTGCTTCTTTAGTCTGTTTCGCGGCTTCCTGCTCTGCTTGGCTTATACGCATGAAGTCAGTTGATAGCGCCCATTCATGACCGCAAATTTACTTTTCCATCACATTTTATACACTTTTCTAGCGTAGCACTTATTGAAAAGACCATTATAAAATCTTCTAAAATCCGCCATCGGGGAATTTAAAGAGGAACAAAAAGGTGGTAAACATTTTCCTTTCAGAACTAATGTCACGGCGCTACAGCGTGCTAAAGTTTTTTCTTGAAGATGCAGAAATTTTGAGGGTCATATTATCCTACAGTATTTTTCAAGATCCTCCATAAGTTGGTCTCGAACGGTCACTTTTATTTTTTTAGCCGACGTCCTACTTTTTGACACGTCTTCTCATTTACGTTTTTGAGGAGGTCCAATTTTTTAAAGTCGATAGAATCTCGAACCAGTTTATTTTTTATCAGATCTTTCCGTTTAAGACATTTTAGCAACAATTTAATACAACACTTAACGAAAATGGAGCTAAAATGATGCCAAAATCGAAGCGCGCGTGGCTGCTCAATAGAATGTTTACTGTTACACTAAATTATATACTCTACACCGACTTAATATACAGTACAGAGATAAGCACGATTGTGCTTGTGGTGGGATTTCTGTAAAGAAAGGTGAGGGGTAAGGTTAGGTATTATATGGAGAGCGAAACAGCTGCCAAATAACAATAGCGCGCTCGGATCGGGCAGGTATAAGAATACTCATAAAGTCGTCAATTTTGGTCAGATCGACTTGAAATTTTGACACAATATTTTTGCGACATTATGCATTCAGTTCAAAAACATTTTTAGAATGGAAAAAAATTGAAAATGTAATACCTTGCCCGCCTTGAAGGGGATGCTGGAGTCGATTAGGCGATTCATAGTATACACAATTTATCGTAAATTCGCTACAAATATACTTCAACTTTTGCACGGAGGTAATAAAAACCTTCATGTTTCGACAACCGGTCGAATTACCATTCAACACATAGAGCAAATGTTTAAAAAACGTATATTACTGAACCTCTCAAAAGCCAATATGGCCGCTCAAGATATCAAAAGATCCGTTGGAGTAAGATATAAACGTTTCTGGGACTCAGATGTGTTAAATCAGCCGGACGCCAAAGCACGAAGGTTTTTATTCCATTCCTGCAAAATTTAAAGTATATTTGTAGCATATTCACGATGAATAGTGTATACTGCGAAATCGCTTAGTCCAGCATCCCCTTAAATACGCCGGAATGTTGGTGGAAATCACCGAAACAGCAACGATTTTCTTTTCGCAATATTTACACCGGCACACAAAAAAAAACGAAGTCTGTACATTTGACCAGACCCATCTACGTTTATGTATTTCGATGCGCTGAATCCGAATCTGAGGTCCGTTTGACCCGCACACTCTCAAGATTTTTGTATATTTCAAAAAAAAAAAGCTCAAAAATTGGCAAAATTCGGCAGGTTTCGTGATTACATTTTTTTAAAACAAGATCAAGCATGATTTCTATGTATTTCGATCTGCTGGATTGGAATCTTAAGCTCATTTTAACTGTAAGTCGGTTAAAATCTAAGTAAATCGCAAAAAAACCCTTAAAAATTGCTAAAAATAGCTCGAAATTGCAGTTATTATGATATAGTTTTTCTTCCTCACAGAGGAAGCCTTTTTTTCATGACATTTTTTTCGAGATTTTCATGTCAGTATGCTTAGAATCACCTAAGTGCGTGTGCGTGTGTGTGTGTTTTTAAAAAATGTCGTATACTCTCTAACTTTCGTAAAGTTCACCGATATGGCTAAATAGTTCTTTATAACTAGAGAAACGTTAAATGCTGTTTGGTATTCAATTTCGACAAAATCGGTAAAGTGGTTCGGATTTTATAGAATTTTGAATTTTTGTAAAAAATCAAAATTTTGCTATAAATCACGTGGAATTTCAGCAAATTAACTGAGATGTTCTAGAAATGAAAAATAACATACAGCCCTGCTATGTACCAAATTTGATGCTGTTTGGTAAAGTCGTTTAAATTTGACAGCATTTTGAATATTTGAAAAAATAGACATTTTCGCTACAACTTCCTCAAAAGTTAAGAAAGCAAGACAAGAGTTTGTGCCTAATAAAAATGAGATATGCCGGTGTTTTATTCAATTATTCAAAACAAGGATGCAAAATAGAACCTTGCACATTGCTTCCTCATTAAATTTTGTTCTTTACAAAGCTTCTTGTATGATGAAGTCAAAATAAGTTACAATACTTCCTCGTAGAGGTAGCTATGTAAAGACCAAAATTTAATGAGGAAGCAATGTGGAAGAATCTGCTTTGCATCCTTGTTTATTTATTTACAGCTTATAACTTTTTATGATTTTTTCCTTCAAGAAGAGAACTATTACAAGTGCTTTTTTTAAAAACATGGTTCTCAAAAATATTTATCATTGTATTTCTCGCAAGATTTCGAACTTTGCACTTTGCATTCCAAGCAATATCATCGTTTAGTTCCTTTTGCAAGTTCAAGTTACTAATTCATAGGCGGGGTTGACATCCCCAATCAGTACTGTAATTAAGTTTTACCCGTTTTTCGATCTAAAAAATGGACGTCGAACGTTCTGATGCGAAAGATCCAAGCATCTATTACAAATGTAAATGTTCGGTGAAACACTGTTCAACTCACTAAAAAACGCGGGATAAAAGAATTCGCTATAGAAATAAGCAAGCATTATTTACAGAGAGCTTTGTTAACAAAGCATGAACGTGTAAAAGGAATGTATGTATGTATGTATTGTGTTGTTTCCTAGCGCTTAGTCCTATAGGGACCATTGTACTCGTTCCCATCCTGGGAGCGTATCCATTAAATGACAGTGTCGATTAGGCCTGCCTCCTTGGCGAAGTGCAGGAGGGCGCCTACCCTAACTTCTTCTAAATCTAGTAAAACGAGAGCAGGTTCTCTGATTATATCCCTCCGAATATCCGCCAGCGCCCTGCATCTCGTGGTCACGTGGAGGGGTGTCTCGTCCTCCTCCATACATCTAAAACACAGTGGTTCCACATTTAGCCCTACCCGATTAAGATGATTGCCTGTGTGCTAGTTCCAAGTGACAATGCCGATTACCGCTCTAAGCTGGTATCTATCCAGACCTACGAACGAAAAGCCTAGCCTACTCGAGGGACCCTTGAAGATGGTCCGAGAGTGTCCCATTCCATCTGTCCGTAGACAGAGGTCCTTAAAACGTCCCTCTGCCCACTGATCTGACAGGTCCTGATATAGTCCATGCAAATTAGATCAGAGCGAATAACTGCTGGATCGGTTGTTGTAGCTCTGATCTTGGCCAGGTTATTCGCTTTTTCCCTGCCTCAGATGCCTGCATGTCCAGACACCCATAGGACTTTTACACTGTAGCTGCAGGCAATCTGCAACAGCCGCGCGTCACAGTCGAGTACCAATTGGGACTTCTTCATAACGTTATGGAGAGACCCGATCGCTGCCGGGCTGTCACTGCATATGTAGATGCCACTGTATTCTTTGTCCAGAATAAGTCTGGCACAGGTCCAGATGGCGTTCACCTTCGCTTGAAGAATCGAGGTGGTGTGTCTCACTGCCAAGAACAATTTTGTTTTGGGCCTACCGCTCCAGATTCCCATTCCTACTTCTGTTCCTGCTTTGGACCCATCCGTATACCAGACGAGTCCAGCAGCGGTCAGGAGGTTGATTTGATTCTCCTTCCATTCCTGCTTATTGGGAAAGAGGATCTGGTAATTGTGGTCGAAGTTATAGGACCGTTCACAGCAGTCCCTGCCCAGCATCAAGATGGAGATCTTACTAGGTCTCGCTGTAGCAGGGAAGCATGGCCCGCTGCTGAGCCCCTCCACTTAACATTAAATTGTAGGCGTAACGCTGCCTTCCTAGCGTTAGCCTCCATGATGATATAAGGGGGCGCCATATTTAAAAAGGATCCCCATCGCTAGGGGCGGGGTAGTTCTCATCGCCCCGATAACTCCGAGTCCGATAGCTCTGTAGACCTTGTCCATTGTCTTCCTGTTGGTGGCCTTTCCTAAAGCAGGCCACCAAACAAGGGAAGCGTAAGTGATTTGGGGGCCTAAGGTAGTGTATGTCCACTTCACTATTCCTGCTTTTAGACCCCATGTGTGTCCAAACATGCGCTTATGGGCCCAGAAGGTAGCAGTGGCTTTCGTAGCCTGCTTGGCTACGTGGCTTTTCCAACTGCGCTTGCTGTCCATGTGGGAGTGGAAATGGGTGCCTTTGGTCATTGTCATGACGTCGTCGGCATAGCCCACCACGTTTACGCCAAGTCCATCGAGTACCGCAAGTAGCCCGTCAACGTCCATTATCCACAAGAGAGGGGATGTGACCCCCCCCCCCCGACCTTGCGGACAGCCCCGTTTGACGTGCGCCCTGATGGCGCCCTTTGAGCCCTGCCGTAACCGGTCTTGTTCGAAGCATGAAGTGAATCCATTCGATGATGGACTCATCGACTCTTAATTCCCTTGTCGCCTCGCAAATGGCGTCGAACGAGGTTCTGTCGAACGCCCCTTCGACGTCAAGAAACACACACAAGGCCGACTCTTTCTTACTCAGCGTCCTCTCTATATCTTTGACGAAACAGTGGAGGCGGTTTCAACGGCACAGCCCGCTTGTTATGCGTGCGGTGAGGACTGCACTGGCCTTTCTACCAGTGCTCCCTCTCTGATGTACCTATGAACCAGTCCTTTCAGCGTTTTCAGAAGGAAAGATGTTAGGCTGATAGCTCTAAAGGACTTAGCTTGGTCGTAGCTGTTTTTGGCCGGTTTTGGGATAAAGACGACTCTGACCTCGCGCCAAGCTTTCGGCACATATTTTATTGCCAAGCAGGAATGGAAAATGTGATTTAGGCGCCCGGTAAGTAACTAAGGAAACATGCCGTCCATCCCTGGACTTTTGTATCGGTCAAAAGTCCTTATCATCCATCGTATCCTATGCTGGGGGGGGGGGGGGGGGGGGGCTGATGTGAAAAGTCTACGGAATCTGGCCATCAGGGGTAGGGCCTTGATTTCTCTGCAAAATTTCCTCCAGGCCGTCTCTTTGGATTTTTTTACGAGTTTCTTATACTCTCTCGGGGCCGTCCTGTAGGCGGTCCAATCGTTGTTCGTTCTGTCCTCAAGGCCTGGATTCAGCAGCCTATGGGATCGGGAGCGCAGCTGGTTCAGCTCACTGTTCCACCAGGCCACCTTCTCATTGTTTTGTTTCCTTCTCCTGAGAGGACAGGCAATCTCGAAGGATTGGACCAGAGCGGTCTGCAGATGGACTGCCTCCCGCTCGATTGTCCCCACTATCCGCGGCCACCCCCCGGTTCCCCCGTGGGGCTTCTCAGCTCCGCCTGGAAGCGAGGCCAATCCGCGTTTCTGGGGTTCCTGTAGGTTTCCGTTGGGACCTGGTTGCCATTTCCCATCAGACGGAGGGTTATCCGTCGGTGGTCGGAAAGGGTACCCTTATCACTGACCTGCCAGCACGTTGTCGCTTGGGCCACTCTGGGTGAGCCCAGTGTCAGGTCAAGTACCTCCTGCCCACGTGAGGTAACAATAGTAGGTTTTGATCCCCTACTTAGGATCTCAAGCTCCGTCATGGAGAGATACTGTAAAAGAGCAGTGCCTCTCGTTTATGTTCGAGCTGTCCCATATGGTGTGTTGTGTGTTTGCATCGCACCATATCAACACGTTCAGCCCCTTGCTTTTACAGTAGTCCACCAGCTCTCCGAGTTCCCTCGTTGGAGGAGGTTCCACAGAGTCGTACGGGAGGTACGCCGATGATATTAGTAGCACAGACGTCTCATCACCGACACGAATCTTGATGGTGGCTGCCGCAAGGTCCCTGGTGCAGAACCAGCTAAGCCTTATGGCATCATATCTCTTGCTAATAAAGAGAAAGGCCCGCAGCCCTGGATCTGCACAGCCATAGACCAGTGAACCTATATCTGCACTGATGCCGCTCACTAGTCCCCTGTGTATCCAGGGTTCTTATATTAGGGTTTGTTTACAGTCTTGCAAGGTCCCGGCTCAGGAGTGCCGTGACCGCTTTGCAGTGCTGCGAGTTGATCTGCGAAATTTTGGTTATTCCTGCAGTCATGTTGGTTGCAGGTGTTGCTTCGTTCACGTATTGTGCAGGGAGGGGAAAAGGAAAATATGGGTGTAGGTGTGGGGGAGGGGGGGGGGGGGCAGTCTATTGCTTACGATTTCACCTACTCCACCACGTTACCCGACGGGGCAGCAGACCCAGCCGACGCGCTGAGCGACGACGGCCTACTCCTCGGAGTCAGAGTACCTTTTGGGTGCCCCTCCGAGCCCCGTCGGCGCTTGCCCTTGCTACCGTTTGCACTATGCTGGGCCTGTCCCTCGGCGTTTTAGGACCCTGGCCTGATGGAAGGCCCCCTCGCCCGCGAGAGCTGGCAGTCTCACCTGCCCGCCTCCCGGTCGTAGGTTCCCTTGATCTAGTGCTCCTTGGGGTATCTGGTGACGCTTGATATACTGGCCTTCACTGGTCGGTAACGGGGCTGCCTTGAGCTCCGCGGGCGCCCTCGGGAGGGACATGCTCGCAACCGGTGTGCTCTTAGATGGGGTCTCGGCCGTCCGTGGGTACCCTGTCGAGGGTCCCCCGGTCGGTACCATTTCCGTTGTCGCCACGGTGCCTCCTAGGCCTCCTTGCCCCCCCCCCCCCCCCCCCGGACTTGGTGCGGACCCGGTAAAAACGGGCCCTTGTCAGTTCGAACTGGGGGTTGAGGTTGGAAGCCTCCAGCATTTTAAGTGAGGAGGCATCGATGCCTAGCACCCGATGTTCGGTGTCTTTACCATTTTCCTGTCCCACACCCTCCACAGTTGTGTGCACAGGTCCCGGTTGTGCCGTTGTAGGTGCTGGTAAATATTCTCCATCGATTTACCGGTCACGTCATCGAGCACGACCGTCAGCTTCGTCAGCTTGGGCAGCTCCTCCCTCCCTATGGCAAGAAGAGCTCCATCCCAAGGCTTTAAGCTTGGGGCTGTCCTCCGCAATCACGATTTCGCCACCTCATCGGTGCAGGTTATCCACGACGCTCCCTGGTCATACCGGTAGTCCTCGAAGCGAGGTGCCCCATGGGCGCAGAGTCCAAGACCTCGAATAGCGCCGCTACGACCAGCTCGCCCTCCTTCTGGCTGAGGACCGCAGTGGGATAGTCAGACGGCACAATGGTTATCTTCCTCTCCGCCACTGTTGCGTACCCGTAACCAGTCGGTTTCGGAAAGACTCTGGCCTTTTTATGGTCATTCAGGTTTTCCGGAGGAATAGTCCACGGGCCTGGGCCTTTTCGGACCCTGGACTGAGGGTTCCGGAGCGTCTGGGGTTTCGCAGAGGTGCTGCTCTGCTAATTTGGCTTTGCGTGCCCTCCTCCTCGCCGCGCCGCTGCGTCCGTTCTTCCTCTCCTTTTCCTGTGAGGGGTCGGTGGGACCAGCTGATCCCTCGTTCCCCTCCGTTGTGTCGGTTGCAATGTCGCAGAGACCATCCTGGTTCAAGAGGGCCGAGGCCCCCACGCCCCCAGTTCGCTTCACAGTTATCGCTTCCGCGTTAAGGGATGGGTCTATCACCATGGAGACTCCCTCATCCAGTGAAGTAGCTTTGATTGTGTTTGCTTCCATTAAAAGTCTCACGAGTTGCTAGGTGTAGAGGTCCGCCTCCCCCCCCCCCCCCCCATGCTATGCACCTCGTCGAGGGCACGATAGCTCACACCGTGGGATTCGGGGAGGTGGTCCGTGGCGGGGCCGTTAGTTTCCCCAATACGGATTTATCCCGCTGGTTTCCCGAATAACTCCTGTATGCCAGGTCTAGGCGTGTTTCCGTCTTGTGTCCTGGTCGTCAAAGCAACGCCCCAGTTCACGCGACCGCGAAGACTTCCGAACTCTGGTCCTCTCCTATCTGCCACCTGGGGACACGCTCGGTTGGCGACTCAACCGAGTTGCCCGCTCTTCTTTCCAAAGATTAAGTAACGCCGAGCTTGAAAAAGGTACTAAACGATCATATTGCTCGGAATGCAAAGTAAGAAGTTCGAAATCTTGCAAGAAATGCAATGATAAATATTTTTGTGAAAAAAGCACTAGTAATAGTTCTCTTCTTGAAGGAAAAAGTCATAAAAAGTTATAAGGTGTAAATTTAAAAAAGTGCTTATATAATCCAACAAATAGAAAAAGATATTGATATGAAATTAAAAAATAAGAAAACCATATTAAAACCTTAAAAATAGAATATATTGTGACGAGCCCCTCGCGCAAGTAATTTCGGCCACTCACACGGGGAGCCACGACCAAATATAACGACGCCCCAAATTGTTATTAGTTTGTCTGCTTCCACAATTCTTCCCGCCTACCTGTTCTTCTGTCGTGTGCTGGGCGCCAGGCTATCTACTTTTTGGACCCGACAGCCAGGGTCATTCGCTATTTCCACGGTCAATACTGTTTCGGGTCCGGCTAGCTGGAAGGGGTGCAGTTCGGGGGCTTGCAGCGAAAATAAATATTCGAAACTATACTCTTTTCTAAGTTCAAAAATGATAACAATAATTTATTACCGTGAATTAACGGTTTCCACGCAAATACAATAACTGTACAATCACGACTCGAGTCCGACAATTATCGCGGTCCTAACCCGAATCGCTCTCAATTATTACGGATGCGGCCGGAGAAGCCGGTCGCGACGGAGGAAGATACTACGCTACACGGAATTATTGAATAATGGTGCACCACGTGCGCCTACCTTTTTCTACGTGCAGGTTGTCTCGGTCTCTCGATGCTGCCTTCTCTGGTCTCTGTCTCGCTTTCTTTTTGGCTGGCGAATTCTCCCTTCACGGCGGGTACACGCACGCACGGGTCTATCGTAATTAATCCTCACGAGACTCTCGTGGTTAACGGTTCGCGCGCGGCGAGTTACTCGATGTCTAATTGTTCCGACAGAATACTCGGCTTTAGATCGAACTCTAACCAGCTACTCAATTCAACTCTCAATACAGTACTCAAATCTCTGATCAATACATAGGACGTAATTCGACTCTCTCCTTCGGGGTCCGGAACTAGAGTCCTTCAAGACAATCTTACAAATCTGACTATTCGATACGGGGTCCGGAATTAGAGTCATTGGGTCTCGCACGCTCGGCCGGGTTACGCGGGCCTCGGACGTCCGGGGTGGGGGTCACGGCCTGACATCGATCGACTTCGTCGATCGTCGCGTTCTTCCGCCTTCCTTCTCTCCGTCCATCCTCGCGCGTCTTCCCGGGCTGTCGCTCTAATTCCTCGAATCCTGTAGAACAATACTCACGGCAGTCAAACGTTCATATTGGGAGTTTGACGCCGAGGAGCGATTCTGTTGCCACGCGGTTCGGGCTCTCGGTGCACGAGCACTCGGGGCCTAGCTCGTTGCTGCGAGCGCGCACTAGCGCCTCGTCACATCCCCCCACTAGGCCAGACTACCGCTCTGACGCTAGGTAGGCTCACGCCGATACACCATCGCAACGTGCTATGCTGCAGAATCACTCCTCCGTCATCTCTCGGTTTTCCACCACCGCAATGTCATTGTTCCAAAGTCAAATACCAACACCAAATATTTCCCATACAAAAAAAATTTTATTCATCAAAATCTGAAAACTAATCCTCCCGGTTTCGGGGTAACTCGCAACGGTGTCTTTCCGCGCTACTTCTTAGCACAACAGAAAACAAAACTAATATAAAAATGAAAATAAAAATTATGTTCGCCCATCGGCGCGACGTACAAAAAAATAAATCCTCGCTCCTTGCGGTACAAAATCAACAAAAATCTTACTGTGCATAACTCGATCCTTTTATCTAATATTTCGCATAAATTCGCTACAATACCAAGTTCCATTCTTTATCCTATGACTTTCCGGCTTGAGCAGTCGAGCGTTCCGCGACCTGTGAATTACTCAATAATTTCAAGTCTTTCACGTGCCATCTCCCTGCAGGTCGACCGTCGGGGTTAGTCAGTTCAACCACGCTTGGTGACACGACTCTCACGACTTCGAACGGTCCAGCGTATTTCTTCGCGAACTTAGAGGTCATATTATTCGCGGCTTTTGACAACACGCGGTATTTCCGGTATACTCGGTCTCCGACGTGCAACGGCACCTCTCGCCTGCGTTGATTATAATACGCGGCCTGCTTCAATGATGCTTCGCGAATTTTATTTGTCACGAGATCGCGCATCTCGACGAGTCTGCTCATTCGCGCGATCCACTTTTCCTTGTCGGGCGCGTTCGGCGCGATTTCCTCGACTATCATCTTTTTCCAGTGCTTCGCGGCTTTTGGTTCGAGTTCTTAATTCCTATAAACGTGCCGTCTCGCTAGCTACGGGTCCCTGTAGGCCAAAACACACGCCAAGTGTCGCGAGTTCATCGCTCGAGCGCACGATTGGGTGTTCTACCCCTACTTCTGCCAACGACCACGTGCCGCGCTTGCCGTACACGTTAACCCCAAATAATCTGATAAAGTCCATCCCCAATAAACAATTCGATTTTAATTGGCGGACAATTATCGACGGAAACCATTTTTGGACACCGTCTAGCTCGATCGGGAATAATGCTTCCCCGAGAACACGTTCCGGCGTACCGTTAGCCATAGTTACAAAATCATTCCTACTCGCGGGATAATTTCGGTGAGGCAAAGCTAAATCCCTCACGATTTCTCCCCCCACGCGACCGAAAACCGAAATCGTCGCACCGGTGTCGATCAGTGCTTCGAGTACTCTATCCCCGATAAGTAACTCTACGAAAATCCGAACGCGTCCCCTCTCGCGCTGCCACTCTAGTGGTGGTGGGGGAAACGACTCGAGGATCTCCGCGCGCTCGGGCAGACTCGTCTCGGGACCGATCTCGCTCGTGCGATGCTCTATCGAATTTCCATTGTTTTCTATCGCGCCGCGTTCGTCGTTCGCGTGAGTCGCGGCAACCTCCCTACCGGTCTCTAACGCGTCGTCGATCGCGTGATTTATTTTACCAATTTCATTTTTATTTGCTTCTTCAGTCTCAGTTTCATCGGAACTGAGCTGATCCAGCGTCCAAATGCCAGTCGACCTGCAGGGGGACTCACCTGTTTCGACTTCCTCTACCTGTGCTGAATGAAAAGTACACGGAACGCTCGAAATATCTGCTCTTACATTTAAGCTAGTATTTGCGCTCGAGGTTTCTACGCGAACTGCACCCTGGAAGGAATTAGGGAGTGGGTCGGTTTGGGACCGGACTACGCTGGTTCTTTCTCTACTGTCTGGCGGGTCTCGGCTTACTCGGTGCGCTGGCTGTCCCGCGGCTGCCAGTTCCGATTGGCGTTTTTTGACAACGCACAGCCGCATGTCGTACGATTGACATCTCGGCGGCCGCACGCTGTGCACAGGAGCACTCGGGGATTTTCGCAATCTCGCCCGAAGTGGCCCGCTTCACCGCAGTTCATGCAGAACGGTGGGGGTCTTCTGTAGAAGCTCTGTGGGCCTCGAGGGGAACTCGGTCGGTTCTCTCCGGCCCTTTCCACACGGCCCGCTTGCTCGCGTCCGTTGTTGGGGGCTCCCCCACTCGGCGGCGGTCTTGCTGGTTGCTGCTGCTGCTCGGGTCTTCGCGCTGGCTGCTGCGCGGCGGCTCTCGGTGGCTGCTGCGCGGCGGCTCGAGCGTACGTGAGTGGTGGGGCGGCTGCCTCGACTTCGGCTGCCTCGCTACCCCCGCTCTTACGCTTTGCTCGTCGACGGCGCTTCGGCGCTGCTGGCTCTCCTGCCTCAGCTGACTCGCTCTCCACGGCGTTAACTCTCGGCGCAGGCGCTCTATATGGGGCGCGCGTCGCCGGTCTCGGTGGATAATCGTTCTCTTTCGATTCTGCCGATTTTCCAACCCATGCGAACTCCTTGGCATGGGACTCGTTGCGGCTTGGAGGAGGACGTCGAGCCAATGCTCTCGCCCATCGCTGCTCCACCCGCGAGGTCTGCTGCACTAGTTCAGCGTACGAGCGGAAATCTCTTCTGTCAATCCTATCCCAGTACTCAGGACGGAGGCCGGCGTAGGCTTGATCCAATTGATGCCGTACGCTCTTGTTTCGCCTCAGCCGATTATATAGTCCTTGAACGCAGATCAAATAATCTGTCGCAGACTCGTCGGCTCCCTGCGTCCTTTTCCTGATGTCTTCTTTCAGGCACTGTTGATCACGGTCTGTGCTGAACCATGCCCGAAAATCGCGGACAAAGTTCCTCCACGACTGCCAGTATTTTTTGTTTGCGCGGTACCATTGAATAGCTCGACCTTTCAATACCTCAGGGAGCACCTGCAGTCGATCGTCGTATTGGATGTCGGAGGCGGCAATTTTTTCTCGGATTTGCTCTAAAAATTCCTCGCATCCAAATTCATCCTCCCCCGTGAAGGTTACTCTCCATTTTCTTGCGATGTCGCCGATGTCACGTTCGCGGCGGCGTCTGGGGTGTCGATGAGCCGATTGCATCATCGGCCGCTCCGAGCGCTGTCTCCTACGACGCGCGTTACGGGGCTCCACCACTCGCCACGTGCTCTCGTCTGTCTCCGTCTCACTACCGGAGGATGAGTACGATGACGTCGCGCTGTCGTCTGTCATTGTTGTTGCACTCATGGAGTCTTCGGACTGCTCGTGCGTTCGACGATTTCTTCTCGCTCTGCGGCGGCGGTTGCTCGAGCGTCTTGTCGACTCCCATGGTTCCGTTCTCTTTTGTTGGTTCCTCGACCTGATTTCGGGTTCGCTGTCCGTTTGAGTTCCAGCGTCTCGGCACTTCGGATGACCTAGTCTCGTGTGAACCTCTGCACCGATCTGCGTCTCCTCTGGCACGTCCTTTCGGACTCTTCGCGAGGTCTCGCCACGGCGCAGGGTCACATTGGCGCTGCTGCATTTAAAGCGCTCCTCACTCAGGTCGTCTGTGCCGTCCCAGTCAGCCGGTATTACTCTTCTCGGTTGTGGAGTGGGAGGGGGTGTTCTGCCGCTGGACCGAATGTCGCGTATCCCCACGCGCTTCCTCGTGAGCGCGCCTCGTGGTGGTTCGACTGGACTCTCTGGCCGTGAGCTGCCCGGTTCCCGCAGCGCGGTACTTACGAACTGCCTCAAGCGATTCCTCGCGACAGCTGACACTCCCGATGGATTTAATAATAATGCACGCAGAGTCTCGCGCACTTTATTCTCGTCCATTTCCTCCACTATCGAAAGTTCGGTTTTGGTGTGTTCGTCCATTACACAGGTGTCGTCCTCTTTATTCCACTCTACACCCGGTATTCCACACTCACGGAGTTCTAATCTCCGGAGTCGATCGCGGATGGTGTCATCATCTCCCTCGGCACTCACGTGGGATTGTTTCAACAACCGCCTCATGTGACGTCTGGGGAGTGTGTCGATCCACGGCGCTCGATCTAACACTCTTTGGCTACGTTCGCGCACGCCAATACTGATCCTATCTTCACTCTCGGACTCACTAGGGTTCGGTGTCGATTTATTTTGAAGTCCTTCTGCCATTGTCTCTAATAATTTTACAGTACACAATTTCAAATTTTCTCCCGAAAATATTTGTCTCGACACCTCTTGTTATTCTCCGAACTCGAGTTGGCTCGGCCGATCGTTATCGCGTGATGTTTACGTCCTTCACTGCCCGTTTGTTTACACGCGGTCGATCTAGGCTCGCGCACTTATTTCTCGAGAACAGTCGCGTTCAATCTCGTCTGGCTCGACGAAACCCGAGAAATATTCACCACGAAATATTTTTTTTCGTACGGTTTCTCGTTCACGCACTTCGACTGGCTCGTTGAGTGTCGACGCGCGGTGTTTACACTTTTTCTAACACTTGTTGACGCGCGGGCACTCAAGTGGCTCTAGGTCAACTCGTCGAGATTCTTCACGCACGAATATTATTTCTCGGTATCTCGAGACAAAGGAATTTTCACTATACTTTCGCGTTTTCGAATATTAATTTCGCCCGCCAAGGTCCGAAATTTTAGCCACTGCCCCACGTTGGGCGCCAAAAATTGTGACGAGCCCCTCGCGCAAGTAATTTCGGCCACTCACACGGGGAGCCACGACCAAATATAACGACGCCCCAAATTGTTATTAGTTTGTCTGCTTCCACAATTCTTCCCGCCTACCTGTTCTTCTGTCGTGTGCTGGGCGCCAGGCTATCTACTTTTTGGACCCGACAGCCAGGGTCATTCGCTATTTCCACGGTCAATACTGTTTCGGGTCCGGCTAGCTGGAAGGGGTGCAGTTCGGGGGCTTGCAGCGAAAATAAATATTCGAAACTATACTCTTTTCTAAGTTCAAAAATGATAACAATAATTTATTACCGTGAATTAACGGTTTCCACGCAAATACAATAACTGTACAATCACGACTCGAGTCCGACAATTATCGCGGTCCTAACCCGAATCGCTCTCAATTATTACGGATGCGGCCGGAGAAGCCGGTCGCGACGGAGGAAGATACTACGCTACACGGAATTATTGAATAATGGTGCACCACGTGCGCCTACCTTTTTCTACGTGCAGGTTGTCTCGGTCTCTCGATGCTGCCTTCTCTGGTCTCTGTCTCGCTTTCTTTTTGGCTGGCGAATTCTCCCTTCACGGCGGGTACACGCACGCACGGGTCTATCGTAATTAATCCTCACGAGACTCTCGTGGTTAACGGTTCGCGCGCGGCGAGTTACTCGATGTCTAATTGTTCCGACAGAATACTCGGCTTTAGATCGAACTCTAACCAGCTACTCAATTCAACTCTCAATACAGTACTCAAATCTCTGATCAATACATAGGACGTAATTCGACTCTCTCCTTCGGGGTCCGGAACTAGAGTCCTTCAAGACAATCTTACAAATCTGACTATTCGATACGGGGTCCGGAATTAGAGTCATTGGGTCTCGCACGCTCGGCCGGGTTACGCGGGCCTCGGACGTCCGGGGTGGGGGTCACGGCCTGACATCGATCGACTTCGTCGATCGTCGCGTTCTTCCGCCTTCCTTCTCTCCGTCCATCCTCGCGCGTCTTCCCGGGCTGTCGCTCTAATTCCTCGAATCCTGTAGAACAATACTCACGGCAGTCAAACGTTCATATTGGGAGTTTGACGCCGAGGAGCGATTCTGTTGCCACGCGGTTCGGGCTCTCGGTGCACGAGCACTCGGGGCCTAGCTCGTTGCTGCGAGCGCGCACTAGCGCCTCGTCACAATATATATATATAACATAAGATATACGAAAATAAAAAAACAGAAAAAAAAGATAACGAAGGTTTTCAATGCACGCTTATCTCCCCGTGGTGAAAACCGGACAACGTTACATTCAGCAACGCCTAACAGCTTTCAAAAAATTCGAATTAGGAGAAGTATAGATTACCCTTCCTTATTTCATAGTTGTAGAAGAAAAAGTCATTTGAAGAATCAAGTTTTACGATGATGGGAATAAAATTGGAATATAAAATAGGATTTGGGTCTTATGGGCCTCAATATTCATATCAGGCCCAATTTTGGGACCACCAACAGGAAAGCTTCGGGTAATGTGAAACTTACTTTTCATGAAATCTGGTATTTCTTATGAAAACCATGATTTGGGCCTCACCGGACCAAAAAATTTATCAGGTCCCAATTTTGGGGATATTATTCAGAAGATTTGAACAATCGATGTGAAATTCACGTTTCAAACCAAAATTTACTAGTAAAATTCGCAATTTTTGTTGAAAAACATGAAAAAACTATTGTTTAAACGGTTTTTCGAGTCAGTCTGATCTCAGATTCGATAAGAGCGGATCTCCAAATGTTAAAAAAATATGTTTGCAATAATTACAAATTATTGTTTCGCAAAAATGTATTAAGCCAAAACTAGCGATGAAGTCTGGTCAATTCAGGCGTTGAATGGTTAAGTGCACAACCCGAAACTAAATTCCCGTTCACGGGTTGATACGTCAGGCAATGAACACTCCAGCGATCGACCAGGTTACTATCGTAAACTATGCAGCTTAACTCGGGCGATCGCCCAACTCCTATACCGACTGCACAGCCACCAGTGTCGGTTGCACTGATTCAGTAATTATTCATTTAATGATTATGTGCTTTTTTGTTTCGCGCAATTTTCAATCCCCGAATTACCAAACTTCATTGATTTATATTCTATTTACTATATTTTATTCTTTTAAATTGAAAATTTATTCGTGTTCCAGTGCAAGCCTGCTGATTTGTTCTAATCCCCTGTCCTTTATTCCCCCTAAATTCCACTGTTTCTTCTCCACAGTTTTACTGCAGCCACTTTTATTTCCACTATTGTATTGCATTTAAACTGAGGCACAGGAGAACTGCGGAAAACCTGTGCTAATACAGGCATATATCTAATGAGTTTTGAGACGTATTTAATGAATTTCTGCAGTATTAGAATACATCACAATCTGCCTCCCGCTGAATGCGCAAATAAGCATCGTGTCGTCGCTAGACGAGGTGCTTAACATGGGCGACCCATTGCTGTCGGTTTATTAAATTTATTATGCAATCGTATTCATTTAAATTGCCGAGACCGAATATTACAAGTTTATATAAAAAATAAAAGGCAACCATTCTTTGTAGTGTATATTTTAATATTTTTGAAGCCGTCTTTGTTTGTTAGTTAATTTTATTCTCCCTTTTTCTCCCTCTAGAATTGCATAAGATTGTGCGAACAGTATTACGATTGCTACAATGGAATGCGGAAACGGGTGAACGAGAATCCTGATGAAAAACCGTTTGAGGTCTCAGAGATGTACGTCTTTGGGAAATTTAATACGTTCAAGACGAGAATAAACAAAGTAAATGATTCATCACCATGGGGATACGGTAATTAATAAAGCAAAGAAATTACAATTATTAACATGGTTTTCGAAATCTTTATGTTGCAGCTGATCGACGTTCTGCAAATTACGTTGAATTACTCAATCCTTCACAAATCTGCGATCGAGGGGATCGATGTTTTTGCGCAAAAATTCGCGTCATTTTTCCAAAAAATAGCATCGCAAAAGTACGACCCCCTTGATCATAGAAAACCGCATTTTGACTCGGATTATGCGGAATTCAAGAAGAACGTAGCAGAAACAGAGCTAGATTTGCGAAATTTCTTTTTCAAAGTTGTCTCGATAGTTCCCACTATCGACTCTGCATTGCAGTTGATCGCCAGGTATTTTTGTATTTAATTAAGGATACCAAATTTACATATATGTGTAGACAGCTCTCATATACAGAATAACTCTATCATCGTAGCGTTTATATTTCATTAATTATGTGACGTGATTTTTTTTCAAAATTACGATCACAAGGTCTAATGTTACCGAGTTAGCTATGTCTAGCGATTTCGACGTTCCTCTCCTCGAATTCTACCGTTTGGCTATGGAAAATTGTTGGCGATTATGTTTTAGTTCTTGTTGTTGAGAGAAGACGGGAGATTGGTGCACTCAAATCTGTCGCGAGGACGAGAGCTCAACGAATCGAGCAGCCCGGTAGATGAGAGTCACCGATATGAGTTTTTGGCGGTTAGTTGCAGACCGGTGCAAATCCGGCGCCCTACGGTGACAGTGCATTGCGTTGGAGAACGGGTGGAGTTATGTTAGGTCCGGCCTAGGATGGGGTATCCTAGTGCAATTGTTTTTGTTGAGTAAAGGCCCGTTTTCACGCAATGAGCTAAGGAAGGCGACCGTACAGATCTCTGCTATGTTACCGGCACAAGTTGCGTTCCCGCTATCGCTACGAACTAATTCGAAGGAGAGGGCAGTAGTTCTCGGGTAAGGGATTATGAGCTAACAGAATAATAATAACGAATCGTTCTCGATGATTACTTGAAATAATCAATCTTCCTCGGAACACCGCCGAGGTGCCTCGAGTTCGGTAAGCGTTCCCGCATTGACAGTTTTTCTGTCGCTCGCGCGCGCGTCTTCGCGTAGTTCTCGTGCTTCGGCCAAACTCCGTATAGTGAATACGTGAGTGACCGTGTGGTGAGAGTTTTATTTCACGGAATAAAACTCGAGTTTTCGGTGGCTCTCCAGTGCAGTGGGATAACTGCACTTCGTGCCACAGCTCTCGTGATCCTTCGATCTCCCTCCATGGGATGGATTGGCTACAGGCAGCTCCGGTGAGTCGTTCCCGTGATATTAATCATTAAATTTGGTATTGTACCAGGTTTTCCGGTAGTGACTATGGCGCTCTCGAGGCGCTTCGTCAGTTCTCGCGCATTCGAAAATGCGAATTCGTTACCGATGCCCGCTCTCGATTTTTGTCCACGGAACATTAGTTTCCGTTAATTAAATTCTGTTCGCGATTGTTGGCTATTTATTGCACCTTACCGCGACCCTCTCTACCAAACCTAGCAGACTGAGCGGCCGTGCTATTCCGTAACCGTTCGCTCCCGCGATTGCATCCAGTTGCGTTTGTTGATTTTACGAAACCTCAAAAATCAACTAAGCTACCGATTCCTTCGGTTTTGATCCCGATCGCGAGTTTTACCCCAGACTTTCGATTTGGAGTTTGGGGATTGAGCCGCCCACTCGATCCCTCGGACATACCGGTTCGTTAATTCCGGTGAAACAAAAATTAACTGGCGCCAACCGGGTTTGCGGATGCGCGAGCGAGGGTGGACGGCCGAAGGTGATGGTTCCCGATTTTTCTTTTCTTTTCATGTTTTGTGTTCTCGACCAGAAGACCGATTAATTGGTCAGTTACCGAAAAATACGTCACAGTGACTATGCAAATAAATGGAATTCTACTAAATTTACTAATCGAAATACATGGTGGAATTTTGGTCCATATATTTCGAAAAGTGTATATTGTGACACGATCTGTTGTTCCGAGATAATTCGGGAAATTATCTCGGCAAATCGCTCGACAAATTCGACACCCTGAAATACCAAAAATTATTTACTAGGGCGCCAGGCCCTTCTAATAACCCTGAAGGACCATCCAGCGAATCAACAAACTCTATTTAAAAATACCAAAAATTGCTCGGCTACGAGTAGTAGAACGAGTCGTGGGGGGTGAGAGGGGAGAGTTTCGCAAATAACCGCGAGTAACGTACCACTGATCACAATAAAATGACACTTTAATCAAAATAAAAAAATGTGATTCCCGGAAGAGGAATCCGTGCTCTTTGACATAACTGAGTCTACACAAAAATCATATATTACACGACGTTGGATCGAGCCGACTCGCATACCGGTTCTGACAGGGGGAGACGGGAAGCGTCTCCTCTTACACAATTTGCAACACTAATTATTACTTCGAGGGTGCACACAGCATCTCACCAATAAAATATTGTAGGCCCCCCTCGATTACGCCCTCAGCGATCCAAAACTGTCGTCTGTCCTTCATTTCTGTGCTTCTCTCAATCTTTCATTTTCTATCTCTTTCTCGATTCTTTTTACTGGCTGATATTTCCTTAATACGGTGTGCCGTCGTTCGTCTCCAGCCAACAAGTGACGATTTTCGGCGCGTACCGAAATTGTCACGCAACTTCGTAGGGCCGGCGAGGAGCCTGAGATGGGAGTCGGCTCCCTTCGGGTGACGAGAGATGGCAGTCGTCGTCTCTCCTATATTAGGCGGGCGGCCTGCTGCTGTCCCTCTGTCGATCGTGGGCCCGTAGTCGCTTCCCTCGGCCGGCGATGACGAAAGAGTTTGAGTGTTGGTGGTGGCCGCATGAAACGCTAGGAAAATTTACAAATCAAGTATTTGGGTGTCAGCTACTGAGGCCCTGGTCTAGTCGATCCGGCTGTTGGCTGTTGACTGCTGCCGGGCTTGTTGGCTGGAGACGTTTTTCGAATGGGAAGCTGCAACGACACCGCTGTCACGCGAAATGCCGCGTTACAATATATATCTTATGCCTCGGTCACTTGTAATTTGAATTCGAATTTTGTAAGGTAACAGAGCGTACAATTAAGTAATAACGTCTATTTTTATATATTCTTTGAATAAAAATTGTTCTTTGGTCGTCGGATTGACAATGTTCGCAGCGATCATTGCCACGGACATGCCGGTGTCAACCTTACTTTCTCATTGTTGGAATACCAATGACGGGCCAGTAACATCCATCAAATAAATCTTAATCTCTCAGATATTTTTTACCCGCTATCTTGATGTTACAAGTCGTAAGTTTGAATTCATAATCAGCGAGCGCAAGAACCTCCGAAAACCTAGTTTCAAGCAAAAAAAGCTTTGCTTATTTTCATCCGTCATCATTGAACCTCTTATTTTGAATATACGAATTGCAAATTTTAATTCGTGTGTTTATTGATCATGCAAATATATAAGGTCGTGAGTACTGAAAACCTAGTTTCAAGCAAAAAAAGCTTTGCTTATTTTCATCCGTCATCATTGAACCTAACATTTTGAATATACGAATTGCAAATTCAAATTCGTGTGTTTATTGATCATGCAAATATGTAAGGTCGTGAGTACTGATGAACGGGTGGGGATGAGTGAGTGAGAGGTTTTACTTAAATAATGAGTCGACAATTTTCGCGAGAACAACAATCTCTTGCTTCGGCACAAAAACCCTCACGGATTATAGGGAAAATCCGAAGTAAGGGAACCTTTATTAAGAAGAATAATTATGTGAATTACACTGATGCAATTAGATCAGCTAGAGCGGCAATGCATTTGGTCGCATTAACATGTAGTGAAGCAGTTAAATATGTAAGTATATGGTGAGAAATTACACCAAATTGAATTTACTACAAATAAACTGGAATGTTCATTCCGCGGCCCTATAATGAGAGATCTCTACTTACGGAGTCAGGTCGTGCTGATTCGCACACAAACCTCTAACGCAGCGTTGAGGAAACACGTAGTCAAGCCGGTCACGGGGAGCGTAGAGTGGTTCACAATCCGCACCACGCGAGTCCAAACGTGTTGGGGGAACAAAGGGCAACAAAGTCGTTACCGCGTAGTACGCTCGCCCTAGAACGGGTCACGTCGTACACGTGGACGCCGATCCCTAATCAATTTCCTAAAATGGTCTAGAGACACACACACTCGTACCGATTACTACGACTTAGTACTAATACGCAAACTAAAGGCAGAACCATAAAATATAAATCGTCGCTAGATCGCTCGAATAGTTATCGCAGATGATGCACTGACGCTGAACGCGGTTGATCGATTGCCGACTCGGCGGGCCTTTCGCTGCTCGCTTGTGGAGGAACCCAAGCCCACGTGACGGCTCGGCGAGCCCAAGACGAGCGCCGCCCACAGACCGCGGCGCCTAGTCGAGCATGCGGCTTCCAGCTCGCGGTATATACTCGCAGTGCCACCAGAAGCGCGCCAAGACGCAATATTTAAACTATGGCGTAAATGGAAACAACACGAACATCGTGATTCGCCAAATTTACAATATTGGCGTAATAAAAAATACCATTTATGATATGAAAAGATCGGATTCAATATAGCGGATTTGAATGCTTTTTGCAGCTTGATCTGCCATTTTGAATCTGATATTTTGATGTCAGAAATTTGGGGTATCACATGTATAAAGCATATAAGTATGTTGTCACGTACGGAGCGGTCACACGCCCAACAATTAAACCCTTTTTTACCCAATTAAACCCAAAATTTACGACCAATTAATTGTCGGGCGATCTTTACTCCCAGCACACCGCCGGGGGAGTAAGTGACCCGAGTCCTCCATGAGTAACTCCACGCAAAATACTCAAATAATCAAAATTCTCAAATACCAAAAATTCAACATAACAAAAGACAAAACTTACTCACGGGGCCGAATCACTAACTCCTAAAAGATCGCTCGACTCACAGCAGTAGAGGGTGGGCCGAGTCTCACCGGAATCTCCGTAGTCCCGACGATGGTCGCGATGTCCTCACTGGGTGATATCGAAATCCTTATCCCCAAATTTTTGATCCGCACTTGCACGTGGTCGACAGCAGAGAGCGAATTCCCGCGATCCCTCATGGGTCGTCGATCGATATCCCCATTCCGCCCGCACGCCGGCTACCGCTCGCGCACGCGCTCAGGTGGAGAGTGGCTTCGACGGTCTTCGGGAGTTGCGGCGACGCACTGCGAGTCTCGCGTACTGGCGCGCGTTTCAAACGATGGTTTGTGATGTTCGCTGCATTTTCGATGGCGCCATTACTCGTGCGTTGCATCGGCGATATTGGACCCACAACAAAAGGGCGCAACACTGCAATTAACCTTTCCATCGGTGCTCCTAGGTCCTTTCTTCGTGGGGCGCCGGGTTGGCCGGACCGCGACAGTTCAAGCTTCAGGGGATGGTCGACCCATTTTCCAGCGTGCTCCCCGGGCATCCATAATTCATGGGCACGGTTGTTCGGTGCCCGCCTGCGATTCTGATTAACAGAATTTCAAAATCCAAAACTGGAGTTTCGAGCCATAATCCAAAACTCAAAACAAATATCTAAAAACATACACGAAGTCCCTCGGTGTAGAGAAACGTCAGAAACGTCAGAGAGCGATAGTTAACGGTACGTGCGGTCGAAGAGTGCGTGGGCGTTAAGTAGCGGTTTGCAGGCGGATGAGCAGTCCCTCGGTGGTAGTAGGAAGCAGGGTTGAGACTCAGTAAATGGGGAACAGAGCGATCAAAACAAGATTAAATTCAAAAAACTAATTACTTGCTAATAAAAACGCTTAAAATTCCGATCGCAAGGTAGCTGTAACGAAGGTAAGGTAGAGAGCGAAAATAGAGAGCGACACCGCTGTTGACCCGCAGTTGGTAAAAGCGAACGTGCACCGACCCAAGTGTCGTAAATCCAACACTCCTCGCCGTGTACACTTCGCCCAGGTGGCGTGGCAAAAAATCACGTCACAAAATATAGAATCTAGTTTCACTAGAGAAAGCCCAACTCACTTGGTCCTCTATTCTCCTTTCACTTACAATTTCATCGAAAGTCAACTAGACTCCTTCCTTTATTTTTTGACTTTGAGGAATAATATTTTTCCCTCCTTTCAACTCAGCAATTACTAGGAGTTAATAATTACGTTTTGTAACTTCACTTGGCGATAAGCTATGCATGCTCCGTGCACAGTCACCAGCTCTGTGCACGACCTTTAGAATCAAACCATTTGTAAAATCTCGCAATTAATTATTATTATTGTTACAATTCATGCCTTTCGTGATTTGTTACAATAATTTGAGCGTTTAAAACACACACAAAAAAAGAAATACAAAATAATTCAGCATCAGGATTAAAATTGGTTTATTTTCGATATTTCCTTAAATATTCAACCGTTATCCTAAACCTATGATGAGTAAATTCTAGCTTTATGGCTTAAGGATCACTGAGGGTTTCTCCCATCCCAAAATAACCATCTTTTCGGGTCCAGAACTCGTATCTCTACTATCGTATCTCTGGGAGTTAAAATTACATAAAACCAAAATATCTCATGAGTAATGAAGAGAAAAAGGAGAGGTTTTTAGTTGCATTTCAGTACATTAAATTTCAAGTACGAAGCGATAGTAAGAGATTTACCTCTCTTTTGTACCGACCGAAAAGACGACTCATTCTAGCCACTTCATTTCGAGGTGATTACGTTATATTATCGAAATGATAGCGTTTTAAAGCTCTTTTAACCGTTTCAGTGCTACGCAGCGCGATCGCGCTATTCGCGTACTGTGGTGAACCGTGTCGCTATTTTTGATGACGATTGTCAATTCGCAACGCGCTCGATTCAGCATGTAGGTGCTAAGGTATCTTGTCGCGAGTTTGTCGAGTTTCCTCTCGTAATTACAAACTTTCATTAAATTAATCGTAAACACCCTGCATAAGTAGCTTGCTTTCATAAAAATGCCTATCAACCTGAAGCGCGAGGGCGCCGGGCGGCATATTTCGACAAAAAACAAGAGCAGCGCGACCGCATCGATTGGCATTATTGGCCGATAATAGAAAGAAGCGCTATCGCACATGGCACAATTCGACACGGATTTTTAAAAACCTTTGGCATTAAAACGGTTAAGGTTGAATCAAATACTAGAATCAAAAATATTTTGTTTGAGACCAAAACGATCTTCGTACCTTTCCTCATTGCACTGATATTTATTTGAATAAACACTTGACAAGTTTAGTCAATATAAAACTATTGCTATTTCTACTGTCAGGTACATTTATTTTGCAGAAGATTTGGTATTTTACAGTATTCGGAATTTGAATGACGGTTTCAAGTGCAAAGTTTGTAAAGTTCATATTCGTAAGTACATTAAATTGCAGTCTTTTGCTTCCGTACAGAGGAAGCTTCGTTTTCATGAAAATAACATTTTTTTCGAGACTTTTATATCAGCATATTCAGAATTACCTAAAACGTCCAGAAAAATGGTTTCAAAAATGTGTCTGTATGTGTGTTCCAGGAACCGAAAATTCAATCGTCCATAACTCGCGAATGGCTCGATCGATCGAGGTTAAATTTGGCACGCAAGTAGAGTTTAATTGCTGTTTAATTGCTGTGCTTTCTAAAAATATATATCTATGTATACTGATTATATAGAATTTTTAATTTTTTTTGAAAAATATCGTACATTCTCTAACTTTTGTAAAAGTTTGCCGATATGGCTAAATAGTTCTTCATAACTAGAGACACGTTAACTGCTGTTTGGTATTAAATTTTAACAAAATCCGTAGAGCGATTCCGATTTTATGGAATTTTGAATTTTTGTAAAAAATAAAAACTTTGCTATAAATCACGTAGAATCTCAGCAAATCAACTGAAATGTTCTACTATCACAAAATACCATGCAGCCCTGCTATGTACAGAATTTGGTGGTGATCGGTAAAGCCGTTATTAATATTTGAGAAAATAGAGATTTTCGCTATAACCCCTGCAAAACTTAATAAAGTAAAATAATCATTTGTGCGTAATAAAAATGAGATGTGCCGTTATTTATTCGAAACAAGACTGCAGAGTAGAACCTTGCACTGTGCTTCCTCATTAAATTTTGCTTGTTATAATGCTCTATGAGGAAGCCAAAATCAACTGTAATACTTCCTCGTAGAGGTTGCTTTGTGAAGAGCAAACTTTAATGAGGAAGCAACGTGCAAGGTTCTACTTATTTTCACAATGTATACGGAATACAGCATACGGAAGAAATATCCTAATATATAATAATAAGTATGTTTAACGGTCATGTGGTAGTAGTTGCATGGTATATCGGATCAGCTAGGACAGATCTCGGAGGTCACCGGTCAGACATAAGTCAAAGTGGTTTACATTGTCTTATGTTGAATCGATATAAAATCCGTTAAGACGTTAAATCCGTTCACTTTGGAAAAGCATTTCGAAAAACAACACTTAAAGAGCAA
Source organism: Clistopyga incitator (assembly GCA_947507545.1). NCBI lineage: Eukaryota > Metazoa > Arthropoda > Insecta > Hymenoptera > Ichneumonidae > Clistopyga > Clistopyga incitator. The sequence continues at coordinate 2,429,329 of OX382189.1, forward strand.
AGTTAGGAACAAAAATAACACGACATAACCTGTAATTGTCTACTTGTGTACTTGTGTTCGATACCATTTTTTCATAAGATACATTGAATGGAAATATGTTTGATGAGCTGTATATTAAGTTGAGATAGGCATTCATATGCATCGGACGATACATTTGTGATATTCTTAAGCCTAAAGAAATGATTTCATAAGTAAATGAAATGTACGTAATTAATAGTAGGAGAAGCTCTCACATCTTGTTGAAATGAGTATAATTCCAACAAATCAAAATTAATTACTATAATTTTCTCTGACTAATGCTTTATCCGTAGATTCAAGAAATTGGGTTTCAAGGGCTTACGCATTGATCGAAAATATCTTGAGTTCGTGACGATGTATCAGGAAGAGATTGAATCGATCCGCGATAGATACAACGAGGACAGATCAGACCCTCCCTTACCACGTAATGTGCCACCTGTTGCCGGTAGAATTATGTGGATTCGACAGCTCTACAGGCGCGTCGAGGCACCGATGGATATCTTCAAAACACGCGAACACGTTATTACACACGACCGAATGCAGAATTGTATCAAGATCTATAACGCTCTCATAAGCATCTTTATTCATTACGAGAGAATATATTACAAGGCCTGGTTCGACTCTGCAGAAATCGTAAGTTGCGTTGACATTTTTGATTTGCAATTGGCAACGATTTCACAGGGACGATCTAATATGAAGTAAGGCCAGTTACAAAAACTTGGTGCAGACCAGAGTTGTTAGAGTTTAATACTTTTAGAAGTATCGATAACGCCCTAGCCGGTCCTCCCACCGTTAAAAATCTGCAAAAATCGCCTCGTTTACTGCATTTTTTGCTTCCTCATAGAGGAAGCTTTGTTTCCATGAACATTTTTTTATTCGAGATTTTCATGCCGGTATGCTTAAAATCACCTAAAACGTCGAGAAAAATGGTTTAAAAATTGTGTGTGTGTGTGTTCCAAGGACCGAAAATTCAATCGTCGATAACTCGCGAATGACACGATCGATCGAACTCAAATTTGGCACTCGAGTAGAGTATTAATTCCTCTTCAATTGCTGTAATTTTGAAGGAAATATATCTATGTATACTGAATTTATAGAATATTTAATTTTTTTTTTTATGTCGTATACTCTCTAACTTTCGCAAAATTTCGCTGATATGGCTAAATAGTTCTTTATAACTAGAGAGACGTTAAATGCTGTTTGGTATTGAATTTCGACAAAATCGGTAAAGCGGTTCGGACTTTATAGAATTTTGAATTTTCGTAAAAAATCAAAATTTTGCTATTAATCACGTCTAATCTCAGCAAATTAACTGAAATGTTCTACAAACTAAAAATAATATACAGCCCTACTGTGTACTAAATTTGGTACTGATCGTTAAAGTCGTTCAAATTTTACACCATTTTGAATATTTGAAAAAATAGCGATTTTCGCTATAACCGCCGCAAAAGTTAATAAAGTAAAACAAAAGTTGGTGCCTAAATGAGGCACCTAAAAATGAGATGTGTCGGTGATTTATCCATTTATTCAAAACAAGGATGTAACGTAGAGCCTTGCACATTGCTTTCTCATTAAATTTTGCTCTTCACACAGCTTGTTCTATGAGGAAGCCAAAATCAGTTATAATACTTCGTCGTAGAGGTTGCTATGTAAAGAGCAAAATTTAATGAGGAAGCAATGTGCAAGGTTCTACGTTGCATCCTATTTTTTCTACACTCTTTCACTGCAAATTCATTGATTTTTAATATCAGGCATCGGTGGTTTTGCTGTTTCGTTCACCGCAAAAACATCGATGTAAATGTCGGAAAAATTTTGGTTTTGCGCTAAATCTCACAGGCTTTCTAAATATTCGATTCTTTTGACCATTTTGTACATTTTCAATCACGGGAAAAATGTATATGTCTTTACCGTTTATTGGATTCGAATCTTTGGAAAGGAATATTGTTTGGTATTATTAATACACCGGTCACTTAGTCGGGATTCCTTCCCTTTTGCGTCCTTTCCTTTTTATATCCGCTGTCACCGGTTCGGTTTTTGAGTCTGGAGTTTCGTCGTGCCTCGCCAGGAATAGGCCGCAAAAAACCCGTGACAGTTTCCCCATCTTTTGGTTTCCTACACCAAGGAGCTGGTCATTTCTTTTGGACCTACTGTTTTTATGGTGGGTTCTGAATCATCGAAATCACAAAAAGCATATAGAAAAAACCATTGGTACTTGGCCGGGTATCGAACCCTGGACCCACTGCGTCTGAGCCCGGACTCGAACCACTCAGCCACTGCTCTGACTAATTGATGTGTCAGGTGGTGCATGGTTGAGCGGTTACTCATTCGAGTTATGACCGCAAACAATGCTATTTAACTTATAGGACCATCAGAGCTGCATACAGACCCAACCACCAGTATTGCGCTCTCATTTTAAATTTCAAGTATAAGAAAAGTGTAAACATTTTATGAATTCTTACACTTGTTTCACACTTTTGTCTAGGTTTATATAAAAATCATCGACTTGAATATTGATAAACCATACAAATTCTCAAATAATTCCAATAATTGTGAAATATTGTCCAATACAGTTGAAGAATGCGAATATGTACACGCCCGATAAACACGAAGTAACATTTTCGTTTCTGTTTTAATATAATTTCTTACTAATAAAAGTAATTGATAATGACAGTAGTTACTATAACACTAACATTACTGCGTAGGAAATTGTGATATTACACTATAAAAAAAGAATGCAAAGTAGAACCTTACACATTGATTTCTCATTATTTTATGTTTTTTACAAAGCTACCTTTATGAAGAACTTTGTTAATCGATTTTGGTTTGCTCATAGAGGAAGCTTTGTTGTTCTACCAGAACTGCGAACAATTCAACACTGTGCGTTTGCCTAAAATATGGTTAAATTTACACCTTAGAGCCTCGCGCGTGCCCTAACCGACGGAACCGACGATCAACACCAGGACAAATCAACCGGGAATATTTCAAATTCATGATTTGTATTGTAAAAACTCCAATGGCCAAATTCTCATGAATTAAAAATTCTACATTTAGACAATCTAAACCGTTTTATAGATTTTGCTCAAATTCAATAGCGACCAGCATTATCTATTGTTTTAGTTGTAACAAACTACTTAGCTCATTATCTGAAAAATTGCGGAAGCCAGAATGTACAAACTTTTTTGCGAAAATTCAAAGTGTTACAAAATGTGAAATTTCCGATGAATTTTTTCAACAACGTACACACACACGCACACGCACATAGTCGAACATTTTTTGTAAACGACTTTTCTCGGCGTTTCAGATTATTTTGAGTGTCTTGACATCAAAAACACGAAAAGAAGTTTTCACGAAAATAAAGTTTCCTCTATGAGGAAACAAAATTAAAGCCATTTTGAAATATCACTTGCGTGAAAGTTCAAAACACGGTTTATGGAACAGAAAATACTATACACTGAGTAGTAAATACGCAATTCGTAAACGAAATTTGGATAAGGACACATATTTAAGTCTAAGATAATCATAAGTTTAATAATATAAATATAATGTATTCAGGTCCGTTTGGCTCTCTCCTCGCCCCTGCTGATTCGATGCCCAAAAACGAACAGATATATTTTGAACTTTGATTCCTATATCACCGAGGTAATAGGCGAATCCGAGCATATGACAAGATTTGGATTAACCGTACCTGACTTCATTCAGATAATAATGTTTTGCAAAGACAAAATATATGCTTCTCATGAAATAGTGAAAAAGCTTATTGAAGAGAACGATGAAATGAGGTAATGAATGGAAAACAAAACAGCGACCCCGAGCACTTTTCGAATTTATATTGTGGTGGTATTTGCAGGAAATCGATCCCAATATTGTTCTTGAATTTGATGAAAGTTGCGTTCGTCAAGCTAGAGATAGCCTTTCAACCTTGTCTGGCCGTTGTTACCTGGGCTTCTCTGAAAATTCCTGAAGTGTGCGAAGATATAAGCCGAACCATTAAAGAAGTACAAATCTTCTCGAAAGAAGTGAAAGACATAAAAGAGGCCAGAGTGGACGAAGTTTTCGAATCTATAGCTCACACAAAGTTGATCAATCTCGTCGATTACGCCCAAAACCCGAGTCAATTTTCATCGGAAAACCAGACTTTCGGGCATTCAATCGCTATTGAACTAGAAATCAAATCAGCGGCTGCTGAAAAAGCAGTAATCTCCATTATAAACAAGTTTTTAGGTCTGATAGTGGATCCCGAGGTAGATCGTGTCACGCACGATTGGTTGGACCCTGAAAAAGTCAACAGACAGGTGGGCTCGCAAACGAAGCTTACCAAAGGACCCTTTGAACCAGGTCAATAAAATTAACACTAACTCTTAAAGAATGACACTAGTAGCAATTGCAAAAATGATAAATACAGGGTGTCCCAGAACTTATGCAGTTCCTGGTACACAGATGTAGTTGGTGACCACCTGAGAGCACCCGTAAAGTTTGAGCGTCCAATTCGCAGTAGTTTTCGAATCAGACGCGATCTCCGTCAGCCAATCAGAGTGCTCCGTTCGACTTGGCGTCGCACACACACAGATTCACGGCGTCTGGGAGCTCGAGTGCAAGTGGCGTCATCGTTTTGTTTTTTTATTTAACAGTTGAATTTTTAAAAAAGATACGCTTCCGACCACTAGCTGGCAATCAGTCGACAAAAGCGAGTGTGCGGTATTTTTATTTTCAATGTGAACTCCAAACTTAAGCAGGTGCAATGGTCAAAAGTAGAATTTTTAAAAAAGATATGCCCGGTCACTAGCTCGCAGTCAGTCACCAACAGCCTTCGCAACGTTGTATACGGAGTGTACTTGTTAAAAATCATTAAAAGTACTCGTAAATATCAACTCTAACGTATCTTGTCTCCAAAAGTCATTCATTACCCAGAAATCAGCCTATTTGTTTCATTCACATGCATTATTAATTTCAATGTCTGACCGAATATTAAAAGCCCGAGCTCCGATGAAACAAATGGCTATCGTTTACAGTGAGACACACGCAGCAACTTCGGCTAGAGCTGAGATTTAAAAAAAAAAAAAAACGCTGACGCCACTTGCACTTGAGCTCCCAGACGCCGCGAATCTGTGTGTGTGCGACGCCAAGTCTAACGGAGTACTCTGATTGGCTGACGGAGATTGCGTCTCATTCGAAAACTACTGCGAATTGGACGCTCAAACTCTACGGGTGCTTTCAGGTGGTCACCAAGTACATCTGAGTACCAGGAACTGCATAAGTTCTGGGACCCTGTATATATCATACAGTAACAATAAACCATGCAGGAAGGCCTCCACTGAATTCAGAAAAAAGTACTGCCTTTTTAGTGGTAAAGAAATAGTCCAAAAATGACATGCGAATTTTTATCTATAATGATGTTGTTATTATTTGAAAACTTTTCTATGATCTGACTATTACAAATTGTGGGAACCTCGTGAACGTTAAGACCACAACCAAATGTTTTTTGGTTTTTTCAAAAACGAATAGTTTATACAAATTGATATTTTTGGATATGAACATTTTTTAACAAACACAATAACAAAACCCTGTGAACAAGTCGTTGTATATAATAATTAATATTTCTTTGAAACGACAGAAACTTTTCATGGACTTAATCAAGGCCTTCCGTACCATCTTGATAGACACATGTCGGCACCGTCAGCAAGCCGTCACGTCGCCCGCATCTGACGCCACAGTGCCGACACTGTGTCGTGCTATCATCATGGTAGTGGCATGCATGTTAGGCGTGCCGTTACCGTGTCTGATTGGCGAACCGAGAGAAAAGCATATCGTAAATCCTGCCATTTCGCAAGTAAAAAAAAGTATAGAAAGCCTTACGATATTTTATGGTAAAAGTGACCACAGTTGAAAATACGATAATAGTTATTTAAAACATGGCATCTCGAATCTGTATACAACATAATAGAATATATAAAGCTTCTATAATTATTGTTAAGTGTTTGATAAAAACTGTATTGTCAATACAATGTACTGAATAAGTAATCGATAACATTGATTGTGACTACCCCAACTATATGTATACGAGTTTCACGTCTTTTTTAAGTTTATAATCATTAAAATATAAACTGCACAAAACCACATAAATAGTTAAAATAACAGTGTCTCAACGTCACAATGTATAATCCACGTGATCATGTTCTAATCGATCTTCATACTTAATATCATGTGGATAGATTGATCAGTTACCTTTACCATGCAAACATCGTTCCCGATAGCACTAATTTATGGTTCATGTACCTATTGTTTTATATTTTTGAATAACCATAAAATATAGAAGGCTCTACAGAAAACGATAATTCATGGTAGAATTACCTTTAGTTTTACTATATTTTTGGCAAATTCACCATATTTTTTTCTCAGTGACTGCTGTCATCGGATCGACACGGTGCTGGTATGCCAAACAAGCAGTACGTCTGGCTATCTGAGCAGTTTTAAACCATTATAGTTTATTAACAAATACTTTAATAATTTACTAGGATTCGGGGCTATCGATCGGACGAATAAAATCAATATAACCCGAGTTTATAATGACTGTATGGAGCTTTTTGCTTACTTTAATTGCAAACTAGTAGAGAGCTTAGTAAGATGCACTAAGAGTTCTTTCGATTTGTTAAAGAAAAGAGTCGGAACGTCGAGGTTTGTCGTGCTTTATTATTCGAAGCTCAATAAACGCTTTCATAAACGTAATGCAATATTATCAGAATTTCGTTTCTCTTAAACCTGTTTTCAGTGCTTTATTGCGCGATAACATAAAAGATGGAGAAATACCACTGATGCTCACTTATTTCGTTCTACAAATACCAAACATTATAATCATTCCCTCTATCGATGAACTGCAAAATCACTTCAGCAAAGTCATAACAAACTTACTGGAGGTGCACAAAGGCATTGTCATGTGGGGTCAGAGATATTCCCCGATTGTGCAGAGAAAAAATTCACTAGGTGTTCAAAATTATGACAATGGTAGAACGAGATTTCTTTGTTTCACCATACTGTAACAAATATCGAATTCTTAGCACTGAATGTTTGTTTACCAGATAATACAGGCTTGACAAATTACCATCAGACTATAGTTGATCATAAAGAGGTGATTCGCAGTTCCATGAGCTTGCAAGGCGCTATTCTAATGTTGAAAGAAGACATTGCAATTCTCGGCAGCGTGAGTAAAAATTAATTAAAAATTAACTTAAGAGTTGCATGTAAAAAATATTGGCATTTTTCATTCTTCGTAGTAAATAAATAAAAGCATCTTAAAGTACTCCCATTATTAATTGCTCTTATAATGGTAAAGAAATATTTTCATTTTACTAATTGCACAACACATTGGTCAAAATTTTGAAAGTTTCCGGTGATTGTGCCATGCTAGAGAATTTAAAGAGCAAGCCAGATTCTCTTGAGACATTTTGTTATTTAACATCTGCTATTATACTAAAAAAATAAGAAATGAAATGGAAACCACATCATGAAATTGAATGAATTACTGTGATTATTCGGCAATAAATAAATGTTCTCTATCCATTACTTTAAAAAATCCAAATTACAATTGTTTTTTCGTAACTCAATCACATAAAGTCGCACATTACGTGCCTGCAAAGCGTGCGTAAGATGGCGCATTATGCTGACATAAACGTAGATAATTATACGTACGTCATCTGATACGTGAAGTTATCTAAAAAATTCTAGACTAAACTATCTACAAGATGATTTTATGCAATGCTTCGCAGGCACGAAGATGTGCGACAGTATGTTGTCATTCGTTACAAAAAATAGTATGTGACACTTGTACGATGAAGCGGCCGTCCCGCGGATATTAGGAAGCGGTGCACTCGACTTGGCTCGTGCGCGGCTTCCTAACCTACGCACGATAACGGCCACTTTATCGTACTAGTACACGATGTACTATTATTTTTTGGTCCAAATTTTAGTACATTTAACGTTCTGTTTATTCGCAACCTAGGTAAATAAGAAGAAAGAGCCGTTTGTTTTTAATGAAAACTTGTTCAACGAAATTTAATTACAATTATTAGTAACTATATTGCTTGACAAAATCTGACATGAGAGCTATAAGCATTGGCTGGAAGGACACATCTGTGCATGCCCCATTCCAGACCCACTCAATCAGCATTCGACCTAGACCAACGGCGATCGGATATAATTATTTTTCAATTATTCAGAAGTAAATGGAGCCCTCAAGACTTTTTAAAGATTCTTAATGAGAGTATTCGTGGAGTTACAGAATTTTCTAGAATACGGATAATATAGACAAATATTGTATAGGAATCTTCTTTGAGGCAAATTGTACTTTTATGTGAAAATACCGCAAAAATGATAACAATTTAGAATCATGACATTAACGTAAGTAAAACTTGTAATTGTAGATTTTTACGTTCACGTTACCTTCGGCCTATCCGCCTGTTTCCGTCGCCTTGGGTTGTTGAGCTCCAGTTGGTCTTAATTTTTCGCGGAATTAACAAATCGCGCATCCCGAACGTGATCTCAAAACTTAATAAACGAAACAAAAACGGAACGGGTTCGAAACCAGAGAGAATGATTACGGGTACCACGGTTTGCTTAGTGTGTTAGGATGTGGAGAGATGGGATAGGAGGCTAGTTGACGATTGAGTAAGAATTCAAGAGAATATTTCCCCAGTCATAACTCGTAGTTTCAATGGAATGAGCTTTAATGGATCTCAATGATAATTGAGAAATTACATTCGAGTTTTAAATGTTAGCATTAATCGAGGAAGCAAAATAAAATAGAAGTTAGGAAGGGAGCACGGAGGCACAGAAATAGTAACCGTGGTTTTCGGCTAAATTCTGAGAATAAGCGAATGATTAATAATCGGTAACGCGGAAATTGTCACTCCACTAGTGAGAACCCCACCAACGATATTATTCCCGTGAGATGACCAGTGTAGGACGCCTGACCATGACGTATTGTGCCATCCTCAACCACGAGAACTCCCATATTTCCTAGATACCAGTCGATAGCACAATAGGACTAAAATAAATCGGGAACACTTAAATTTGAATTACCGCAATAAGATAGCTCGGAACAACAAAATGATTAATACGATGGGTGGGGGACAAAATAGCAAATTTCCTAATGACGGCTATTGTAGATTCACACGGTTATTATTTTGGAATTCGCTATTTTAGCCATTCGCTATTTTGACTCCCACTTTGTCATGTGGGTGTATTCCTTCTCCTCCGCTGAAAGTAGAGGTTGAAACGAAGGGAACTGCAAAAACGCAGCGATAACAAACATAATAACGAACGATTGGGCAATCTGAAACGGTTGGGTAATCGTAGGGCCAAACGTCCCGGCCTTCCAAACGGAACTATACACAAATAATAAATACAATATAAGGATCAGTTCTTCCTCCATCTTACCACTAAATTGTAGCATCGGAATTACACCGAACCTCTATACTGACTAACAAAGCACCCTAAGAGAATTTTCGGAATCATATCGGGTGCCTCGGTATCTCGGCTTTCATCCTCGATAAATTAGGTTTTCTGACCTCGATATGAAAGTTATTCCTCTAGCGATTTTGAATTAATCACTAAACGGTATGAAAACCAAACCTGAAGAAATTCATGAACGGTAACTGCAAATAAAATCGATAAGCGTCCAAAAAAGGTACTAAATGTGACGATAACCGTCATGTAGCAGGAAATCTAAGTAAATAGTGTCACGAGTTGATAATTGACATTTTGAAGCACTGGGCCAATTTAATTACTTGACAAAAATTCTTTAAAATTCAACACGTGAATTCATTCGTGGTTAACAGAACTATTTTTTTATGAATCACTTTAAATTTACAAATTATAGCCATTGTTTTGTAAGGAGTCTGGTGTAGGTGGTTTTTACAAGGAGGGTGCACGTGATTTACTTACAAAAAAATAATAAATGTTTATTTCCACCAATAACACAAAAATGATTAGTTATTAAGTACAATGAGTGTTGTCCCGCAAATAATTAATGAAATTGATGCCGCGAATTCCCGCCCGTTGGTCCCGAAATGCCGCACGAACCGAAAAACGAAGTGATAGCGAATACACGTTGAATATTTTCCCGTTATTTCCCGGTTTTCTCCCGTGAAGCCAGGGAGCTCGAAAAGCCCTGACCCGATTCCGATACCGATCCCGAGAATATCCCGTGAATTGAAGGAGAGAAAACTGAACCGAAATTTGAATGTAACCCGAGAATTTCGGCAAAGGCCGAGAAGAGCCCGAAAAACACGTGTTGCACACTTCGCTTGCGGATCGAGAAGGAAGAGTCGTTACGGCAAATCGATGAAGAAGTGGCTCGCGCAGGCGCGTAGCGCTCGCAACCGCAGTACCCGGAAAGTGGCACCGCCAGCGTCAGCGGCCGCGCACGAAACCAAACCGGAGGCCGCGCAACGGCTGATTTTAATTTGCTAATTCCTGAACATTACAGCTTCTCCAACCATAGTCGTTGAAGTAGAATTTTGGCCCGTATGACTACCGGTGAAAGAAAACCCAATGGATCGTATAGTTGAGCAATTTCCGAGAGAAGTACCCGCTTGGTTATCCCGTTCCCGACTGAAGAAGGAGTTGTCGTGAATTTGAATCCGTCTGTATCTGGAAACCAAGAAAGTCCGAGAATCTTGGTCTCGCAGTCTTCGAAAGAACGCGAAGTCTCCGAACTGGAGGTCACCCCGAGGTTGAGGAGCAGAGCTTGAACGTTGCTCTGCCACTTCGCGAGAGGAAACCCGCCCGCCGTGCAAATGCCGATTAATTGTTGCGCCTGAATTGTAAGTTCCTGAAGAACATCAGCACCCCCGTAGATATCGTCCACATATCTCCTCACTGTAAGAGGGGGGACCGCTTTCGGATATCTCTCGCCTTCATCCTTCACCAGCTGAAGGAGGACCCGTACAGCGAGGAATGGTGCTGGCCGAGTACCGTAGGTGACAGTGGTCAGCTGATACGGCACTGTATTCCCGTGATTGTCCACCCAAAGTATCCGTTGGTGATCCCAATCCGCCCGATGAACCCGAATTTGCCGAAACATCTTGGCAATATCCGTAGCAAAAATGAACCGATGCCGCCGTACCCAAAGAAGAACGTCCGAAATATCTCGTTGCAGCTCTGCACCCGTGTGCAAGAGATCGTTGAGAGAAATACCCGAATCCGTTTTACTTGACCCGTTGAAGACGACTCGTAATTTAGTCGTGGTACTGTTTTCTTTCAATACCCCATGGTGAGGAAGATAGTAGACCCGATCCCGATGAATTGAAGTAGATGAAGTTTGAACCATGTGTTGAAGAGTCTTGTATTCGTCCAGAAAACCCGTGTACAATTTTTGATATGCCGCATCCGAGTGAATTTTCGTTGTAGACGCCGAAGGCAGGCTACCGCAGTATGATAAGACCCACCCAATTGAACCAATCCCGTTTTGAATGGAAGCCGAACGACATATCGACCCGTGGAATCGCGTGAATGCGTGGAAATGAAGTGAGACTCGCAATCCTGTTCATCCGCTGTCAGTGGTGTTGTTGAATCGGAAGGGGTCTCCTCTTGTACCCAGAATTTCTTGAGGAGTTCCTGCAACTCCCGAACAAGGTATCCTGTGCAACAGGAGCTTCTGCCGCCCCCCGTCTTATGCCCGGCCGAATGATTTGCCCGTAAACATCCGCTCCCAATATGAAGTCGACCGCTCTTGTAGAAGTGAAATCAGGGTCTGCTAGATTGAGCCCTTGAAGATGACTCCAGTATGCATGTGAAAAGGAAAATGAAGGAAGAATAGGCATTAACTTAGGCAAAATGAAAGTTTTTATTGATAATGAATGGCTGGAATGAATTGAATGAAGTGTGCAGGCGACTGTCCCGCGTGTATGGCCTGAAGAAGTCCCGCCGATCCCGATGATAGGAATTGAGGATGCCTCCCGACGGAGTCTGAGCTGCTGAACAAGAGAACCCGAGATGAAGGACAGCTCGGACCCCATGTCGATCAGCATCCGTACCCGATGAAATGTTCCGTGTGGTGTTGAAAGATCAGCCTGCCCCGTTGCTAACAAGACCAGTGGCCTGCTAGCACCCGTAGTTGCGCCGGTTAATGCCACCGAATCTCATTGAGCGGATGAAGTGGTTGAAGATGGTCCCGTTGTCCCCGATGAAGTCCCTTGAGTCGCCGGTCCCGAAGAAGCGTTGTTATCCCCGTATTTTGACCAACCCGTTCAGCCATGGCTCAGAAAAAGCGAAGTCCGTTATAATTAAATTTGAAATGTCCCGAAAAATTCCCAAAAAAGTCCGAAGATGCCCGAAAAATATTCACCGGCGCTGAATATTCACTCAATGTAATGATGAAAACCCGAAACCCGTGAGTGGAGGAGAAAAAATTAGAAAAGTTACCGAAAATGTCCGAGCGATCCCGAAAGTGTCCGACTGTTCCTGAAACCGCACTGAGTGTATGAAGAAGAAATCGAAATATGACCGAAGATGTCCGAAAGTTTCCAGAAAAATGTCCGACTGTCACTGAATACCGCACCGAGTGTATGTAAGGAAGAACCGAAATGTGACCGTGGTAACCGAAAAGTCCCCGCGAAAATTCCCGAAGTCCCGATGAATGTCCGACAACCAATGCGCACTCGCGGATCTTGAGCGGTCCCTTCCCGCGCCACCAAGAATCACCCGAGAAGGACTCACCAATCTTCTGCCGTGATGTTATGCGCAGGAGAGAGACGCCGTGGCAGTGGTCGAGTCCAAGATGGCCGCCCGAGACGCGAGCTCCGCTCTTGATCGATGGCGCTCGATCACCTGTGACGTGCTGAGCCGGCCGGCTTCACTAATGGCCGCCGCACGAATACCCGCTAACCCGAAGTCCCAGTCCCGCACACTCACTGCTGTAAGCACTCACTGCACGACACTTTGCCACCAGATCCGGCTCGAAGGACCAAAAATGTTTTGTAAGGAGTCTGGTGTAGGTGGTTTTTACAAAGAGGGTGCACGTGATTTACTTACAAAAAAATGACAAATGTTTATTTCCACCAATAACACAAAAAAATAAGAGTTATTAAGTACAGTGAGTGTTGTCCCGCAAATAATTAATGAACTTGATGCAATGAATTCCCGCTCGCAATAGTTCTACCGCCCGTTGGTCCCGAAAATGCCGCACGACCCGAAATGCGAAGTGGTAGCGATCACACGTTGAATAATTTCCCGTTATTTCCCGGTTTTTCCCGTGAAGCCAGGGAGCTCGAAAAGCCCTCACCCGATTCCGATACCGATCCCGAGAATATCCCGTGAATTGAAGGAGAGAAAAACCGACCCGAAATTTGAATGTAACCCGAGAATTTCGGCAAAGGCCGAGAAGAGCCCGAAAAACACGTGTTGCACACTTCGCTTGCGGATCGAGAAGGAAGAGTCGTTACGGCAAATCGATGAAGAAGTGGCTCGCGCAGGCGCGTAGCGCTCGCAACCGCAGTACCCGGAAAGTGGCGCCGCCAGCGTCAGCGGCCGCGCACGAAACCAAACCGGAGGCCGCGCAACGGCTGATTTTAATTTGCTAATTCCTGAACAGCCATCTTGCTGAGTTAGTATTGAGATATTAGTTTTTTATGTATGAATGTGACCGCATGCCCTCACACTGATTATCCTTTGTTTCAAGTATGTCATCATTTTTTATGTGTAATATTTATTCTATGCTGTTCCTTAACCAACCAACATAACCAGTGGGTTTATTGGCTGGAACCAATTGAAGGCTGCATCAATGAAATAAATATTCTGCCTCATTGTTAATTGGATATCTGCATTTTATTCCCTCACACAATCTGTATCTCCTTATGATCTAATCCGCGGTATTCTCTCACATTTTTGGATTTAAAAAATGGACAACCAACATTTTTTTACACTTTTACTGAGTGTAGTATTGATCTTATGATTATCAATAATTTGTTACCAATTAATATGTAAGCACAACGATGGCGCCAAGATCCAACGTGTAACCCGCGGTGTAACCCCAGATTTGGGACACAATCGCGCGATTCTAATTGCCACACGGATTCTGCGTAATGCGGCAGCTGCCTCATGAAAATTTTAACCAAACATCGGAAAAAAATAATGAATACTTCATTTACTTTTGTGAATAACGGAAATAAAAATCGACGCTGCCATGGTCAGGGTCGAAAACTGGTCGAATTGATATGGATATCGCATACCGTCAAATTTCAGGACGATTGAGTAACAATGAAGAAAAAATTACAGTTGCATTTACCAACTTTGAAAAAGAATCCTGTCACACAACAATATTCAACATAATTGACTGTTGATATTCCTGTGTAATAATTTAATGATAAATAAATTAATAGTAAATAAGTGATTTTTTTTGTTCATTGAAAAACATTGAGCAAAGCAACACTTCACATTTCAAAAACATTATAGTATTGAAAATATTAATCGATTGTAGACGTACCTCAGATACTCTTATATATGGGCCGAAGACAGAGCAACTCAGGTAAAAGAATTTATGGATTCGGAACCGATCCCGCAAAAGATTAAAGAAAAAATTGTAGAGTACGAAGATTTGGCATCAGAGATAAGAAACCTTCCTAAACGACACGTGGTTGGACCAATCGAAATAAATATGGGTTAGGAGTTTTCTAAATTTCTTCGTTCATCCTATGTTGACTATTAACATAAAGCAATTTCCGTTATTTTCACGACAGAAAAATTGAAATTGGCGCTGTTGGTTGAAGCAGAAGCCTGGAAAGCTTCTTTAGGCGCGTCACTCTCTACAACGTACAAAGCCAAGTTAAAACGTATTACCGAATATATAAATGACAAAAATAAAGTTCTTTTACGAACGATCAAAGATCTCGAGGACGTTAGAGTTGCCATGAAATGTCTCGGCGTAATACGCGACGACTTTATATCGATGGACATGGAATTGATTCTTATTGAAGAAACTTACGGGTTACTTGCCAAACACGGCATTGATGTATCACAGGAAGAACAAGACACGGCAGATAGTCTTCGATATAACTTCACAAATATGCTGTCGACGGTAATACAACAATGATAACAACAACAACAACACCAACAATGATAATGATTCTCAAGTATTTTAGATTCAACAAAAATGTTGTCTTGGATACAAATTTACAATCTTGATTATAATACACTGTAAAAAAAATTGATTCATAAATTCATCACTTACATTTAATGTACACGGTGACAAACAGTAAAGGTAATTTCGCAATAAAATTTTAAGAAAGTACTTTTACACTAAAATTAGAACAAATTATTAAAATTACTGTGCCAAAAATAAATTTGACATCGCACTCGTAAAGTAAATTTAGTATACCCGTATATGAATAAAAACTTCCAATACATGTACATTCAATTTCAAGCAGAATTTTTTCACAGTGATAGTATTACCATACTCGTAATAAATGTCACGTATTTTATGTTTAATATTAACTTTATATTGCAAAAATGTATAATCGGATCAATCATGTCTATAAATATCCATTGTAATGACAATATTTCAGACAAAGCAAGTTCAGGCAATAATATGCGAAATGCAAGAACCACTGAAAAAACAATTGACAGATGGTGTGGCGGTTCTGAAAAGGGATGTTGAGGAATTTGATACGGACTTTGAGTTCAATGGACCTATGGTCGACGGAATACCAGCAAAAGAAGCGAGCGAAAAGTATAGTGACAAAATAAACAACTAAATAATAGAAAGTGGTATTATAGTACTTTACGATACTACTAGTGCTAGTACTAGTGTATCATACTAGTGCGATAAAACTTTTTCTGTGTGTGTGATTGATGAGTGTAAGTTTACAGCAGGAGGCGAGGCCGAGTGTTGCACGAGTTACGAATACCTATATCGCACTAGTATGCTATGAAATCTCATTTCACAAGGTATGAAAATGGAAATTTATGCGCGCGAGGCGTGTGTAAATCCGGATTTCTCGCGCCGAGTGAAATAAAACTTTTTACAAATTACTTATGCAGTTAACATTAACTCAATAAGTTCTTTGCTTTCATGGTGAAAATATTTCTATGAATATTTCAGGAAATGTATCTGCAAACCTCGGAAATTTTTTTTTTTTTGTAACTTCACTGGAAATTCCTTTATATTTCCCTGATTTTTTGCACTTTTCTAACATAGTCTAAGATTTTTTATGTAACTCTAAATAATCCAAATTGTTCTGGAAACGCTGGATTTCCCCTGAAAATGTTCTGCGAAAACTTATGAATTTTATTAACGTTCTAAGACTTACTTCTACATTCAAGAACTATTTTCTAAAACAGTTTTTCGCTGAAAGTCTACGATAAATTAAATATTAAAAAAATGTTCTATTCTAATACTTGTGATTATTTATAACAACCGTATTGAAAGCTATAATTTTTAAATGTGATTTCTCAGAAATCCTGTATCAGATATCAATATTTTTAAGCTTAAGTCCAAAGTGGGCTGGACTTCGCTTCCATTTATTACAATTTCTTTCACTGCAGACTATCGATGGTCAGAGATTGTTTCGGTAGCCCTTCTTTCCTCCAAAATTCTCTCCATCACCTCAACGATCCGCCACATTTATTTCTTAATAAACTCACTTTTTCCAGACACGATCCTCACGTCGAGTTGTCTGCACAATTAGATTACCCACAAGGAATTATCAATACATTTTATTTCATCTTAACTCAATCGTACACATTCTTTACTGCACAACCAAATTCTACGCAGTAGCGTTGCAGCACGTTTTAATCCTTCACGGTTAGTTCAACGCAAAGCTTTCCAACACATTTCGATCTTACACATCGGCTTAGTCGGTATCAACTCAAGAGAGTACCTCTTGCCGGTAAGGCAAAATTCCGAGCAATTAGATGCGCAAACAGAGGTTCTCACGCTAGTCTGAATCAATATGAGCTGCTCCCATAGGCGTCATTTACAGCGCATTCGATTAGCGGTGATATTCGGTAGCGAGTACTTAGAATGGTCGGGCCAATGTCATTGAGCAATATAAGAATAATTTACGTCGATGGCCGGTCACTCTTGATTGTCTCAGTGCTGTTGAAAATTGCCAAGATACGTTGCTTGCGAAGTCTTCAATATTTCAAGGACCGAGGTCCCTCGCGGCAACAGGTTTAAAATAGTACTACGTTAAAATACAAAAGAAGCTTTATAGAATACAAAAAATCATTGGAGAAGTGAATTAAAAGGTCGATCTGTGCAGGCGTAATTTAGCTTGAAAAACGTTTCTCTGATAATTCCGAATTCTATAATATCCGAACCGCGCTTTATATTTAGTTCAAATTTGGTATCGACCTTAGTTTTTATCATTTTATTGAGTTCCATGAAAAATTGAGTTCCATGAAATCTCAAAAAAAAATTTTGAAATTTTTTCGTCAATTTATACATAGAGCGTTACTGCTCTATCGGTATCATGAGGTACTCACAAACGAATAACAAAATTTGGAACACAAGTAGAAAATGATGGCACAAGTGGGCTACGCTTTGGGTTTTTCGGACTCGAAAAAAAAAATTGCAGTTTTAATTACCTCTAGAGTAATTATTATATTTCCACTTTTATACTCACCAGATCGTATCGCCAGAAGCTTAGCCCATGCACGGCTAAAAAATACATTTTTTAAATAAATAGCTATAGAAATTTCGATGTGTCACGGGCGCGGGGAGCGCAGAGGGAGGGGGAGTATCACTTCCTCTTAAATAGCGCCTATGGGGCAGTTCATACTGATTCGGACTCGCGTGAGAACTTTTATCTGCGCATCTACTTTCTTGGAATTCTTCCTTACTGGCAAGAGATATTCTCTTGAGTTGATGTCGACTAAGCTAATTGGTGGCATCGAACGTGTTGGAATACACTGCGTTGAATCAACCGTGAAGGATTAAAACGCGCTGTAACGCTATTGCGTAGAATCGGGTCGTGCAGTAAATAATGTGCACGATTGATTTTAGAATAAATGAAATATATTGACAATTGCTTGTGAGTAATCTGATTGTGCGGCCAATTCGACGTGAGGGATCGTGTCTGTATAGAATGCGATGTGTAGTATCGAAATGTCGTGGAAAAAGCGCGTGAACATAATAAATGTAAACGAAAAACGGTGTGTAGTATACAGTTTGTGAAGGAATGAAGGTGGAGGATCGTTGCTGTGGTGGATATAATTGTGGAGGAAAGAAGGGCTGCCGATTATTCAAACCAAAAGTTATTTATTTAAATAGAAGATGAATCGCGCCCTCCATCGCAAATGGTTCGAAATTCTTTATCTTGAATACACGATTGTTGAGAATTATTTCCGGTTTTTAAATTACGGCCTTTGATATGTTTGTATAAATAATCATAAGTTCAAAAATGAAAAAAATGTTAACAGATAAGAATCGCTTTTGAAAAAATCTAAACAAAATTTTCGAAGTCTGAAGAACATAGAAATTTACTAACCATAGCCTGCGGTGCAAGGATTCTTTTACGCATCGGATTCTTGTTTGTTTTGTTTAAAAATAAATTCGTAAATAATAAAAGCGAGGTCAGGCCTATTTTGACTGTAAGCATAAAAATATTGATATATAGTACAGAATTTTTAAGAATTGTTTCAGATTTTTTCAAAATAACGGCCGTCAGTATTTTCGTTATAAATAATCATAAGTATATAAATAATTGAAAAACAATATGATAAAACTTGTCGTGTTGTTTAAAGATAGAACAATAACATAAAATATCGGGGATGAAATCCAAGAGGTCAAAGGTCAGACCTAGGTCAAGTTGATATGGAATGCCTCATATATAATCTTTCTCCTAGAAAGTTTCAGAAAATGTCCGATTCTTTTTGTGGATTTCTCTGCATGGTTCACCAATGACCATATTCAAAATTACCCTGAAAGTGTATGCTTTGCTCTGATTAACTATGAACTTCGTCGCTTTTCGTCGCAATTCGCAAAAAAATGTCGGAAAATCACGGAAATCTTTCAGTTACAGTTTTTCGGACAAACTCCGAGAAATACTGTCACCAGCGTTTGACCTTGTTTTCCTTAATACTAAGTTTTTGCTTCCTCATAGAGGAAGCATTGTTTTCATGAAAAAATTTTTTGTCGAGATTTTCATGTCAGTAATGCGTTTCGGACTGTATTCAATTTTGAATGTTTGCAAAAAATAAAAATTTTGCTACAAATCACGTCGATTCTCAACAAACTAACTGGAATATTCTACAAATAAAAAATAACATACAGCACTACTATGTACCAAATTTGGTGCTAATCGGTAAAGTCTTTCAAATTTTATACCATTTTGAATATTTGAAAATAAAAAATGAAATGTTCGCTATAGCTTCCGCAAAGGTTAAGAGAGCAAAACAAAAGTTTGAACCTAATCAAATGAGATGGGCCCGTGTTGTATTTACTTATTCAAAACAAAGATGCAAGTAGAACATTGCACATTGCTTCCTCATTAAATTTTCCTCTTTACAAAGCTTCCTCTATGAGGAAGCCAAAATCAATTACAATACTTCCTCGTAGAGGTTGCTTTGTAAAGAGCAAGATATAATAAGGAAGCAATGTGCAAGGTTTTTTTCAAAATTGTTTTATTTTTCTGTTAGTTGTCAGAGTTGTCTGTTGTTATATAACCACGCGACAATTTCGAAAAAAAAAATTGAATTAAAAAATATATATGTTCAAAATCATTCGAAGTCACTAATTTTGCTAAATTTTTTGAAAAGGGCGACATCGGATTTGTTTTTGTTTTAAACTCCGTTCACCTGAGTAATATTAATTGAGCGAATTACAAGTATATTACTCTAGTGACTATTTTTAGTCAAATCAACTAATTGTAAATTGTCTTCAAGATTCGTAACCTTTCTAGCAATAATGAAATTTGCTTAAAATACTCTTGCTAGGCTGTTACTGGCACAATCGCGCTTCGAAGAGCTATGGGAACGCTACGAAACGTACAGTAGTGGCGAAAGCCTCTTCGGCATTGAAATAACGGAGTATCCGGCGCTCGATCGGCGAAAGAGAGAAATAAATCTGTTGCAAAAATTATACGGACTGTACATGCAAGTAATGCGATCGGTTGACGGATACTATGAGATACCGTGGGCTGAAATCGACATCGATGCTATTGTTGCTGAGCTATCGGAGTTTCAGAATAAGTGAGTATAGATTTGACTGTTATTTGGGGCTTCTACATGGTCCTTTCTAGTTCATTTTAATTTTGTTAAGATCTCAGTATGGAAATTCAAGTATAGTCCTCCTAAGTTGATCACACTTCAAAGCATAGGGCACCCTGTAAAGGCTGCCCTATTAAGCCCGTCCGAAAATAATGAACAAACATTCATTAAACAGGCTTCTTCATAGCGGAAGCTTTGATAGTGCGTGTGTGCGTGTGCGTGTTAGTAAAGAACGTAATAGAACCTAATGGTTCCGACACACACACGCACACACATAATGTATTGGATTTCTAACGTTTTTGGTGTTTTTATTGCCAACACTTGGTAAAGAAATTTAATTTTATCTAATTTAATTTAAAACTAGCCTACTTAAATCGAGTCCGTGTTGCCAATTGGCCATAGACCTAAGTCCTTCAACCCCGGTTATATTTATTTGATGATATTTATATTGCGTACATTTGGATTTCGACTGTGATCTTATTCAGCGAAATCAGGAGTGGTACATATATTTTTATTCTATGTTATTGTTATTTAGTGTTGCTAGTTGTTGATATATTGTTCGTGAGGGATGTTTGCGTTTATGTATGGCATTTTGTGGAAGTTGGATACACAGCGGCTTAATATTTTCGAATTGCACAGTGGCGAATTTCGTTATGAGTTCTAGCATTCTTGTTTTTATTGGTGTGATCATGGAGACTAGAGGAAAGGAGTAGAAACGACTATGGGAAATGCGGTTCTCAAACGTTCGCGGAATCGTGGAAAATCTTTTTGTCGCGGACCGAAGTAAAGTGGGCTACAAATCGGCGCGGACCGAAGTAAAGTGAGCGACAAGTCGGTGCGGACCGAACTGACGTTGGCGGGGACTGAAGTTTCTGAACGCAGCCCTGGGATTTGTTGTTCCCGCTCAATACAGAGATGAGCAGAGAGATTCCCAATGCGGCGATTTTCCTGTTTCCACTTTTAATTTTCAGCGCCCGACGTGCCATCTGCGGAGAATAATTTGAACGCTCGAGAGAGCTCAGATTACGATTGCGTCAACCGTGCGGCTATTAGAACCACGCTTTTTCGTTTTTTCGTTTCAGTCATCTTACGGTCGTTGGCGTATCAAGTTTTTTGCCGTTTTATTTTATTTTATTTATGCCATACAAAAATGTGTCTTCTTACCATTCGTTGGTGGGATGATACATTTTTTTTTTTTGTAAATTTGGTGGATAGGTAAAGTATATTCAGGTTTCGAATATATCACCCCGGAAGCGCACGGTGGTCGTGTGGATACCGTTGTGGCTTCTCAAGCGGATGACCCGGGTTCGCGTCCTCACATTCACTTTTTATTATTTTTTTCTGGAAATTTTTTTTAAAGGCCACCGAGAGCGCTAGTGCGTTAATATAACATAAAACAAAGGAGTCAGAGGTCTGAGAATCGTGACCACATAGTCCTATCAAGAGTTCTTTTTCTGTGATTCGATAACGCTGTTATTCATTGGGCCTGCAGGACCTTTTAGTCTCTTAGATATTTAGCGATATTTCATTTAAAGAAATGAAAAACCGTTTTTTTGTGACCCGACCTTGCATTGCTTGCACCGCGGTTGGTTGCAGGGTCGGGTCTTAAAAAAAAAATAAAAGATAAAAAAGTAAATGTGAGGACGCGAACCCGAGTCGTCCGTTCGAGAAGGCACGACGGTATCCACACGACCACCGTGCACTTCTGAAGTGTTATGCTCAAATCCTCAAGATGCTTTACCTATCCACCGTATATACAAAAAAAAAAAATAAATGTATAATCCCACCAACGAATAGTGAGAAAACACATTTTTGCATTGCATAAATGAAAAAAAAGGAAAAGAATCGTCTGGCGCATGTGTCAATCCATAATCTGCCTTACGTATTTTCGAGCGGCTTGAGAGTTTCAAATTAAGTCATTTCAGCTCAAACAAGGCTCTAAAATGGAAAAAGCGTGGTTCTAATAGCCGCGCGGTAGACGCAAACGTAATCTCAACTCTCTCGAGCGTTCAAATTACCCGCAGATATGCCTCGAAATATCTCGACCAATTAAAAAGATGCCCTGGCTTCGGAGACTCTCCGCGGATGGCACGCCCCTTTTAGGCTGCGTTTCCTTCATTTCTAGCGGCGCTAACTTCATCTCGATCCGCGTTGACATTCAGTGGTGCCCAATCCCCTGAGATTTTACGCAGTTTCGCGAATGGTTCTTTAGCATTGCGTTTCTACTCCTTACCTCTAGTCTCCATGGGTGTGATATTCGTTTTTTCGTAAAGTAACGTGTTTCGAGGATTGTGTAAGGCGTTATTAGAATGACGTATCCGTGTTAGTCTGCGCAATGCACATGTTTCGCCAGTCTGAATTTTTTCATTGCTATTATTTTGCAATTAAAAAAAATCCCATGACTATACTCTATTACTGGCCGACATATAACTTTGTACATTTTCGTCAGGTGTTGGATGTGTATTTCGCGTTGTTTGAATGTGTTTTTCCTAAAATGTGCAGCTCGTTGTGTCATTTTATTTGTACACTTCTTTAAGTGTTGATTAAAATTAAGTTTGTAATCGATGATTATTCCTAGGTATTTTGCATGTTGAACTGGTGATGTTTCTGTATTAAATAGGGGAATTGTACGCGACTGCGGAGTAGGCTTATTGAAAATAATTAGCTGAGATATACGTGGATTGGGTTTAAACCGCCAATTATTATTACAATATGTCTCTATATGTGTCGGTTTTTAGCCATCACTCTTTATTATAAAATATTGATGATTCCGATATTGAAATCAATATTTCTTTCTCCAACATTTTTTAACACTTCTAAATAACATTTCAAAGAGAATACTAGATATTCCCATGTTACCTATTTTATAATTAATATTTTTTTCATATCTCGATTATCACTTCTTTCAATCTTTACCTTATTATTCCTACGGGATTTACGAATGTAAAAAACAATAATCGCGCTCATGGGATTTTGTTTTAAAACGATAATATTCCAGTGAATGTATATCTGTAATTAGTTTTCACAATAACTTATGTTAATTAGAGATGAGCTAATTCGTTACTTTAATGCAAAATTTCAATTAGATTCATGGTGCCGTATATTTTATATCCCCCAAAAATGTATTTTAAAAACAAAAATTGGATGCCAGATAAATAAGGGATGGAGTTATTCAACAGCAAAAAATATTAAAAATCCAATATATTAGTCAAGTAAAACACTCTTCAAAAAACTTTGTGTGCCAGCGACTGGCTCCCGTGCATATTGCATTGAAGTAAGTGTGGGGTTCAGCAATTTATAATTATATTAATATGACGCATCCGTGAAAAGTGTGACCGTTTATACCGGGACGCTACACAAAGTACTATTGTTCAAGATGGCGTGTCGAAAATTCTATGTACTGGCACACATCTCTTTATTTTTACTTTATGTACGCTCTTGCAATCTGAACGCATTCAAGAAGTTATACTTGTGCCGACATGGGCAATATTACGATAAGTTTGGCCGCAATTTTTGATGCTCGTTTCTGATAGTACTTTTCATGGGGAACAAAAAGTTCATATGAACTACATGCCTAACTGCCTAAACTAGTTTTCGAGATATTCAATTTTAAAGATTTCAATATGGTGTGAAAAAATAGACAGTATTACGATTTTCGGGGCGCCAGGATTTGACCGTGGATTTATCATTCTTGGACCAAGGCACAACAACAATAACAATAATACTTTTTTCTACGGGGGGGCACCCCCTACCCCCATCAGGGCTCCACCCCTAGACCCCCCCTCGCCCCACCAACCCTGCAACCGACCACACCCACACATACACACACACACACACACATACACACGCACGCGCGAACATACAATGAGAAAAGGGCCGCCGCAACCGCCACTTGGTGTATTTTGGGTAACGAAAATGGTCTGCTACTTCATGTTGTCAGATGAATCAGGGAAATTCGATCGTCTTTCTGTTAATTATTATTTTTTTTGCTCCATCTTCCTTCAATTGGCATCTCTGGGCCCCCAAGCCTGGATTTTCTTAAGTCCCTCATAGGCTCGGAGCCGGAATTTTCTTTAGATCCCCTCATGAGCCCCCGAACCCTAACGTTTCTAAGTCTGCCATTGGGCCGACGAGTCTGAATTTTTCCAAATCCCTGATGGACCCCCAAGCCTGGATCCTTCATCGGTCCAAGAGCCTGGATTTTTCCAAGTCCCTAAAAGGACATTTTTCACAGATTTTTCTAAGTCCCCAAAACCATTATTATTATTGCTGTTGTTGGTGTTTTAATTATTCCATCCCGGTCCAAGAACGATAAATCCACGGTCAAAACCTGGCGCTCCAAAAATCGTAATAGTGTCCATTTTTTTACACCATATTAAAATCTTAAAAAGTAAATATCTCGGAAACTAAAATAGTTAGGCATCTAGTTCGTAACTTTTTTTAAAAGTTATGGACTAGATTTAAACTTTTTTGTTCCGCATAAAAAGTACTATCAGAAACGAGCATCAAATATTGTGGCCAAACTTATCAAGAGTCGCGGTAGCGACTCGACGCCAAGTTAAAAAAAAATGATGTTGCCTACACACCGCCATGTTTCCACATACCCATTCCTGTCTGACCCATCTGATTTACCGGGCTCTACTCCTGACGTCACGAGCGCTACTGCTACTCTATTTATTCCGAAGGTGGCCACTCACCGGCCGTTTTCAATTTCTAACTCGAAATATCTTTGCACACAGATCGCAAGCGAAAAATGTGTCAGATTCAATATTTTTTATTTATTTTTCTCTTTTCAATGAGCCATCCCACAAGGAAATCTGTCGTTTTAATGCTGATATTTCGACTTCTCGTAATTTCTAGTCGACGAAAAATCTTGCGTTTCGCGAACTCACACAACCTTAGAACAGTCGTCTTTCATCTCTCAAAGCGAATGGTCGCGTTTACGTAGTAGTGCGGATAGGCGCGAGTGAACTGTGAGAGTGAAAACCAAGCAGCCAGCAAGCGCTCGGAACACTGCTCTCTGCGAAATGCGAAATCAGCTCCTGTGAGGGAATTATCCAACTCTTTACAAATAAAACAGAAGATCTCTGAATACAGGGATACTTCTGTCTTCGAAAACGAACCCCCAAACGAACAGACCGAGCTATTCCACAGCTACCCAAATCGAAATATTCCCTACAAAGGAACAAGCTATTATCATCAACTCAATAGATGGTTTACAAATAAAAGAATACGTAAACGCTGTTGCTGCCCTCGTTAATCCGATTTCAATCAAGTTTGTTTCTCGTATCTCGAACAACCGTGTATGCATGTATCTTGCTACGAAACAGATAGCCGACGACTTAGTCGAGAATCACAAGATTATAACAATTAACGATACAAGCCTTCCAATTCGACCCCTCATTTCAAGAAATAAACGAATCATTCTATCTGACGTGTGCCTGATAATACCGCCCAACATGATCGTACAAGTCTTCAGAGACCGTGGAATCGAATTTGGATCTCCCGTCACCAGTATGAAGGCGGGTCTCCGTGAGACCGACTGTGCCCGCATACTTAGTTTCAGGCGTCAAGTATATATTCGCCCGGAGGACGAAGACAAACTTCCAGAGTCAGTACAAGTAAAATTCGAAGATACCGATTACTGGATCTACATATCGAAGAAATCGATGTCTTGCTTCTTTGCAACGGGAACGGCCACATCGCAAGGAACTGACTGACGGGCAGAGCAAACGGTAGCGAAACTATATTCCTCTCACCGCTAACGAGTGACGCAGGCACCGCTACTTCAATCGCCACAGAGACTGTGGTAAACCGAAACATCACAGAGAATAATTTTCCTGCTATTGTCGCTTCCAAACGTCAACACCTGCCTTCGGACTCTTCATCACAAGAAGAAAAAGTAGAAATTCCCGATAATTCATTGGAAGGAGCCAAATCGAATTTGCAAACTGACGGTAAATCTACTGAAACACCGAAAGCGAAATCAAAACTTCAAAAAAAGAAAGCGAAGTTAAACGAGACAACAGTGGGTTTGACACGGAACGGCAACCTACCCCACCCAGATTTTTTGATGGTCAGACAAAAATCGAGGAAAATCCAAATGATTATCCGCTGACGTTCATACAATTGAAAAGTTTCCTGGAGAGGACCCGCGGTCATTCGTCCCCAGAGCAAATAGCATTCGAATAAACCGAAAACCTACAGGACATTATCTCAATGATGACAAACCTTTACCCACAAATCGATGGCAGTGCAACAAAAAGTCGAATCACTCGTCTAAAAAAGAAATTTAACAAGCTGATATCCGACATATCTGACATCTAAAATGACATGGAATAAAACTATAAGTTATCGTTTCTTGCAATGATGCTATTACAGTGGAATCTAAACGGGTTTTACCCTCGTTTAGAGAGACTCGAGCTATTGACTAAGGAATATAACCCCCGAGTAATATGGTTGCATGAAACGTATTTCAAAAACAATCGTACAAAAAGAACAATTGATAGACTAAAGAAAAGCTACACATACAACAAGATATAATTTGTGATCGAATAGTTCCACGGAATTAGATCTAGTAAATAATATAAATATTAATATTAATATGATATGTTGTAACGGAACGTCTCGCGACTGTACCGCTACAAAAGGAATCATTTCCTTTATCCAATTAGGACACGCGAACTCCTGAGAAAAGCCATACAATAATTGAAAGATGATTATAAAGAATATCATATCGAAATATCCTCTCAACGTACAGAATAGTTTCGGTACTTGAGACGATATTTCGACTCAGCGTATGTTTACACGACGAAAAACAGCGAAGAGAGAGACCGACGAATAACAGCCACACTACAGCGAGCGACCACGTAGCACCGCCTATACGCACAGGAGCCGAGTTAGTGAGTGTGCGCCGCCGTACCTACAGCACACACCACTACGCGCGCACACGTTACCTTGGGCGACCATCAGCGACGACGTTCGGGATAGTGGGAGTGAGCGCACACTACCTCAGACTCCGAGATATGTCGACGCTGGTCGCTCTCCCGTAGATAAAGCATACCTTCTCTCTCTGTAATAACTAATTTCTTAATAACTCCTTGTGTATAAAAGTTAACGACCACCACCTACAACCTACAAATAGAGATGAGCACGGAGCATCTCCGGACCAAAAATATCTAACCAGAACAACAAACCAAAGGAAATATTCAACTATTTAACAATTTTAGATAAATTGTTAAATATAACAACAATTTTTGATAAATTGTTAAATATTTCCTTAACAAACCACAGAATGTAAAAAAACATACCGGGAACACCATGGAGGGTACCTACTTCCCATAAGTAAACAATTTGTTTAAATAATTGTTTGTTATTTAAATTTTAAACCTACAACGGCATGGGCCATAGCACAGGAGTACAAAATTCGACCTCCTAGGAACCTCCATGGAAAACCTCGAGCAACCGAAAACGTGGTCGGCGCGATAGTCACGTGACCGCCACCAACGCCGATTCCACCCTCGCAGAGGGCCCCGAAACCGTACCGTTTCACCACCCCATCCATCGAACGGCGATCGGGTATATAAGCGACCACCGCGGACGGTTCGAGACTCTTCTATTCGGCAACTCTCAAAGTTCGAGTCACGTACTGCTGCTTCTCAGCAACAGTCATATTTTCGTTTGTAGTTGTAACATCAGTATAATGTAGAGTCCAGATAGAAGTTTACTCGAAGGACTCAGTCCCCTGACATTGCGTTCTTGCGACCGATTCCGAGAGTAAACCTAGGATATTCGGCGTATTACTATCTCCCTCGCACAGCGCGTAGGCCGGCATAATACGTTCGCATTAGGGCCACTTTTTCGTGTTTGGGTACCCACACACAGCGTTGTAGCTATCCTTCTCGAAAAGTGAAAAATAAAAATAGGAATTATTGTACCCCGAGCACTGCGCATCGGCTTGCAATAATTCCCACAGATTTTTTCGTTGTAAAGAGTTCTCAGTTGGCAAATAATACGAACACAAGTGTGGGTGCTTCTCACTCACACTCGAATCCCTGCGCGAATCGTGCTTAACACGAGCCTCGCAAAGTTCGGTTTGGTCGTATAAAATCTGCGAACTCGGATCTCACAGGTGATTCCGACCTTGAGCCATCCTTCACAGCCGAACACTGAGTGTGAACGCCTCATCGTTGGCAGATAACACGCTCACAAGTGTGGGTGCTTCTCACCCATACTTGAATCCCTGCGCGAATCTTGCTTAACACGAATCTCGCAAAGTTAGGTTTGGGCCTGTAATCTGTGAACCCTGAGCACACCGGTGTCTTACGCTACGGAGCCACCCGGTATACTCATTCGCCAGTACAGTCGACGCAATTAATCCGCGCTCTTTTCAGAGCGCTGATTGTGGGCGTGGGCCGACTATCTGCCGATCTCCAAAATCAAGCATATAAGGTGGCAGGGAAGGAATACCTGACACTGGAGCACATCTGTGCCTAGATAAACAATAGCTTAGGAATCGCGACACTGACAGACGACTATCGAGTAGGCCTACTCACGCGGACTGTACCGACAGACGAGACGAGCTGTCCATTAGCGTTTAGCTGTGCCACAGCAATAGATCTCATAGCTCATTCAACAACGATCGAGCTCCGCGCAGATAAACTAATTCGCGAGTTTATTATAAATCATAAATTGTAAATTCAGAGTCCGAGGATTACAACTACAGAACACGAAAGAATCTCATGATTTTGCAAGGTGTTTCTGTGTATGAGGACAATTCTTTAATAACAGTAGGAGAGTGGCGCGAAACACTCGAATTATTGTTGTTATACTACGAAGCGTACAGTCCCGAGACACCGTAGTCGATTCCGACCACCGGGACATAAAACTCATCCCCATTACTAGCTTCATCCCGATTATTAATCAATTCATCACCATATTTGCAAGTTGGGTGTAAAGCCCCGCACGGGAGCACCTCCGACCGTGCGAATATAGCGTCAGTCAATTAATTGACTTAGGAATTTTTCCTACTTGCGTAGCTTTTAGTGCGTCCCAGTAGACGCGATTTTTCTCGCCCTTTTTAGTGAATTGAGTGTGAAGCTCCATACGGAAGTACTTCCGACCGTATGAATTTAGAGTCTGTAGTATAAATTGTAACTCAGGTCATAGCCTGTTTGCGTAGTTTTAGTGCGTCCCGATCGACGCAATCGTTTGCGGACCCCTTTTGTGAATTGAATGTAAAGCTCTATTCGGAAGTACTTCCGACCGTATGAATTTAGAGTCATTAGAATAAATTGTCTAAGAATCGTCCTGCTTAAAAAATTCAGGTTAGGACAAGCGCAAGTAGCGGGTAACCCCATTATAGCTTGGTTAACCTAGTACAATCCCCTACTTCCTCGCCCAAGCCGCCTTCACAACAATTCTCCTCGGAGAGCCTGTGATGACGAAGGCAAACTCTCGTCTACAGACACATGAGAAAATTGGGAAGACGCGCCGAAGCGTCAAGGACGGATCAGAGACACTACGGCCACCTAAGGAAAGTGACTTGGTGAGAGTGTGGACTGGAGACGGAGAGAAGATCTGCCACGCCAACCAGCTGAGGAGTACACGCCGCATCACACGAGGAGCCTCCACTCGTGGGCTAACTCCAACCTTTGTTGGAGTTAGCCGCCCAACTGCGTGCAAGTACTCCAGCGATCGTCATTGGCAATCAAATCGTCCGCGGCGAAATGCACCGCCCAACTGCGCCACACCGTTCCGCCGCAGCACAACCCGAGCCCCACTGACCAGCCACACTCGATTCATCGATCGATGCGCAAGCGCTGTAGTGTTCTCACGCCGAGAGATCCCGACGATCTCCGAGCAGGACCGAAGAGATCGGAGATGAACACGGACGACATTTTTCCGTCACTTCGAGCCCTGCCGTCGTCGCGACCCGTGCGATAAAGACTGTGTGATAAAGAGTGACCGGGGGTATTGTATAGTAACCATCGAGTCCGGGAATTCACCCCCTGAGACCCCTCATCCTTCTACCCTCTAGCCACGCCCCTATTTTTACGATTTTTTTTTTTTTTTTTTGTCAGATTACCGAGTCAAGTGGCCGGTAACATTTCGTTGCTACAAGAAACGTAGCTGGCGCCCACCCTTCTTTTGTTATTTTTAATATCTCCAACTTTTCTTTGTTAGGTCAATATCTTTATTCCAATAAACTTTTGTTATTGCCTTTCTTATTTTTGGCAATTATTATTATTTCTCACTAGCCCCTTCCCCCACCTTTAATAAAAGGGAAGCCGGTTATAATGAATACCTCACGCATAAACGACGATGGCAAATCTCAGCATTAAAACGACAGATTTTTAGCGACAGCACTCATTGCAAAGAAAAAAAATAAATAACAAATATTGGCCACCTCACATTTTTTGATTTCGACGTGTGGGCGGAGATATTCTCCTATTCGAAAAACTTGTTATTCTCGTGACGTGGCACGCTACGTCGTTTTGTATATGTGAAAAGGACATTTAAAGTTGTGTGGTATGGCGAAATTATGAAGTCAGATATATCAACATTAAAACGACAGACTTTTTAGCGACAGCACTCATTGGAAAGAGAAAAA
This sequence comes from Clistopyga incitator, assembly GCA_947507545.1. Lineage (NCBI taxonomy): Eukaryota > Metazoa > Arthropoda > Insecta > Hymenoptera > Ichneumonidae > Clistopyga > Clistopyga incitator. The sequence goes on from OX382189.1 coordinate 2,460,158, forward strand.
ATAATAAAAAATATTGACTGTGATACATTTTTCGTTTGCGAAGTGTGGTCTAATACCTAGCCACGTACGTGCGAGGAGACGTCTAAGGTTGTGTGAGTTCGCGAAACGCAAGATTTTCGTCGACTAGAAATTACGAAAAGTCGAAATATCAGCATTACAGCGATAGATTTCCTTGTCGAATGGCTCATTGAAAAGAAAAGAAAAAATTGAACCTGACAGATTTTTCGCTTGCGATCTGTGTGCAGAGATATTTCGAGTTACAAATTGAAAACGGCCGGTGAGTGACCACCTTCGGAATAAATAGAGTAACAGTACCACTCGTGAAGTCAGGAGTAGAGCCCAGTAAATCAGACAGGAATGGGTATGTAGAAGCATGGGGTGTGTGTAGGCAACATACATTTTTTTAAATTTGGAGTCGAGTCGCTACCGCGACTTTTGACTTGTAATATAATTGAGTTTCTTAAAGCGAAAAATCGTTTAATTTTTATCGAATTACCATCCGGCACCGCTAATTTTATGATCAATTGAAATCAGTTTCCCGCGCGCTCAAATTCTTTGAAAAGTTAAAAATCTATCCACGCAATATATTTGCGACTATATAAATAATTAACTTTACTCGGCTTCGTAGTCATTGTCATTGTCGCACAATGGCTTTCACGTAATCAGATGGAATTTTTTTTAAAAGTTCCTGCAGAAAATTCAGTCTTGCAGCAATGTTACAGTTCATGGTTGTTGCTTATCTCACATGTGGGATTAGTTTTTGGTTAAATTCAATAGCATTAAGAAAAGTAGGGGTACCGTTCAATGTGAAACTTGCCAAACATGGCCAAATGAACGATCGGTTATTTTGCGGTCAGATAAAAACCGGTTCCAGGCATTAATGCATAGCAATATACGTGGACTTCAAATGCTTTGCGAAAGCTTCAGCTTTTTCAGTGTCGGTGGTCATGATCTTTACATTAATTATGATGTTTCATGATGAACTGCCTGGTTGCTTGTATCTCATGAGTTTTTTTACCATTCGCCAATATTGATTTCCCTGACTTTGTTTGATTTCATCGCATGCTTTGAGCCATAAGTGTTTTTCAAATTGCATTATCATTTGCTGTTTGTTTCTATTGATAATATAAAGTATTTCTTTGAATGTATTGTTTTGGTTTCTTCGGTATTGTCTGTAGAGAGCCCCTCTGATTTTGATTTGACGAGTCATAAACGGCAGCAGTTCATGGAGGAAAAAGTTCGTTTGGATTTTTGATGTATTGTCTGTAACTATTGTGGATAACTGGTTGTTGAAGTTATCAATAAATGCCTGAGTTATTGTAGTTTCAGCATTTACATCTAGAAATTTTATTTGTTCTGTATTTACTTTGTTGAAATTGAATTTTACAGGATACGATGGATGCGTTGCAGGGACGCACGTGTCTACCCACATGGAAAAAACGTATATGCAGAGATATATAATCAGATATATAATTTGTATACATTAGATGTATCGAAGATATATATTATATATCATATATATATATCACATTTTATATCTTGGCACTTTTTGCCGCATTATATATCTCAAAAGAATACGTGAAGATATATAATTGATATATAATTTATGTTATCACTATATATAAATTATATATCTGGAATCTACAACGAATGCCTCTCTAAATTTGAAATTATTTTTGTTTATTCGTAAAAACGTGAAAATACATATATTTCGTGTCTAGGACTATTTATTGAGACATTGTCAGTATTATTTTATGCAGGAAAATGGTTTTTATCGAAGAAAATTTTTGCCTATACCGAGATTCGAACCTACGACCCTGCCTACCTAACTTCCTAACAACGACATCGCTACCGACTGTGCTACCGAGTACAGGCTGATTTAGAGAGTCCAAATGGCATAGTAGGAGTCGAAGCAGAAGATAGCGAGAGATACATGAAGAAAGATGGGGAGTCGCAGAAAACAAAAAGTTTATGTCCTGGCGCTAAAACTCCTGAGTGAGATAGTGAGAGAGAGAGAGAGCGAGAGGGAGAGAGAGAGAGAGAGAGAGAGAGAGCGCACGCACACTGTTGCCTGTCTGAACGCGTTGTTTATTTACATCGCACTAATTCTTCGACATGCACGGCTAACAGAGTAACGCGCATCTTTAAGAGGCAGTGGGACTTCCTCCACCACTTTCCCAGCACAGCCCAAAATTTTCAAACCTATTTTCTCGTAAATTACTCGATAGAAAGTGTTTCAATTTTGGTAGAATCTGTGGAAGTATTGCAGAACTGGGCTAAGCTTCAAACTTTTCAATATCCAAAGCCGTTTGTCCAGGAAAATCGAAATTGCACAACTGAAATATAATTTTTTAATTTTTGCAAGTTTGAACTTTACTTTTCCAAAAGTAATAAAAATTCTTAAGTTCAAATTTCACTATTTTTAAGTGTAAAATAAAAAATCCACTTTTTGAGAGCTATCTTCACTTGGACAAGTGTGAAAAACAATGTCGCTTAAAAATAAAGTGAAAATTTCCCTTTTTCAAATTTAGAGAGAGCATTTATAATAGATACATGGTATGTTTGGATATATTATGCACACATGACTCATGTATATTTTTTATAGGCAGTATTAAAAAAGTTATATATTATCAAATATACGTAGATATATATCTACTAATATATACAGCATATAATAAATTTATATCGAATATGTATCACAATATTATATCCAATTATATATCTGATGGATATATAAAAGATATATATGAGATATAGAACTTTTTGCCGTCATATATGTTGTATATAAATTATATATCTTGCTATATATCTGACATATACTTTTTTTCCATGTGGGTATGTTGATAATTATTGATTAATGATCGCTTTCTATGTCAGGTATACCTTCTATGTTAGTTAGATTATTCCTTACATTTTGTGTACAGAAGATACGGTCCAGTGTTGTGTCACGATTATGAGGCTTGATAAAATTGGTGGGGTATCGATTTGCGTAAAGTTTGAGCACTATTGTACTATTTGCGAAAAATGCTTTTCTTTGCGAGGTATACCGGCTTTCGGCACCCCCACTAGTTCAAAAGATCTTCAAATGCATAGAAAGTATTCCAAAATCATTGTAAAATTATATGCTCTTAATGTATTTAAATAAAAATCATCTAATTGTTTCTATTTAATATACCAATTTATATATATATATTTTAACCGACGATCAAAAAATGCAATCCCGTAACGATATCGTGCCTTCACGTGATATACATGTGATCATTACAAGCGAATTTATGAGAAAATATAAATAATCTAAATGGCTCATGAAACAAAGTCAAATTTGATCAAATTTAGTTCCAACTATTGTTTGTAATCCCCATATGTAGCAATACTCTGTTATACTCTGTTCGTGAGGGGTTATTTGAATTTGGGCGAAATTTTAACCAATAGGTTTTAATGTTTGTAAAACCACACCTATTTATTAACTACACATGTTTCAGATGCGCAGTTGAGTTAAAAAATCAAGTTTTATCTACCTTTATCGAAAAAAAAAACAGTTCCAACAGATCTTTCAATTGAGATCTTATTTAATTGAACATCGCGTTAGTTTTCTAACCATATGAAAAGTCGCCAAGTTTAGTCATGATAATAGGTAGGAATGTAGTTTTTTGCGAATATCATTTTTTTTATTCACAAAAAAAGAACCACCTGTAAAAACGTTGTAATCGCGATGTGAATTCATAGAACCATCACTATGATCAATCTATCGATCAACGTTTTTATTTCGTTTAAGGGATCTTTCCAGTGTGACGGCCTAAAAAATAGCCGATTTTCACGATTTTTTTTCGGACCGTTCCCGTAGGCCAATCTATTTGAAATTTTTTACACATATATTTACATTCATGAATGATACAAAACGATTTTTAGTTGAACGATTTTTATTGTGAATATATTTTTTCTGTTTTTTAAACTACTTTCATAGTGGACATTGTAGGGATCGTAAATTTTATCGGAAACAAAAAAACCCAACGGATTTTTAACCAAAAAGAGATTTGTCATCGTGTTATGGAGGCTTTGTTTTCAAAATTGGCAAAATGGCGGCGGTTTGAACAAAAAGTACGGATTTTAGCCCAATTTTTAGACAGTTTTTCGTAAAAAAAAAATAGAAGATCTAAAAAAAAGCTTCCACCGCGCGATGAAGAATCGGATGAAGAATATTGTCCTAAAATTTGGAGACGATCCGTTGAGAACTGCTCCCTAAGGAATGTCCACCGTTTTGAAAAAGCCGTTTCGAGAAAAACGCGTTCAAAGTTTCGAGTGAAAAAATTTTACATAAATTGTATACTTACGACAAATTAGCGATCCCAATTTCATAGAGTATACATTCACCTTTCTGATTTTGCTCATTTTCCTCCATTATCTCATGTCGTCGATCTGTGCGAGCCGCTTTACAGTCAAAGGATCGTCGACGGATCGCATACTTGGAAGCGAACGCTGCCGCTGCTGGATCAATTGTCGCACCCATCTTTTCCATAACCTTCAAAATTGGATCATAACCTTCGTTGAAGGTACGGGCCATGATTTCCACGATTTCTTTCCCGTTGAAAACGTGTTTTGGCACTAATTTTAATTAAATCATTCACTGTTAAATCTTCATACATTGCCCTCAAAACTTGTTAGAGGTATAAAGCAATAGATATAAAGGCGACAAAAGAATGAAAATTCAACGCGGAGACGGAGCCGAGGGTCTCTGGCGCACCGTTCGCGCCAGGTCACTCGCCGCTGATCCGTATTCTCTTCGCTAAGAATGGCTATTTCCAGCGAAATATGTCGAAATTCGTTTTAAAAATTGCAGAATATGTTCTTGATCGTATATACAAATGGATAAGCCGAAAAAAAATTCGAATTTTTTTTTCACTCTGGAAAGATCCTTTGAGCTAGCACCTGTGCATTAAGATTTTCATTTCCCCTTGACTGAGGTAAGCTCAAGAATTTTTCGTTAACTTTTTCGTTAATTTAAAAACCCACAAGTGTAACACTGAAATAATGTGTATGTGCATAATCGAAAAATAAGTAGTTTCAAACAGTTCTTGCCGGCTTGGGCTAATACCTTTGCAATTGAATTTCAATAATCTTTTTACTATAACGAGCTCAAACATATATTCTTGTGTATAGTATAAACTGTGACGAGCCCCTCGCACGAGTATTTCGGATTGACTCGCACGGGGAGCCACGACCAAATATAACGACGCCCAAGTATAAATTTTTCTGCTTTCGATGTAATTTCTTCCGTCCTTACCTGCTTCCCTGCCGTGTGCTGGGCGCCAGACTATCTATTCTAGACCCGACAGCCAGGGTCACTTTCTTCTCGCCAAGGTCACTTCGTATTCGGTTCCGGCTAGCGGGAAGGGGTGCACTTCGGGGACTATACGCGAAATTAATACTCGACTTTGGACTCTTTTCCTTACAAAACACTAATGACAATTTATCGACTATTTAACATAAAACAACTTTCGGTTCTAATACAAAAATCATACAAAATTGACTCGAGTCCGACAGTAACCGCGATCCTATAATATGGTTCTTCCGACAACTCTCAAGTTCGGCCGGAGAAGCCAGTCGCGACGGAGGACAACACTGAGCCACACGTAATAAATAATTGCGGGTGTACCACGTGCGCCTACCTTATTTCCCGGTGGAATGTCTCCCTGTCGTAACGCTGCTTTCCTGGACTGTTGGACTTCGGTTTCCTCACAATTTCCTATCTCGCTCTCCTTAGTCCACCACGGCGGATCACGCGTACACGGGTCGATCGGGATTCTCTTCGAGACTCACGTGGTACTGTCCGCGCATGGCGAATTGTTCGACTTTCAATTACTCTTACAATACACAGGCAATCTTCGCGCGATAGCGTCTGCTCAGAGCTACTGATAATATTCTAAGTGCTCGGCGACAGCTTATTACTCGGTACGATTCGATTCCTGAGACAATACTTTTCTCTCGACAAAGACCAAAATTAGACTACTCAATTCGGTACTCAAAATCCGACTAATCAATACGGGGTCCACAATTAGACTTTTCAATTCAATCCCTCAAATCCGACTAATGATTCTCGCACGCTCTGCCGGATTACGCGGGCCTCGGACGTCCGGGGTGGGGGTCACGGCCTGACATCGATCGACGAAGTCGATCGTCGCGTTCTTCCGCCTTCCTCCTCTCTGTCAGTCCTCAAGCATCTTCCCGGGCTGTCGCTCTAATTCCGAGAATCCTGTGGAATAATACACTCACGGCGGTCAAACGTTCATTATTCGAGTTGACGCCGAGGAGCGATTCTGTTGCCACGCGGTTTCGGGCGCTCTCGGTGCTCGAGCACTCTGGGCCTAGCGCGTTGCTGCGGGCGCGCACTAGCGCCTAGTCATAAAACATATATTTTCATATATTTGTGAAGAGACTGTAAAAGCCCATAAATCTAATATTAAAATTATTAGATTTATTTTCTGTGTATATTGGCAAAAAAGATGTCTCTGGCTCGAGCTAGCATCTTTACAATTGAATTTCAATCCTTCCTTATTAGAAGAGGCTCAAAGAAATATATTTGTGTATTTAAAAAGCCCATCGAACTGACGTCAAAACGACAAGTCTGCGTATATTACGAAACAAGTTTGAACGGACTTTTGAATTTCAGATTCAGTTTATTTCAAATTCAAATGTGGAGCATCTCGGTACTTTGAATTTTGGATTCCTTTTATCTGTAATGGGCTCAAAAATATAAATTCGCGTATTTCAAAAGTCCATGAAGAGTTTACAAATCTGGCACGAAAACGACAGGTCCGCATGCATTACAAATGATGTTTACGTCGCCCTAAGCTATACTGACGAAAAAAACTGAAACCAGCAGACGTTGCTGCGGTTTCCTCGATGCAAACATCTTATGTAGTTGAGAAAAATATCATGTTGTTTTCTTAACTATTTACTGTAGTTTCATGCAGATTATGTATAGCGTTGCAACATGCACCAATTGATTCATCCAAATGCTGTTCCATTTCACTCAACATGTTTGGTAGTTTTATTTTATAATATTTATAAACATGAAAAAAAGTGAAACTCGACATCGCAAATGATATATTCTGGCCATATAAGACATATTTATTTTTATTTAGATATATATATATTTCTTTAAAGAAGAATATACATAAACAAATATACGAATACTTTAACCTATTTTGAAGATTAACTGATGGGGACGGGATTTGAACTGCCTCCCTACGAGTTATGTTTGCCTACATATGCTTATGAACCTAACACTTCACCAACCACTCTATTACTATCTTGTGAATCACTTGTGTTTTATTTTTATATAAGCTATATCAGGCATTATAGGTTGACCTTGATAGTATTTTTAGTAATGATTACGATTTATGGTCGTGTACTTTTTTTATTGATGCAATCGAAAGTTCTGTTTACCCGTAAAGGTACATATTTCATTAGATCAGGAAGAGAGCCGTGGCCGAGAGGTATCGGTCCGGACTCATACGCAGTGGGTAAGAATGGATGTTTTCTATGTTTCTGTGATCCCAGTGTTTCGGAACACACGATAAAAACAGTAGGGCCAAAGGAAAGCACCAGTGCTTCGGTGTGGTAAACCAAAAGACTGGCAAACTGTCACGGGTTCGTTTCCCGAGACTGAAGCCCGCAGCTGATGGCAAAAACGGACGACGACGTAGCTCTGGCTATACGACGTACGAACTATGGCTATAGCCGTATGTCCGAAGCTAATACCTGGCAGGGGCGTGACGAAGCTCTAGATTCGAGAACCGAACCGGTGACAACGGATAAAGAAGAGTAGGCGGAAGAAGGAAAGGAGCCCGTAACCTCTAGGGTATCGGTGTAGACAATATCAATTACCAATTACCAGGAATTAAATTTGATCAAACTACACCAAAGCTTCCTTAATTGTGAAAAACAGTTATCATCCAAATCATATATCATTGCGTCAAGGAAACAACCAATGTAAACCAGTATTTATTTAAGTAAATGTTACAAAGAATATATGGTAATTGATAGTGACTGAATTTGACTATGAAGTGTACTTGATGAACGTCAGAGCTTGAGCGCAATGCTTCGATCATTAGGTGAATCGATGGCCCCTTGGTAACCGAAGGAAATGCATTGGAACGATAAGACAGACATGGCGCGTACGCATGCAGTCTGACGGATCATTGATGCTATTTTCTTTGGTCACTTGAGTAGCTTGCGTTGGAAGAATGATTGTGTGAAAGTGTACGTTACGATTTTTATGCGTTATAACAAATGAATACATAAACGGGCCGCTACACAATCTACAATAGACTTCGAAAATTATCGAGAGTAATCTAGAGAAGCGTTACTTGAATTCCAAATAAAGATTTCTTAACATTCATGTATGATCACAGTGGGAAATTTTCGAAAATAATCCGAACGAACTTTACTTCCATCTACAATAGATGTAGAAAATTACCAAAAGCTATGCGGGAGTGGCCAGCTTATGTAGATCTGAAAAAGAAAATCGACGATTTCAATGAGACGTGTCCCCTGTTGGAATTAATGGCCGAAAAAGCGATGAAGGACCGTCATTGGGAGAGAATGTCTAAAGTCTGCAATTACTTTTTCGATGTTGAGTCGGAGTTGTTTACACTCGCGAATATCATGAAAGCTCCGTTATTGAAGTATAAAGACGATGTGGAGGTGGGTTACCAAAGTTCTTGTAAACATGTTCCTTATTTGTTTATTTTTCTTGGACATCATTTTTTAGGACATTTGTATCAGCGCTGTGAAAGAAAAGGACATCGAGAGTAAACTGAAGCAAGTAGTTGCCGATTGGGCTGTGGTTAATCTTCAATTCACGAGTTTTAAGCAGCGAGGGGAATTGCAGCTCAAAGGTGTTGAGACTGCTGAAATAATAGCACAGCTCGAAGACAGTTTAATGGTCATTGGCTCATTGATGGCTAATCGGTATGAAATAGAATTCATAATAATTATGCCGTACCGGTAATTATGAAACCACCCAACAATGCCGTTAATAACCGAAATTCATTTTCGAATCAATCATAATTCATTCGCAAATTGAGTTAATAATTACAGACCCGTTTTATAATTCAAGGAAAACAATATTTGTCATCAAAGAGCAGATTCATTAAAGATATAAGTTTTGAAAACTTCTTTCTTCGTTGATGGTTCAAAATGGACTCAGTGTCTTGTCTTTTATCGATGTTCAATATTAATCAAATAATAGTACATTGTGATACTAGTACGATAAAGCGACCGTTATCGCGCGAAGGTTAGGACGCCGCGCACGAGCCAAGTCGGTATTTGTCTAAAACATAGGAATATCTTAATAATGACGTAACTCGGTAAAAAAAAATGGTTGAGGGTCGATTTTTTTCGTAAATACTCGTTGAAAAGTGTACTCTAAGATAGTATTTGTGGTTTTTTGGAAAAAAAATTTTTTTTTTGGTGATCCAGGTAAACTTGCAAACTATTGCGTTTTGTAAGAAAAAAAGTTGGTCGACTTCATTAAGACATAGCATTGTGGCATTATCTCGCAGCTATTGGACAATATTTTTTTCTGAAAGTACACATAATTCCCTACAAAACAAAACCAAAATGGTCTGAATACGATGAAAATTGACCGAGTTACAATCATTTGAAAAATTGCATTTTTTTTCGATGAAAAATTTTGTTGCGGTTTGTATATATATTTCATATACATAAAAAAATTATTTCTATCAAGTACTAGGACGTACTCAAGTTGTAAAGGGAATGGAAACATTGGTGTCTGGGGGTGTCTGGTTTGATATGGATATCAATATAATTTCAGATACAATGCTCACTTTAAAAAAGAAATCCAACTGTGGCAAAGCAAACTGAGTAATACATCAGAAATTCTTGCTAAATGGCTGAACGTGCAAAATTTGTGGGCTTATTTGGAAGCGGTATTTATTGGTGGCGATATTTCTCGGCAGCTTCCGGCTGAAGCAAAACGATTTAACGTTAGTGCTAACCTTTACTTGACCAATTGGGCTCCAGCATAATTGTTGTACAGATAGTTATACAATATTATTTGTGTAACAGGCAATAGATAAATCGTGGGTGAAGCTGATGTACCAAGCTCACGATAAGTTAAACGCTGTCGAGACTTGCACCGGTGATGAAACTATGGGACAATTTCTGCCGCACTTGCTCGAACAATTGGAGTCGTGTCAAAAATCGCTCAGCGGGTATAACAATATACATTTCTATTATATTTCCATTATAATCGAATGAATTTTATCATAATTTGTACAATTTTGCAGTTACTTAGAAACAAAGAGAGTTATTTTTCCGAGATTCTGCTTCATATCCGATCCCAGTTTGCTGGAAATACTTGGTCAGGCTGCAGATTGTCACACGATACAAAAATACTTGGATGGGTTTTTTGACAACGTCGCAAAGGTACTTTCATGTTATCAATTTTTTTCTCTATTCGACCATTAAACCTATTTATCTTTGAAAATTAGTTGGACTTCTCTGAAAAAGAATACGAAAAGATCATAGCAATGTATTCGCGCGAAAACGAAAAAATTGTCTTAGAAAAGGAAGTACTGTGCACGGGAGGTGTCGAAAACTGGCTCAATTCCTTGCTGAGGATGCACCAGCACTCTGTCGGTGCAGTTATCGCTCAGGGACTGCAGCAGCTTACTAATCCTGAAACAGAAATACTAAATCTGATCGACAATTCAGTACTACAAGTAAGAAAGATGATTTAAATGATTTTTTTTTCAAATCAAGACGTTATATTCGAATAGAGAAATATACCCAGATGAAGGATCTAGTAGACCGAACTGGATTCTAGTCAGCGCAGATCAATTTTTTTACTCAAATGCCGGCCTAATATAACTGCATTCATTTTAAGAAAATTATTTCATTTTAGTTGAGTACTTAAATGATAAAATTAGAATAAATTTCAATTAGAATAAATTTCTGTTTTACCATAGAAATTCATAATTAGGTAGGAACTTCCCTGATGAAAATACGAAGAGGGACTTGATTTGATGATTTTTCAGATCACTGATTACGCATCCGAAGTCACAATTCGGATATCGAAAACTGGGTATCCGTTCTGTATACATACCTGAGTCTTCGAATGGGGTCTATTCGAATAAATGATACTATTACGGCAATTCCAATTTATAACTACACTGAAAAAAATTCAAATCCTGACAACCTCGCACGGAGGTTGGCAATTATTTCATTGTTCGAACGAAATCTAAGTTGTGTAGTGTAAATTTCCACTATTCCCAAACACCACAAGACTAAAGTCCCCAAGAGTTTTTCCCTTTATTTTATTAGGGCGCCAGGCGCTTCCGCGCTGGGAAAAACTCTGTTGGCTATTCGGGACCAAGCTGCTGTTGCCGAACCAGTTGCAGCCGTCAAAATTTGTAGAGTGGCGGGATTCTTTTGAGCTATTCTCTATTAATAAATGAGTCAATCATGAAACAATGTTTTGAGGGAGTTCCAGAATATCAAAAGATACCTTTTTATTTTGATTCAACAAAATGAAAGAAAGACAGAAAATAAATCCTCTCATAAAATAATCAGGTTAGGCCTCGACGACCTCTGTGAGTTACTGCACGCCGCGGCTCTCACCATTCACTCACCCACACTATAAAACATACAAAACACACGAGAGAGAGCGGGAATAATATTCTACGGGGATATGAAAAAGATAGAATTTCAAATAATTTCAGGATGGCTCCGTGGATCCACCTGACTTTTTAAAGAATTCCATTTGACGGTAGTTGTCTTTCGCGAAGAAAAATAGATCGCGCGCTTCTCTCTCATTACCATTAAGCGACGCGTTCTCTCTCTCTCTCTCTCTCTCTAGAAGTAACACTTTTCCGCGACACACGTACCCTCTCCGATAAAAGAACAGCTACTCGATCCACTGTTTACAATAATACATTATGTCGCGAACCACTCTCACACCGGACAATACACGATCATTCCCGCGCACAAAAATAGTCCCGAATTTGAGGGAAATAACAAAAGAAAAGACAAGAATGGCTTGTTCCGAGTAATACTTCCGACAGTACGATCTCATAATTAAAATAAAATACTCGCGAGAACAACGATTTCGCCGTAAAGCCAGGCAGGACTTAAACAAATAAATTTATATTTATTGTCGGATAATATGAAATTGCAATCTAAAGAGACGGGGCTTACCTCGACAAAAACGACGTAACGGAAATCCTCTCTCTTTCTCTCTCTCCGACACTCCTGCGGGAATAGAAGAAGCTGAGCGCTTGGGTCCTCTAGGCTTCGATATGCACTCTTCGCGCTATCAACGTTCCCACGGAACAGCCAAGAGAAGTGTCGCTCACGGAAACACGAGCCCTCTCATCCGTACCCTAATTATTTCGCCGGCGAAAAGTCAGGCGGCCAACTCTAACTTTTCGCGATCTTTTAACTAAGCCTAATATTTGGCGCTTTTGATGCGCGAAGTCCAAAACGGGAAGTCGCAGCGCAGCGCAATCGACGATGGTGTAAACAGGTGTTGCAGGGACGGTATTGCACACTCTGTGCTCGGCGACTCCATGGATATTTCGGGAATGGATGGCGTCTCGTGAACGTAATTAAACGCCTCGTGAGCGTAATCGAACTCGCTTGTTCAAGGGAATCCGGCAGGGAAAAATTGATGATCGTTCGTCGATGACCCCTCGTCTCTCGTACATAATAAAAATAAATAAAATAAGCGGAAATTTATAAAGGTGTTCGTTGTTCTTGGGAGGCCCGACGGATCTGTCAGGAGTCGTCATATCGTGAGGAATCGACATGCAGCATAGAAATTTTACCACGTTACAGTTGATACAAATTCCTATTCGTTCAGGCAATATAACACATATTTTTGAGAGACCAACTCCATGAAATTGCGTAGCAATATGAATATTTTGGCTGAACCTTAAATGCTGTTAAGCGACTCGAGGTGAACGATGTCTTTATTTTGCGCGAGTCTGAGGCAAGCATTTTTCGGCACTTAGCTCGTGTGTCACGGATAGTTGAGCCAATCACGCGTTTATTCTAATCAAGAAAATCATCGTTGTCGTGATGATATTATATTGCTAAGCGGTAAAAAGAATTTATGCACGATGCTTTCCACCAAGCCCCAACGTCTCCCCCTTTCGCAAGAGTCTCGCAATCCTTATCGTCATCAATGCTGTACATTTAATGCTCAGTAATACACCGGTGAAAATTTCTTCGCCCAATGTTAAACGTCTATAGGTCTGTCTCTCTTACAGCATAGCGCTATCTTTTTCGCCCCTTTTTGGTATCGATTCTCCTGGACAAACGGCTTTGAATATTGAAAAGCCCGAAGCTTAGCCCAATTTTGCAATACTTCCGCATTTTGGGTTCTCACGACAACTATTCAAGATTGTTATAGGCACCGAGTAAATTGTGGTAGCAACTCATTCGTAGCCAATCATAAAAAAGGAGTTGTCCCAACTACTCTTTTTTCACCGTGTACGCACCAAGACGGACTCTACGTCTCACTATCACCTGTAGCAAATGAGCAACTTTCGGATCGCAGCTTCAATTAACTACTTCGTGAGGCTGCAACATCTATTGCAACATCATCTGCATCATCTCCTATGTGGCTAAATCATCGTTCTAGCCACCCGCACCGAACGGGTGGCTTTGGCGCGTCCAAAGATCTCATTGCGCCGGCTTTATATTCTGAAAACGCCCGACTTCGCATTGTCGTGAGGTGCGAGACTTGTATTCAAAATTCGCATAGATCGAGAAGGCGAGAATTCGGTTAGGCGTAAGGATAGGGAGAGCGATCAGCCAACGCGAGAACGTCAGAGTCTCAAGGACCCAGACGATCAGTGGAAATCGTTAAGGGAGAATATTGACACCTACATCATTGCGACTCTGTATGTCTGAACGTGTCATCTGCATAATAGACTGCACCTATCGCGACCTCTCTGGTACGACGGTCGTTCTTGTCCAGTTTGAGACTAGAGTCATGCTGGTATTGTGTTATTGATTACATTAATTCGTGCGTCTCCGATTATCCTGCATGTGGTTCATCGAATTTTTTTAATGAAATTATTAACGCAAAGCCGCGAGAGAGTCCAGTAGGAAAGCTATCGTTTGGTCGCCTTATGGTAAAAACAGTAACGATCTTAATATCGTGAAGAAGAATGGGGAGCTTAGTGAAGAATTATTGTTAAAAGTTAAGGTCTTGTGCTTATAGAAAAAACCATTTATCGGATCCCTTAAGGAATTTCTACAGCCATTGCGATCGGCCCAGTTTGTGTATTTAAATTACGATTTATTAAACGTAAAGAGCAAATTAATCAGCAACACAACAAATCAGATAAACATTCATAGCGAAATTAGTTAAACAATTTATCATAACGATGAGAGCAAAATTAATGAAGAGTAAATGAAATCATGTTCAAATCATGGCGAAATTAGTTAAATAATTTACCATAATGACAAAGGCAAAAGTTCTCTTGAGCAAGATTAATGCATGAGTTATCGAAGAATATGATATTTCATCATAAGTGATCATCGGATATCCAAAACTAGAGAAAACATTAGCGATATTTACAACTCGTGAAAAACGTAATCAATTAATGGAAGATTTGTGCAAAGCTCTGTTGCTCTTGGATTATCACAAAAGGAAAAAGAATAGAAGGGGGTTTGATAGTGACGTGAGGGAAAGAGTAAACATTTTAATTCCCACATTAAATAAATATTTAATGGCATAAAGGAAAGAATGAAGATTCGAATTTATAATCCATTACGAAAGAAACAACGATGCAAAGTAGAACCTTGCACATTGCTTCCTCATTGAATTTTGCTCTTCCAGCAAGTTTATGTCTCTTTTTGACCTTAAATGACCTTAAATGACTTTTAATGACCTTGACCCTCAGATGTTTTTTTATAGGTTTGAGGTGCTCTACAAGGTAGTCGGAAAAAAAATGTATCATTCTATTTAAAAAAATGGAGGTGACCTTCACTGTTCGTCAGCGCCTCCACGGAAATTGAAAAAAATGGTCGCATTTGATGACCCCTCTCCTACCGTATAACTTTTGTTTAGAACATTTTTTTATGAAGCCGATAATTACAGAAATATTCAAGGTGGCAAGAGTTAGTGCCCCACCCTGTATAATAAAACCAATTTAGAATATTTTTTTGTTCAGATAGCACATTATAAAAGTAAGAAAAAATAATTCATTGCAACTAATGTAACTATATATTTTCCTATACTTTGCTACATAGGTTGGTTTGTTGGCCTTGCAAGTATCGTGGACCCGCGATTCGGAAATTGCGATCATCTGTTCTAGGCGAGATAAAACCATAATGAAGAAGGCGAATCAATGGTTTTTGGATCTGTTGAATGGTCTCATAGAAGTCACGGTCAAAGATCTTACCAAATATGACAGAGCGAAGTACGAGGCTCTGATAACCATTCACGTTCATCAAAGGTACATTCCTAATTTCTTAAATATTAAAATTCTTTAAAATTAACGTGACAACCATCGATTTTAAGGGACATTTTCGACGAACTGTATCGTCTGAAAATAAAATCAATTCAAGACTTCGAGTGGTTGAAGCAAGTGCGATTTTATTATGACGAAGAGACTGAGGATGTGCCGATCAAAATTACAGATGTTGGGTTCGTTTACCAGAACGAATTTCTAGGCTGCACCGATCGACTTGCCATTACTCCTCTTACGGACAGATGTTACATAACACTTGCTCAAGCCATAGGTGGGTATAATTATAATTGTTCTGGTTGAAAGAACGAAGCTGTGTTTCCGTCACATTTGGCGTAATGCAATTAATTGTACTCTTCAGGAATGAACTTTGGCGGTGCACCAGCTGGACCTGCAGGCACCGGTAAAACTGAAACAACAAAAGATATGGGAAAAGCTTTAGGAAAATATGTTGTTGTTTTCAATTGCTCTGATCAAATGGACTTCAGAGGGCTTGGTCGAATTTTCAAGGTTTGTTCATAACTTTATATTTTTGTTTGCCAGTTCACACTTTAAATGTTTAAAAGGGCTAAAAATTGAGATCTCCGTGAAGAAAACTTATCAGGGTTTTGCAAAAGCCCGTATTAATATTCCTCAAACCCCTTAGGGGCCTTTCGTCGAAGCATAGGGTTTCCTAGGGTTAGGAGCCTTTGAAGGCAATATATTAGGGGTCTTTTAAGGTTGAACGTTGGAGGTCTTTATGAATTCCCCTGTTAGCGTCGATATAGACTGCTCTGTTAAGTCTGTAACTAACATTATGAAAAACGTCAACTCAAAAATATGTATATTTCCTCATTTAATTGAGTGATTCTCTATTTTTAATCAAAAATTGTATCATTCTCTAAATGAGGGTATATATTAATTGATAAAAAAACATATATATATGGCCTTTCATACCAACTCGACCTGAGTTTGGCTCTCGACTTCTTGGGTTGACCCTTAATTTTCTCATATTGTTCTATCTGTAAACCACAACCACAGTTTATATTAGGTTTTTTTTTTGTAAGCAGTTCATTTACTTGTGAGTCTTTATAACGACAATACTGTAGGGTATTTTTAATAATCTGAAAAAACTCTTATGAACCCTGTATCAAATATCAATATTTTCAAGTTGAGGCCCAAAGTGGGCCGGACCACGCTTCTACTTTTTACTAATTTTTTTGAATACAAAAAATGAAAAAAGTCCGATGCGTATTCGTTCCCTTTCACCACAGACTATTGTTTAAACATTTCGATGTACCTCAGACTTCGCAGATTTTTGTTTAGGTTTTCTCAGAGCGATTTTTATGTATTACAATTCATTTTTTATTTCCGGACTTATGATTGTTTATAAAAAACATTTCGAAGGCCGTAATTTAAAAATCTGAAATAAATCACAAAAATTGTGTACGCAATATAAAGAATTCCGAGCCATTTTCGATAGTGGGCACGATTGACTTCTATTTAAAAGAAACAACATTTTCGCTTGAAAAACCCCGGCAAGAGTCCCGGTGGAACAATTAAATAGAAGTGAGATCCGGACCACTTTATACCTAAGTTTTTAAATATTGATATTTGATACAGGAATTATAAGAATTTTATTAAATTTTCAAATTTTGAAAAAAGAAACAACATTTTTGCTTGAAAAACCCCGGCAAGAGTCCCGGTGGAACAATTAAATAGAAGTGAGATCCGGACCACTTTATACCTAAGTTTTAAAATATTGATATTTGATACAGGAATTATAAGAATTTTATTTAATTTTCAAATTATATCCTTCAATATGTTTGTGACAAAAAATCATAAGTATTACAATAAACATTTTTGTAAATATACGTTAAACGGGTTTCTGTACGCATTGTAAAGAATAGAAGCGAGGTCCAGTTCGTTTTGATCCTGTAACGGTCATAAGGTATTCCAAGCACAAATGTGCGGGTTTTGTGGGCGCTCGGGCGAGGCCCCTAATTTTATCAAAAATCTAACGCTGTACCGCCATTAAATGTTTTGACAATTTTTTCAAAGGTCGTATTAATGTACAAAACAAACCGTATTTTAGTTTTTCAAAATAATTATACAATTTTTCAAATCTTACGGACCTGAGCTTTCACGAACTATCTGGCTATGTTTTCATTGAACGAATGCCTTTCCCTGCTATACATAGTACGTCAAATGAGTTGTACTAATTGCATTATAAATGTGAATTATTAACAGAAAAATAAGACCGGCATTAACGTCAAATACACATTTTTTATTTCGCGCGCATCGCCGGCGTAGGTTATAAGCACAACTGACGGTGTACAGCGTTGACAGCTATAACGTCGTAGGTCCCGCCATGACACTCATTTGATAATAAACTTTTTCTCATAACATTAGATAACATTTCCGCATGAAGAACATCGGTGAGGTCAGTTTTTTAAGACCGCTAATTTATCTTCGAAATTCGCTGTGTCCATTGCATATTTTATGTTTCCGATGTCGAGATGTTTGACTAATGTAATCTGTAATTAACGAGCAGACGGCAGCTTTTTCCATCTATTTCTGTGCTAATATTGCACTTTTGAAATGATAAAATGATAATTAAATGGCCGGTTACTACTGGGCCTGAAACTTTTAACGTCATTTTACGTAATTAAAATTTAATATAGTCAAATATTATTAAATTCTGAAGAATATCACCTTACGCTCGCAATACCTTAAAGAGGGTGAAGGATAAATGCCGTTTAAATATATATATCAGGGTGTATATTGCAATAGCCTCAGAGGCGAGCAAGGATTGAACGTTACAACGTTACGGGGTGAAGTCACATAGTTGGTCCAGTGTCTTGAGCCTGTGGACCCATTAACTATCTCTACGCCTGAGATAAGTCGACCGTCGTGCGCTTGGATGCTGCACGACGGTCATCTCTCGGAAGTTCTCGCGTAGTAAAATAACTAATTAGTCACTAATGTTATATGTTAAGGGTCGTTACAGGCCTAAGCTTGAAAATATTGTTATCTGAATTTATGAGAATTTTTTCAATTTAGAAAAAAATTGCCTTCAGTATTTTCATTATAAATACCCATAAGTATATAAATTGTTGAAAATAAAAATTGAATATAAATTGGGGTTGCTGTTTAGAGATAGCATAATAACATAGAAATTGGGGATAAAATCCAAGAGGTCGAGGGTCAGAGCTACGTCGAATTGGTATAGGATACCCTACACTGTAAAAAAAGATTGCAAATTTAATGTACTGGAGTGTATGAAATTTACAAATTTTGTACATGAAACTGTAATTAATGTATGAAGTGCTGTAAATTTACAAATCTATCGTAAAATTAATGTAATGCATTGGAATTTAAGAAAAATTCATTGTAAATTTACAAAACTTGATCATTAAATGTATAATTACATGACAAGTTATTGAAAATTTCTGCACTTCACTGCAATTTTATAGAAAAATAACTTAATTCTACAAGCATCGTGCAACTTATATTTCAAGTACCTGTGCTTGAAAAATAAAGAACGTTGATCATGGACAATTCTTCGATGCTTGTAATTGAAAATCCGAATAGTTCTGTAATTTTCAAGCACGTTATTGAAAAAATCAAACACGTTATAGAAAAAGTAAGATTCTCTTTTGTAATCTTCAATTCCGGTATTGTAAAATTTCGGAATGGCGTTGGAAACTACAAATCTGTTCTTGTAAATCAGTGAATAAGATGCAAATATTGAAATATCCCTGAACTCAACTAACATTTAATGTAAAAATCCACTATATTTACTCGTTTATCTTAAATTAAATTTCAGTTCTCAGATTTGAAAATCAAACACTCGGGCCGTTGAAATTTCTTTAATGCTCGTGATTGAATATTTCAAAATATCTATAGATATGCTGCAGCTATGCAACGCTATCTCATTTAATGAACCGTTATGAAAAATGCCAGTACTTCCATTGAAATGGAGGCGAAAATTGATTGAATTTACAACGCCATCGTCACTCAGATTTCAATGGGAAGTGCGTACCCCCGGCCAGGTTTTGGCATTTCGCCGCTAGATGGCCAATTCCGGCCGCTTTTCGCGCAAGCGAAGCGCAGCTGTGGTAGTATATAAACCGAAGCCAAACCGACACAGTGCGAAATAAGATTTCGTTAAACTTAGTAGGCTCATTGTCAGAAAAAAGTACTCTGCTTTTGAACGTCGGGTTTATTCTTGTCCTTGACTTGCAAAAGTGGTGGAAATTTTGTGACTTCTCTCTACTCATCCCTCTCCCCCACACAAACCCCGTCGGCCTAGAGCTCGAACTCTGCACTTTCCATACGGAAGAAGAGGATCTAAAAATTGCTGGGTTCGGTAATTTGGTTCTGCCAATGTGCATAAGAGATGCCTTCAATATCAAACACTTTTGTGCCTGAATTTTACTGCACACCAGTGGTGTTTTTTGTAGGCTGGACTTGAATTCTAATATACTGTATTCCAGTAAATTTACAATACCCATACTTGAAATTCTATGCACGCGTAGTAAGTGTCAGGTACATTGGTACTCGAAAATTACATGCAGCACCACATTTTTTCTACATCATAACTTAAAGTTTCCAACAAAAGTGTGTTTGAATTTTAAGTTATAGTCGATGAAAAAAAGACGTATAACGTACATTAGTTTTATGTGAAATCAACATAAAAATAGATCACGCGTACATTCAATTTCATGTACTTAGTAACAGTAACGTTACGGAAATCTCAATCATTATTATGTGCAGTTACTGTAAATTTCAAGCACGTTGGTGTTCAAATTGTACGACACGGTTTGTGAACAAAAACTTCCGGTACCGGTACCTTAATTTTCAAGTAAATTTTTTTAACAGTGTACATATATTTTTTACTTTGATGACAATAGAACCTTTCGGTTAGTGTTGTTTCATCGTTGCGTTGCGCCTTCGTTCACGTGGTCATTCAGATCATATGATTGTATCATTTTTGAATCCATATATTTAATAAAATTAATGTAATATAGTAAGCTCTTCATAGATCTACTGGACTTCGTCTGAAGTGTCAAAAATAAAAAGACATTCAGTTATTTTTCACGGCAATTGAATATATCGGGTAAGATACATTGTGTCATTGGCATCATCTATAATTATCTTTCATGGATTTGCTGTTTTATTGTTTGCATGACTTAGTTCATTTTTATCTAGGTGCGTGACCGTTTGACTGATCTGAGAGTCTCTCGCGATCATTAGTTCGGTCGGCGACCACCGACTTTATCAAGGAAATCTCGAATTGTCATAGGAGACCCTCATTTGGAAAATGTATTATTTGCTTACATGATTATGCCTGAATCGTCCATTGAGTAATTAACCCAGAAACGTTACTAAACTTTACCGTAGAATACTAGAATTACCTTGTAAAACGTTTATCTGGCAGAATTGTAATTAATTTATTTGCTTGGTAACTTTAACCTGACTTGACCCCTAATTTATTGCTTCAATGACCCTATTAAATTTTAGCACGAAAACCTAAGATTTCCAAACTACGCCCCTAATTGCGAGTGATATGGAAATCTCTTTTATGTTATGTCTACATTACAGCCTGACTGAACCTCATATTATCTTAGAGCATCCCCGACCATTTTCTTTACGCGTCAACCAACCTGGCAGCTCTATGAAAAAATGATTTGCATATCTAGAAAAATCGATCTTTTTATGAACTCTCGAAGACTACTAGAAAATATTTGTGGATTCATATCACTAATGAGAAAAGTAGTTTCGGAAGTGGGCATGCCAACTTTATATAAAGCCAGTGCTACCTTATTTTTTCTAAAAGACATAAACATATCATCTTAAGCTTCATATTTATGCGCTCGTCGTGGGCTATTTATGATAAAACACCATAAGCATTTCGGTAAGCTCTTCTTTCTTGCACTATAATTATAGGTTCATCACGCGCTCCTTAACAGATATAAGCATCATACTTGTTACGCCACCCTCTTGCATGAAAACCACCCATAACGTACCAGCATTAAAATGAAACGCATTGCAGCAGACGTTTGTTTCTTACGGGATAAGCTCATTATGTGCTCTTTGACGTCCATGAGACCGATATTATATAAGTCTCCCTGTTTCATGAAAAATACTTTGTCATACCAGGATTGCAATAAAACACCGTAAATATTGTGTCGGTCGTCTTCTTATACTAAAATTATAGAGTTACTATGGCCTCTTTGTGGTCATCGAGTCACCTTTGAAAAGTAATTTTTAAAAATTCTATCCACGACACCCTTTATTGAACAAATCTTACATTTAAGCTTTATTAAGTGCATATCAAGCATAATTCTGCGATTTTGTAATAACATACAATGGACTAAAATGGTGTGAGGTTCAACGTTAAATTTATACCTTGCCGTAGCTTTCAGACCACACCGACGAACAAACATTAGCCATCGAAGTCTAATTAAATCTAATTAAAAGTGCATTCTAGAATGCGTGTAGCAATCCTGTGTGCAATAGCTATAACCAAGTATTTAGCGAGATTATTATAAAGTTTTATTTTATAATTATTATTTACACATATGAAATCGTAGCATTGTCATAAAGGACTGAAATAAACATTCCTACACTCCACCCGGAATGTATTCTTCGCCAAATAAAATAGGATATCGAACGCTAAATTGATTCACTAGAATTGGTTTTATACACTTATACTTATACTATGCGTTTTGTTGTACGATATGTAGTTTCGAAGATACAGCCATTCTACAACAGCCAATCAGAGCACACCTTTAGCCGAGGCGTCGTGGCGCGGATAAGAATAGGGAACTTCGATGTACTTCGCTTCACTGTGGTCAGACAACCGACAGCCAGTAGTGAGTTCGTTCGGTGAACGAATCGAAGCGAGCGTCAAACAACTCACGGTTAGGCTGCCAGTCGCTCGTATAACACATAAAATTATGATTTTTTTTTTTTCAGGATAAATTTAGCTAACACCACGAAGAACTCGAAAACTATTGGATTTCCAAATTCGGTTTTTCGATGGAGAACCGTCAATGGCTTTCTCATTGATTCGCATTCTACATAGAATTCCGAATTTTTACGGAATGTGTGTCGTCGACAGACCGTCGAATGACTAAAATTGATGATCCTCACAGTCAGGTTAATGAATATGTTTGATGAACATTAATGAAACTAATTCTTGTGCCAACTATTAGAATAATTAGTACCATGAATCAACATCACCGGGCATCTTCAATTAATGAAATTTATTATGTGAACAAAGATTATCCACACCTTCCCCACATAGCTACATTATTTCGTTTAAAGCCTTAACGATAATAATTCGTTCGTTTCTTGAGCTCACGTGACCCTTTGTCAACAGTGTTGACATACAACATGTTATGTTCCCGACAGCCTAATTACATTAGACGATTGATGTTTCAAGTGCAGCCGAATATGTTTTAACAGAATTTGCACGAATCGTTGAATGTCTAAGCGAACCGTGTAATATGTTTTTCTATTCCGGTAACTTTGGAAGTGAAGAAAACTGATTAATTTAACAAATACCTCGGTACACCCGCCGGTATGTTTCAGTTTTGTACCATCAAGGGACTATCAAAATATCTCCCCACTCATTTCACCTTGATTTGAACGGGAAATATTTTTGTATTTTTGTATTTTTTTTTTTTTTTTACCTTTTCAAATTCTTTACAGTCGAAGCAACTTAAAATGAGTATTCGTCGTCGATATTTTTTAGTTTTGCACGAATTATTTTATTCACAGCGTTGCTTCCACCCCGAATAGGGACCATCAAAATATCTTCTCATTCATTTCGTCTTGATGTCAACTGGAAAAATTTTTTTGTTCAATTTTTCGGTTTTGTACGAATGATTTTATTGACATTGTTGCTTCCACCCCGAATAGGGAATAGGGATAATCTTTGTTCACAAAATAAATTTCATTAATTGAAGATGCCCGGTGATGTTGATTCATGGTACTAATTATTCTAATAGTTGGCACAAGAATTAGTTTCATTAATGTTCATCAAACATATTCATTAACCTGACTGTGAGGATCATCAATTTTAGTCATTCGACGGTCTGTCGACGACACACATTCCGTAAAAATTCGGAATTCTATGTAGAATGCGAATCAATGAGAAAGCCATTGACGGTTCTCCATCGAAAAACCGAATTTGGAAATCCAATAGTTTTCGAGTTCTTCGTGGTGTTAGCTAAATTTATCCTGAAAAAAAAAAAATCATAATTTTATGTGTTATACGAGCGACTGGCAGCCTAACCGTGAGTTGTTTGACGCTCGCTTCGATTCGTTCACCGAACGAACTCACTACTGGCTGTCGGTTGTCTGACCACAGTGAAGCGAAGTACATCGAAGTTCCCTATTCGATCCCCAAGTACCCCAGTCAAAGCACCCTAAAGGTGTGCTCTGATTGGCTGTCGTAGAATGGCTGTATCTTCGAAACTAGTCATCGTACAACAAAACGCAAAGTAGATTCATACTCGGGAGACCATAATACTCTTAGAAGTGTTAACCGTATCCGCCAATTATGGGACACCCTGTATAATGCAAGTGCGACGACCACTATTGTATTTTGATTAGCTCGTTGGTGGGCTGAGCCCAAAAATATTTTGCAGTGGCATTCAAGACCAGGGTTGGGCACATTCGACTGAAAAATATTTCAATACACTATTTAAATACAGAATAATTGTTCACACATTATTTATTATTGCTTAAAATATCGAGTGGTTTTTTATTCAATATCTTTTTAATTATAAATAATAATTTTTTTCCACTTGTAATTCATTTCAAGTTTAAATAATGAATGGATTCCCACTCATTGTCTTTTCGAGTTTAAAGGATGAGTCGATGACCACTCACCATCCATTTCGAGTTTAAATGATAAATGATTTTTCACTTGGCATTTAATTCAGATTTAAATGGCTAGTGGTTTCCCGGAATAACAAAAATACTAATGATGATTACACTGAGAAATACTTGCCCCAGTGATGAGTAGAGAGATTGCCAATGGGGTGATTTTCCTGTTTCGACTTGTTTTCTTTAGCGTCCGACGTGCCATCCGTGGAGAATCGCCGAAGCCAGGGCATCTTTTTGATAGGTCGAGATATTTCTAGTTATATTCGCGGATTTAGATGTTATGAGATTATACAGTGTATAGTAACAATGTTTAGAGATTATACAGTCATAGAATTTTCGAAGACAGCCTCGCAGGACTAAGGTACAGAGTTTCGTCTGGGAGCCTTGCTCGCTCCATGGAGTTTCGTCGATGCCGTCCGGCATGATGGTCGTCAAGAGAATAACTAACTTTTCTATAAAATCTTGTCCTTATATACGAATTCGGGAGGTGTGTTACAAAATGTGGAATTTATAAATTTGTCAGTAAAGAGACCGGAGAAGACATTTATGATGAGGGCGCTAATGAAAAATGCCTCTAAAGTAAATACTGTGGGTCAACACGAAATTTGGGGACATAATGCCTCGCGCTCTAGGCTAGTAGGACCCCACTTGTGTTGAGAAGATGGTCCGAGACGGCGGTCGCTAGTGATGCACATGCGTTTCAATTAAGACGGGCGCGTGCAGTATAGTTTCGGCTCGAGAAATACTAAAGGCTACGTAGGACGTAACACGTTCTTAAGCTCTAAAATAATAATTAAAAATGCTCAAGCAGGCTCGAAAAAACGTAAGCCAGGTTATGAACTAGCACACGCGCCCGACGACTCGTCTCCATTTTTTTTCTTTCATGCAATACAAAAATGTGCTTCGCACTATTCGTTAGTGGGATGATACATTTTTTAAAAATAAGTTCGGACGACAGGTAAGATATATTGAGGTTTCGAGTATAACACCTCACAAGCACACGGTGGTCGGGCGGATCGTCGTAACCTCTCAGGCGAACGAGGTTCACGCCCATTGCTCGCACCTTAGTGCTTATTATTTTTTTTCAAATTCAATAAACAAATGTAAATGTGAGGGCGCAAACCTGACTCGTTCGCTTAAGAGGCCATGACAGTCCGCATGATCACCGTGCGCTTCTGAGGTGTTATCCTCGAAACCACAATATGTTTTACCTATCCTCCGAACTTACAAAAAAATGTATCATCCCACCAACGAATGGTGCGAAGCACATTTCTGCATTGTATAAAAGAAAAAGAAACGGAAACGAGCATTGCGAATTATTTGCTTACAGCTGAAGTTCGTCAAGCAAGGCTGAAAGGTGGAACACCAAAGACCGTACGATGACTGAAATAACAAAGCGAGGTGCTAATAGCCTTGCGGTGGATGCAAACGTTATCTGAGCGCTCTCGAGCGATTAAATCGCAGCAGATATACGTTGAAATATCTCGACCAATCAAAAAGATGCTCTGGCTTTGGCGACTCTCCGCGGATGGCGCGTCGGACGCTGAGAAAATCACGTCGAAACAGGAAAATCGCTCTATTGGCAATCTCTGTACCTATCTCTGCTTGTCCGTTTATTAATTTAAACTTATCTTAAAGTAGAAAGGGGTGGATGGTACGAAGGCAATAGGAACAAAAATAACTGTTTTATTTCTGTCGGTTTTATTTTAGGCGAATTTAATTTGTATTATCCGCCTCTACCTCTCTGCTGTAATGAAAATGGCATGAACTTTGATTCAATGGTTCGGGATGTCTTGATATATAAACTGCAAATTCAATCTTCACTTGAGCTCGAAACGAATGATAATTTTTTTTTTCCATTCATCATTTAAACTCGAAAAGATAATGAGTGGGAATCCATTCATTATTCAAACTTGAAATAAATTATGAGTAAAAAAAATCATAATTTATAACTGAAAAGATAATCAATGAAAAAACACTCATTATTTTAAGCAAAAATTAAAAAAGGATGCAAAGTAGAACTTTGCACATTGCTTCCTCATTCAATTTTGCTCTTTACATAGCAACCTCTACGGGGAAGTATTGTAACTGATTTTGGCTTCCTCACAGAGGAAGCTTTGTCAAAAGCAAAATTAAATGAGGGAACAATGTGCAAGGGTCTACTTTGCATCCTTGTTTTGAGTAAATGAATAAATCACCGGCACATCTCATTTTTATTAGGCACAAACTTTTGTTTTACTTTATTAACTTTTGCGGAGGTTATAACGAAAATCGCTATTTTTTTTAAATTCAAAATGGTGTAATATTTGAACGACTTTACCGATCACCACCAAATTTGGTACACAGTAGGACTGTATGTTATTTTTCGTTTATATAACATTTCAGTTAATTTGCTGAAATTACACGCGATTGATAGCAAAATTTAGATTTTTCACAAAAATTCAAAATTCTATAAAATCCGAACCGCTTTACCGATTTTGTCGAAATTCAATACGTAACAGCATTTAACGTATCCCTAGTTATGAAGGTCCATCGGCGAACTTTTACGAAAGTTAGAGAGTATACGACATTCTTCAAAAAAATTTAAAATTCGATAAAATCAGTATACATAGATATATTTTCTCAAAAATTACAGCAATTGAAGAGAAATTAATACTCTACTTGCGTGCCGAATTTGAGCTCAATCGATCGTGCCATTCGCGAGTTATCGACGATTGAATTTTCGGTCGTTCGAACACACACACACACACACACACACACACACACACACACACACACACACACACACACACACACACACACACAC
The DNA here is from genome assembly GCA_947507545.1 of Clistopyga incitator. Lineage (NCBI taxonomy): Eukaryota > Metazoa > Arthropoda > Insecta > Hymenoptera > Ichneumonidae > Clistopyga > Clistopyga incitator. The sequence goes on from OX382189.1 coordinate 2,487,353, forward strand.
ACACACACACACACACACACACGCACACGCACACACGCACGCACGCACACGCACGCACGCACGCACGCGCACATACAAGTATTGTATGCTACTTTTTAAAACAAGAAAGTAGCTTTTACGTCCTTATAGGGGAAAAGTGTGTGTAATTTTGAAGAGCGTGGCATTGTGCATGTGTACTCTGTTTTTTCCATACCTAACCAAAAAGTGGACAGTGAACAAAATCGTTTAAATAACGTCAATTTTTTAATGTTAATAATATAACACCAATATTGGAAACTACCATAATAGGGATTAGCACAAGCTGGTGCATGGGGATGTTTCGACGAGTTCAACAGAATCGATTTGCCCGTACTATCGGTAGCGGCCCAGCAAATAGCGATTGTTCTGTCGGCTAGAAAGGAAAAGAAGAGCAGCTTCATATTCAGGTGCCGAGATGAAACTGTTGCAAAATTAAGTAAAGACAATGAAACTAGGTATCAAGTATTTAAATGATTTTTAGTGATGGTGAAAACTATACCATGGACTATGAGTTTGGTCTCTTCATCACCATGAATCCAGGCTACGCTGGGAGACAGGAATTGCCGGAGAATCTGAAGATTCAGTTTAGGAGTGTCGCTATGATGGTTCCCGACCGCCAGGTAACATTAAGCATAAGTTATGTCAATGTCGAAGTTTTGCTTCCTTGTAGAAAGCTTGTTGTCATGAAATTTCTGTCGTCGACATTTTCATTTCAGGATATTCAGAATAGTCTAAACAGTGGAGAAAAATGGTTTGGTATAAATATCCGTATATATCTATGTAGGTATTAATGAATATTAGGGTATGTCGAAAAAACCTTATTTTAAAGGGCTTTTATCTAGTTGACATTATTCTAAAAATTGATTTTTCGAACGATTTTTATAATATGACCGATCAAGAATATTCTCTGAAAGGATAGCATGTGGGACTTACAGAAGTTTTTACAGTTAGGTTCCACGAGCCGCCCTGATATAGGCTTAGCGGAGCGCTTGCGCGCCCCATGCGATGCACTATATACAAAGCGGACCGTTGTTTACAGTACACAGGTGCTCCTTTCGCATTCTTTGAACGAATTTATGAGGTATTCCATACCAACTCGACCTTGGTCTGACCCTCGACCTCTTGGATTTCACCCCTGATTTTTCATGTCATTGTTCCATCTTTGAACAACAAACAACATTTTTAGTAGATTTTTTAAAATGCAATTTATATACTTATGAATATTTTTACCGAAAATACTGAAGATAATTTTTTTAATCAGAAATAATTCTCATAAATCCTATATCAGATATCAATATTTTCGAGCTTAATCACAAATCAGGCCGGACCTCGGTTCTATTTTTTACGATTTTTTTCCAAATAAAAAATCGAAAAAATTTCAATGCGAATTTTAAATTGAACCTAAGCTTAAAAAAATTTATATTTGATGTATGGGTTATAAAGATGCTATTAGTTTTCAAAATTATGGTCTTCAATCAACGTGATAAATATCCAAAAGTATCAGAATGAACATTTTTTTTAACTATTTGATTTTCAAAAATCGCGTTAAAAATTTAGGGAAATTCCCCGAAGTCTCAGGTACATAGAAATGTTCAAGCGCTAGCCTGTGGTGAAAAGGTTCTTAGACACATTTTCCAATTTATATTTTGAAAAAAATTCGTAACAAAATAGAAGCACGGTTTGGCTCACTTAGGATCTGAGCTTGAAAATATTGATATCCGAAACACAATTCATGAGAATTTTTTCAGATTTAAAAAAATGGCCGTCCTATTTTCTTTATAAAAACTCATAAGTATATAAATTGTTTCAAGAAATAATTAATATAAATTGTGACTGCCGTTCAGAGATAGAACAATAACATCAAAAATCGGGGATGAAATCCAAGAGGTGGAGGGTTAGACCCAGGTCGAATTGGTATGGAATGCTTCATATATATGTCACTAAAATTCGCAACGTTGGAGCAACGTAACGGTGTCACCCGTCAGAAAACTAGTAGATATCGATAACCTCTAACTTGGCGGATTTTTCAAACCACCATAACTTTTTATTACTAGATATTGCAATGCGAGTTTCAACTGGATCAATATTGTTGAATATCCTCGAAGATATGTACCAAGTTTTATTGGTCCCAATGCTTCGCGAAACTTTTGACAGGCAAAAAACAACAAGCATGGGTCACTCAGGCATGTGACTAATTGTCGCTTACCGAAATTGCGATCGTAATTTTCAAAATTAGTTCTGTGGAAGTGTGTCGAACAAATACGCTGATTCTCCAACTTCCGAGGCTCGAGTTTCAACCATTCTTCTCCGTCAACTGAGAATATGTACTTGCGCAGACTAAAAAACTGGTAATATACAATCTACTGCTCACAGTAGTGCAAAAAACATGTTAAGTGAAACAATATATTGTATATGGAATTCACGAGCGGTTGTTTTTACAGATTTACCGTAAAACCACTAGATGATTTATTGCTAAAATAAAACTAAAAATCTGTCATAATAACTGTAAAAGCAATCGTTTCTCGAAAAACGGACGAAAATATATTGAAACAAATTGAGGTTTTCTGAATATCTAGATAGAGCGGACAAAGCACTATTCCTTGAGAAAATCTATTAAAGTTTGAGAACGAGGGGATAGTATCGTGTGCTGAACCCGAAGGAGAGGTTCTTGTAATGAGGGAATAAACCTTAGATATCCGTTTGAAGCAATAAGGCAGGATATTTAAGTCATCATCGGTTCAAGGTTAAAGAATGATGAGAGACGGTTCGCAATAGATTGACCGAGTTAGAGGAGATAATCTCTAGAACTCGTATCGATCGATTATAAAGATGTATTTATGCGGGAGGATCCAGAAGTATGTAAACAAAGGACTTGTAAATTCATGTGAGAGGACTGACGTCGTCATGCGGAGCATTGACACTCATATGCAAATAAATTTAATATAAGCGTGCTTGCTCTGCTGGCACACTATTTTGGTTGATTGAACTTTGTTCAAATTGATACGGATTAACTCCGAAGTAATTAGCAAGTGACTCGAAAGATCACGTGAGAGGACAGGCGTCGTTACGCGGAATGTTTACGCTCAAATGCAAGTGATTTTACAAAAAGCGTGCTTTCTCAATAGCACACTAGCTCGAATACAGAGATCGTTTGATTTAAGTATTCCTCAGATTAGTATTTCAAGATACTAGATTTCATCATAGGAATATTTCTTAGATGCAATTTTAAAGGTGCAATTATTTACCGAAATCGTTAGTGATAGAAACAATAAGCTGTTAATGCGGGAATTAAGGATGACAAGGATAAACTATTCTTGCAAATCTATGATTGCATTACTCAAAATGAGAGTAAAATATCTGAGTTTATCGGATGCGGTTTACTTGATTTTAATATCCCAATTATAGTCGATATTATAATTGTGCGAGAGAGATAGAAAATACTTGTGTCTGTGAGTCTAGTAAATGTATTGATAATCGATGAGCGTGGCGACAGCCAGGCTAGTATAGCTGAAAGTGCGTTACGCGGATAAGTGTTGATGCTATACCAAGGCCTGCGCGCATATACGGGCGAGGTACGGTGGTTACCTTAGTTTTTCTACAGGTACCGTCGATAGACGAAACCTGGCGAATATCTTCGGTCTCTGTCTTGCAAGTCTGCGGGTATACGAAATACTCGTCTACTTCCAAGAAGATTTGTGAAGATGAGGCAAAAGAGAGACGGACATACCAGTGTTGTTGCAATAACGAGGCCGGAATTATGAAACGGTGGAGTTAGATGGGCGTAAATGTCATTACAATAACGAGGCCTACAGGAAAGTGAAAATATGCGGTTTTTTTTGGTAACTTCAAAGGAATAGGTGTCAATGCAATATTAAAGCCTATTAAACAAATTGGATAATTGATTGTAGGTGTCGATGCAATACGGGATTTTTTAGAGGTGGATTTTAGATGGACAATATTCTTATAAATATTCGACGGAACATTAAAGATACAAAAGAATAGAAGGATACTGTAGATGATAGTGCAATACTACGGCCAAACAGGAGCTGGGCTGTGCTCAAGGAACTCTCACAAGTGTCATCGCGATATTAAGGCCTGTTTAAATCGGAGATTAGTCTAAATGTATAAGGATAGGTTTTTCGGGTACGAAAGATAGATAATTAATGAGAGACGAGCCGTACGAGTGGTCGGCTTTTATACAGAGTGCCCCACTTCCTGGGAGGCTGTTACTTACTGTCCGCCTGGTGCTCGAGCGATTTAAATTTACAATATTTGACGGTGGCGATGTTCCTCGCTAGCTCTCGCGGTTTGGTGTGCAACGGTTAGTTCGAGCGTTATCCGCGAGTTTCTCGTCGGGGGTACAGCGTTTCGTTACAATATATTATAAACAGTTATTTTTACAATCGTTTACTTCCACCGACTACCGAAAAAATAAACGAATTTTTATTTTTATTTTTTGAGCGGTTGTTTTTGCAGTTGTTATAGCCGATGTTAAGGTTTTTTTCCTGTACAAAAACAACCTGGTGATTTTTACGGTGAACTGGCGGTCGTTGAGATTATAGTACAACGGAATATAGTGTAACGGAATGTCTCACGACTGCACCGCTACAAAAGAATAATTTTGTATTTTACAATTATTCGATGCAAGTAACAGCTAAAAAGCGTTTACTGAAAATACAATCTCGAAATATCCTCTCAAAACACAGAATATTTCTCGGTATGTGAGTCGATATTTCGACTCGGCGCGTGTTCACACGACGAGAGGCCGCAAGGCGCGAGAGAGCACAACAGCACCTACATTACGGCGCGGGCTACCACATAGCAACCGCCCACACGCACAGGAGCCGAGCAGGTAGGTGTACAGCGCGTTACCTCCAGTGAATACTACTACTGGTACTATTTCAACCATCACCGACGACATTTGGGCGTGAGCGCACACTATTCCAAACTCCAAGCTATGTCGGCTCTGCTCGCTCTACCAGATACTGAGCATGCTTTCTCTCTCTAAATCAACTAATTAATCGATAACTCACTAACTATAACGATTAATGAGCACCACCCACATTTAAAATACTGATAATGTTGCAAGACATCACTTCATCAAATCATACCGAAAAAGCCATGGAGGCGACCCATGTTTATCAATCCAATATTTTGTTTAAACAACAAATTGTTGTCTAAAAGAAAGATAATTGGAAACCTACAAAAGCACGTGACATAGTATAGGAGTATGACATTCGATCACCCAACAACCTCCATGGAACCTTGAGAAATCGGAAACGTGGTCGGCGCGCGTGACGCAATCCGCCTCACGCGGTAGTCACGTGACCGCCACTAACGCCGAATCCACCCGCGCAGAGAACCCCGAAACTGTACCGTTTCACACCCCCCCCCCCCCCCCCCCCCCCCCGTCTATCCGACGGCGATCAAGTATTTAAGCGACGACCGCGGCCGGCTCGAGACTCTTCTTTTCGACAACTTTCCAAAGTTTGAGTCACGGACGGCTGCTTCTCAGCACAGTCTATTTTTCGTTTTTGTATCGTGAATAAGTGTAACGTAACGTCAAGCTAGCAGTTTACTTGTAAGACTCGGACCCCTGACATTGCGTTCTTGCTATCGAGTCTCCGAGTAAACTTAGGAAATTCAGCGTTTCCCTCGCACAGCGCGTAGGCCGACATAATACGTTTGCATTAGAACCACTTCTTCGTGTTCGGGTCCCCACGCACGGCGTTTTGACTATCCGTCTTGAAGAGTGAAAAATAAGAAATAGGGATTATTGTACCCCGAACAATGCGCATCGGCATGCAATAATTCTCACAGATAGTTCGGTGTAAGTAGTTCTCTGTTGGCGGATCATATGCACACTAGGGTGTGTCATTTTTGGGCAATTTTTTTTTTCGACTCACAAACAGGTTGTATACTTTCAGGAAGGTAAAATAAGAAGCCTGTAAAAATTTTAGCTCTTAATATTAATATTTAGATGCTCCTCATCGCGAATTTCTATTTCCCATTTAAATAACATGGGAAAAAAAATTTTTCATGTTTGGAATTTTATACGTTGGCAATGGCATATTGTTCGATGGAACGCAAAACATATTTTATAGAGAATCGCACGCTCTACAAAAAAGATGTCTTGCATTTTTTCGATAGACATAGCCATTCTGATGATATTTGAGTTCAAAATTCAAAATATACGAAAATTCATCTTTTTGTTAATATTATAGCGGAACTATTGACTCTGTTGAGAATCTTCGATCAACTTTTTTTGTAGATTATTAAATTTACCATGAAAATTGTCTCATCCATGATTAATTAATATTTATTGTCAATTGTTCAATGCTGTAGAGACCTGTCTTCTGTCACGAAACTGGTTCTAATGGGCTGGTGCTTATCATAAATAGTTACAAAAAAAACGACAAAATACTCACGAATAATATCTTTCGTTATTTCCATTAATAGTAAAAAAAAATGTTTCATTCAATTTTTCTAATTAAATTTATTAATGAAAAATTATAAATATTCAATAATTTATTACAACGTGGAAGCACTGAAATCTTTTCATTTAAATTTATCAATGAATGATCTTCAAATATATTATAATGAATTTCGAGCTCGGAAAGAAACAAGTCAATGGTATATAATTATGGTGCTTCTTTGTTTTCATTGAAACTTTATTTAACCTGATTTGTTAACTATATTATCGCGATATTTCGGATTATATGCGTTCGGAATACGGCTGAACAAGATTGGACCCACGATCACAAGTTCGGTTGCGCATGCGCGCACTGCAGTGCGCTTGCGCCATGACTTATGTGCACGGACAAGTGCTATATCATACGCAGGGTAACCTATCTATTAATGAAGTGTCAGCTGTGCAACAAATGGTCACACGTGTTGTTTATATTGGCGGTCTTATGTTCTCATTGTTTTGTTCAATAGTAATAATAACAATAAATAATTCATTATTATCATAGAATTGAATTATAAATTGTGTTTGACAAGTTGCAATAGTTTTGATTCGATGAAAAATTCATACCGGACTTATATCGTTTGTTATATCGTAACTATTTATGATAAGTATCAGCACATTAGAACCAGTTTCGTGACAGAAGACAGGTCTTTACAGCATTGAACAATTCACCAATAAATATTAATTAATCATGGATGAGACAATTTTCAGGGTAAATTTAATAATTTACATAAAAGTTGATTGAAGATTCTCAATAGAGTCAATAGTTTCGCTATAATATTAACAAAAAGATGAATTTTCGTATATTTTGAACTTTGAACTCAAATATCATCAGAATGGCTATGTCTATCGAAAAAATGCAAGACATCTTTTTTGTAGAGCGTGCGATTCTCTATAAAATATGTTATGCGTTCCATCGAACAATATGCCATTGCCAACGTATAAAATTCCAAACATGAAAAAAATTTTTTCCCATGTTATTTAAATGGGAAATAGAAATTCACGATGAGGCGCATCTAAATATTAATATTAAGAGCTAAAATTTTTACAGGCTTCTTATTTTACCTTCCTGAAAGTATACAACCTGTTTGTGAGTCGAAAAAAAAAAATTGCCCAAAAATGACACACCCTAATGCACACAGGTATGTGCTTCTCACGCACACTTGAAACCCTGCGCAAATCGTGTTTAACACGAGCTTTGCAAAGTTAGGTGTGGGCGTGCAATCTGCAAACTCTGAGCATACCGGTGCTTCACGCTACCGAGCCACCCGGTACACACAATCGCCAGGACAGTCGGCGCCATTAGTTCGTGCTCATTTCAAAGCGTTGATTGAGGGCACGGGCCCAGTGACTGCCGACATCCAAGACCAAGTATACAGGGTGGCGAAGAAAAAATACCTGACACTGGAATACATCTGTGTCTAGTTAACAACAGTTTAGGGATCGCGACACAGACAAACGACTACTGAGTATGCCTACACACGCGGGCTGCACCGACAGACGAGACGAACCATCCCTTAGCATTAAGCTGTGCCGCAGTAACAGAACACTGAAGAATCTCATGATTTTTCAATGTAATTCTACGTATGAGGACAATTATTTAAGTAATAATAGGAAAGTGGCGTGAAACACTTAGACCGTTATTGTTAAGGCTACGAAAGTGTTCTGTCACGAGTCACCGTAGTTGTGTCCGACCACCGGCACACAAAAATCATTAAATTCAACCTCTCGTCAATAGCCGATGCATCATTGCGTTAACAATTTATTTATTGTCATTTTGCAAGTTGAGTTTAGACCTCTACACGGAACCACCACATTTCCAACCATGTGAATTTAAGTTCAGCAAATTAACCCGATTTAGAAATTGTTCCTACTTGCGTATTATTAAGTCATGGGTGAAGCACGCGACTATTTGCAATAAACAATTTAGAGAGTTGAGTGTAGAGCTCCATACGGGAGTACCTCCGACCGTATAAATTTAGAGTCATTAAATAAAACGTATTCAGGAATCCTCCTGCTTAAAATCTCAGGTTAGGACTAGAGTAAGCGAGTAAGTCCATTGTATCTTGGTTGACCTGGTGCAATCGCCTACTTCCTCAACCAAGCCGCTTTCACAATAATTCTCCTCGGAGAACCAATGATGATGAAGGCAAGCTCTCGTCGATAGACACATGAGAGAATATTTTCACTTAATCTGAGGCATCAACAAAAAACCTTCTAAACCCTCTATCTCATATTTCCCAGTAGATCGCTCGGGTTCAGTACACGACTCCTGCAATACCGCCGCTTACGCGTTCGGGTATTAAAAAGTTATGGAAACATCGCGTTCTTCCATCGGAATTGTACTAGGTCGAAATCGAACAGAGCTCGTGAATCTCTTCCTCTGTTCGTACTCAACCGACAACCATTTCGGGGAAAAATAAAATAATTTTAATAAACCCAATCGAGAAAATTCGCGAAACTTTTCAATAGATAGATAGAATGAAATCTTCGAAATGAAATCACAAATAAGATCTTCAAATAAATGCAAGAATCGGTACCTATTGTTATTTCTGTTTATGAAAGAGCAACGGCTCACTGGTTATTTTCTCTTATTACTGACAATTGTCATAAATAAACACACGCTGTCGAATGATCGATATCATTGCGTACATTTGTTCAATCAACATCAAAAACAGTCCTTGTGAAATAATTTGAGAACTATTTAGTGATATATCTATGTAATGTGATGTCGCGGATGTTTTATTTTATTTTATTTATATTACGAGTAGCAGACTCTGCTACGGAACGCAGTTTTCGGAGGAAAAGGCGATGTTGACACTGAATTGACACTTGTAACAACGTTTATTGTGCGGGTACAAAAAAAGAACTGATTAACGTTCTTACGGATCTTCGGAGACTTACTCCCTCACAGAATACCGCGAGAGGTGTTTATAAAGCGATAATCGTGGGAAAATAGTGGTGGTGGGGTGGAATTTTGGAAAGAAGTCTGGAAAATTCGATTATGACGATTAGAACACACGTGTGACTAAATTTCAGGAAAAATAGCTTGCGAACGAAGTGGGCTCACTGAGGTATTTATCAGAAAAAGGCAATAAAACGTGATTTACAGTGGAAGTATTCGAAGGAAGTATATGTATATGAAATACAGTGGAAGGAGAAATGCAGGGTAGACAGTCTCGTTACAATATCGTTTAATTTTTCGAAACCACATCCACATACTAGATGCCATTAATGTAATTGGATATTTCTAAGTACACTTGTGCTTACTTCTCCTCGTTCTTAGGGAAGCGATGAAAACTCGGGGTTCAACCGAGAGAAAGTCGAGCATCCGTTGTAGGCACACTTATTCAAGTCGGCATTGTTAATTAAGTTAAAATTCACGAAAATGATTACCAAATAATTCGTCGGTGCTTTAAATCTGAAAAGAATCACTCAAAATATCGGAAAATGTAAGAAATCGGTGTTTAATCATTAAACGACTAGAAACGTGGTGTAGGCCTGCCAAATCTCAGAGAAATGTAAGTGAAGTAACAACAGAAGTTTTATTCACGCAGCACATGTATAATAGGCCGGCTCTAGCAGCGCTTCATACAGACACAGAGGACGTTTCATAAAATAGGCGCGAAAGGCAAAAAATGAAAACATAGGATTAAACGTCACATGCGTGCGTTTCGAATACGAATTGTCGTATGGTGCTTATATTTATTTCAACTTAACATCTGTTGAAACGATATAAAACAAACAACAACTAGATTACATAACTATAAGCCAACTGCATTTTGCGCTCAAAATTGGGAATCTGTTATTTATTTATAATTTGAATAGATGCTTTTTTCAACTATTACAAACAATATCTGTTTTGGCCTACATTTAATGGTGATTTTCCCTAAATAAACAAGAACGCAGTTCATTCCTACGGTTAATTTGTTGTGTTTTTTAAAAGAAACATCATTCGACATTTGAACTGTTGCTCATCCCAGTTCTCACAGTTTCGGACAGATGCCTTCGACCGCTTGTCTACCTGTTTTATAACCGGGCTTCCTCTTATTTAGTGAGAGAAGGGGTCAGTGTGAAATTTAATTTTAAGACTTAATAAGATTTAACAAAAATTGGGCGGTAGCAACGTAACGTATTGTAACGTAACTTTACCAGGTACGTAATTGATAATTTAATAAGAACGAAAGATAATGAAAAATCGTACAAAAAGAATCAGGTATTCAAAAATGGTACTCGGCTAGCGAGAAAAGATGCGACGTCTCGAGGGACGAGTTCCCGAACTCTATGGTTATTGAATTATGACCTCTGTGTGAGTGGGGAGGGGGGGGGGGGTGAAATACGAGAATATTCGAAAGAGGATGAATAAAAAATAATCATAAAAATCGCAATACTAAAAATACGTGAGATCGTCACAATGACAACTACACTAGCGCGCACGCGAAAGACACAATAAATAATAACTAATTAACTCCACGGAAAACTGCCGATCTTCACGTGGTGGCAGCCGGTTTACTTGATGCATAAATCTTAACTCTAATACTCAAAAAATACGGAGGTTGTGGTGTCCCCGATGGGTGTCGATGGCAGCGGCGTGGTTCAAAGTGGCGAAAATGTCGTCTGCCGTCTTAATCGATGTTTACAGAGATCTTCAGGAATCCTCGAGCTTTCTCGCCTAGAGAATACTGCGACGTTTTAGCATCGATCGGTGGATCGAGTGTGGCTGGTCAGTGATGCTGGAGCAGTGCTGAACGGTATGATCATCGCGGGCTATTTGACTGCCGCTGTCGATCCTTGGTGAAAGTGCACGCACGCAGTTAGGCGACTAACTCCAACCTTTTGGCCCCACAAGTGGAGGTTGTTTGTGTGACGCGGCGTGTACTCCTCAGCTGGCTGGCGTGGCAGATTTCTCTCTCCATCCCACACTCTCACCACGTCATTTTACCTCGACTACTGTAGTGACTCTTATGATATCCTTAAAGGCCTCGCTGGTTGTTATCATTATCACACTCATACTGGAAACAGAGGGAGGGGGGGGGGGGGGGGGGAGACAAAGTGGGCTTTTAAACGAAATATTGATACATCTTAAATGAAAAATATATTTACGCGAGTAAAATTCATGAAAAATGTACTTAATAGATTTGTGGAAGCGTTTATGAGCTTTCTTCAATAACAAATACGTGCTAGTTAGTCATATTTACTAGTAAAATTCCATTACTTATTAATGGCAAATACTATCATCTTTGGAACATAAGGATAAACGAGAACTCAGCATTACCTTTAGCATGAGGTTATACGAGTGTGACTGAGACCGCACTATCGGAACAGCGAGCGTACAACGGTCAAGAGCATATAGGCAAGAGGGAGAACGCACCAGTATTCTAAGCATACCCCAAGTAAGTGCGAACAAGAGGCACCATTACCCCAATCTCTTATTCTCTTGGAGCGCAAAAGAAGGCTGAGCAATCCTAGACGCTGTTGCCGCTAGTATGAAGTACTAGTACCCCAGCGTATCGTGTCAAGTCGTCCTGGAAGCTATACACTGTGATGAGCCCCTCGCGCGAGTATTTCGGTGGACTCCACGAAGAGTGCCGTACAAATGTGATGACGTCCACAATTAATTTGAATGGTCAATTATTATTTCCACTTTCGCTGACTAGTGCTTTCTCTTCCTCGTTCACTGGGCGACAGGCTCCCTATCGTGACCGGACAGCCACGGTTACTTACTTTTTCTTTGTACAATTTCTGTTCTCGGTTGGCTAGCTGGAAGGGGTGCACTTCGAGCTTTGGCAAAAGTTAAGAAACGAACGCTTACTTCTATTTTATGGACATTTCTAACAATTATTTGTTAAATATTAAACAAAGTAAATCCCAAGCTCAATTACAAATAAACCACTACAAATCCACACTCCTGTTGTCTGCCTTCGGGCCATTTTGTTTCAGACAGTGCAAGCCTAAAGCTGCTTTTCATTAAATTCTTATCAATCACGCTTAATTTTTATAAATTACTGCGTTATTCTGATATAAATTGGCCGCTACTCTTAACTTCACTTCCTGGAATCGCCAGCCACGCTGATCTTGCTTCCCAGAATCTGGCCTGGAAAATCGAGAAATAACACACTACGCATGTGCTACTCTGGTATCTTATCGCTTCTCTGGTCTGCGCATACGCAGTTCTCATCGCTCAGCCCCTCACCATCGTCTCTACTAATTAGGACTGTACGCGCTTGCGCTACGATCCAGATCGATCATCACCTGCGCCATCGATCCACGCCGCCGCAAAGCTTGCTCTGAGCACTCAGATGTTTTTTGAATAAACAAATGTATTATTTATCAAATAGCAACTTTTTGAATGCCTAAAGGCACTATGAAATTAAACAATTAGCTGAACACAGAAGTAACCCAAGGAAAGTGATCAAGTGAGGAGCCGACATGAAACTAGAGGGAAGACACTTTTTAACAAATTTTTCCCATTATCTTGACGGCTGACTAAAAATTTGACAACCAGAGGAAGGAGAGATGTCAGAAAAGTGTTGAGTGCAAGTTGGTCAGGAAAGATAATTTTATATGTGAAAATTGTAAACGCGTGTACCGTAAGGTACGTTGGCCGAAAAGAGCGGTAGAAGAAGACGGAAAAGTATTGGGGTATACTATATGTTTAAAAGGTAAAGGAATGCAAAAAAAAAAGAAGAATAAATGATGAGAATGATGTGAGTGAAACTTGCACGGAAGAAAATTTGAAAAGGATTTTTAGAAAATTACTAATTGAAAATAATACGATGACGAAAATTTGTATTTTAGATGTGGTAGACGAAGATATGGGGAGCATGAAAAAAAAAAAAAAAAAAAATTAAAGAACTGAAAGAAGAAATACTGAATTCAATAAATGAATTCAGTCAAAAAAATTGTTATTACCAAAAAGTGATACGTTCTGGTAAGTTGAAATATTCGGAAGCTATAAAAACTAATAAAACCGGGATTCTGAAACAAAAAAATGCTGAAACAGATATTAATATTAAAAGTGAATGGAAGTCGCGAGTAAATGTTACTGAACTGCAAATCGGAATTAATGAAGTAAAAAAAAGTAAAACAGGCACAGTGGTAGTCAAATGTAACAATGAAAAAAGCCAAACATGTCTTAAAAAACTAATCGAAAAACATTTAAATGATGAAGTAAAAATTATTGAACCGAGTGTAAATAAAAATGATATAAAAATAGTTAATATAAATAAAGACATGAATGACAAAAACGATGAAGAAATTTTGATGATTCTTAAAAAACGAAATGAAATCTTAAAAGATGACGCAAATTAAAAAATTAAAAAACGTATTAATTTTGAGAAGAGGGAAAATGGACTATGATTTTAGAGGTCGATGTTTTGGCCCATCAACAACTTTTAGAGCAAGGACTCGTGTATTTGAGCTTATAAAGATGCAAAGTTTTTGACAACGCAAATATAAGAAGATGTTTTAACTGTTGGGGATACGGTCATACACAAAAAACCTGTAAAAAAGAAAAAGTTTGTAACCACTGCGCCGAAAAACATGACCGTAACAAATGTACGAAAAAAGTAAAAAAATGTAGTAACTGTATGAACCAAAAAACTAAGTTTAATTTGAAAGACTTAAAAACTAAACTCGAAGCAACCGACCGGAAATGTCCTCACTATTTACGTATTTAAAAAAAATTGAAAATGCTTAATACCAACTAAAACAAATAAATGAAAATAAAAATGATGAAAAATTGAAACACTTTAAGTGTATAAATTTTGCGAGTTCTTACAATACATTTGACGAAATTGAAAATTATTTATTAGACAACAGACATCGATATCCTTGCATTGACTGAGTCGAGAATAACTAAAAACATCTCCGATAATGAGTTAAAAATCACTAGTTTTGACTTAGTAAGATGCGACGCCGAAAATAGTTTCACCGGTGGTGTGACTGTTTACGTGCGTCGCACAGTAAAATATCAGAAGTTATTCTCGATCTCATATGAGGAAAACTGCTGGTGTATAGGATTAAAAGTTTGCATTTAGTACTATAAGGGTAATATACTGTTTTTGTATCATTCCCTGAGTACTTCTAACGCAAGATTTTCAGAATTTTTAGAACAACAAATCGACGAGTATGATAAAAAAGACAGTCTGATAGTAACGGGTAACATTAAGATTGATATGTTGCGTCCCACTTACTATTCAAAAAAACTAGAAAACATATTTTTGATAAGGGGAAACACTAACATAACAACTACTGTCGAAAATGTACCAAAGGTTTGCGATCATGCTTGGATATCGATAAATTTAAAAAATGAAAAACGCGATTTAAAAAAAATAATTGAAAAAGAAATTTTTAAGATTTTACTGACGCAATATTTGTAAATCGTTTGAGAAATAAATTTGACATTCTAAATATCGTGGACAATCATAATGACAACTTAATTTTTAAGGCAGAGAATTTTGTTAATAACATTATTCAAACTCTGGACGAACTGGCGCTGGTGTCAGAAATCGTCGTAAAAAATAAAGAAAAAATCGTTCACAAAGGATGTAAAAAATCAAATTAAGTTACGCGACCGAGTATTTCAAACTTTCATGATAACAAATGACTTGGCCGACTGGAATCAATATAAAATCAAAAGAAACAAAACCGTTAAAAGTTTTTAAAAGCAAAAAATGATTACTATAAAAACGAAATAGAGGAAACAAAAATAACCCAAAATAAATGTTAAAAACAATAAAAAATCTTTTAAAAAAGGACAAAGCGACACACGTAAATTATAAAAATATTAAATTTGATAATGACGAAACGGAAATGCGGAATGATAAAAATTTAGCTAATAAATTTAATAACTTTTTTATTGACTCGATTGAAAAACTTGTAAACAATGACGACATTAATATTAATAGACGTAACTTATTTCATTTATTTGACTTTGACTCTCGCAACCACTTAAATAATTTTAAACCAATAAAATCGGACGATTTATACAAAATAATTGATAGTTTAGATGCGAATAAAGGCTCACTGGACGGTATAATTAAACGAATTTTTTTAGATGTATTTGAGCCCAGAGGTCAAGAATTTGTAGACCTCCTGAATCTTTCACTTTCGACAGGAATTTTCCCTGACAAATGGAAAACATTAACACTAACACCAATTAGAAAAATCAGCCATTCGAATAATACTTCAGATTTTAGACTAATTAATCAGCTGCCGATGTACGAAAAAATATTAGAAATTATTTTAAAACAGCAGCTTGAAAACTTTTTGAACGGAAATGATATTTTAATAAAAGAACAATCGAGCTTCCGTGCAAAATATCCTTGTGAAACTGCTTTACAGTTAGTTTTGGATGCATAGACGAGTGCAATAAGCGAAAAAAAATACGTGGGAGTTATTTTCATAGATTGTAAGCGCGCGATTGAAACGATAGAGTAGAGTAGAGTGGAGCAGAGTGTTTATTTGATCCTGGAATTTAAATTCCCTAAGGACCAAAGCAACAAAGAAAATATATAAAAGACAAAAAGCAATAGAGTACATTAATGAGTCTTAAACTAAGTATTGAACTAAGCCTCACACCGCAGGCTCAGCAGTCTGTTGCTCGAGCAAGGTGAAGTGCAGGGACAGACTTCTCTTAAAGGCAACCAAAGAGGAAGCCTGCGTAACCGCGAGTGGGAGGTCATTCCACAAGAATGATCTTCTGACCACGGACGATTTGCGATAGGCCGACGTTCGCGGGACAGGCGTAGACAGCGAATAGGTCGTTTCATGGACACCACTTGAGTCAGACCTTAAACGATGCTGGAGTCAATCAGAGAGATAAGACGGTGTCTCGGAGTGAACCATCGAATAAAAAAGGCAGGCAACAAAGTACCGACGCCTATTCGCTACTGAAAGCCAGCCAAGCGAACGCCGATCCGCTGATATACAGTCACGACGACGCAGCGCGAGAACGAAGCGCACAACCGCGTTGGCTGCACGCTGCAATCTCAGATTGAGCCCCTCACTGACATCGCACAATACATCCGAGCATTTAATGTCTTACAGCGATGGACCGGCCACAACAACGGGCAATGGAAAAATCCTTTGACTTCCGCTGGTGTATTGCGAAGAGAGCAGTTTGGCCACGGGGGGACTAGGCCCCGGCCACGTGTGGAGCCGGAACTCCGCACGAGGTCGGAACAAATTTCCCCCAGTGCTCTCAATACATCCGAGCAGTAATCAAGATGAGGTAGAGCCAACATACGGGCGAGCCAGGCTCGAGAGGAGACATCAAGCACCTCAGCGAACCGTTTAAGCTGCGCCAACACCCCGAAGACGCGTCTGCAAACCGACCGCACCTGCAGTCCCCAGCTCAGCGTCAGCGTGATGATGACCCCAAGGCAACGTTTAGAGCTCACCAATGCCTCAACGTTTAGAGCTCAACCAATGGTTGACAAGCAACACGAAACGGGGGAGAGAGGATAAGTCAATCTGGTTAAGGAACCGCGCTGTGCCAAGAACCATCGCATCCGTCTTCGTGGCATTGAGCGACAGCGAATTTTCCACTGCCCAACAATGTATTCGTGCGATGTCAGCGTTGAGGAGTGCGATTGCGTCTTTAAGCTCTTCAGGCGAGCAACGGCGATACACTACGAGGTCATCAACATACAGGAGATGAAGGCTGTTGTGGATAATCCCAGGCAGATCGGTTAAGTAAAAAGAGAGGAGCAACGGGCCAAGAACGCTCCCCTGAGGGACGCCAGAAGAGACTGGCGTCCACCCAGAGACACGACCATCAGACAAATGAACCGCCTGCGACCTTCCACACAGGTAGGACCAGAACCACCCCAAGGCCGACGACGAGAGGCCCAGCATGGACAGCTTATGCAGAAGAGTACGGTGACAAACAGTATCAAACGCTTTGCTAAAATCAAAAAAGACCGCAACTGTCAGCTACCGCTAGTACATAGCAAGCCTCACGTCATCAATGAACTTAAGCAAGGCTGTTTGAGTACTATGACCCTCCCTAAACCCCGCCCGAAAAGGATCGAGCAGACTGTGAGCTTTCAGCCACCCTACGAGTTGCGAGTGGACCAGCCTCTCTACCATCTTAGCAAAAGAACACAGAATAGAAATAGGAAGGTAGTCTCGAGGAGAAAGAGGAAAGGGAACTTTATTAATGGGCGTAATGAAGGCAAAGCGCCAGGCAGAGGGAAATGTGGAAGAGGAAACGGAACGATTAATAAGGTTAACAATACGAGGGAGAAGTAGGCCAGCCACAAGGCGAAGGTACGAAGCAGGCAGGCCATCAGCACCCACCGAATTAGAGGAAGTCCGCGCAAGCAGTCGCGAAACCTATTCAGGAGTGACGACAGTTAGGGCGAAACGAGGATAAGGAAGTACCGGAAGCGGAGAAGCAGGTTAAAAAGTGTGAGAGCCAGAAGATGGAGTAAAAACTGAGCAGAAGGCAGTATTAAGCTCATCAGGCGAAAAAGTAACCAGATCTTCACTACGCTTATTCTTCAGAAGACCCAAGTGCCGAAGCTCAGACCAGACCTGCTGCGAACCCTGACAGGCAAAGATATGGGCGCGAATATACATGCGTTTAGCAGATACAAGCGAAGCTTTTGCAGCATCACGAAGCTGTCGAAAAATCGCGACAAACATAGGCCGAATAGCAGAATACCGGCAGCATCTCCGAAGGCGACGGTAGGCCTGATCTCGAGCACGCATCATTCCACGCACGAAGGCGTCGATCCAGAGCGCAGGCGGCCGGTAAAGCCGAACAGTGCGAAGGGGCGTAAGAGCATGCACAGCAATGCGAACACGCGCACAAAAAAAAATCAAGTTTATTGTCGAGAGAGTCAGCCGTGTCAAAACTCGACCTATCCTGACCCAAGATAATCCTGGCAAGTGCATCCAAATCAATAGCATCAATGACCCGATACGAAAAGGACCGAGGCCGCTGCCGCAAAACCGAGACATTCAGAGTTATCTCAATTAAGTCATGGCCAGACAAGGAAGGCACATAAGAATTATCATTAGCAGCACAAGGGAGCTGCTAATGACGAGAGAAAGATCATTTACTGCGCAAACGTCAAGCCAAGTATCGGACGAGATCGTATGGTGGGTAGCCTCATAGGGCACGAGCAAAAGGCCGTGTTCAAGAAGGAAGCTCCTCAGATGAACTGCATCGTACGAGTTACCAAGCAAGTCTGCATTCAAATCCCCAAGAACTACTACCCGCGAATAAAGAGGCAGCAGAGCAGAGAGTTCGTCCTCGAACATGCTTAAATAACCTAAGTGAGGCGCACGATAAACAACAGAAAATAATATTTTAATTGCAGAAGAAAGGCGAACCTTGCATATTATAAATTCAGGTCTCGCAGAATAGGGCTGCGGCGAGACGCAAAGTACAGAAAGCGAGAGAGAGGAGTGCAAGTAAAGCGCCACTACCCCCCTCTCTTCCCAACACGATCACTTCGGACGAGTACATAAGAATTGAGCGCAACAAAATCACTTGGAATGTTACCGTTGAGCCATGTCTCAGAAACCGCGATTATATGAAAAAAGTTTCTATAAAAAAAATCGCGGAATTCATCAATGTGAGCAGGCAGAGATTGGGCGTTGACATGGCAAAAACGCAGCATTCCGGACATGAAAGTCGAAGGAGTCGTTGTTTTGGTCGTGGCTTTCATGAAAGTAGTCAAGGCGGAACCGGGCATCCTCATCATTAGCATCAGCAGAATCCTTGGAGGCATCATTAGGCGCGGCAGTTTTGGATGTCGAACGAGCAACTACTTTAGAAGCAGCAGTCTTGGGAGCGAGTTGATCCACAGCAACAGGACTGGCGAGAGAGGCAGCACCAGCATCCAAAGCAGCACGCATCGACCGACGAGCTGCATCCGAAGACAGCAGCGGAGCAGCATGGAGTCGAAGAGCTCCACGCCCTATAGGATCACCCACACGAGCAGGACAAGAGTCAAGGGAGACTCCCGGAAGTGCTGAATGGCTACTCAACAACGGCGGAGCGAGAGAAGCAGGAGGAGAGGCAGCAGGAACTGCACTAGCAGCTCTGCGCCGCTCAGCAACGATGCTCTGAACTCCATTTCACATCACGATTCTCAGTCCCTCTTCACCCATGCTGGTACGCTCGGCAAGCTCGGTCCGCAGCTGACGATATGCTGCATCTTGCACTGGAGTCCGATCCGAGCGAATTACTACACCCCGATATTGAGGACTCTGACGAAG
Source organism: Clistopyga incitator (assembly GCA_947507545.1). Classification (NCBI taxonomy): domain Eukaryota; kingdom Metazoa; phylum Arthropoda; class Insecta; order Hymenoptera; family Ichneumonidae; genus Clistopyga; species Clistopyga incitator. The sequence continues at coordinate 2,507,076 of OX382189.1, forward strand.
AAGCCGCAAGGCATGAAAAACTCCGTAGACAGCATCCACCGTTAGGCAACGTAACCTTGACAGGACGGGACCGTCGCGTTACAGCCCCAGAAGCGACAGGCACCAGTACTCCAAGCCGAACAATAACAAAGTCAGTAGCCGCTATTGAAGGGCAAACAACCTCCGACAACTGTCGCACAGCAGCCAAATCCGTAGCTCCCGCGGCATCCTCTGGAAAACCGAAAATAATAATATTCCGTTTCCGCTTTTCACGCTCGATCAACTTCGAAGCAACCGAATCAACGCTGGCAGGAGTAGCTACACCTACAGGGGCAGTGACGCATGCAGCAACATCTGCAGAAACTGCATCGATACGAGGAGAGAATGCAGCAACATGGGTGTCCACCTTGATATCGAGTGCATTATGTTGCAGTCGAAGCTCATTAATAGAAGCCTCATTGAAAGCCAGACGGTCCAAAGCAGCATCAACCTTGGACGAAAGCGCTGCGATAAGTCCAGAAATCTTCTTCATACCAGCTTGAAATCCAGCAACGTCAAGTACAGCTGATGCAGACGAATTTTCGGAGTCCGGCAGCGGATTGGTGGCGGTGATAGCTGGCGAAGAGTTATCAGTAAACGGTTCAGAAGAAACGGCGTGCTCAAATACTGCTCTAAGCGGTGAGGAACTAGCGGTTGTACAGCCAGAGCACCGAAAAACCCGATCAAGCGGCAGTGTGCAGAGTCGAGTGTCACAGAGACAGCACTTCGCATGAAAAAGTTTACAACACGGCCCAATACATCGATAGCCAGAGGCGTTCGCACACGGAGCACCACAAAGCGAACACTTGATAGACATATCTATAGCCACTCAATATGCAGAAGGTTGAGGTGAGGTGAGCACACTAGCACCAGCAAGCTAAGAAGTACACACCCGGCAGATGTAAACACACCGCGACGAACCGGCTGTATACGGCAACCAATACGCATACACAAGTCAGCCAGCTAACTGTCACGGAAGCCGAGAAACCGTTACCGAAAGTTGCAGACGGATAAAAATGATAACAATAGTTTATAGAGTACTCGAATGAGTGCACTAGAGGGATGCACAGAGAGACCAGAGCGCAACACAGACGTCGGTGCAAACCAGAAGAAAACACGAATGCAAGAACTGAACAAAGACAAGGTTGAAGCAGAGAGCGACAAATTGCCATCCGCACGATTCAAGACCACTAGGTGTACTCTAGATAGACATCTATTAAGGTAGTCCTTGCGCATTAACCTTTTTGAACTTTAAGACGTAACATTTTTTAATATAATGGTTGAATCCCTTTGAAATGCGATTCCAAACTTTCAAGTTGGGTTATCGATTACATTACCGAGAAAATAAATATTGAAAAAAATTCTTATGCACGGGCTCTTATGGGAAACTAACCGATTTCGTACTTCAAAATGAAAATTAACATGTATAAACTGAACTTTTATACAATATCAAATGTGCTATGAATTCTATAGAGTATCATGTTTCCGTATAAAGTATAAAAAACGGACGTTATCGAAGTATTTGCGTGTAATTCCAACGTCCAACACATCATTGCCACTTAGAAGTTACAGATAACCGGATGTAGCGGACGATTATAGAAATAAACATAACCTGCAGTGTCAACCGGCACCGTTACAATCTTGGTTTCAGCGACCCAATTTTTCGTGGCGATTGTAGTTATCGACGATGGCAACTACAACTTGACAATTAAGAACTTGCAAATTCGTCCACTCCTACAATTTCGTTCAATCCTGCGATTTACTACATGTGTGAGATGATGTCGGCGATTAGGGTACCGTTCTCGATATGTCCGGGCAGCCGCTCGATAGAATCCTTGGCACTCTCCTAATACGAGTAAAATATTCACAATTTCACTCGCTGAGTGCATCATAATGTGTTCAATGAAATTACAGGTGATACTATCTCGATTCTGGTTAAATTGAAACTGTTTTGAGTAACAGAATCATCGAGGTAAAGGGGAATTCTTTGTTATTGTTTACATTCCTTAAGTACGGTTGGTGAATGGATTGGCGGAACACTCATCCACACCAACACGCATCAAGAGAATGTGAATTTTTAACTTGATACCAGAACTCATTTTCGTCGCATTTTTCGAGTAAAATCGAAGGAATTGCATGAATGATGAGGTATTTGAAAACAACTCATCAAGGCGGACAAGTTTCATTAGGGTGAAAAATGCGATTGCCATTTGAAAAAAAGCTCCTTATGCTTGCAGCTTGCAAGCATGGCCTTGAAAGCTCAAAAAAATGCATGCATCAAATGTCCCCCTCGAAACCCTACAACTTAGGTCTCTAAAAATTTCCTGTCACTTGGCCCCCTCGGGAGATATTTAGGTGGATTGTTTCAGATGGGATACCATGTATATCGGTGATCTGAAAAAACAGCTAGGTCGGCATTTGTGTATTCGGATGTTTGCCGATGACATAGTGCTGTACGTTACTGATACGAGTATAGAAAGGATGGAGCGAAACTTGAAGACTGATTTAATGACTCTATTAGCCACATGGATGACCAATAACAGCATGTTTCTTAATACCAAAAAGACATTCAACATGATTTAAAAAAATTACCAGTTGAAAAAAGACAGAGACCTGACAATTCGACATATAGAGATAATCTCATCTTTTGTCGGGCCCTGGGGAAGAAACCTAATTTACAAAACCATGATCGCTCCGCATACGGAGTATTGCTCAACAGTGCTCCTCTCTACACCAACTCAGAAGAAGTAGAGAAACTACAGAAATTACAGAAATTACAGAAATTACAGAACAGATCCATGCGAAGAATTTTACCCTGTAACATTTATACTCCGACGCGCAATATGCTAGACACATTAAACTTGTTGACTATTGACGAACGAATAAAGCGAAATGTACTTATTTTAATACAAAAAATGAAAAACGAAGATGTCGCTCCGGAACTTTGTGACAAGGTACAATTTGTAGGCGAATTGAGCGGAAGGGTAACTCTGCAGAGCATTCACCTTGCGCTGCCGTTTAAATGGACCTACGGGGCTCAAAAAAGTTTAATGTACAAAGGATTAAAAATGTTTTACGAACTCCCAGAGGAATGAAAAAACGCGCCATCATTGGATACATTTAGACGACGATTAATGAGTTATTTTAGAACACGGACCAATTGACATGATTTTAAGTATTATTTATATTTAATTAAATGTTTATTTATTTATTTATGAATGTTTATTTTAATTGTGATCATGTCCGTTCTTATTTAATTTAAGTTATTCGTCCGTCTCTCTTAATGTTTTCTATTTATTTATATTATTTATGCTGTCGTTCATAAGAAGGATTGCGGAATCATTTCCAAAGTCCATATACTTTACTCTCCAGGGAGACCGTTGTGTTATAACTATCGGTATAAATCCCTTTCATTTTATCTCATATTTTATACATATTGTACTGTATTATATTGGTTTTCTGTTGTAAGGGGTTCTCGTAAGGGTACGTCTATATTTAAGTCCATTGGTTTCTTCCGTATTTTCACGGCTGAAGCCATAGAAATTAGTGACACTTCATGATCTTTTCTGACCCTCATCGTGGGCTCATGGTACTTTCTATTCCACCTAATTTCTAGAGAAAATCGTATTTAATCGAATATATAAAAGAACAATTAAGAATTTTTCTCAAGTTCAGTAAAAGGGTTAATCTCGTCTGGGTTCTATCCCATAAACAAACGAAGCCACCACTCGGGTTACGACACACAATTGGGAATTCCTGTTTCAGACTTCATAATTTTCTGAAAGAATTTAATGAGAAAAAAGTTCCATGATTGGTGTTCAATCACTGTAAAACAAAGGGTATTAATTACTTTACGGGGTATTCATTATTTTACTTAAAAAAAATCACAACTCTGTTTTCAAGTGAAAATTAGATGGAAAAACCATTGTTTCAATCAATCAGTTAAGAAATGATCGTCATTCGCTGCGATCCAGTCTAAGTCGTTTGCATATTGTCCCAGTAGCCACTTGTGAATATCGGACTTTTAATCAAACTGCTAATCGGGTATTTTTTCAATCTCCCGCATTCGACTCACAAAAAAATACATAATTTTTTGTGTCTTACAAAGTATAATTCGTTCCCTCCATACGGCATCGAATCTTTTCTCAATCGACTTAATTATAAGGTAATTAAAGCCATTGATTAGTTTATAAGTATGATTAGTGTTCCAAGCTAAAATTTTGCTCAAGTTTCTGTAACAGTTCATAAGACTATTATTCTCCGCGATACACATCATTTAAGGATTCGATGTTATAATGTTTTTATGTAGAGTATAAGCTAATCATCTAGTTTCATAGTCATAGTTTAATGGAGAAAGATTGACTCTCGTGTCTCGCATACCCGAGAATTGTTATATATTTAAGCAGATTTTTTTGTATTCTTCATGGAAATGAAATAGAATAATTATATTCAACCAGCGGTTCGTATAACCCTTGAGTAGTTTCTATAACCAACCAGTAGTTATCATAATCCACTGACTAGTTGACATTATATCAATTCCTTCGAGTGATTGTCGGAACCCATTTATTGGTTTTTCTAACTACTTTTTTTCTCAGTGTATATATACTGTGACACGATATGTTACTCCGAGATAATTCGGGAAATTATCTCGGCAAATCGCTCGACAAATTCGGCAACCTGAAATACAAAAAATGATTTATTAGGGCGCCAGGCCCTTCTAATAAGCCTGGAGGGCCAAGAAGATAAACAAACTATTAAAAAATACCAAGATATGCTCGGCTACGAGTGGTAGAACGAGTCGTGGGGGATTAGAGGGAAGAGTTTCGCGAATAACCGCGAATAACGTACTACTGTTCACAATAAAACAATTAAAAATCCAATAAAAATAATCACACATAAATGTGATTCCCAGACGGGCAATCGGTGCTCCCTGGCACAACTGATTCTATGCAAAATTAAGATGTAACTTCCCTTTTCGTGTGAAATTGAGAGAGACTCATTGTCTCTCCCTCTCGCAAATTACGGGACAGCTGAGGCCCGCCTCGCGATTTTCCCATAATAAAATATTCCGAAAACAAAAAAATTGTCGAAAATACAATATCCAAAAATCAATGACGATAAAATGTAATATTTAATTCTTATCGGTTGGTCGTAGCCAAACCGAGCAGATCCCGCGAGATACGTGATCGGCAAGACGGTAATCGTCTCGCCTCGTGGCGGCTGAAGGCCTGCATAAATTTTACAAATTCCAACAAAACAATTACGATTTTTCAAATGTTTATGTCACGGCACCTCTACAGCACAAAATAGAATGCACTGATTCACCTCGATATTTGCGAAGCTCCGTGAAAGATCCGTTTACAAAATCGGTCTTTCCTCGGTTCCGAATCCGAGTAAGTCCCAATCAAAAATAATACAATACAATATTTGCCGTGCTGCTTTTCACACGCGTGTCCAGCCAACAAGTGAAGAGTCCCGGCACGTGCCGGGCTCGCCAAATTTCGCAACAGGGCCCGGGGGCCCGCGAAGCGGAGGGGTGCGCATCCCTTCGCGCGACAATCGATAGCGATCAATCTATCGTGACGTCGAGCGCTCTCGTCGTAGCACGGGAGTTCCAATCTCCCGTATGGCGATGTTCCGTTGCGCAGCAGCTCTTCCGCTGCGCTGCTGGTGAATTGCCCTTCCAAAGTCTGAACCTCAGTGCGCTAGTTTCTCTCCGTCTGGATTGCGACTTGTCCGAGAATACAACAATATAGCTGTGAGGTAGTGATGCGATACCGTCTTCGTCGAACGGACCGAATGTGGATCGCCAGTGGGAGCGGTGACCGTGCCACGGAAATATTTTCCAAAAACAATCAATAAATAATTTCTAAAATCTCGCGCAGGTCTGGTCGATTTGGCGCGACGCTGCAGTTTACCCTATTTTATAGCCCTATTTTGCCTCGCAGCCGTATCCCGGCTTGCTGGCTGGATCATTTTTACATCGCGGGCAACGTCGAAGGGGGGAGAGATAGAACGGACACCGCGTAACGTGAAATGCCGCGTTACAATACATACCCAATATATATGTCAAGTCGTCATGCAGAGTCCATTCGAAAGAATGAAAAGGATGCAAAGTAAAACCTGGCACATTGCTTCCTCATTAAATTTTACTCTTACCATAGCAACCTCTAAGAGAAAGTATTGTAACTGATTTTGGCTTCCTCATAGAGGAAGCTTTGTGAAGAGCACCATTAAATGAGGAAACAATGTGCAAGGGTCTACTTTGCATCCTTGTTTTGAATAAATGAATAAATCACCGGTACATCTCATTTCATTAGGCACAATCTTTTGTTTTACTTTATTAACTTTTGCGAAGGTTATATCGAAAGTCTCTGTTTTTTGAATTATTCAAAATGCTGTAAAATTTGAACGACTTTACCGATCACCACCAAATTTGGTACACAGTAGGGCTGTATGGTTTTTCGTTTGCAGAACATTTCAGTTAATTTGCTGAGATTCGACGTGATTTATGGCAACATTTTAATTTTTACAAAAATTAAAAATTCTATAAAATCCGAACCGCTCTACCGATTTTGTCGAAATTCAATACCAAACAGCATTTAACGTGTCTCTAGTTGCGAAGAACTATTTAGCTATAATTAGAGAGTATACGACATTTTTCGGAAAAATAAAAAAATTCTATAAAATCAGTATACATAGATATATTTTCTTAAAAATCACAGCAAGCACACGCACACATACATTTTCTAAACCATTTTTCTCGACGTTTTAGGTGATTCTAAGCATATTCTCATGAAAATCTCGAAAAAATAAAATTTCATGAGAACAAAGCTTTCTCTATGAGGAAGCAAAATGATTGGTAGTGCTTCATATTCAGTTTATATACGAAACGCTACCAAACAAATATTGATTTGAATAAATAAAGCTACTCAAGACAAATATACTACGATAATTGAAGGGAATAAATATAAACTTGGCTGATAGACAATTTGAGTTTGATCAAATAGGAACATTTGAATTCACGAAGATAAACGAGTTAACTAAATGTTTTTTTTCCTGTAAATTAATAATTTAGTTAGAGCCAATACAATTTTTCTTTAGAATCAGTTAAGAGTGAGGGTTGATTTACCTAAATAAATATTAGTATTCAATATTCAACATATTTTAATGAAATACACATGGAAAACAAATTGGAGTTAATACAAATAACGACTGATTGCAGTTACATTAATAAGACATTTGTCTCACTGTATAATGGTTTTAATTTCCCAGATTATAATGCGGGTGAAATTGGCGGCATGTGGATTCAAAGAAAATGTGATTTTGTCAAGAAAATTCTTCACTCTTTACAAGCTGTGTGAGGCGCAACTTAGCAAGCAAGTTCACTACGACTTTGGATTGAGAAACATCTTGTCATGTTTGCGAACTCTCGGGGCTCAAAAAAGAGCTCATCCTGGAGATTCAGAGGAAACGACACTGATGAGAGTTCTGAGAGATATGAATTTGTCGAAATTGGTTGACGAGGACGAGCCTCTATTTTTGTCGCTCATCAACGACATGTTTCCGGGAATAAAGCTTACTTCACAGACGTACAAGGATCTTCAAAAGGGCATCATGACCGCAGCAATATCGCTGGGAATCATGAATCATCCAGAATGGAATCTAAAAACGATTCAGCTCTACGAAACTTCTCTGGTTCGACACGGTTTAATGGTTCTCGGTCCGACGGGTTCCGGCAAAACTCGATGCATTTGGGCACTGATGAGAGCAATGACCGATATGGGAATACCTCATAAAGAAGTCCGAATGAATCCGAAAGCCATCACCGCGTCCCAAATGTTCGGAAAACTTGATGTTGCGACGAACGACTGGACTGACGGAATATTTTCCACCCTCTGGCGACGATCCACACAAATAAAAAAAATTGACCACCTTTGGATGGTTCTCGATGGTCCCGTGGACGCGGTCTGGATTGAAAATTTGAATTCTGTACTTGACGACAACAAGACATTGACGTTGGCCAACGGCGATCGTATTATTATGGCTGCTAACAGCAAATTGGTCTTCGAACCTGATAATGTAGATAATGCCTCTCCCGCGACTGTTTCGCGGATGGGGATGGTTTTTATTAGTGCTTCGGTTCTGGGCTGGCAACCAATCTTGCAGGTATTGCATAAGTAGAAACCAAATAATTGTTATTGATGGATGTTTGTGCCAAAAATGTATGTGTGTTTTTTAAAAATCCGATTCCATTAAAACTCTAATAATATCTAGTAATGAGTATGCTGAGTCCTCTATATTTTCAAAAATTGCCAGCAGACAAGCTGTTTTTCAATAGGGCCCAGAATACGATTGTGTAGCTTTCATACACTCAAAAAAATATGTAATTGAAAGTACGAAATATTTAATTGATTCAATTGAATCAATTTTTCTGTAAGGTGCCAGATTTCGATTTTTTGGTGATTGCGTTGAATTAAATCGACGATTTATTTTCTGTATTGTCTTGAGTGAATTAAATATTTGTTTCATCGCATACAACATTACATCGACGGATACAAATTATTAATTTGAATCAATTCCATAACCACACCTGGGTATAAGCTATTTGCAGCATTGGAATACATCCAAAATTCAGTTTAGTAAATATCTCGATGAATGAAAGGTATCGTTTAGTCATTACAAAAACGCATGTATGAAATATTCTATCAATTTTATTAAACGTTTATTGCGGTCTAGGGTTGTTGTGAAATAACTATGTAAATTAGCTTCTTCATTCAGTGCTGTGAAATACTATTGAGTTCTAACTAAATATTTTATTGGCTCAAAGACGAATATAGATTAAATGGTGCCAATTTAATAGAAACAGCTTGACATACACACACATTCAATTAAATTGATCGTATTGATTTGAAACTATATTAAAGGCAAACGATTATTTAACGTCGTGATTCAAAGAAATATTCTATCATACGTCTATGATATTAATTATTCGAAGCAATTGAACTGGATTCTGTGTCTCAGCTATAAAATACATAATTATTATATTCGATGAAACATTTGGTTTCCTTTACTAAATATTTTATGTCTTTAGAAGACTTTTTTCTCAGTTTAGAAGACTCCAAAAGTATACTTCAAATAAGCGGTCTGACTTTTATATTATATTGAACGTATATATTATTGTAGGCTAAGACCGTATATTCTTATTATTGATAGTTTTGTTTATCGACTCTTAATGTTCTATTTTATTGTTGATGGAATTTTAGCAAAGCAACTCTCGGATCTGACGGAAGGTGGCCTTGAGCGATCTCTCAGATCCGAGAGTTGCTTCACTAAAATTTCATTAACATTTAAACAGACCGCCAATATTCGATCAAAAAAAAGATTAATATTATGTTGTGGACTTTTAGACGAACTTACTCAGCGACATGTGTGGCGATTCTATGCATTAATACACAGTTGATAATGTTCAGAGCTCAATATATTAGAACGGATATGTCGGGAAACCATGTTTTTAATTCTTGAAGCTGTTTCTAATCACGGAGAGAATTATTTGTCAGGAATATCCTGGACGTTAAACAGCTTATAGCCACTGAACTAGCTAATAGGTTGTTTGATAAGTTCAATTGACTGCACTTGCAACTTTTGTCATACCCGAGTTGGTTTTGTTGACCCATTACAGTAAAATCTTGTATGTACATATTGCATTTATATCTCTCACGAAGGCAAAAATTGGAAACGATTCGAGTTATTTGATTTGAACAGGCGAGAGGAAGAAGAAGAAACTGTTTTGTGTATCTAATGTGACTCTCCTGTAGTTATTTCGACTTAACATTTTGCAAGATGCACAGCTTTCCATTGCATTTCTTTCAATGCTTAGTTACGGATCAGTATCAGCTAATGCGTTGAGCGCAGTTTCTCTTTCCACCCTCTTCTGATAATTGGGATAAATAAAATGAATCAAAACGTGAATTGTATATAAATTCGTTTAATTTGGTTTCTAGAGTTGGCTCCAAAAGCGTTCCAGTCATGAGACCGAAATTTTCAAACGGTTGTTCTACGCAATTTACGGCGACGCTCACACGTTCGTTCAGACTAGGCTTGTAGCGAAAATGCAATTACTGGAAGTTATGTATATTAGACAGTGCATCGATCTGTTGGTCGGACTATTAGCTATGCATTCAGATGTATTAAGTAAGTAATATTTGTTCGTTTTTATCATTTTTCCATATAATGAATTGTTTTTATTTGTTCACAATTATCTATTGCGATAGAAACACACTCTGATGTCCACCTGGAAAGATTGTTTCTCTTTTCCTTAATGTGGAGTTTGGGTGCAGTTCTAGAATTGGATGCGCGGAGTTCGCTCCAAGAATTTCTTGTTAATCACCAATCGAAGTGCGACTGGCCAAAATACAGTGTAAGTGACTACAATGCGAAATATTAGACGAAATTTTGTAATGTTTATTATCGACCAACAATCTGATATGCACACCAATATTTTTTAGGACGAAGAGACGATTTTTGAGTTCTCAGTATCTGACAAGGGCGAATGGATTCACTGGAATGAAATGGTGCCTACGTTTGAATATCCGGACGATCGTGTCCTGGAATATTACAAAATATTGGTTCCTAACGTCGACAATACCAGAACGCTCTTTCTTATGGATGTTATCGCTCAACAGGAGAAGGCTGTGCTGCTTATCGGTAAAACTTGTTTTGTATCTTATATATGGTGTAACACGGTGGAGCGTTACAATATTTTCCCCCCTCGGCCGGCTCGAAGGCCATCACACACCACATTTTATAACTTTTAAGCATTATTTTCATAATTGATAGGAAGCGATATAGTGTGTCGGATTCATCCCTTTTTACCCTCCCCCCCCCCCCCCCCCTCCTTTCTGAGACCGTTAGGGAGACATTGTGTGATAAAGAGTGACGGGGGGTATCGACCCCGGTGCTGCTTTTGAGTGTGTGTGAGAGATTTTGAGTAAGTGATTTTTATAATATTTTTAGTCCCCCCCCCCAGTTCCGTATCTCTCGAGTTATTTTTCTATTATCTTTTGCATCGAGAAGGCCGGCTGCCACCACGTGGAGACCGGCGCCTCTGATTACAGCCTTTTCTATTGTCTTGTATCGAGAGGGCCGGCTGCCACCGCGTGGAGATCAGTGCTTCTGATCACAATTGTTTTTATAATTATTATTGTTTTTGCGTGCGAGGTGGTGTGGTGGTTCATCGCTACTAGGCCGCCCACATTTAGTATTTAATTTCCCTTTGCGCCATTTCCCCGTTTTACCCCAATTATCGAATATTCCCCCCCCCCCCCGCCCCTCCCGAGTTGGTTTACCTGACCGAGGTAATAATTAAGAAGCCACCGAGTTCGGGAATTCACCCCCTGAGACCCCTCGGCTCTCTACCCTCTAGCCGCGCCCCCATTTTTGCGATTTATTGTTTTCTTTTATTTTCCTTGTAAGATTACCGGGTCAAGTGACCGGTAATACATTCGTTGCTACACGTGACGTAGCTGGCGCCCACCCGTTTAGTTAGTTCATTAACTTCATTCTAATAAACTTTTGTTATTGCCATTCTTACTTTTTGCGATTATTGTTATTTTTCACTAACCCCTTCCCCCACCGATAATTAAATGGAAGCCGGTTATAATGGAAAGGAAAAAAACTGTACAAACTGCTTTATTGTTCCTGACAACCAACCAGAATAGTTAGAATAGCGCCAACTACGCGGTCAGTTGAAGAAAAGTTGACACTACGATACCGATTTCGTTTCAATGAATAACACACGGCATAGCATTTGCTGGAAGTGGTCGCCGGAACTACGTTTTTCTTTCTGTGTAGGTGAATTGGTGTTTTCATCACATTTTATTTCGAGATTGTCATGTCAGAACGCTTAAAAAGGTCTAGAATATCAAGAAATGTAGTTTTAAAAAATTCCTCGGATCTATATATGCTCGCGGATCACTTGCAGATTATTTTAACGGGAGAAACCATTTGTAAAAGTTTTGAAACATGCTGCCGATCTGCAGCGATGACAAAGTCTGTCGCATACGACACTTACTTACTGCACAATACCTTCTCTATTAGGAAGCAGAGGAACTTTCTATACTAGGGAAGTTTTCACGCTATTCGTACTTTTACCATGACTGCCCGACTAAATATCTCGCGACAATATATCACTCCTTTCATATTCCCGTACCGAAATGTTCCACGACTAAATATCTTTTTGCTAAAATAACTTTTTGTCTATTAGTAGGACACTAAAAAATTGACGTACTTTTAAAAAACGCTAAAAATTGAACACTGAGGGTGTAAAAAACATAAGTGTCAAATATATTTTTTGAAAAGCTATCCAAAGACACCAATATTGACCTCTCACCCCCACCCCCTGGTTCTTCTACACTGAGTTCTTGTGTCTTTAATGGTTCAACGGAGCATCGAACAATTGAAATTGAAAATTGTTAATTGGTCACACTTTGCCGCAATCTCCCGTTATACTACATATATGAGACATTCCATACCAACTCAACGACCCGATTTTTTAATGTACCCAAAAAATGTATATCACTATACAGTTCGCAACGTTGGAGCAACGCAACGTTCTCATCTGACAGACAACGAGTTACATATGGATAACCTCCATAACTTGGCTAATTTCCAAAGACCGCAACTTGTCGTTAATTGTTACTTCAACTTCCGTTTTGCACCTATAAATATTGTTAAATATTCTCGAGATACGTGCCAAGATTTATTGGTTCCAATTCCACGGAAACTTTGTACAGGCAATAAAGAATATGATTACGAATCATGCGTAGCCCAGTTGATATTCGAAATCCCTTATACCGACTAACAACGAGGTTAAGGGGCTTCGAACACCAGCTAGCTTTATTCGCTTGTGTTACGGCCCGCAACATTTGAAGGGGTACCCTTTCGAAAGTTCTAGCCCCCCCCCCCCCCCCCCCCAACCCTCCCATAGCGGTATAGCTGGCGAACGAGCGTGCCCATCCAAGCGATTGCGTTAGAGTCCGGAGAACCTCTACACTCACTATGCGTTGAGCCGAGCGTTTAGCAATAAGAGGTTAGGTGGAAGAAGAGGAACGCCCTGCCCAGAAAGAGAGAGTGAGGGAGTCGGAGCTCATGGGTTCAGTACATATGTATCTGTATGGGTATATATAATAAGCTAAATCATTGAATTAATACGCAGAAAAGATTTCTAGTTCTTTATATGATTTAGACTCAATGAACCGTAAGTAATCTAGCTACAATATTTAATTTGAGGCAACCACACACGGACCGTGGCATCGACATGGCGATCGTGGTGCCCAAATATATGGGGTCACAAAGTTGAGGATGTCAAGGGGAGAAAGGAGGCTTGCGGATTGTTGTAACTCCAGCAAACCCGATTTATTTTTCGGTGCATTCGTTAAACGCATATGTGTTCAGGAAAATAGAACGTAATTTTACAATATGCAACTTCCAGTTGACCTAAACTATTGGAAAAGTTTTTGTCGTTTTCTAACATTTATGTACATGTATCTCTTCTTCTTGTCTTTTCGTGCAAACTCAGGGAAGTAACGGAGGTCGCAGATTTTGTCAATGAGTAATCTCGCTCCCCCATGATATGAATAAAACAGGCTAGAGATTTAAAAATAGGACCAACTCCGGCGGGTCGATTCACCCTGCTAGAGCAAAACTTTGAATCAACGAGGACCCGCGTACAAAAAAAATCGAAGCTTTCCGTACGTGATGAAACGAGACAAAACGTCGTCCATGCTACGAGATACATAGTGCGCCAGTAGAAGATAGAAAAAATGGGGCCTCAGCGGTATGAAAAAGATCCAAAAAGCGGGCCAGCCCAGCAATAGAGGAGCACCACCGCTTCGTGTAGCGTATGCGCCAAAAAATGATGGAGGATCTTGGTGGCAGCGTAGCAGCAGAGGAGTCACGGCAGAAGGGGCAAGGAAGGGCCTCCACAGTTTACGAGACGTTTAAGAAGGAGCTTCATCGGTCTTCAACTACGCCGATGCAGGTAGTGGCTGAAAAGAGATTACACTATATGAGCATGACCACCGGCTAGACAGAGATACGGCAATCCTCCTCCGCCAGCTGGTACCCTGATATCCTGTCGATGAGCGTTGAGTTGGAGATCATTGCAACAATTGTTTAGGAATATTTTTCAACCACATATACTACACTCTACCCTGATTGATAGTTTAGAGATAGTAAATAATGCTATAATCAATAGTAAAAATGTAGATGTACCGAAATTCCGTATCCACACACTATAACCATAGTAGCAACGTTCCATTTCCAAATTCTATAAGTGACTTCAAAATGGATTTATTACGAATATCGATATGTTAATTTAAGCTAAATAATTATTAGGTCAGAACGAACTTAACAATCTCACACTCACAACGAGAAATAATGACGTAACGAGTAGTCTATCATGTATAATAATGATTTAAATAGTTAATGCTAATTGTTATTTGTAAATGAACTTGCATAGATAACAATTAGAGAATTCATTACGCATAACCAAATCAACTAATTAACAATTAAATATTACGAATAGATAATATCGAAGCTGCATTATACGAATGAAATTTTTCTATGTTAGACATTCGAATTTAGGCCGAGTATTAATTAACGTTGTTCTGTTATATTCATTTACATGGGTTAATAACAAATGAAATTAGCCGCTCTGCAAAACGAGCATATGAAATAATTGTGGAGACAACCAACTCAGAAAGTGAACCAGGGTATCATACACAGATCGCGTGACACCAACGACGTTAATCACCGAGAGGCAGCAGTCGAATTTGTGATTCCACTATTATATCCATAGTATTATCGCGACCGAAGCGAGTTCACTTCTAAGAAGCACACAGCAGACACATTCAAATAGGAGTTCTGGTGTGCCGGGTCCCATCTTGAGCCCCCTCCGCCCTTTCCCAATATTTGACATCTTCGATGGGCTATATAAATTACAGCCCTTGAGCTCTCAGTGCTTTCTTCTAAACTTTTCCCCGTCTTAGTACCTCTTGCATACGTAAATTTTTCTTTCAGTCCGCTCTGTGCTCCTTAGCCAAAAGCTGATTCTTTAATCCGCCGTGTCACAGGTCGAACAGTCGCCTTTCCCTGTCATTGTATCGAGTCTTGATTAATTTGTGTATCCTGTAAAAATTTAAGAAGTGTAGTCATTAAGTGATTGCTAACTGTGCCGTTATCTACTTTCGAAAAAAAAACCAAACTCTTGAAATTGTAATGTGCCCGTTTTCATTATTTCACCATCAACCCGCTCTGAGCCAGCTGCTGTATCGTCTACAATCAATCCACAATACCATGACCGCCCCATCAACTAAAGACATTACACCATTCGCTCTATCGTAATTTCGCCACGATCTAGAGTAACCTCACTCTCCTTTGCCTAAAGTGAGTTCAAAGGGGAATCACGGATCTGTGCCGTAACGCCAGTAAGAAGTTGTCGGTGGATTTGGAACCAATGTATTTTGGCACATATCTTTGACAACATTTAACAATATTTATAGACGCAAAACGGGTGTTGAAATAACAATTAACCACAAGTCGCGGTCGTCGGGTGCTTTCGTGACAACCTGATAGTGCCTTGAATCGAACTCTAACGTGATGTCATATATGACCCTGCTCCGATTGAGATTAATTTTATTATTAGGGGTGGTCGACATCGCTGGTTACGGATTTGCACATTCAATATGGCGGACAAAGATGAATATACTAACTTGATTTGGATAAAATTTATTCCTCGGTCGTTTTCACGAGAACAAATGGTGAAATTAAACTCAACATTTCCAACATCGGAATATCAGATCAAAAGTGGTGGGTCCAGATGCGAAAAGCATGTAGATCCGCCATATTGATTCCGATATTTTCAATTTATAAATGATATTTCTTATTTCGCCAATATTTAAAAGTCGACTATTACGAATTAGAATTTTCAATTCGTAACGTCAAAATGTTGGGTTCAATGATATTGGAAGAAAATGAGAAAACTCAGCTTTTTTGTGTAGGAAACTAAATTCCCGGAGGATTTCGTGTTCGCAGATTATGAATTGAAACCTGAAACTTATAACATTAATATAACAGATAAATAATGTTTGAGAGATTAACATTCAATTAATTGATCCGCGACTAGTATTCCGACAATGCAAGAATAAGGTCATGTTTTGACACTCGCGTATGCGTGGCAGCAAAGGTTCCGACTGCCGAAGTACAATTTCCATTCAATAGCTAATATGGAAACAGCCGTCATCACTTAATTGTAGGGTTATGCTTCAAATTGTTCTCAATCCATAATTCTAATAGTTATGGAATATGATACCACCTGAATTCTATTCTGAGTCACGTGATAAAGTAAGATGAAGTAATCATCGAGACTTCATGGTTGCCGAATCTTACACCTGATACGGCAAACCCTGATCACGCCCTAATAAATCTTACCATAAGAGGTCTAGCCGTGACATTGCCTGATCCAGACCAAGTCAGGGTCGCTATAGTAGGGCTAGCCAGGCAACTCCACAATCACAGCCTAATCCTGGTAAACAAGCTCCGATACATTTTTACCTAGATAGATTTACTGAAAAAAAGTAGAAGTTGACAAATCGCTTTTTATTATTAAGTCTTATACTTAATAAGATTATATCTTATACTTAATACTCACGTCCCTTATGCTTCTACTCCTCTCTCTAGTCAACCATTCCACGTTCGTCTGCCGTTCTCTTTTCTTCGCCTCCTTCGTCCCATCTCCTTCTTTTTTCCATCCTCTCTACCACCTACCATCCCTATTCCTGTTTAGATTTCGGCCTTAATGTGTTCTCTTTCCTTTCCACCTGCTTTTAGTTTTAACTTTTAGCTTCGAATTTTCTTATATTTGTGACTTTTCACCATAATCTTAATATCAATTTTTTTATTTAGATTTTAATGTTCTCATTTTACTTTTTAATTGACACTAATTTGAATTTGAATCATTTTTGGTGCCTACACTTGTCCGCCTTTTCTATGGCCCTCTATGTCGCCGCTTCTCCGCTTTTTACGCTCCACCCGGCTCCCGTCCTCCATTTCTAGCCGTCTGGTCTCGTCACTTCGTCTTTCTTGCTTCCTCGACTCTTCAGCCGAGCCTGCCTTATTCCGTATACCTATATCTATCCGCCTTGCCTTTCTACCCTGTTCTTACCTAACCTCCTGCTCGCATTTTAACCACTCCTGTCTGCCTTCTAATCAAGTCCAACCCTTTCCTAGTCTTCTTTACACCTCTTGTCCTGCTTCTACCTCCTTCCTACGACCTCCTTATCCTTCACCCTTTTTCACCCTTTTTCCTCCTTACTTATTTTACCTCTCAGTCTCCACACGCTTACCACCTTCTAGCACCGGAATCGGAAGTCGCATACTATATAGTATTAACTTCATATATTGAAACATTTCGCGATTTCGGTCGATTTAATTAAAAGACTTATTTTCTTTTATCCCGAGATGGGCGTCAGTGTTATTTAAAGCGAGAACGAGGGTTCTTTGAAAATGCCATTATTACTTGAAATTAAAATTATTTCAATCGAAAATCGCGATGTTTTGATAATTTTTAATACTAAAACGCGCAAGCGGCAGTATTCAGGATTCGTGTGCTGGTCTCGAGCGATCAACTGGGAAATCGGTGGTGGAGGATTTTGGGGTTCTTATCGATGCCTCAGATTAGGTTAAAATTTTATTCTCTCATGGTCTCTCGACGAGAGTTTGTCTTCATTATCACTGGCTCTCCGAGGAGAATTGTTGTGAAGGCGTTTTGGTCGAGGAAGTATGGGATCGTACGAGGTTAACTGGGCCACAATGGGGTTAACCGCTACTTGTGCTAGTCCTAACCTGACTGACTCTAAATTCATACCGTCGGAGGTATTTCCGTATGGAGCTTTACACTCAACGTGCGAAAATGATAATGAATTGATTAATAACTCAATGATGAAACTATGATGGGAATGAGTTTTGTGTCCCGGTGGTTGAACACGACTACAGTGTCTCGCGGCTGTACGCTTCATAATCCTACTAACAATGGATTGAGTGTTTCGCGCCCCTCTAATATTATTATTAACTAATTGTTCTCATACACAGAAGCACATTGAAAAATCATAAGATTCTTCCGTGTTCTGTAGTTGTAATCATAGGACTCTGGGATTTACAATATTAATTTTTTTAAATAAACTTGCGAATTAGTTTATCTGCGCAAAGCTTGATCGTTGTTATACAAGCTGTGAGACCTGTTACTGCGGCACAGCTTAACGCTACCGGACGGCTCGTCTCGTCTGTCGGTACAGTTCGCGTGAGTAAGCCTGCTCAGTGGTCATATGTCTGTGTCGCGATCTCTAATCTAGTGTGAACTAATCACAAATGTATTCCAGTGTCAGGTGTTTGTTGCTTCGCCACCCTGTGTGCTTGGTTTTTGGAGGTCGGCAGTCACTCGTCCCGTGCCCTCAGTTAGCGCTCTAAGAAGAGCACGAACTAATGGCATCGACTCTACTGGCGATTGTCTGTACCGGGTGGCTCCGTAGCCTAAAGCACCGGTGTGCTTAAGGTTCGCAGTCTGCACAGCCACACCTAACTTTGCGAGGCTCGTGTTAAGCACAATCCGCACAGAAATTCAAGTATGCGTGAGGAGCACGCACCCTTGTGTTCGTATTATCTGCCATCTGCGTACACCGAACTCTCTAGGGGAATCATTGCAAGCCGATGCGCAGTGCTCGGGGTACAATAATTCTAATTTTTATTTTTCACTTTTCAAGGCGGATAGCCACAACGCTGTGTATGCGGACCCGAACACGAAAAAGTGGTCCTAATGTAAACGTATTGTGCCGGCCTACACGCAGTGGGAGGGAGACAACAATACGCCGAATTTCCTAAGCTTACTCTTGGACTCGTTAGCAAGAGCGCAATATCAGGGGACCGAGTCGTTCGAGTAAACTGCTATGTGGACGTTACGTTACGATTATTGCACAAAACAAAACGAAAATATGACTGTGCTGAGAAGCAGCAGTCCGTGACTTGAACTTATGAGTTTGTCGAAAAGACGAGTCTCGAACCGTCTGCAGTGGTCGCTTATATACCCGATCGCCGTTAGATGGATGGGGCGGTGAAACGGTACGGTTTTGGGGCCCTCCGTGAGAGTGGAATCGGCGTTGGTAGCGGTCACGTGACTATCGCGTGAGGTGGATTGCATCACGCGCGCCGACCACGTTTTTGGTTGCTCGAGGTTCCATGGAGGTTCCTAGGAGGTCGAATTTTGTACTGCTGTGCTATGGTCCGTACTGTTGTAGGTTGAAAATTCAATTTTGTTCAAACAACTATTTGTTGTTTAAACAAAGTGTCGAATTGTTGAGCGTGTGCTTTCTCCATGGTTTGTCCGGTGTGATCTGGTGTTTTCTTTTGTTTGTTAACGAGATATTCAACAATTTGTCCAGAATTGTCAAATTGTTGAATATCTCTTTAAATTTGTTAGTCCGGTTGTTGATCCTTTAATGAACGATGCTTCATGGTATTCTCGATTTTCCCGATGTTGGTGGTGCTCATTAACTTTTATAATTAGCGAGTTATCGATAAATTGGTTGATTTAGAGGGAGAGAGCATGCTTAGATTCTGGGAGAGTGAGTAGCGTCGACATAGCTTGGAGTGTAGTATAGTGTGCGCTTACGCCCATTATACCAAATGTCGTCGGTGATGGTGGCTTTACGTAGCGTGTGTGCGCGTGGGCAGTTATTGTGCTCTCTCGCTCGTTGCGGCTCCTCGTCGTGTAAGCACACGCCGAGTCGAAATATCGTCTCAATTATCGTTATAGATTTCGTGGCCTTGAGACGATATTTCGAATTTAATTTTCAGTTTTAATTTTACGGCCGCTCTTATGTGGAATAATTTCCGTAAAAAAAATTATTCTATTGTAGCGAAGGCGTCGCGAGATGTCCGGTTACGTTATAGAATAATGATATAAAGAGTTCGTGAATAAAACGAGAATATTTCTACTTTTTACGTTACTATCCGCTTTAGCATTATCGCGATATCAACAAACGAAACAAAATATTAATATGAATAAATAAAAGTAACCGCTTTATCTTGAAAACCGAAGACTGACGGCCCATAAAATTCAGTTCTTTTTGTAATGGGTATATGATATTACGATAGCGCAAAATTAAACGATTTTTGGGTATAACAAGAAATCGGGTATCTGAATTAGTGTCGAGTGTGCAACATCCCGGTTAACTCTTTCGATATGTACAGTATCGATAGAGTTCGGGAAGTTGTAATGGCGTTGTCATTTTCGGATCACGGCGTGAGCCCGTTAGACCAGGGACGGAGACCTCGCTATGCTACCTCGGAAATGTACATTTCTTTCAGGACACTCACAATTTCTTTCTTCTACAGTTTTTGAGATGGTGATACAGACTTTTTATACTATTTAGTCGGAGAGTCTAACCACGCAGGGTTAGAGTTGTAGATTGGAGCCTTGCGCGTTCCGTCGAAGTAATACAGCAATACGTTAGGCTTTATAACTGACTTGACGAAATTACACTCTCACTGTATCCTATTGTGGCTCTATTGGTTTCATATAGTGGTGGGTGTTATTACGTTCGCTTATTCGTTAATCGTTCATGTAGCAAGTATGTTACTTCGCTGGAATTCGCAGCGTGCTCAACACGTGTTTAGAGGGACATACACGTTTAGCATGTCGGGTAAGCCTCCCTTAACTTATGTCATATAAGTATAAACACTTACTAAAAAAATGTAAGACTTATGTGTAAAGTTGTTGTCAAACTCTTTACCTGTATTATGAGAATTTTCCTTATATTATTAAGTGTTGTCAGTAAGAGGTTCTTTGTTTGCGTTGTAAGAATTTTCTTTATAGTGATATACGTGAGGTTCTCCCTGACACGATAAGAGTTTTCTCTGGGTGAACTTACGTGAGACGTAACAAATATATTATATAGAAATTATAGTACAACGATGATAATATGTACAGATATTAATATGATTTTATATAATATCTGCAAATTGTTATATACAGGTGAACAAGGTACTGCAAAAACTGTTATGATTAAAAGCTACATGTCCCGACACAACCCTGAAGATCATTTGAACAAATCTTTTAATTTATCGTCGGCATCGACACCGAATATGGTTCAGGTAAAGATTATGTCATCAAAAAATTCACATCGTGTACGCTACTTAAACCGAATTTTTATTGAAAGTAGAGAAATGAATATTTAATTCGTTCATCTTTGGTGATTATTATGGGTGATCTTTCATAGCGCATTTTTGAGAGTTACGTCGAGAAGCGTGTGGGAAGCACCTACGGACCAACGGGTGGTCGAAAGATGTCTGTCTTCATTGATGACATCAATATGCCGGTGATAAACGAATGGGGCGATCAGGTTACGAACGAAATTATCCGGCAGTTGATGGAGTACAAGGGTTTTTATTCTCTCGACAAGCCTGGAGAATTCTGCTACGTCCAGGACATAATGCTACTGGCGGCAATGATTCATCCTGGTGGAGGAAGAAATGACATCCCCCCGCGACTCAAGCGTCAATTCAATGTCTTCAACTGTACATTACCTTCGAACAGATCGATGGATACCATATTCAGTGCGTATACACTTTCGAATAGAGTAAATGGACCAGCTGGGTCACGTTCAACCTTTTTCATGTGAAAGGAGTACTTTAGCGGGGCTTTTCTAGTCAAGAGTGTTATTAAAAATAACACCAACCCTTCTAGACAGTGTACAAAATGGAGTGAGTTTCTCCATTACGGAGAAATTGTAAAATCGAGGAAATGACTCCACAAAGTGTAACCGTCGTTTATGAAAATTTGTGAAAGTGATCCTATATCCCTAAACCGGATGGCCTTTTTTCCAAATTTGTAAAATGGTTGTCCTCAGAAAGAGAATACTTGTTCCAACGCACGACTTCAAGATGATTTTGAACTATCTTTATTATGACGAGTACGCGTAGTTTACTCATTCGTGTTCTTGAATGTTGATAGCTTTTCATTTCCAACATATTTCCACTAGAAACGAATATAATGAGAAAAACGATATGAAGTCTGATTCACCAGATGCAACTTTATCTCATTTCAATTCCTATTCGGGCCCATAGGCACAAATTTAACTCTGAAAGCAGCAGTGTCAGATTCACGCGTGACATAACGATCATAGTTTTTACTCAAAATATTTAAGAGAATGCTGAAATTCAGGCATTTCATTGAAAATTATAATTACATGGGGCATTCCATACCAACTCGACCTTGGTCTAACCCTCGACCTCTTAGATTTCATGCCGGGTTTTGTATGTTATTGGTCTATCTGAAAAACGTCAACCACAATTTTTATTAAAAAATATTTCAACAATTTCTACATGATCATCCAAACTATTGCGATAATTCTAACATCTGCCTTTATTTATTAAAAATCTTTAAACATTCTCATAGATTCTGAATCAGATATCAATATTGTCAAGGGGATGCTGGACTGGGTGTTTTCGTAATATACACTATTCATCGTAAATATGCTACAAATATACTTCAAATTTTGTAGGGATGTAATAAAATCCTTCGTGCTTCGGTGTCCGTTCTGATTTGACACATCCGAACCCCAGAAACGTTTCTGTCTTACTTCAACGGATCATTTGACATCTCAAGTGGCCATATTTGCTTTTCAGAAGTTCTGTAATATACTTTGTTAATAATATTTGCTCTATATCTTGAATGGTAATTCGACCGATTGCCGAAGCATGAAGGTTTTTATTACCTCCGTGCAAAAGTTGAAGTATATTTGTAGCATATGTTCGATGAATAGTGTGTACTACGAATCGCCTAATCGACTCCAGCGGCCACTTAAACTTCAGCTCAAAGTGGTTCAGATCTCGATTCTTTTTCTTACGAATTTTTTTGAAAATACAAAATTTAAAAAATTTCGATGTGTATAAGAACCCTTTTACCGCAAACTACCGCTTGAAGCTTTTTATATATCTCAGCCTTAATAGAATTTTTTTAAATCTCTCCAACGCGATTAAATATAAGGATACAAAGTAGAACCTTGCACATTGCTTCCTCATTTAATTTTGCTCTTTCCATAGCAACCTTTACGAGGAAGTATTGTGATTGATTTTGGCTTCCTCATAGAGAAGAGAAAAATTTAATGAGAAAGCAATGTGCAAGGTTCTACTTTGCATCCTTGTTTTGAATAAATGAATAGATCATCAGCACATCTTATTTTTATTAGGCACAAACTTTTGTTTCGCTTTATTAACTTTTGTGGAGATCGTCGCGAAAATCTCTATTTTTTTTTAAATTCAAAATGGTGTCAAATTTGAGCGACTTTACCGGTCACCACCAAATTTGGTACACAGTGCGCTGTACGTTATTTTTCGTGTGTAAAACATTTTAGTTAATTTGCTGAGATTCGACGTGATTTATATCAAAATTTGTATTTTTTACAAAAATTCAAAATTCTGTACAATCTGAACCGCTTTACCGATTATGTCGAAATTCAACATCAAACAGCATTTAACGTGTTTGTAGTTATAAAGAACTATTTCGCCATATCGGCGAACTTTTACGAAAGTTAGAGAGTATACGACATTTTTCAAAAAAATTAAAAATTCTATAAAATCAGTATACATAGACATATTTTCTCAAAAATTATAGCAATTGAAGAGGAATTAATACTCTACTTGCGTGCCAAATTTCAGCTCGATCGATCGTGCCATTCGCGAGTTTTCGACGATATTTGTGAAGGGCTCCTAAGAGAATTGAAAAAGACAAAATTGAATTTCAGGTTCAATAGGACGAGGGTACTTCTGCGAACGTCGATTTTCGGAAGAAATTGTACATTTCTTGCCAAAACTCATTCCACTTACGCGAGTCCTGTGGCAGCAGACAAAAATTAAAATGTTGCCAACGCCCGCAAAGTTCCACTACGTCTTCAATCTACGAGATTTGTCGAGAATTTGGGAGGGAATACTTAGAATCGAGAGAGACGAATGTAGTTCACCAACGTTGCTTCTAAAACTCTGGGATCACGAGTGTACGCGCGTTATTTCGGATCGGTGAGATCATTGAATTTTATGCAACGAACATTAAAGTAATAATAGTATTAATAGTAATATTATCCTTAACCGTTTATTCGATAATCTTTCTCGAATTTATTGCAATCATATGCGATTAATAATATTATAATAACGTTCTTCCAAAGATTTATCAATTTTGGGGATAAGGAATGGTTCAAAAGCACGATGAAGAATACGGCCGAAGTATTATTGGGTCCCGATTATGATTACTATTCACAATACGAAACATATTTTGTTAACTTCTTGCGCGACCCACCGGAACCTACAGGTTTGGAACCGGATGATTTCGTATTGGAACCTCCAAAAACTTACGAGGCAATACCAAGGTACGTTGTAATAATTTCAACGGTAATCTGACGATTTTGCGTTTTTTTAAATAGAAAATGTTGATTGAAATCATGCGTCGGTCAATGTAGTCATGATTGACGAAACGAAAATCAAAGATGATTATCTGTTGATGGAATTTTTTGTGAAGGCAACTTTTCCGAGATTCAGGGTCGCACAGAGATAACTCATTAGTGTGCGATACTAATTTGCATATTAGTTAAATAAATTTATTGGTTGCGCCAGACAGAAATGAATTCTTGCACGAAAAAAATTGGGTTTAGTTCATGTTGCAATGTTGTACAACATGAGAAAACGACGTATTTACGTTTTTAATTTTTAGTTCACTCAAAAATCTAATTGGTACAGAGCAAATAACGAGTTATATAATAATAATTCTCGACACAGTTACGAAGCCGTGATAACAAAAGTTCGTCAGTACATGGAACAGTTCAACGAATACGTGCGAGGTATGCATCTTGATTTAGTGTTCTTCCACGACGCTCTTGTTCATTTGATAAGAATATCGAGAATCCTTGGGGTACCGAGAGGAAATGCAATGCTCGTCGGCGTCGGAGGTTCTGGCAAACAGAGCTTGACACGTTTAGCCTCTTTCATCGCTGGTTACAATTTCTTCCAAATAGTGTTGACGAGGTATTTTTTACGAAATTGTTATATTTCACAAATATTGATTGTGTATTTAGTATTTTCGAACTTCTTAATAGATTATTCTTTTTGCAATCGCACTAAAAACCGAAATTATACTGCAGGAGTTACAACATCGGTAGTTTGATGGATGATTTGCGCAAGTTGTATCGAGAATCAGGCACCGGGAGTAAAGGGCTGACATTTATATTTACTGACAACGAGATAAAGGACGAGGCATTTTTAGAATTCTTTAATAATGTGTTAAGCGTCGGCGAAGTTGCTAATCTCTTCGCTAAAGATGAGCTAGATGAGATTCTTACGAATGTCATTCCTCTAATGAAAAAGGACGAACCGAAGAGGCCGCCTACCCAAGAAAATCTTTACGATTATTTTATATCGAGAGCGCGAAATAACTTGCACGTGGTCCTGTGCTTTTCTCCAGTTCGTTATTTCAATAATTGCTGTTTTATTTTCATAAAGATTGCTTTCATTTTTCAAAATGTTTCCCCTTAAGGTTGGAGAAAAATTTCGTTCGAGATCCTTGAAGTTTCCCGGATTAATATCAGGATGCACAATGAATTGGTTCACCCGGTGGCCCAAGGACGCTCTATGTGCTGTCAGTGAACACTTCTTAGGAAATTATAGAGTAGCT
Source organism: Clistopyga incitator (assembly GCA_947507545.1). NCBI lineage: Eukaryota > Metazoa > Arthropoda > Insecta > Hymenoptera > Ichneumonidae > Clistopyga > Clistopyga incitator. Next base: position 2,532,868 of record OX382189.1, read on the forward strand.
TGCACCACCGAGATAAAAGAGCAACTGATACAAGTTATGGGAGATGTACAGGACATCGTTAACGATACTTGCGTCGATTATTATGACAGGTGAACTCATGACTTTAAAATTTATTGATACAATATACTTACTATAACCTAATTTGTAATCGTAATTTTTCATCGTATGTGACTATTAGCGGTTGATTTTTAATAATGGAAATTGGGAAACACATCTCGGGTCTTATATAGTGATCGCTAAATTTAAAGCGCGGGAAACCGAAACCCAATTCAAATTGAACTAATTCTAATCTCTATAAATATCGACCATAGATGCTTAATAAATTAAATAAAATAACTAAACAGCAACAATCGACGAATTTTAAACTCAAACAAAACGTGATAAAATGAAACTAATTTGTTCCTACATTATAAGAAATACTTCACGATCACGCCGTTGACGGAAATCGAGGCCGGCGATTATCCATGCAAGTGTCGATTATCCATGTAAATGTCGAATGTCACTACTTGCATGGGTGATCACCCCAAGACCCTTATTCTAATTTTAATGATTTTTAATCATTGGTGTGTTTTGTATATTAATATGCTCCGGCGATAAGCAGCCTTATTGTTTGAAGATTAGGATATTTACAACTCCACTAGTTGTAATTCCACTAAAAAACAATGTTTGAGAAAGTTTCTACGGAATTATAACTCCATCGCATTACAGGTTTGCCCGAATTCTACTAACAATACAACTCTCTGGACAATATACAGAGAAATGTCAGTAGTTGTAGGCAATACACTAAATTGATACGTGCCAACCAATACATTTGGTATAATGACAAACTAGGTCATTAGCGAGTTATTGTGTGTTACAATCAACCAATTTGTAACGCCAACCAAACGATTGGTTACCAGTCAACCGATTGGTAACGCCAACTTAACGTTTGGTTACCAATCAACCGATGGGTAATGCCAATCAAACTACATCTAACGCTTTAAGGGATAAAAAGTTGGTTGTTTCAACTGATCAGTCGTCTTCCTATAGAAATCCGAAAATAACAGAGTATTCATTGTGTGTGTGCGTGTGCGTGCGTGCGTGTGTATGTTACACGCTCAACCAATTTGAAGCTTCATAACTCGACAACGCCTTGACATATCAAGCTGAAATTTGCACTACATATAGGGGGGCCAGTTCTCATCGTTCATAGCGATTTTCAGCGAAATCCTCCTGATCGTTCACTGTTTACGCGTTTATGAATTTTTTCAAAAATGTTGAATACACGATAACTCTTTCAACTTTCTAGATATTGAACTCAAAATTGGTATGAATGTGAGCTTTCATACACCGGTGATCCCTATTGAATTTGGTTAAGATCGGTTTAACCGTCAAAATGTCATGAAGTTTTGATTTTTTTTATTTTCCGATTTTTGTTTCTTTTATTTTCGATGCGAATTTTGACATCAAATATTGAGCTAGAATCTGCACTGCAGATTCATGACAAGCGGAAAAAATATATCAGTATATAATATATCAATATATAATATATTGCTTCCTCATTAAATTTTGTTCTTTACAATGCTTCCTCTATGAGGATGCCAAAATCAATCACAAGACTTCCTTGTAGAGGTTGCTTTATAATGAGCAAAATTTAATGAGGAAGCAATGTACAAGATTCTACTTTGCAGAGACTACTTTAGAGAGATGTATGCGGATATAGTTGAAACCAGATTTTTTTCGATTGTTGAAAAGTTGAAGATCGGTATAATATTCGGATAATTCGGATCGGATAATTTCTAAAAATCGAAAAAGATAAGTTGTCCTAAAGTGCCCACGATCGGATCGGGCCTAAATGTTCCAGAAAATATAGGAGTTTCTTATGAAAAATTTTCATGGAAACAAAAATATGCATGATTTTCAGAAAACGACTTTGAAATTTTGAATCTAGAAGATAACATTTTTTTTTAATCTTGTAAATTTGGTTTTTGGAAATTACATAAAAGAACAAACATTTTGAAAAAAAAATAAAAAACGTTGAATTTCGACCAGTTTCGAAGAAGTTATGAGCGAAAAATCGAAACAGAGGGACTTTTGAAACAGTGATAATAAAAATCTTAAAATTTACCTGAAAGAGTTTAATGATGGATACTACCACATATCCAAAAATTATGTAAATAAAAAAAAAAAATTTCAAACTGTCAAATTTTTGGGGAAATGCCCCATATACATTTATACTTATATCATATATGGTTAAAATGTATTTAACATATATTGATTAATTGAATTTTCATCCGAAAACTCCTATATTATAATATACAATATTTTTTATTACTATTATTTTTTTTTTTCCTCAGTACGGCTTCAATTGTGCTCTACCGCCCTTCCTCCTATCACTCCTTAGCCGCACTTCACTAAGCCAACCTAATTTTTCATGCAGCAGAGCTGATTTAGCTACACTGTGCCGCATTCGCTATGAACGCGTGGAAACTGCGGAAAACCCTTATCGATACAGACGGCCGTATATTCTTCTAATTTCTCGGTATAAATTACTTGAGTGTAAACACTAAGGTGTCGGAAAACCTGACCTTGGATCACTGATTGATGTGCTAGTGCTACCCTCTAGCTTTCGCCACTAGAGGCGCGACGACTGATGAGATCCCTAAGAGCGGGAGTTCTGAACGGGACATTTCGTGACTATACTCGAATACGATAACAGTACACGTAATTACAGTTACGTGTATTCAGAAAATATGGTGATAATCGTTTTATTTTCTATCAATTACAACCATATTGCTCGGGCGAAACACTTACGGAAAATAATTACCCCCAAAAAAATCCTTGCGGGTAAAAAAATTGACTATTTACGTTAGTATCATTCTATATAACCCACAAAATAGTGTATCAAAAAATAAAAATGAATGGTGTACTATTTATTTTGTACAGAAAGTTGTCAAATAACCTGAAAACATTGGCAGCATGTATCATCAAGTACATTTCATCATAATTTACATATATAGCAGCCCGATATATAACTTAAATACATTTATTAAAAATATTGGAAATCACATTTGATAATAAAAAAAAATAATACTCATATCAATAACTGTGAAACTAGAACTAAAAAAGAATTTACATATATATCGACACGATATATTTTATTATAAAAGAACCAAAAATTCTCTAAATCATCTAAAATTAAGACAAATTTTATTTATCTATTTCTCGAACGGGAGATTAGATTTAATAGCGCGAAATAGATACGAAACACTAATCACACAAGCAAAAAAATATTACGTTCCCGAAATGTCACGAATTATTTATATTTAACTTCCATTGGAAGATATCTATATATACCAATTTCTATGGACGTATTATATTTGTTGGTAGTGGCGTGTGTTATGTACGACGTGAAGTCGCGCAGGTGCCATGTACGGCGTGAAGGTGCGCGCGTGCTGTAAAAATGAAATGAATTTTGAAAAATTAAATGTTTAAACCAACATATCTTCTTTAATCCTATAACTTTAAGTACTGATTATGGTCTCAATCGTAATATTTTAAGCTAACGCATCTTCCTGTAATCAAAAATATACTCAAGAGACGCGAAATTGGTTTATATCATAATATAACCTGTTGAAAACGCAGCTAAAATGGGAGAATGGGTGAGCAAAAATATACTCAAGAGACGCGAAATTGGTTTATATCATAATATAACCTGTTGAAAACGCAGCTAAAATGGGTGAGTTCCGGAAAAGATACTTGGTACGTCTCGTCGATTCGTAAATGTACTTGTCTCGAGACGCTAACCGCGTCTCTTGATAATTAATTAACATGGCTTCATCGAAGAGTCACTCGAGTGCATTGACATACTTGATACTGTTATATTATTATGTCAATTTGGGTTATGCCGTTACGTCTTCGTATTGCTCACTTCACACTGTACGGAGCGACCGAGCGCTAACTTTACCGTGGTACTCATCGACGCGTGCGATGCTTGTGGTGGTAACTGAAAGTATTATCTGAGGCACGTTTTATAGACCAAAATCTGAGATCTCGCGCCATATGCGTTCGGCCTCCTTTACTGAAGTCTCCATGGCTAAGCAGTTTCCCATCCAAGTTATGACCACAAATAATGCTGCTTCACTTGGAAGACCACCACAGTCATTAACCGAACGCACAACCACCAGTGCCGGTATATCCAAGATGTATTTTAGATACATTTCATATATACCATTTATATATTTCAGACATACAATATATATCGTTTATGTATCTCCCGTATACCCACATGAAAATGATTATATATTGTGTCACATACTTCTTTCTATGCGGATTGGTGTATTTTCGGCGGACTCTTGTTTTTTCAATCGCTATAATTTGGCAGCTATGGGTTATGGTAAAATTTAGGCTTCGGTGTGTTTTCTGGTAGAATTCGGCAAAATTATATCTAATAAGGATATATCGGCGTCTGAAGTTCCACTATGAGCCTCTTTCATGTCCGAATATTCCATGGGGCCCTATAAAAACCGTAACCTTGATTTTTCGAATCGATCCTAAAAGCTCTCCGAATCTAATTTTCCATAAAGAGCATATGGGTTCTGATTATTATAAGTATCCCTAGAATATCAACGAAAAGTACCGAGAAGCAAGTTCAGATTGTTGAAGTGCAAGGAGGCCCTGAGTCTTCGCCGTAGGCAATCCTAGCGATTATTATTTGACATTGAATGTCCGAAATGCTGAATATTTTGTCGCCATTTTCAAAATTATTCGTTGAATTAGATTTCGTCGACCATCGTACGTCACGCCGAAATCCTTCCTATCTTTCATTGATGGGTACAAGACGATCTACAAGAATCGATTAGAAGAGATAAATGTATTGGCATATCGAATGAGTAGTGGACTCAGTAAGTTGGTTGACGCGGCGGCCCAAGTCGACGAACTGCGCAAAGTTCTTGAGAAGAATCAGACTGAAATAGCTGTGAAAAACGTTCAAGTTGAAGGGGTAGTTTATACTTTTTATTTCATTTATTTTCAGATTTTAGCTATGCCATACCAAACAGCTATACAAAATATAGCCAAAAAGATCCTCTGAATGATAATATGTAACGATCAATATGCAATTGTTTTAGATTCTTGTAACAGTGAACGAGAAGAAATGTGAGGCTGAAGCTGTGAAAAAAACGGTACAAAAATCCAAAGACGAAGCAGAAGACCTGTTGAATATAATATCGACGGAAAAGACTTTCGCAGAAGGAAAGCTAAAAGCCGCAGAACCAGCCCTGCTGCAGGCTGAAGCCGCTTTACTCGTTCGTATTATACATTTCATTTGTATCTGCCATTGTATAATTACGTGTATAATAAATCAATGTTCGATATATTAACTATAATCAGAAAACGAATCGAATAGAATTTAGTGTAATTGATTATATGATGAAAGTTCTTAAAATTAACGATTTTGGAATTACTAATAATACAAATTTTTAATAAAGAAAAGGTAAAAAGTAATTTATGAGTTTTTAAAACAAGCTTCACATTTTCAACGATTCTTTTACATACAATACAAAATAACTGATCGTTCCATATGCATTGACTTCTTAAAGAAGTTTCGTTATTTTTTGTTTTTTGAAATGTGTGTTTTCATCTCTTCTCACGCATATAATTGAATATCAAAAACGGAATTCTCCAACGATTTCCGGGGTTGGTAAATCAAAAAAAATTTTTTTTTGTTGATAAATCGTATAAATGTGAAACCATCAGGAAATTATTTTAGTATAATATTAGATCACGTTTACTGACGTTTTGTAGAACAATTACTTTGCATTAATTTATGCACGTCCTTTAAACCTTTAATGCTGCTGATCGTTCAATAATAATCCTTTCGGCTCAGCTAAAATTACCTGATTTTTGTTATAATCGAACTATTGATTGAGAATGCGTACGTGAAATGATTTAAATTATGTTATCGTTAAATGCCTGAATTCAATTATAGACGATCAAAGCTGCTGATATATCGACCGTTCGAAAGCTCGGAAAGCCTCCTTACCTCATCACTCTAATAATGGATTGCGTATTAATTTTATTTGGCAAAAAGTTGGAATCTGTTAAGCCAGATCCCGAGCGGCAGTTCTTGATGGCTTCGTGGTCTGAAGCTTTGAAGGTTTCATTATTTTTACAATGATCTACATCTAACGCACAATGGAAATTTATTAATTCGCATTATCAATAATATTTAGGTGTTTTAGTAGACTCGACATATTGTTCTCATTTTGTGGGGGTTTTAGGTTATGGCTGATACGAGGTTTCTACATAATCTTCAACACTTTCCAAAAGACAATATAAACGGCGAAACCGTGGATCTAATGCGACCTTACTTAAACTATCCCTTGTACACTTACGAAGCCGCTAAGCAAGCTTGTGGCAACGTTGCTGGGTTAATACAGTGGACCATCGCCATGGTTTCTTTCTACGCTATAAACAAAGACGTTCTTCCATTGAAGGTATATTACGTTTTTCGGTTGAATTTAACCTTGTAAAAGTAAAATAATGTTTATTAATGTCCAAGTCCTTTTATCGACAATTATTCATATTTATAGGCGAATTTGGCTGTACAACAAGGCAAACATGACAAAGCTAATAAAAATCTAGTTGAAGCTGAGGCTATGCTGAAAGAAAAGGACGATGACTTGAAGCAAGTACAGGAGGAGTTCGATGGTGTTATGAGCGAGCGTCAGGTAAAGTATATTCATATAATCAACTTATAATACCGTGGATATCATTCGTGAATCAGCTGTATTCAAATGCACAGAACAAATTTTCTTCTTCACCCAGAAAATAGTGGACCAAGCGGATGCGTGCCAAGCCAAAATGGAAGCAGCTACGGCGATGATTGATGGCTTGTCCGGTGAAAGAGTCAGATGGACAAATCAACTGGCAACGTTCAAGTCCGAGACGGAACGTCTGGTCGGAGATGTATTGATCTTAACAGGATTTTTGTCTTACTGTGGCCCCTTCAATCAAGAATTTCGCGCCACACTACAGAGAAGATGGTTTGAATTTCTTCAAAATCGGAAGATTCCAGTTTCCCCAAGCATTAATATCGTTGTCTCGCTTACAGACACGGCTACGGTACGAGTTAATCATTTCTATATGAAATACATTCAACAATGAAAAATTGATATTAGCGAGACAGCATGAGTTATTTGATGTGAGTTGGTTGTCGGCTTTTGGCGGCCAGGTTTAATGAAAATTTAGTCTTTTTTAGACGTTTTGACTCTGGTCTGGGTCCTTTTAAATGATTTATTATTATTGTAGTGTTTGTTCATACTGTTGTATATGTGTTAATTGTAATATTTATTGTGTTTATTTCCACTCATAACCGGTCCACGAACCCTCTGGCTCGTGTGATGAAATAAACACAATAAATATTACAATTAACACATATACAACAGTATGAACAAACACTACAATAATAATAAATCATTTAAAAGGACCCAGACCAGGATCGAAACGTCTAAAAACGACAAAATTTTCATTAAACCTGGCCGCCAAAAGCCGACAACCAACTCACATCTACGTATTACGCCCACAGCAACATCTATCAAGTTTATATCTGGCTTGAAATAAGATAATTTGTTGAGTTATTGTTTTGCTGAGCTAGCTATCTATTTTACTCGTGTTGCAACGAATGGAAGTGGTCGTATCTTGATACAGATCGATTGTGCACCGTTCGACGCAGGGAAGGGCAATTTGTATTGTTTAAAAAATACAAAATGATTTTTCACTCACTACCTATTTTGCTTAAAATAATCATTGGTTTTTCATTCAATATCTTTTACGGTATAAATGATAATTTTTTCCACTCGTAATTCATTTCAAGTATAAATGATGAGTGATTTTTTACTGGACATTTACTTCAGATTTAAGTGGCTAATGGCTTTCTAGAATAACAAAAATACTAATGATTATTGGACTAATAGATACTTGCCGGTCTATTAATTAAAACGTATCTTAAAGTGGAAAGGCAACAAGAAAAAATATAACTATTTTATTTTTATCGGTTTTATTTTGGGCATATTAGATTTGGATTATCCACCTCTACCTCTCTACTGTAATGAAAATGGCACGAACTTTAATGTAGTGGTTCTGGATGTTTTTATATATAAACTGGAAATCCACTCCTCATTCAAACTCGAAAATATAATGAGTGGGAATCCATTCATTATTTAAACTTGAATTGAATTATGAGTGGAAAAAAAACATTAATTATAACTGAAACGGTAATGAATGAAAAACCACTCATTATTCATACCTGAAAAGATATTGGATTGAAAACCACTCGTTATTTTAAGTAAAAATAAATGAGTGAAAAATCATTTTGTGTTTAAATAGTGTATTTAAATACTTTTTCATTTGAACGTGCACTTCCCTGGTTCGATAGTCCTCAAGTCCCTTGTTTTTTATGTGCATAACCGTATTGTGCACAATTTTCGGTGTGCAGATTTATGCTGTGCACGATTCTGTATGCACATCTAGATTGTGCATGAAATTTTGTTGTGCATGTGTTGTTTTTGTGCAATATAATAACGTGTACACATTCACGTGCACATATCAAATTATGACTGTGTTGTGCGACGATTCTGTTTGTACACATCTACAACGTACACTATTGAAAAGCGCAGAAAATGGATGTACACTATGCGTCTATGCACAATTCGATTCTGCCCAGATGGGACTCTCTAATGAATTTCTAGTCTCAATTTACAACCATTTGTTGTAAAAACACACCATGTAGACGTCGTTTCAATTGCTAATTGAACAAATTATGTTCTATAATATTCATACACATGTTCATTTGTTCCCACAGCACAAGATCACCAGTGTCAGTAATTTAATTTTTGCTGCAATCAAAAAGTGGCCTTTTATCGACGGCGGCGTTGTAGTTGTAGCTCGTTTTAGTTTCGGCAATTGCTGCTTGGAATCAAATCACAGCTCGCAAATTAATTCACTTTTTGCATATTGGTCAGTCATTTTTATTTTATGCATTTTAAGATCAATTTTGTAATCAAGGATTTTCCAAACCCCGAAGAACAAATCATATTTGTTTCTTTGCTTCGGGACTGTATGTTCATTCTGTATGACTATGTGTAATATTCTCGTTTCTCGCGAATGTAAGCTATCTCAAAAGCTTGGAAAAGCTGGTTTTATCCAAATAAAGTCACTTATATGCGGTTCAAGAACTAAAATTCGGTATCTTTGGAGAACGAAAGTTCGACAACAAGTGTCTTGAAGTAACAAGAAATTTTTTTCTCCGTGTATGATCTACGGAAATTGAGATTAATATTGATGGTCCGTCTTGGAAAGAGCAAAGTATCTGACAAGTTATCTAAAGCATATGCAACTTCGAATTCTTGAGGGAGTATCGCCAAAGCTCGAAGAACGCAGTTTGTTATCGTCGGAGATTATTTTGAGGTCGAATGAATATTCATGACAAAAAGTCGTCAGTGTTTGGGAGAATAATGCGTCTGGACCACGTATTAATATCACGATCGTCGATATATTTGATTCTTCTTTTAATTTTTACACCCCAATGGATAGCTCATGCACCATTTTTTAATGTAGATTGTTACTGCATTCGTTTTTCAACAATTGCGTTTAAAAAATGTCGCCTGCGCGTATCTTCTAGGATATAAGCCGTATCGTTAAAAAAGTACATGAAAGCTCTTCACGTTTAACTGTACTTTTATAGATCAATATTTGGAAAATGATAAATTCTCTCAAAGCGTAATTGTTTAATTAATTCGCATGAAAATTGATGTATCAAAAACTTGTTTATTTTTCGAAAGAATCTGTAAAATACTACTTATAAAAATGACGTTTTTAAGCATAGGCGGGAAGTCGGACAATTTTGTTTCAATTTTCGCCTCTTTATCGATGAAGCTTTATCGATCGATAAACAAACGTTTAAATTTACGTCGTTCTCTCTCCCTCTCGTTCGTTTTTATTCTAAATTAAAGCCATATTGATCTTTAATTTTGGATTAGGTATTATCAGTAACTAAGAGGCGGCATAGGTTCGCGGTTTACGCTGCTTTAAAAAATTACTCGTCCGACCTATAGTATCGACTATTGATTTTGTCGGTTGACGAAACGTTTAATCGTGCGTACTGAGCTATTATATTTACTTAGTTGATTCGCTAAGTAGAATGGTTGGACAAGTAATTGTAATAAATTCACCGATCCAACTTTAAGTTATATAATATTACTTACTGCCACAATTTTTTTGGTTTTCGAATCTACTTGGCCCTGTACCCCCACGGAAGTAAAGCATATTAAAAATAGATATCCAAGAAATATATTGAGATAAACACATAAATATATAACGTCGTATACATATGTATAGATTTAACTATTTATATTATTTGTAGCTAAAATGTGTCTTGGATCTATCATTTATATTTTTCTAATACTTATGGACAAAATAAACCGAGTAGAAATTTCATCAGTCATGCCTGCCATAACACGAGGTCCAGATTAGTTTTAGGTACGCTAACTTTATTTGGGACAGCCATAAATTCACCTGATCAGGTCCATGTCAGGCTTTACGTACGGTAACCCCATATAGACATCCTATTCTTTGAACGTATCCGTTTCGCATAAGGTCTTCCTGTCCCATTCGGACTAAGATTTTGTTTAATTTACCTTTACTTTCCCTGGTCAGGTCCGCATACGGTTTTTGTATGGTATAGTTTTATCTTTATCCTATCGTGAAGTATTCGAAATTTTCACTGAAAATCACGTTTTACCGGACTGTATTTCTAGTATTACTTTGAAATCTATCCAGGTACTGACCGTCAAACGCCAGTACCTGGATGGGTGACCGGCCCATCATTTTTGAATTTCGAATGTTTCGGTCGTAGTCACAATATATGGATATACAGTCTTGATGTGTTTTCATTTTGAGTGTACTTCAAATAGACAATAAATATAAAGATTTTCTAAGAAGTCAATGGCCGAGTCAGCTAAGGCGCAGAACTGTCACCCAGACGATCCAGGTTTCGATTCATGTTTTTATTTAGATTTCCCCCCCGTCTTCAGACATTTTGCCTAGTACAGGGTCGGTCCGGGTCAGTAGTCAGTCCCACCTGGGGATCTGGTCCAGATTAGTAACCAGGTCCCCATGCGGCCGCATCCGACTTGTCCCTCTACATTGCATTTCCCATGATAGCATAGAAAAACTGCGGAAAACCTATACCGATGTAGTCAGTCAGGAGCTCGCCTCACGGCCCCAGAGCTACGGCACGTTTCGTCGAGAATGTAAACACGGACTACAGCTGTATACATGTGACCCCCACAGATAAGGTACCTATGTGTATCTCATGTATACATCTGGAGCTTTATTGCGCCCTTATTTACATTTCTCGACGAAAATCGACGGCACCGGGAATCGAACCCGCGACCTACCGATGGTCTGGTATAGAGGCTAGTATTCTAACCGCTAGACCATCGCACCGGTTTTTCAGGCTCGTTTCCCACCAACGGTTAAAAAGTTTACATGTGTTTTTTTTTTTTCAGCAATTAATATCTACTGTGACACGACATGTTGTTCTCACGTAATTCGGGAAATTATCTCGGCAAATCGCTCGACAGATTCGGCACCCTGAAATACCAAAAATAATTTACTAGGGCGCCAGACCCTTCTAATAAGCCTGAAGCGCCGAGAGGATAAACAAACTATTGAGAAATCCTAAAATTTGCTCCGCTACGAGTGGTAGAACGAGTCATGGGGGGTGAGAGAGTAGATTTTCGCGAATAACCGCGAATAACGTACTACTGTTCACAATAAAACAACACTTTAATCCTATAAAAATAATCACACATGTGATTCCCAGACGAGGAATCCGTGCTCACTGGCGCAACTGCTTCTATACAAAATAAATTACGATAAGAAGTAACTTCCCATTTCGTGTGAAATTGAGAGAAACTCATTCTATCTCTCTCTCTCTCTCTCGCAAATTACGAGACGGCTGAGGCCCGCCTCGCGATTTTCCCAGAATACAATATTCAGAAAACAAAACAATTACCGAAAATACAGTATACAAAAATCAATTACGATGAAATGTAATATTTCATTCTTATCGGTTCGTCGTAGCCAAACCGAGCAGACCCCACGAGATACGTGATTGGCGAGACGGTAATCGTCTCGCGTCGTGGCGGCTGAAGGCCTGCATTAATTTTGCAAATTCAAAAAGAACAACTAATATTTTCCAAAACGTTTATGTCATGGCACCTCTACAGCATAATATAGAATGCACTGACCCTCCTCGATATTTGCGAAGCTTCGTGAAAGATCCGTTTACAAAATCGGTCTTTCCTTGGTTCCGAATCCGAGTAAGTTCCAATCAAAAATAATACAATAAAATATTTGTTGCATTTCGCACTCGTGTCCAGTCAACAAGTGACGAGTCGCGGCGCGTGCCGAGCTCGCCAAATTTCGCAATAGGGCCCGGGGGTCCGCGGAGCGGAGGGGTGCGCATCCCTTCGCGCGATGATCGATAGCGATAGATCGATCGCGACGTTGAGCCGCGTTACAGTACTTAAACCTAAATAAGCTTGAAAATCCGATAGAAAGTGTAAGATAAATCGAATTCGATTTACTCGGAATTATATAACTCGGGAATATATTTAAGATATATAATACCGTAAGGAAAATATATATCTGAGATACATTTTTGCCATATACATTATGCTCAAAAGTACTATATCGAAAATATATTTTCATTATAAATAAGATATGTAGCCGGTATATCATAAATATGTATCTGTTGCATCTCAGATGTATATTGAATACATTATGAAATATATTTTCTTACATACTTTATTTCCATGCGGGTACGGCGTTTAATTATTCGTTGAGTTTTTGCGAAATATGGGGTTTTACTTTTATAAACTCATTACTCTACAATGTTATTTAAATAAATTTACATCTGTCGATCCACACGTACTTGTCGCAGATTTGTTTACACCCAAGGTCTTTTTTGGGGATTTTGATACAATGTTATTTATTTCGCAAAATATCGTACTATAAAAATTACTCAACGTCACGTTTACTGTTTTAAAGACATTCCATGCAAGATTTTAAAAGTATTTCGGACCATAGAATAAATATATGAGGCATTCCATGCCGACTCAACCTGAATCTGACCGTCGATCAGTTGAAATCCATCCCCGATTTTTTATGTTATTGTTCTATCTTTAAACAGCAACCCCAATTTATTAAATTCTATTTTTAACAATTTATATACTTATGATTATTTATAACGAAAGTACTGAAGCCCATTTTGTTTAAATCTGAAAATATTCTCATAAATCCTATATCAGATATCATTATTTTTTACCTCAAATCCAAAGTGGGCCGGACGTTGCTTCTATTTTGTATGAATTTTTTTCAAACCAAACATTGAACAAATTTCGATGTCTATAAGAACCATTTCACTGCAGGCTTGCATCGCTGGAATATTTATATGTATCTAAGATTTAAGAGAATGTTTTTAGATTTTTTCAGAGCGCTTTTTGTTTATCTCCATTTTTGTAAATCGTTCAATTCGAATCTTATGATTATTTATAACAAAGATATTGACAGCAATAATTTTAAAATCTGAAAAAATTCACGACCATCGTGTATTCAAAATAACGAAATTCAAGCCGTTTCCGATAGTGGGCCCGATTTATCTGCTATATAAACAAAAAACTTGCGGTTGAATAATGCCGGAAAGAATCTTGGTGAAAGAATTCTCAAATAAAAGCCTCTCGAAGTCCAACCCACTTGAGACCTAAACGTGAAATTATTAATATCTGATCTAGGATATCAGAATATCCTGATAAGAATTTTATCAGATTTTCAAATTATGGCCTCCAATATGTTCGTGATGAATAGTCATAATATTAGTGACAATCAAGTATACGGATGAGAAATTACAGAATCCATTTAATTTTCAAAAATCGCTCTGGAAAAATTCATAAGAATTCTTCGAAGTACGAAGCGCATAGAAATATTTAAGCGATAGCCTGCGGTGGCGGGGTTCTTATAGGCAAAAAAAAAATTGTAATAAATAGAAGCGTGGTCCGACCCATTATGGGCCTAAACTGAAAAATATTGATATATGATATACAATTTAGAAGAATTTTTTCAGATTAAAAAATAATGGCCTTCAGTGTTTTCATTATACATAATCATAAGCATTGTGACGTGATTTTTTACAAAATTACGATCACAAGGTCTTATGTTACCGAGTTAGCTATGTCTAGCGATTTCGACGTTCCTCTCCTCGAATTTTACCGTTTGGATATGGAAAATGGTTAGCGATTTTGTTTTAGTTGTTGTTTTGAGAGAAGATGGGAGATTGGTGCACTCAAATCTGTCGCGAGGACGAGAGCTCAACGAATCGAGCAGCCCGGCAGATGAGAGTCACCGATGTGAGTTTTGGCGGTTAGTTGTAGACCGGTGCAAATCCGGCGCCCTACGGTGATAGTGCATTGCGTTGGAGAACGGGTGGAGTTAAGTTCCGTTTGGTCTAGGATGGGGTATCCTAGCGCAATTGCTTTTGTTGAGTAAAGGCCCGTTTTCACGCAATGAGCTAAGGGAGGCGACCGTACAGATTTCTGCTATGTTACCGGCACAAGTTGCGTTCCCGTTATCGCTACGAACTAATTCGAAGGAGAGGGCAGTAGTTCTCGGGTAAGGGATTTTGAGCTATCGGAATAATGATAATGAATCGTTCCCGATGATTACTCGAAATAATCAGTCTTGCTCGGGACACCGCCGAGGTGCCTCGAGTTTTGCAAACGCTCCCGTGTTGACAGTTTTTCTGTCGCTCGCGCGCGCGACTTCGCGCAGTTCTCGTGCTCCGGCAAACTCCGTATAGTGAATACGTGAGTGACCGTGTGGTGAGTTTATTCCACGGAATAAAACTCGAGTTTTCGGTGTTCCTCGAGTGCAGTGGGATACCTGCACTTCGTGTCACAGCTCTCGCATTCCCTCGATCTCCCTCCATGGGATGGATCGGCTACAGGCAGCTCCGGTGAGTCGTTCCCGTGATTTTAATCATTAAATTTGGTATTGCACCAGATTTTCTCGTAGTGACGATGGCGCTCTCGATGCGCTTCGTCAGTTCTCGCGCATTCTAAAATGCGAATTTGCTACCGATGCTCGCTCTCGATTTTTGTCCACGGGACATTAGTTTCCGTTGATTTCATTTTGATCATGATTCGTGGCTATTTATTGCACCTTACCGCGACCCTCTCTACCAAACCTAGCAGACTGAGCGGCCGTGCTATTCCGCAACCGTCCGCTCCCGCGAGCGCATCCAGTTGCGTTTGTTGATTTTACGCGACCCCAAAAATCAACAAAGCTACCGATTCCTTCGGTTTTACTCCCGATCGCGAGTTTTTACCCCATGCTTTCGATTTGGAATTTGGGGATTGAGCCGCCCACTCGATCCCTCGGACATACCGGTTCGTTAATTCCGGTGAAACAAAAATTAACTGGCGCCCACCGGGTTTGCGGATGCGCGAGCGAGGGTGGACGGCCGAAGGTGACGGTTCCCGATATTTCTTTTCTTTCTTGTTTTGTGTTCTCGACCAAAAGACCGATTAATCGGTCAGCTACCGGAAAAATACGTCACAGCATATAAATGGTTAAAAAAAGAAAAAATTAATGAAAATTATGGTTTCTGTTTAGAGATTATAACTGCGCTTCCCTTTATTTTCTGAGAAGGAGGGGTGGGGAGAGGAGAGAGAGAGAGAGAGAGAGAGAATCCAATTTCATGGAGTTCTCTCAAAAAAGGCGTTCTATTACCTGAACGAATGCGAATTTGTATCAACTTCGATTTCGTTCCGAGAATTAAATAAAGAATGAAAGAAATAAAGAAAGGAAAATGGCTCTAAGAATTTTGTATTTTAAGGGAATTTTTATTTCTGTATTTGCAAACGATATTGCAGGTGACAATCACAAAATTCCTTCGGACTCTAATAACGACCGCCCTTATACATACACACACACGCATACATACAGATATTTTTCCTAAGCCACTTGGACTTTTTGGACCAGTCTGACATTCTGACATCCTGACATGAAAATTTCGAAAGAAAATGAATTTTCGAAGTAGATATACGCTTTTTAATGAGAAACCGTCAACTGAAGAAACACGTCCCACCCCCGACTGTGCTCAAAATCTTTGTTTTTATGTGTTTTGTTGTATCGATTTTTATCCTTTTAAATAAAACATATCCTAGTTTAAAATATAATAATTTTAATGTTCATCAACCAAAAAGAAACGCTTTGAAATAGTTCAAGAAATTTCTGAATATTTTTCCGTATAAGTACACTCAAACTTGAAGAACTTTCAACTACATTCTTTTTACAATACGGTTCATATCTTAGGAAATATGCACATTCAAAGTTTTTCAGAAACGTGTTTTAAAAGAAAAAATTGCAAATTCACAAGTACGTAAAAAATGCAGTGATAATTTTGAAATACTCTATCTATTGAGGTGAATACCTATGTGAAGAAAATCATCAGGGATGCCTAAGATAACACATGACCCTATTGGGCTTTGATGTCGACACGATAAACCGAATTTCAATGTCATTATCAGTTAGGGACTTAATATGGAAATGCTAGGCTTTCACGCAGAACTTTAATGAGGCCGTATTAGGGGCGATACATTGAGGGCCCCGTCAGCTTTGATCATGGTACCAAGTAAATAAATCAATTCTGCCAGGTGGCCGTTTTACGAGGCAATTATAGATTTTCATAGTGAAGTTTCATAAGGGTTTAATAGGTCAATCACTTAAAGACTCCCAGGCCCGATTGAGGAAATAGGGGAGCGTTAGGGTACAGTGGGACACTATTTTTCTCAAAGTTTTGGAAATATTTTTGTATAGTAATATGTATACATTCCTATTATAATTGGTTTCTTTGTTTGATATGAATACTCATCTTTGATGAGTAGGGTAGCACATATCAAAATAATTTGATCGAATTCGATGTCATATTGCAGCCCACTATTAATGAATCTGATTTATTGTAATTACTCATAAGTTTGATACAAAAGTAACGACACTTAATGAAGCATGAATAATAATAACAATAAAAGGATGCAAAGTAGAACTTTGCACATTACTTCCTCATTAAATTTTGCTCTTTACTTAGCAACCTCTACGAGGAAGTATTGTATTATTTATTATTAATATGTTCCTCTACGAGGAACTATTGTAACTGATTTTGGCTTCCTCATAGAGGAAGCTTTGTCAAAAGCAAAATTTAATGAGGAAGCAATGTACAAAGTTCTACTTTGCATCCTTGTTTTGAATAAATGAATAAATCACCGGCACATCTCATTTTTATTAGGCACAAACTTTTGTTTTACTTTAGTAACTTCCGCGAAGGATATAGCAAAAATCGCTATTTTTTCAAATATTCAAAATGATGTAATATTTGAACGACTTTACCGATCATCACCAAATTTGGTACACAGTAGGACTGTATGTTATTTTTCGTTTATAGAACATTTCAGTTAATTTGCTGAAATTCGACGCGATTTATAGCAAAATATTGATTTTTTACAAAAATTCAAAATTCTATAAAATCCGAACCGCTTTGCCGATTTTGTCGAAATTCAATACCAAACAGCATTTAATATCTCTCTAATTATAAAGAACTATTTAGCCATATCGGCGAACTTTTACGAAAGCTAGAGAGTATACGACATTTTTCCAAAAAATTAAAAATTCTATAAAATCAGTATACATAGATATGTTTTCTCAAAAATTATAGCAATTGAAGAGGAATTAATACTCTACTTGCGTGCCAAATTTCAGCTCGCTCGATCGTGCTATTCGCGAGTTATCGACGATTGAATTTTAGGTCCCTGGAACATACACACACACACACACGCGCGCGCGCGGACATATTTTCTAAACCATTTTTTTGGACGTTTTAGGTGATTCTAAGCATACTGACATTAAAATCTCGAAAAAAAAAAAAAAAATTCACGAAAACAAAGCTTCCTCTATGAAGAAGCAAAAAAGCTGAAACCTACACTGTGCCGGAACGTCAGATAAGATATCACAATATAATTTTAATATCTTAAATATCTTAAATTATTTTTTACGGTTTTTGCACTACCCATGTGTGACTTGCTGGGGTCGGTCCTGGCGCAGTACTTTTGTCAAGGTTGCCGGTACTGGAAGTCAGTTCTAAGAATATACTCGGAAATGATCACTCGGGTCCAACTCTTGTCCGCCAGTATCGGCATTAGGGTGTGTCATTTTTGGGCAATTTTTTTTTTTCGACTCACAAACAGGTTGTATACTTTCAGGAAGGTAAAATAAGAAGCCTGTAAAAATTTTAGCTCTTAATATTAATATTTAGATGCGCCTCATCGCGAATTTCTATTTCCCATTTAAATAACATGGGAAAAAAATTTTTTCATGTTTGGAATTTTATACGTTGGCAATGGCATATTGTTCGATGGAACGCAAAACATATTTTATAGAAAATCGCACGCTCTACAAAAAAGATGTCTTGCATTTTTTCGATAGACATAGCCATTCTGATGATATTTGAGTTCAAAGTTCAAAATATACGAAAATTCATCTTATTGTTAATATTATAGCGAAACTATTGACTCTGTTGAGAATCTTCGATCTACTTTTTTGTAGATTATTAAATTTACCATGAAAATTGTCTCATCCATGATTAATTAATATTTATTGTTAATTGTTCAATGCTGTAGAGACCTGTCTTCTGTCACGAAACTGGTTCTAATGGGCTGGTACTTATCATAAATAGTTACAAAAAAAATCGACAAAATACTCACGAATAATATCTTTCGTTATTTCCATTAATAGTAAAAAAAAAATTCTCAATAGAGTCAATAGTTTGGCTATAATATTAACAAAAAGATGAATTTTCGTATATTTTGAACTTTGAACTCAAATATCATCAGAATGGCTATGTCTATCGAAAAAATGCAAGACATCTTTTTTGTAGAGCGTGCGATTCTCTATAAAATATGTTATGCGTTCCATCGAACAATATGCCATTGCCAACGTATAAAATTCCAAACATGAAAAAAATTTTTTCCCATGTTATTTAAATAGGAAATAGAAATTCGCGATGAGGCGCATCTAAATATTAATATTAAGAGCTAAAATTTTTACAGGCTTCTTATTTTACCTTCCTGAAAGTATACAACCTGTTTGTGAGTCGAAAAAAAAAAATTGCCCAAAAATGACACACCCTAATCGGCATGGTATTGGCTATCGGTACTGTTTTAACTTTGGTCCAGTACTTGTAGTATATCGGCTCACTGCTGGAGGCTAATGCTAGCAATTTAGCAACTCATTTTTTTTTTAAACAATAACGGGGCTTTCTGTAGCTATTGTGTTAATGTTATTCTATTATTCTTTGATTCATAAAAAAAATAGAAAATCGTTCACAGGTATAATTTCTTAAAGCGCTCTCGGCAAAGTGATGACAGCGGGATTCGAACCTTAAGACCTATACGACCTGCCTAACCACCTAACTACCTAATAAGCAGGCTAACCACTAGGCCAAACCGACTATGTGAAGCCCTTTCACCCTAAGTCTATAGTAATTGTGTCTACAATAACAGCCACAAGTCTGTGGGATAGATTGTGATCAAATTTGGTACACAAAAGTTTTTGAGGTCCCTTATTATAAAACTCAACGATTAATTAATAATTCCATAATGGAGAGTCCATCATAGCTTAATACAAAAAAAATCGGCAATGACTCTATTTTTATAATATGTAGTTCTCTGGACTGATGAGGCCACTCTAATTATCAATCTCAACCCCATATATTTGTGTTTTGACCATCGTTGACATGTCGACGGTGGGACAAAAAATGTATGCGGCAGTATGGGCCCAGTACTCAGTCGTACGTCGGTCGGATACTGGTAAAATCTGCACGCCGCCACCACGGCAACTGGGTCGGCCCAGTTTATGACTATTTCTAGGACGTCTGTCAATCACGCGTCGGCTATATTGTGCGGCCTGTATAAATATTATCGTTGGGGCAGTATGAACCCAGTACGCTGTCGAATGTCAGGCAAACACTGGCAAAATTAGCTGGCCTACAGAAAAACAAGGTGCGGCCTGGTCCGCAACCAGTACTTAAATGGCTCTCACCTAAGTACTGTCTGTTTTATCTTGGTAGTATTGGTTGACAGAACTGGCGCAGAATAAGGTCAGTATTTAATTAATACTGTCATGGTACTCATCAATAACGCTTGACTGCCGAGTCCATTTGAGTACTGGACGTGTTGGTAACTCTGGTTGTATACCAGAATTTGCACATGGGTATCTGGAATCACATTTTTGCGTTCACGAATTGCAAATTAAGTTATAGCACTAGTCTAGTACTACATTTTTTAACACTTTACACGCTCAGAACCCCCGTGATAAGGGCCGTTTCTTCCTGGGCCCCATGTTACATTGTACGGCGCTCTTTGCTTCACAAACTAGTAATATTTTTCCACATGACGTTCTTATCAGGCAGTTCTAAGTTTTCGTAGCGAAGTACTTCAAACTAGTAATAAATTTGCCAGGTGTGGGTACCAGGCAATTCTCGTATACTATAGTGAAGTTCAACCCCAAAAAACATCTCCGATACATAGGGAAATGTATATTTTCTGAAAAAGAGTTAGTAAATAGTGGATTAATAAAAGGAACACCAGCGCCGCGTTAGAGCGAAAACAAAAAATATAAAGGCAGTAAGAATTATTGAATGTGAATGTGTACAATTGACTTCTCTGGCCGTTCTACTTGACGAATTAACTAACTAAATAGAATAGCTAAATACGCACGATTAACCATTTGATCGACTTCCAACACCAACAGTTGACATTTTAGGCCGGACAGATCATTTCTATAAATGCACTCATGCAACCAAATCTTCAACAGATAGAGTGAAACGTTTCGCGATTTTGAGTCCCTTTTCGGTCTTCGCAATAAATTAATTATCTCAATTTAAACCTTGAATTGGGTTTTTGTCGTGCCTAAGAAGGGGTGCGGGTTCCCTGGTCACCTGACCTTTAAACGATTGTTATCTCAAATCGCGATGTATTATTGTTTTGATACCACACGTGCCAGTGGTGGTCTTCAGGATTCGTGTTCTGGACCCGAATGATCTTCTGGGAAATCGGATGTGGAGGGTT
The DNA here is from genome assembly GCA_947507545.1 of Clistopyga incitator. NCBI lineage: Eukaryota > Metazoa > Arthropoda > Insecta > Hymenoptera > Ichneumonidae > Clistopyga > Clistopyga incitator. Next base: position 2,554,089 of record OX382189.1, read on the forward strand.
TTGTAGTTTTTTTTTAATGATGCCTCAGATCAGGTTGAATTATTATTCTCTCATGTGTCTATCGACGAGAGTTTGCCTTCATCATCATTGGCTCTCCGAGGAGAAATTTTGTGAAGGCGGTTCGGGCGAGGAAGTAGGGGATTGTACGAGGGAAACCAGGATGCAATGGGGTTACCCGCTACTTGCGCTTGTCCTAACCTGGGATTGTTAAACAGGAATATTCCTGGACAATTTGGATTTTAGGGATTTTAAATTCACACGGTCGGAGGTGCTTCCGTGTGGAGCTCTACACTCAACTCAAAAAAATAGGGTTTGCAATAGATCGCGTCTAACGGGACGCTCTTAAAACTACGTAAACAGGCTATGGCCTGAGTTATGATTTATTCTAATGATTTTAAATTCATACGGTCGGAAGTACTTCCGTATGGAGCTTTACACTTAATTTACAAAAGAGAGGGTTTGCAATCGATTGCGTCTATCGGGACGCGCTTAAAGACTACGTAAACAGGCTATGGCCTGAGTTATGTTTTCTTCTAATGATTCTAAATTCATACGGTCGGAGGTGCTCCCGTATGAAGCTCTACACTCAATTTACAAAAGTAGGGGTGGCAAACGATAGCGTCTATTGGGACGCGTTTAAATCTACGTAAACAGGATAACTTCCTGAGTCTATGAATTTGATGATTCCATATTCGCACGGTCGGAGGTGCTTCCGTGCGGGGCTTTACACCCCAACTCGCTGTGATGGTGATGAGTTGATTTATGTTTTAGAAATGGAGGTGATTTTTGTTGTCCCGGTGGTCGGACACGGGTACGGTGTCCCGCGACTGTACGCTTGTGGCCTAATAATAATAATTGGAGTGTTTCGCGCCACTCTTTTATTGTTATTATTGATTTATCCTCATACACAGGAACACCTTGAAAAATCATGAGATTCTTCCGTGTCCTGTTGTTGTAATCATCGGACACTTGATTCTATGATTATTAATAAACTCGCGAATTAGTTTATCTGCGCGGGGCTCGATCGTTGTTATTTGAGCTATGAGATCTATTGCTGTGGCACAGCTAAACGCTAATGGATGGCTCGTCTCGTTCGTCGGTAAAGTCCGCGTGAGTAGGCCTACTCGATAGTCGTCTGTCTGTGTCGCGATCCCTAAACTGTTTTTTATCTAGACACAGATGTGCTCCAGTGTCAGGTACTTCTTCCTTGCCCCCTTGTATGCTTGCTGTTTGTGATCGCCAGATACTCGGCCCACGCTCTCAATCAGCGCTCTTAAAAGAGCGTGAACTAATTGCGTCGACTGTACTGGCGAATATGCGTACCGGGTGTCTTTTCAGCGTAAGACACCGGGATGCTCACGGTTCGCAGATCACACGCCCAAACCAAACTTTGCGAGGCTCGTGTTAAGCACGATTCGCGCAGGGATTCAAGTGTAGGTGAGAAGCACCCGCACTTGTGTGCGTGTTATCTGCCAACGATGAGGCGTTCACACTCCTTGTTTTGGTGTGAGGGATGGCTCAAGGTCGGAATTCCTGCGAGGTCCGAGTCCGCAGATTATATACGACCAAACCAAACTTTGCGAGGCTCGTGTTAAGCACGATTCGCGCAGGGATTCAAGTGTGAGTGAGAAGCACCCACACTTGTGTTCGTATTATCTGCCAACTGAGAACTCTTTACAATGAAAAGATCTGTGGGAATTATTGCAAGCCGATGCGCAGTGCTCGGGGTACAATAACTCCTATTTTTAATTATTCACTTTTCGCAGAGGATAGCCACAACGCTGTGTGTGGGGACCCAAATACGAAAAAGTGGCCCTAATGCGCACGTATTATGCCGGCCTACGCGCTGTGCGAGGGAGACAGTAATACGCCGAATATCCTAAGTTTACTCTCCGACTCGATAGCAAGAACGCAATGTCAGGGGACCGAGTCGTTCGAGTAAACTGCTATCTGGACTCTACGTTACACTGATTTACAACTACAAACGAAAAATTGACTGTTGCTGAGAAGCAGCAGTACGTGACTCGAACTTTGAGAGTTGCCGAAAAGAAGAGTCACGAGCCGTCCGCGGTGGTCGCTTATATACCCGATCGCCGTTGGATGGACGGGGCGGTGAAACGGTACGGTTTCGGGGCCCTCCGCGCCGGTGGAATCGGCGTTGGTGGTGGTCACGTGACTATCGCGTGAGGTGGATTGCGTCACGCGCGCCGGCCACGTTTTCGGTTGCTCGGGATTCCATGGAGGTTCCTAGGAGGTTGAATTCCGTATTTCCGGGCTATGGCCTACGCCGTTGTAGGTTGAAAATGACAATTTGTTTAAATAACAATTTGTCATCGAAACAAACTGTTTATTTGTTGGAAGTAGGAGCCCTCCATGGTATTTCTGGTATGTTTTATGATATTCTGCTATTTGTTAAGGAATTATTCAACAATTTATCAAAAAATTGTTAAATAGTTGAATATTTCCTTTGTTCTGTTGTTCATGTGCTCTCTTAATTTTTGATTGTAGCTGATGTTAGCTAGCTTTAATATTTTATGAATTATCAGGTAATTAGTTCTTTTAGAGAGAGAGAGCATGTTTCATTTACGGAAGAGCGAGCAGCGCCGACGTATCGTTGAGCTTAAAGTGGTGTGCGCTCACTCCTACTATTCTGCGCGTCGTTGGTGGTTGTCGCTCAAGGTAACGTGTGCGCGTGTCGTGGTACGCGCTGGATACACGGCGGCGCACATCCACTAGCTCGCCTCCTGTACGTGTAGGCGGTGCTAGGTGGCCGCTCGCCGTGGTATGGGTGTTGTTTTTCTGTCTCGCTCCTCGGTACTTTCGGAGTAAACAAGTGCTGACTTTGAAATATTATCTCGACTACAGAAATATTCTGTACACTGAGAGAATATTTTAATCTCTTGTTCTCGGAATGATATTTAAGTGATTTTTATTGTTGTATCAAGGAATAATTAGTTGAAGACTAATTATTCCTTATTGTAGCGGTACAGTCGCGAGACGTTCCGTTACAAGAGATACGCGCGTTTTCATTTGCCGGAAACGTGTCGTCACCGTGTCAGCACCATGGACGCACGTTATGCAAAAGCCCTCTGTCTTTTTCTCTTAACTCGAAATTTTGGATCGAAGAACAAATAAAACTAGAATATGATCGTCCGTAGGAGACTTTACTAACAGAACAAAATGCAAACAATTTTAAAGTATATGTTAATAGTACGATACAGTTGAGCCCAAATTGTAGACGAGAGATCACTTCGTCGCGTTAAGGACTTAAAAGATCTTTCCAGGGTGACGGTCCCAAAAATAGCCGATTTTCACGATTTTTTTTCGGACCGTTCCTGTAGGACCATCGATTTGAAATTTTTTATACATATATTTACATTCATAAATGAAAGAAAAGATTTTTAGTTAAACGATTTTTATTGTGAATGTATTTTATTATTTGTTGTTGAAAATACCGTTGTTTTTAAAACGGCCTTGATGGTGGACGTTGTAAGGGTCGGAAATTTTATCTGAAACAAAAAAACCCAATGAATTATTAATTAGTATGCAATTGGTCATCGCGTTATGAAGGTTTTTTCTTTTTCCAAAATTGGCAAAATGGTGGCAGTTTGAACAAAAAGTATCGATTTTAGTCTTTTTTTTCGACTGTTTTTCGGTAAATAAATAGAAAAAAACCTCCATAGCGCGATAAAGAATCGGGTTGAGAATATTCTCCTCTCATTGAAGGACTGTTTCGAGAAAAACGGATTCAAAGTTTCGAGTATTAAATTTATAAATAGTGTCCTTCCGACTAATCCGCGATGCCAGTTTTATAGAGCTATACATTCAATATACATTCACCTTTCTCATTTTGCTCATTTTTCATCCATGTCGTCGATCTGTGTGAGCCTCCTTACTGTCGAACGAGCGTCGACGGTTTGCATACTTGGCAGCGAACGCTTCGACTGCTAGACCGATTGTCACAGCCATCGTTTCCCTAACTTTAAAAATTGGATCATAGCTTTCGTTGAAGCTGCAAACCATGATTTCCACGATTTGTTTCCCGTTGATAACGTGTTTTGGCACTTATTTTAATTATTTTGTATATTCGCGCCTGTACATCGCTCTAGCAAATCATCCACTGTTAAATCTTCATAAGTTGGCCTCAAAACTTTTTAGCGGTATAAAGCAGTATATATAAAGTCGACAAAAATATAAAAATTGAACGCGAAGACGGAGCCGAGAGTCTTCGGCGCGCCGTTCGCGTCAGGTCTCTCGCCGCTACTCCGTATCCGCTTCGCTAAGAATGGCTATTACCAGCAAAATATTTCGAAATACGCTTTAAAAATTGGAAAGCGTGTTTTGACAGTATATACTAATGAATAAGAGAAAAATAAATCGATTTTTTTCACACTGGAAAGATCTCTTAATTATTTAATAATAAGGGATCGGACCAGTTGAAGAACTGGATTCACGCGATTCCCAAATAGCAAATATTTATTGAGATGGAATAAAATAAATAATATTTGTTCTAGTACAAATATTTAAATACAAATGAGTTTTCGACTCAATGTCTCTCCAATTGAAGACTCTACTCCGAACTCAACCGTTCTCTTTCGAATTTTCTCTTTCGCTCGGACCGCGCTGCTCGCAATAAGGGTTACCGTGCGATTGCTGACCTAAGCAATCCCACGAACTAAGGTGACGGCTTAATATAGCTGCCGTTACACTTATCACAAACAAGACTGCCAAGTACTTTTGCCAGTGTTGAGATTTTTGAGATCAGATGGTAATTCTCAGTATTGCAACTTTCCCCTTTCTTGAATATATGGCTAGGATAACTGTTTTTCCACGCTGTTGGGAAGAATCCCATCCTCAAGGAAATATTGAATAGTACGCAGATTTGTAACGATAAAGATTTACAACAATTTCTCGGAATCTTTACCGGTACCCCATCCGGCCCGGGAGATCATTCGGGATCTAATGTGCGAAGTTTTCTTTCCACCTCCACCTGGAAGACACTTCTAAACGTAAGATCCACCTGAGGAGGCTGCGCTGGCAGTGGGTTTCTGACCGGTCCCTTCGGCTTGTAGATCGATTCGGAGAATCTCGCAAATAAGTCTATGTCAGGTCCCGAGTTCCCACATACGTCCTTTAAGAGATCTTTCCAATGAGAAAAAAAATTCGATTTCTTTTGGTCTTATCCATTATATACGGTCAACAACATGTTTTCCAATTTTTAAAACGAATTTCGTAATACTTCGCTGGGAATAGCTATTCTTTGCGAAGAGGATTCGGAGCAGCGACGAGAGACCTAGCGCGAACGGTAGGCCAGAGACACTCGGCTCCGTCGTCGCGTTCAATTTTCATTCTTTTGTGGCCTTTATACCAACTGCTTTATACCTCTAAAAAGTTTTGAGGCCAATTTATGAAGATTTAATAGTGGATGATTTGCTAGAGCGATGTACGGGTGCGAATACGCAAAATAATAAAAATTAGCGCCAAAACACGTTTTCAACGGGAAACAAATCGTGGAAATCGTGGTTTGCACCTTCAACAAATGTTCTGATCCAATTTAGAAAGTTATCGAAACGATGGGTGCGACAATTGGTCTAACAGCTGCAGCGTTAACTGCCGAGTATACGAACCGTCGACGCTTCTTCGACAGTAAAGAGGCTCGCACAGATTGACCACATGACATAATGGAGGAAAATGAGCAAAATTTGAAAGCTAAATGTATACTTTACTAAACTGGCATCGTCGATGAGTCGTAAGTACACTATATATATAAAATTTTCACATTTGAAACTTTGAACACGTTTTTCTCGAAACGCCATTTTTCAAAACGGATATTTCGCAGAGAATAGTTTTCAACCGATCGTCTCCAAATTTTAGGAGAATATACTTAATCCAATTCTTCATCGCGCTATGGCAGCTTTTTTTAAATATTTTTTTTAACGAAAAACTGTCGAAAACAACGGCTAAAATCGGTACTTTTTCTCCAAAACGCCGCCATTTTGCCCATTTTTGATTAAAAAAACCTCCATAACGGGAAGACCAATCGCGGACTAATTACTAATCCGTTGGGTTTTTATATTTTAGATAAATTTTGCGACCCTTACAATATTCACCATCAAGGCCGTTTTAAAAACAACGGTATTTTCAACAACAAAAAATAAAATATATCAACAATAAAAATCGTTTCCTTTCATTTATGTTAATATGTGCATAAAAAATTTCAGATCGATCGGCCTACTGGAACGGTCCGAAAGAAAATCGTGGAAATCAGTTATTTTTCGGGCCGTCACACTGGAAAGATCTCTGAACTACTACATTACTCGTTCTCTCTTCTTTATCCTTTTTCTCGAGTTTACTCTCTAACTCCTTAATCATTCTTCTCGCTACCATATCGCCTGATCTTAATTTTCCTCTTTTTCTCTGTTTTCCTCCGATTTCTTAACCTCTTCAAAAGCTCTTCGCGCGCATTCCTCTATTTTCGTATTCATTTCTAATTCTTGTCTTTTCCATCTTTCTCTATCCTGTGTATCTGTCTGTTATTTTTCCTTACTAAGTTTTCTGCTTTCTGCATTAGCATGTTTCAGTCTTCCTCGCATTCGATTCTATCCTGATCTACTGCTTTTTTTAGATTCCCTATCTCATTCTTCAGATCGTTGCGTTCCTGCGCTCCTATTTTCCTAAATTATTTCAACACCCCTAGCTTAATTTTTTCTAACGTCTTAAAAATACGTTCTTCCATTCCGATGTCCTCTGTTTGGTATTCTTCAGTTCATTCTTCCTGTCCTTCGCGTTTGTCTTCTTTCCGCGCTGTGGGCGTCCTTGGCGTGATATGCCTTCGCTTGAATAGCTCTGTTGTCGGTGTGTCCTCTCTTACTTCTTCTCTCTTTCCTTTCCACTAGCTGAGCGGCGATGGTTCTGAGTTCGAGCTCTCTCTTGTAAATTTTTCTGCGCTGGTCAGTCGACCGCTTTGGCCCTTCGTTTCTTTTTCCAATGGTGAAAACAAGGTCTCTATTCCTTGTATGCTTTTCGGTGCGCTGGGGACGTTATCTGCGTCACTCATGCTATGCCTGGGTCCTTAATGTATTGGCCACTGGCTGCTTTTGGATCTTGATCTCACTACTTGGTACCAGTGTTCACCGAGTTGTTCGTGTGCAATTACATCGCTGTGTGTGGTGGCTCCATCGTGCGCTTGAGCGCGCTGCGTTTGCTTGATGTGAGCGCGTCCTGTCGGTGGAGTGAATTACTCGTACTGGCCCCCTGTACGCTTATACGTGTGCGCCTGTCCCATCGTTCTTTATCACAGCCTGGGTTAACCTCTCACCTGCTGTTTTCACGTCCTTTTTGCTTTTGAGCTCTCTGTCCTTCTTCTTGGGAACCAAATAATCGCTTTGCTCTTTTCCTGGGGATTCAAAAGACACCCTGAAGGGGGCGTTTCTGCAGTTTCTTAGGTTTTCAGTTCGCCTTTCAGCTCTTAGTATTACACAGGTGTTGACCCTCTCTCAGCTTTTCACCGGAAGTCCTTAAATTTTAATAGCTTTTCCGTTACTGCAAAGCTAGCGATTTGGTTACGCGTAGCTATAAGTTTTAAATAATAATAATCTTTGTATTCTTGATTATTCAATCATTTTACAAAGTTTCCTATGTACTCGTACTCGCCATAGTTCACACGAGACTGGCAAGTTGGGCTGAATTTTATCGTGGGTATACTGATCGATTAAAGTGAGGAAGGCGAACATTATTATTTATGTATGACTTCAAATACGCGGTTCTTGGGATTAAATTAAATAATAGCAGATTTGTCTAATGTCAATAAATAGTGTCTCCATTGCATTGAAAGTATAATAAACTCTTTATTATTGCTTAATCCGTATCACCACAGGCATGGGTATTTGGACCAATTGATCGCTAATCTCTCAATTGATCTTGGTGTAACAATCGGAATGGCTGTCACACAGTTTTCTTACATAGGATCGCAAGAAAATCAGATAAAGTGGTGAAGAATTTCTCATAACACGAAAGTTGTACGTTACTATTACTGTGCGCCTCTATTTTATTGAAAGGTCAAGGTTATTGAAGACAAATGAATTATTCCCTGTCCGAAAGCTTGAACAAATCCAAGCATGGATTAACCGAGATAATTTCTCGATTATATCTCAAGTTCTCTCGATTAACTTCTAAGAGGTAATCCAGCGTTTAGGATAAGGAAAAAGGGGAGCATTTATATCGGAAAAATTATACATATTTTGTTTGTAACAATTATGTCTTGGAAAAAGTTAGTTATATCTACAACTTTATATTTCAATTATCAACCATTTGTGCATGCCCCACGAGAAAATTAAAATACGTAAAATCCACTCATATTGATCGTAATTTTACGACGAAAAAATGAAAAAATCTTAAAGGAACCTAGTGACTGAAAAAAATCATAAGAACAAAAATAATTTGATGATATCTTTGTTTCAATAAATTTATATTTGAATTTCATCAAGTACATATCAAGTACTATAATTCTCCAATTTTGTAAAGACATACAGTGCCCCAGAATAAGAGTATAATTGAAAAGTAAAATTGATTTGAATAGTTAAAAATGTTAGTGTTCGGTGTCTTATCTTATATGTCGAAGAAGGTTTCAGTGTAGCGATCATGGATGATAGAGGAATTGGATTCACCGAAGTCAATTATTTGGATAGTTGTGAAGAATATGAATTTTTGATTTTTAGAAATGTATTTACGATTAATAATTAGTGGAATATCCAATTATTCGTGATACTTTTATAATATAATTTTGTTCTGTTGTATTTGTACATGAATATACTGGTATTGGAAGCTCCGGTGCCTATACGGTATATTAATTTTCGTATTTTTATACATGGGATATTCAGAGAACCAGTATACAATAATTGAGTTAAAACCTCTCATATCAATCCAAAAATGTGTTCAATGTTAAAAAAGTTATTACTAAATTTTGTAAATCACGTATGTTAAAAATCACATATGACTGAATACTTTTTTCTGCTTTCTGTATACTAATTTGAATATGAAATCTACTACAAAATTTACTATGGTAGAATACTAATATCTTTGTTAGAAAAAATTATTATTATCAATGTGTATTGAAAGTCATATACGTATGAACAGTTTTCCTCATACACTGTGTATTATTACGGTGTAGTATACATTTTATTTTAAATATAATATGCTGGTGTAGTAAGAAAATATGAATTGAAAAATATTCAATTGTGCGTATGCAATTGTACTTTTGTAAATATTACGTCGTTCACTACATTATTGTCTATATTAATCATATGGAACATATATTTATATTTTTGTACTTTGACGGGAATCAAATGTGGAACCCTCTGGGTGGTGATGTTGCGCTTCACCTTAGGGGGTTTGACCAATCAAATTATATGATTATACAATTTTATTGTCTATTTGAAGGTCAGTGATATAAAATATTAAATTTAATTAGTTTAATATAGGTAGAACTTTTCAGATTTATTTTATTGCGCCTGGTGCAAAATAAAAGCGAATTCAGTTATTGTTACCGGTAGTCGGATAAATGAATATTGAAAAGTACTTATGGACGATATTTTCTAACCCTTTACTCGCCTTTACACCAGGTCAATTAGCTGGGTGTTTAACCTTAAGGTACTTAAGCAGTTTTCGGCCGAAGTCAAGCTAGAGACTATGGGTATTTTGCGTTACGTTTTAAAAAGGGACAGGATCAAACAAAATATTGCAATAATATTCCTGTTGCTAAAGGAAAGGAGTAGCTCCTACTTTCACCACAGTATGAATTAAATTCAGCTTACAGTGATTTAATTACTTTGGGTTATGTACTGTGACGTATTTTACGGTAACGACCGATTATTCGGTCTTCTGGTCAAGACCAAATAAACAAGAAAAGGAAAATCGGGAACCGTCGCCTTCGGCCGTCCACCCTCGCTCGCGCATCCGCAAACCCGGTGGGCGCCAGTTAATTTTTGTTCCACCGGTATTAACGAACCGGTATGTCCGAGCGATCGAGTGGGCGGCTCAATCCCCAAACTCCAAATCGAAAGTTCGGGGTAAAACTCGCAATCGGGATCAAAATTGCGAAAACGGTATTTAGTAAATTATTGGGCACGCGTAATTTACCGAACGCAACTGGATGCACTCGCAGGGCGAACGGATGCGGAAATGCTCAGCCGCTCAGTCTGCTAGGTTTGGTAGAGAAGGTCGCAGTAAGGCGCAATAAATAGCCAAAAATCATGATCAGGTATAATTGACGAAAACTAATGTCCCGCGGACAAAAATCGAGAGTGGGGACCGATAACGAATTCGCATTCAAGAATGCACGAGAACTAACGAAACACAGCGGGAGTACCCCAGTCGTCACGGGAGAACATGGCAACAATAAAAAGAAATTAATAAGTCACGTAGCGAAAACGACTCACCAGAGTTGCTTGCACAGATCCATCCCATGGAGGGAGATCGAGGGTCCACAGGAACCCTGACACCACGGGCAGTATTTCCACTGCACCCGAGAATCACCGAAAACACGATTTTTGTTCCGTAGAATAACACTCGCACTACACGGTCACTCAAAGTATTCAATGTACGGAGTTTTGCCGGAGCACGAGAACTACGCGAAGACGCGCGCTCGAGCGACAGAAAAACTGTCAACACGGGAGCGCTTACCGAACTCGAGGCACCTCGGCGGTGTGCCGAGGAAGACTGATTATTTCAAGTAATCACCGAGAACGATTCATTATTATTATTATTCTGATTCTTCAAAATCCCTTACCCGAGAACCATTGCCCTCTCCCTCGAATTATTTCGTACCGATAGCGGGAACGCAACTTGTGCCGGTAATATAATAGAGATCTTTACGGTCGCCTCCTTTAGCGGTTCACGTAAGAACAGGCTTTTATAAAAAAAAAACAATTACTCTAGGATACCCCATCCTAGGTCTGACCTAACATAACTCCGCCCGTTCTCCAACGCAAGGCATTGTCACCGTAGGGCACCGGATTTGCACCGGTTTGCAACTAACCGCCAAAACTCGTATCGGTGACTCTCATCTGCCGGGCTGCTCGATTCGTTGAGCTCTCGTCCTCGCGACAGATTTGAGTGCATCGACCTCCCGTCTACTCTAAGCAACAACAACAACAACAAAAATCGCCAAAAACTTTCCTCAGCCATAACTGTAAAAATTCGAAGAGAGTAGTCTCGAAACCGCAAAGCATCATCACGTCACAGTACACTGTTTGACAAGTTTCCCACCCGATACCACCATATGGAATCTTGTCGTCGAATATCATACCGCCATAAGAATCGCTATACACTGACATATTAATGGCTCAAGTGCGAAGTTTACTACATCGTTTTTTATTTGAAAAATGTTTTCAACCTGCGAACTTGTTAAAAACTGATTTTCTGCGCTATAATAATTCGCCGGAATGTCAGTTAAGACGTTGCAACAATGTATGTTTGTGCGAGTGATAGTACTGATTGGGACTTATTATGGTTACTCAATTTTTTTAATCGCCGAAATATAATTTAGTAAACTTACTGTTCCCCGTGTTCATTGACGTCATAGTGAAAATAATTTTATAAAATTTACTATCTCATTCCCTCTAATGTAAGTAACTACGGGGCCGCAATTTACTAGATTCAAACCTCGCGCGCACAGGGAACAGCGTTGCCATGTTGCTGCGATTCAGTGTTACGCAAGAAAGCAGGCGCTGGACACCAAAAATTGAAATTCAACTAATAATTGTAGGAGGACTTATGCCAATCCGTTTATATTAATAAACACAAAGCTACATAGGAATTCCCAGGCTGAAGGACTTCAGTCAATGGGCGTTTGGCCCCTAAAGACAATTGCGTGCGATGTAATAAATAATACTGATTATATATTCACACTTTATTGCAGCTAATATAATTCCGTTTACTAGTACTACTACTTGTAGGAGAACTCCACGGCTATCTATTTTGAAAGTTTCGGATAGCCGCCACTATTTTATGCTCTTTCCAGTAGTATATTTTTTATATTGGATGAAGTATCTCTGGTAGTCAAAATCTTCACGTCTTTACAACGCCGTATCGGTATCCCTATCAGGACCGTGCTAAAATGACCTATCTTTAATAATTAATGTCTAAATTACCATACAGTTAAACCCATTTTTTAAATCCATTGAATAAAGAAAAATCTATACTTTCCATCCCATGTAAAAAAACATAGAGTGAAGTTAGTGACACTTAACTGCTCAACTACGTAAAACTATGCTAAATGCATTAATTATTCAAAACTTAACGTAGGAGAGGGTACATTGTAATGCGACCGGACCTTTTTAAAAGCATTGGTATATTATCGGATTTTTCAAGTTTCCTACAAACTCCGAACTTGTCTCGATAAGACAAATGTTCGACGTTTGCTCCAAATACTTGATAATGTATTCCTATCGTAACAACAATACTTCCAATTCTTCTACCAAAACCAATACGATTTTGAACAAAGTCAAACTGTCCGAATTGTTGTCAGAGCGACGCGTAAAAGAATTGCTTTATTAAACGATAGGTTCCTTTCAATGATAGACTCAATTTCTTGAATCACCAGATTGGTGAATGGAATTTACAAGGTCTCCCTAACGATGAACTTTCAACTCAGAACGGTATTATTGTAACGAAAGCAACGAGATACCCCCTCCTCATAGATCCACAATTACAGGGAAAGACGTGGATCAAGAACAAGGAGAAAGAATTCGATCTGCAAGTGAGTAACTTGAATCTCGATTTCCGTGTTTATGACATGGTTTCACTGTACTACAATATCTATCTGCACTTAATGCATTTTTTTGTTATCCCAGTTGACTCTTCTCAGTCACAAATACTTTAGAAACCATCTTGAAGATTGCGTTTCGCTTGGTCGTCCTTTGCTGATCGTTGACGTTGCCGAGGAATTAGATCCTGTACTCGACAATCTGTTGGAAAAGAATTTCATAAAAATTGGAACGTCATTAAAGGTGCACCTCTACTCTTTCCTCCAATAAAACGAATAATAGTTTTATAAATGGATATTTAAAATTGATGTAATACGCTTATTGTCATTTATTAATTTAAAACGAAATGCTAACTCTATTTTTATTTCCCTAATGTAGGTAAAACTCGGTGACAAAGAAGTGGACATAAACAAGGATTTCAGATTGTACATAACTACGAAATTGCCTAATCCATCCTATACGCCTGAAATATTTGCTCGAACGTCGATGATCGATTTTACCGTAACTATGAAAGGTACGTATACGTATAAATTTATCTACGCATTAAAATCGATCCACAATTTACGGTGATATGTTACATCATTAGTCTATTAGCAATGCAAGATCCTTATCTTCACAAATATAGAAATGTTAAGCGTCCGCATAAAATCGGGATGAATCTCTTTTCGAAATGAATGAATTTAATCATTTACGACCGATAATCGAACAATATCATTCAATCAATATTACGTATGAACCGCGTTAAAAAGTTGCTAAAATGAGTTTCTTTGAGAAACAGACTGCGGCAGTGCCTTGTCGGTCGGTAAGAACGAGGGGTAATGTATTTGTCTCAAAACGCTGCCCCATTTCTTGATAGGGAATGTTTTTGTGTTTTTTTGAAGCGTGACTGCCTTATAACTATGCAAATAGTTGTGAAATCCCCCAAAGGAACCGTCACCGGTAATAAAATTAAGACAACTTCATATATGCGAGTATTATTCTGCTCCAACAAGTACAGTGGATAAAAAACTTCTAGCGGTGTACTATCTGTATGTGCAACAAGTTTTGAAGTAAACTGAAAATATCCGGGGCATGTATGGTAAGTGAGGGTCCTTTTGAGGGATACTTATATTGTCGTATTTCGATAGGAATCGAACCTGGAACCCTCCGTATGGTGATGTTGCTCTGCGCCTTAGTTCACTCGGCGATTGAAACCATATAATTATACAATTTATTTAGTCTGGAGGTCGGTGATATGAAACATGAAATTTAATTATTGTACTATAGTGAAAACTTCTGAGATTGATGTCATTGCGTCTGATGTAAAAATGTAAGCGAATTCAGTTATTTTTCACGGTAATTGGTTATGCCGAAGAGTGTATTGTATCTTTATTACCATTTGTAAATATCCTTGAAGAAATTATTTGATTTTGACGGAATTTTAGGGGCAGTACTAGGATGGATGACTATCTTGGGCATTCTGGTAATTAGTAGTTGAATAGTAGTAACTTTAAAGCACAGCTCTACGAATACCTGTTGTAGTGGGCAAGCAACGATTATGTGAAATTAAATTTTTTTTTCTGATAAATTACGTATACGGACGGTATATTTACTACTCAATGTATATTATTTGATATTTCTTGAACCGGGTTTTGAAATTTCATATACATCAGTATATGAAAAACGCTTTTATTTTTTACACTATATACATATGACATACAAAGGTGTCCTACCTGTGAGGGTCACATACACCTGTAGTCCGCGTTTATATATACGGATCACTCTCAGGGTGGCTGCCTGCAGATGAGGGGAAATAATAATCATAGCAATAATCGTTTAGGATTAGAAGACCAACTTCTCGGTCGCGTAATTTTGACAGAAAAACGAGAATTGGAGAACGAAAGAAGTCAATTAATCGCTGATGTGACGACTAACAAGCGACAAATTAGTGAACTTCAAGCTAATCTGTTGCATAAATTGACAACTGTTCAGGTAACAACGTGAATTATGCAAGTGAATTAAAATTGTCTAAAATATAGAATACGAAATTTAATGTAAAAATATAAAAATATCATTTTACATAGGGACCCTTGATTGAAGACGTTGAATTAATGTCAGTCCTAAATACTACGAAGAAGACAGCAGCTGATATAAATGAAAAGCTAAGCACAGCTCGCGATACTGAAATACAAATTAACGCAGCTCGTGAAGAATTCCGGCCTGTGGCAACACGCGGAAGTGTTTTATATTTTTTGATTTGTGATATGGCACTAGTAAACTGCATGTATCAAACTTCATTAGTCCAATTTTTAGAACGCTTTGACATCTCTATGGCGAGGTGACTATTGAGAATTCAAGTACTAATAAAGCAATCGAGCGGTAATTGACACATTCGAATTTCTAACAGATCAGAAAAAAGCCCAGTGAATCAGAAAAGAATTCACTACATTATTGAATACTTGACGTTCGAGATGTTCAAGTACAAAGCTCGAGGGTTGTATGAGAACCACAAGTATATGTTTATCCTGTTAATGACACTAAAGATCGATCTTCAGACGGGTTCCATAAGCCACGAAGAGTTCCAGTACTTTATCAAGGGTGGAGCGGCCCTAGATTTGAAAGCAGTAAAACCAAAACCCTGCAAATGGATAACCGATGTCACGTGGCTCAATTTGGTTGCTCTTTCCGCCCTACGGCAGTTCCAGTACATCACGGGGCAAGTAGAATCTTCTGAAAAAGTATGGAAATTCTGGTTTGACAGAGACGCTCCAGAAGAAGAAGTTATACCGGATGGTTACAACACATACGATACCTTCCGGAAACTTCTCATGATAAGGTAATATCCAATTTGTTTTCTTTATGATATGCTTGCGTTCTAGCAAACCTGAAACGAATCGATGGACTGCATTCCAACTCTGCTAAAACAACTCTTTTTATCCTATTCTTCTAATTGGATGCCTTTACGAGTAATTCAACGAAATTAACTTTCAACCCATATTTTGTGAAATCATAAGTCTTTTTATACTTAATTATATAAAACCAACTATAATGTCTGGGTTTGTTGCTGTTTCTATAATCAAACTAGCGATTACGCTAACTCTTGCGATTTCTGCACTCGCACTGCAACTCTAGGTCGAAGGTCTTAGATCGTAGTTATTCATGCGCTCACCTGTGATTACAAACTTGCTTTTATGTTACTAGTAAGCGGTCCAGTCAAGGTTCAGTATAAGTCGTTTTCATAAAGCACTGACTCAATCCCTTGGGAAACCTCCTGTATTCCCGGGGAACCGTTCTCTGTTCCCGGGATCTCCCCCCATTTTCCTTGCGACATGCGCCAAGGCTGATATGAATGGTGCCTTTGTGCGTCAATTAGCTAGTTCTTTTTCAAGTTGGTTTCAAGTTTGTGGGAATTTTCGTTCGAAATTCGTAGAAGAACTGAATCTCGATTTTTTGTGATGAAGTAACCGTAAAGTGTCTCATGAAAAGCTTAGGTTTACAGTTTATTTGGTACACCTATAAACCTTCCGGTTGATATATCAGTAGACAAGCAAAACCGATTCTGGGTCGTGTCGGTAAAACGACGTCCTACGTTGCCGATGGTAGGTAAAAGATTCCTCTGTTCCTTATTTTTTACTGACAGTTCAACCTAAAGAACCTGAAAGGCTTTTATCGATAATCTAACATGAAGAATCCAAGAAACCTAAATAACCTAACTAAAATTATCTAAAAGTTCCAAGATTCTTTCATTGTTGAGCCCGTGCTGAAGTGGGTCCGTGTCTGTGCCAAATTCTCATAGTATATAGTCCACTCCGACAGATGGCAGCACTGCTCAAAATATAGCGCAAAATTTGAATTTAGAACCCGACATTTTAAGCGGATATTTTGAATTTTAAAGAGTTTAACTACCTTATCTACATCGAGGCAGCCGGCATTTTCAATTATTGAACTCTAACCAGTGCTCAATGCCACATAGCCCTTCATGAAAGACGTCAACCCAACATTCTTGCATCGACCAACGTCTATGGCAATGATCTTATAACAGATTTCCTCGAAAAGATGGAAAATTAGGTTGTTTACAAACTTTGTTGACGCACATATAATTTCATTGGCTTCGGTAGTCTTCCGGCAAATGAGGAGCGAACTTCATGATAGTAAGAGGCACGAATCCTGATGTTGTATGGATATGCGTATCTCATAACTGTTGTTGAAGCCTGATGATGATGTATCAGACTAATACATATCAATCTCATAATGCGTTACGAATTCGTCGAATACGATGGATGATTGTACGTGTAGGGCCTTCTCCATTACAGCAACGAAATATTACACACGTTATTTTCTTCGACATGGAACTCAACGTCCTACCCCAAGGAGCGGCTCCCAAAAACGAGGACATCAGGTATACGAACGGCTTCAAGATCGGACGAATCTTGGGGGCAGGGATATACGGAATAACGGATGGCATAGAAATCGCGATCTCGGTCGGAGAGTATGCCACGGTGTTTCAATCGGAGGTGTACGCGATCACAGAGGGCGCGAGAAGGATGTTTACAAAAGGAAAGACAGGCCGCCAGATTAGGATATGTTTTGATAGCAGTGCGACTCTGCTAGCATTGAAATTGTCCGGCCATTGACATGCGGGTCGTTTGGGGATGCAAAGAGACTCTCAACAGCCTCTCAAAGAACAACGGGGTGGAATTGCTCTGGATTCCGGGCCACACCGGCATCAAAGGCAATGAGACTAGCTGACTTGACGAGGCTCGGCAACGGATCTTGACGCGCCGACGCTTAAGATGGGGGTGCCATTTTGCACAAGCAAGCTGGCTATCAGGCAGTGAGTAGAATTACAGCATTCCCTCTACTGGCGTGACACTGCTGGATGCAGACAATCCAAGGCTCTTATGGGCCTTGAGATTCAAAGCAGGAGAGTGGTGGAATTACTAGGGATGGACAGGGCTCAGGGCAGCAGTGCCGCTGCTGTCAGGGCAATGTCATTTAAACTACCACAGATGGAAACTGGGGTTGACTCCAGATTCAATCCGCGGCTTATGCGGGGAAGAAATGGAAACCTTTCAAAATATCCTGGGCCGGTGCCCTGCTCTTGCGGGACTTCGGTATCAGAAATTAGGCTCAACTTTTCTGACACCAAGGGAGATAGCATCGCTGCACGTCAGCCAAGTGCTGGGGCTCCGGAGAAGCTCCAGACGAGGTTTGGACATATAGGCCAGCGGAGGCAGGATTCACCAGTGACTGAGGGATGGCACAGCGCCTGCGGCTCTTTCGAAAGCAGCACCGGACGGATTAAGAAAAAAAAGCTCAGAGTCCTAGACTCCTCAGAAACTGGTCATGGACACTCGTTGATAACTGATGCGCGGACGGCACGACGACGGACTTTTATCCCCGTAACCAATTTTCTTATCAAATACAATGCCCATGATCGCTTGGCTTCTTTGATGTGCAGTTTGATTGTGATAACTTTGCCGCGGAAATTTACCAATTCTTTGTCCTGATCGACTATTCGTAGCCGAAGATGATCAATGACCTTGACGGCGATGGGAAGGTAAATGACCTGTGAGGTAATACGATGATCTTATATCTCGGCGCCACGGCTGGGAGGAACTCGTGTATTGTGTCATCCTTGCGTTCATTGATATATGCGCCGCAAGTGATGTTATACTGTATTTGAAATGCTTTTACCTTAAGAGTAGTTACAGGTAATTCCGAATCGTGAAGCGTATTAATCGCCAGCTCACTGCGAATGACGAGTGATTGAATCTTGTAGACGAAAATCAATATTTTAATTCGTTTTATCATACTACAATGTGTATTGTTATTACATCGGAGATTGGTGGAAATATCTTTAGGTGCAAGTTGGTCTTAAAAATATGACTCTATATGTTCAATATCATATCTTCCCGTTGGTAAGATGATCAATTCTTGACCAACGTCGAACATGTAGTTGCCGGCATCGATATTTGGAAGTGAGTTAAAGAGAAACAAACCCACAAGTTTAAGAACGTCGTTTTTATTGAGTGAGAGTTCTAGTGGTGGTAAATACTGCGCCTTTAATGTCGACGACGTTCCCGATAGACTTAGCGGAATGAATCTTCCATGATGGGTAATTGTCAACTTGTTCGATATGCTTGAATTTTAGACAAGAATCTCAGGTAGAGATGCCCACACTTGTTTGTATCTTATTTCTAATGTCCCTTGTGATTGTACTGTGTCGACTTTGAGCTAATCCAAAAAATCTTGGATTGGTTGAAGGTCACCAAAACTATGCGGGATCTTCAGTTTATCAGTATACTTGATCAGATCTACATCAATTGAAGCTCGTTGTGGTAGACCTTCCTGTCTCCAGGCTTCACTAGTATACCGTAGCTTTTGATGTCTGGTTTCAGATACAGACCTTTTTCTAGTTCGAAAGTCTCCATCGTTTTATTATGCCTCTGACTCTCTTCCAATTGATACTTTGCAGAAGTTGTATCGTTGACTGCTTTTGCTATCTCCGCAGCGCCACCTGCAAGTGCTCCTGCTGCACTTAAACAGGCTGAAGCGGGTGCGAGAAATGCTAGAAATGCACCTACTTTTTTCGTTACTGGCAGTATACGAGGTACAAAAACTTTTTCCTCTCACCAGCCATTTACACAGCTTGACGAGCGTACTTTAATGCCGTTTGAATAACTTCACGTGCTGTACTTTCAGTCGGTTCCAATGCTTCTTCTTCTTCATTTGATTTGAATTAGAAAATGGTAATATTTATAATACAGAATTTAGTTCTTGGTTTCGATTTTACAATGATTGGCGAGTCTTCCCGAGCTCAACCGTTTACTATTAAATTTCTTATAAGACTGACTAAATCGGTGGTCGATTTAGTGCTTTTGCCCCTAAATTGGTGCTTAAGCGCGCTTATACCAACTCACGACACCTATATTCTATACCCTATATCCTATACACCTATATCAACTTACGACACCTCGAGCGCTCGAAGCAGATTGTGAAAATAATTATCGTTGGAATTATGTTCGCAATGGCTTTAAATAAATAAAACGAAATCGAAAGCCCACTTCTTAAGCCCATTGAAGATATTAGATATTTTGCTTTTGGTGATCACGGTCAAGTCGTATCACCGGTAGATGCTCAACGGGATAATGTTAATTTCGAGTACGTATACGATGATCATGTAAATACAGACATAACGTACTCACAGTTTAAGGACTTGTATTCGAAATACTAGAATAATAAAAAGCATGGGTTTCTCGTAATCGATAAAGATCGTAGAGGACTCGATAGCAGC
Organism: Clistopyga incitator; assembly: GCA_947507545.1. Lineage (NCBI taxonomy): Eukaryota > Metazoa > Arthropoda > Insecta > Hymenoptera > Ichneumonidae > Clistopyga > Clistopyga incitator. The sequence continues at coordinate 2,574,129 of OX382189.1, forward strand.
AGATACCGAAACGACTATTTCCTATAAATATTATATATCGCGGATAAAATAACGACTCACAGTTTATCATGGTCGGTCAATCTGATAACATGCACTTCACACAAGCTCCTCGAATGAAGGAAAGAGGATATGAAATGAGCATTGGATGAAACTATTAAGTCAATAGTGAAGACTGGTTATCTACGAAGCAAGAAGATGAATCTTCCGATGAACGAGAAACTTTATTCAAGGCAGCATATGATGGCGATGATGAAGAAACGGGGAACACAACAGAACATCGGGCAGTAGTAGATAAATACCTATACCTGCCCGATAAAAATCAAAAAAAGATATTTGAAATGACATATGAAGTACGAAAATTGTCGGAAGACTCACTTATCATTCGAGATTTATCTATAAGCTTTAATAATCAATACGTAATTGTTGGTAATAGCAAGTACCTCAAATCTGTAGGGCTGTTTCAATTGCTCTTTAAGGAACCAGATGTGAATTTTATGAGTCCGAAAGACCCAAATATTATAGAAAAATTCTGCGACTGGTGGAGTGTTACTTCGATAAAAACCTGCTAGGAGAGACATGCGGATGGATATATATATACTGGGACGATTGTAACGAATTGGTAGATCGACTACGTCTTCTCTTTGAGAAGCGAACAGCAGGCAATCCGAGTCATAATAACGAGATCGTCTCAATAATCGAGGAGTTCCGAGAAGTCGGAAGTGTATATTAATATCCTGTGGCGAGGCCAACAGCTCAGTTGAACAATGAGTGTTGACGTATTCATACGACAACTCAGACGATCCGAGGGTTTCCGAGGTTCTGCTGGTTTCGAAATGAAGCTTACCTACGACAACCAATTCGTCATTCAGAACACGAAACTGTGCATCGTTGCAGAGATAAAACATCCGAATAAGTTTCAATCTGAGTCTCGCACGAAATTCGATCCAACACGATTTAAAGTCATTTTTGTACATTACGTTTCAACGAAAAGAAGAACTGGATGATTTAAGGCTACAGATTCAGATTCTCATTAATCAATTAAACGAGAGACTGAAAAAAAAATTGTAAAAATATATATAAAATAAATAAAACATTGGAGCAGATCTGAACTTCTTTGTACTGTAACCGAGAAAATAATTCTCCGGTACCTTCGTCCTGTTTTCCGCGACTGTCTCCGCGGGCGCCAGCCGCCACGAGACGGCCCTAATGAAAATTCACCGATTTGACTCGGCCACTAGCTAAATTCGACAGCGCAGGAAAAACGACGGTCATTAGCCGCTAGCTCAGGAACTTACGGTAGAGGGGCGGGGCCGACACGCACACAATAAATAGTCAGAACACAATCACTCAATTAACAAATTAGAAGTTTTATTTACTATTGGAAATGGTGAATAATGAAATGTGAATTTTGAAACAGAAAAATAAAGAATTATAATTTTGGCAAGTGAAAGTTCGAATTCTCGTAGTAACAAAAAAAATAATACGTTGCAAGCAATAAGGAACGCTGTTCCGGCAACAATGACAGCGATAAACCGACAATTAAATTCGGGCTCTCACGCTCATGAGAGATTCCACTCACTTCTCGACAACGTAACTGAATCGCAGAATAATTATTATCAATGAAATCCAATAACACAACTAGAGAATTTTCTGAGAATAATTTTTCGTAATGGTCGCCACTAAGGTCGACAGCGCACAGATCGGCTCGACTCTTTATCGGAAAAATAAATACGTAAATAGAACGGACAAGCACTAACTAACTCCGCGGCAAGACTCACGATGGCTCTCTTCTCTAAAGAATCGGCTGGGACTTAATATTACAGTCGCGTAGTTCTCGTAGGAATAATCTCCTAATGCGACACCGCGAATAACGATCCGACTAATACTTGTCTCGCCGCTCCACTCTCAACTTAAAATAGTTCGCACGAAAACACAATTTTTTTCGGAACTTTAGTTTCCCGAAATCCGGCTTAGGACGGCAATACTAAAACACCGGTATGCTCCAAGGAGACTGAGTCCGGTACGACATCACGGCAACCTCGGGAAATCTCTAACGTAATTCTCATCAATACTCAAAACTCAATACTCACTAACTCACTCAATTTACATCACTCTCTCAACTTACGATAGTTCTCACGAAAACTCAATTCTTTTCGGAACTCTAATTTCCCGAAATCCGGCTTAGGAAGGCAATACTAAAACACCGGTATGCTCCAAGGAGTTATAGTCCGGTACGACAGCACGGTAACCTCGGGAAATCTCTAACGTAATTCTCATCAACAAATATTCAACACAAATTCTCGACAACACACAAGACAAAACGAGACAAGTAGCACCTTCGCGACTCCTGCCTCTCTTCCAGGGCCTTAAACTACGCGAGATTCTCACTCGGTAATAACGTAAATTTTAATAAATCCTATAAATTGTACTTTTCAAATCACAGTTCCGCAAATGACAGAATAAATCCCGGGATAAGGGTACTCACGGCCCTCACTGGTTCTGTTCCTCGATACTCTTCCCAATCCTCTCCAGGAAGTCTGGTAGCTGTCCCCGAGCTTCTGAATTTCGGAAAGCACCACGGCACGTCCGTTGTCGATCACAGGTAATCGCGAAGAGAGTCCTCGATGGTCCTTTGTCTTGCGACAACTCGGACAACTAATCCCCACTTTCGGCCCTTGATTGCCGAAATTTAACGATGCGTGCCGATCGTCTCCCTTCCTCATCAAAAGTCGTCGCTCATTTCTGCTCTTCGTTCCGCTGACTCTAACTAAATAAAAATGTTGTGGAGTTCTCCACACCCGACAGCGGAATAAATTTTCTCAGCTCCTTATGCGCAACTGATAACGGATCACTAGAAGGGTTTTAGTGTGATCCTTCCTCATTCATGAGGTTTTTCGCTCATCGGGAATTTACGAATCTTCCGACAACCTTACGCGGGCCCGCCTCAGCCTGCGCTGACCAACGCTGCTCTTCCGCAGATCCCGTGGGCATCTCAGATGGTGGAGGTGCCGCCTCACGGCTCGAGAGCGCCGCGGGATGGATCTGGTACGGGGGCATCATAGCGTCCTCGGACCTAGAGAGAATCCAGGGGCTGCTCCGGGGCATTTGGGAGATTTCCCACCAAGCATTGGGTACCTCATCTTTCCTCAAGCTGGCGGTTAAATGGTGGAGGTCCGTAGCTCTAAGCGGGCAGAGCGGGGGCGACGGTGGTAAGCTTCCAGCCGTCCGCTGCCCTCTGCCTCAAAATTATGGATTCGTTGACGAGGTGGACGATCTCGCCGAACAATCCAACCTCCACTCGGCGTCCACTCCTCGTGAAGGTGAGGACTAATACCACCCCGCAGGTTCCTCACGTCCTGCGGAGCTAATGCTGTCCCTGGGAACACAGGACAGCAGGTCGCCAGCGACGAAGACGCAGACCCCTCAGGCTCATTCCATCGATGGTCGAGACGTTGAGAACCCAGTGAGGTCAGACCTTACAAAATCTTCCTTATAACTAACACACCAGCACACAAATACGACACAAAATTGTTTCTTAAACTAACTTAATTCTAATTCGTTGCCCTGGAGAGAACTCGACAGCGGACAGTGTGCCAGATCTTAACCTACGATATTCGACAGCAGCAGTAACGGGGTGTGCAGAAAAAACACCACGTTACAGTACGCAATTCTAAATTAGCACTGGTGGATAGAACATGAAACCCCAGAAACTCAAGAAGTAGAAGAGTTACACTAGCCTGCTCGTCGTAATTATCGACGCTGTAGGTTCGATGTACGAGGTCTAAACGAGACATGGCAAAAAATGATATTGTTGAGATACAGCTGTATGCACGTGAAAACACGGGCCTTCGATATTTACTCATAATCATGGGCGTGCTATCCAAATTGGCCTGGGCTATTTCTGGGCCACAGGAAACTGGTAAAGACGTCACTGCAGTAATGGCATTTGTGCTTAAACAGAGATGCGTACCTTCAAATCTGCAAACTGATCAAGGCAAAGAGTTTTCCAATCGAACGTTTCAAAATCTGATGAAATAGTATTCCATCAAACATTACTCGACGTTCAGTAATCACAAGGCATCCATCGTTGAATGGTTCAATTGGACACTCAAAAACGAGCTGCAGATGAAGCTTATTCCTCGTGGTACCTATAAGTGGACAGATATTGTACCGGATCTGATACCAGTATACAATAACACCAAACATCGAACTATTGCCATGAAGCCGAAAAATGTCATAGCAGCGAATGTTGAAACGATAATGCAACGTTTCTCCAACAATCGAAGACGCGGATTCCTAAAGTTCAAAAGTAGCGACAACGTATGAGTAAGCAAGATCAAAGATGTTTTCGAGAAAGTCTAGATACCTAATTAGACGGATCAAAATTTTCCCGTGATTCGAGTGATGGTTCCGAATCCTGTGACACATAAGCTTACGGACTGTCAAGATAAACTCCTGCAGGCGAAGTATCCCGACGTTTATCTCATGGAAAAAATTCTCAAGAAGTGAGGAGATAAAGTCTATGTAATATGATCAGCATTTGATAGTTTACACAATAGTTGCATAGATAATAAATAAAGATAATGGTTTTGTATTGAATTATATATTCATTGATAAATAAACAATTATTAAAATTGTATAGTGGTGAATTCAATTTGATTCTTCTCAATCTCACTACCGAAATATTTCAGGAACAAACTCACATCTTTAGCTGCCTGACTTATACTGTCGAACAGTGCCTGATATTTTTTCGAATGCAGCCGATATGCATGCGAGATTGAGTATCGAGACTGGCAGATGCGATCAGACCAAACTTGGTTGTGACTTGCTCCAAGTCTGTGACTTTAAAGGTTTAATTGACTTGCAAATCATGAAGTTTCTTTGATGGAAGAAAACCCTCCAGACGAGCGATCTTGTTGAGGCTCTCCATCGTGGATATATAATGCGAAATGTAGCCATCAAACTGCTGATATATTAACTATCCCCTCTACCGCCCAGAAGTTTGGGTAGCGGAATGAGCAATCTGATTGGTTAAGAGGTAGTCAATCAATCTAAATTACCTCCGGTGCCAGTTGGGACTGGTTCTGCGGTATTGCGTAATACCCCAATGGCAGCGTATCCGTACTGTCGGGTGGAATGAAGTGCTTGTCAGCGATGGGCTGAGTACCACTTTGGTTCGATTTTCTATGCAAACTTCATGCATATCCGTGGTCGTGCTGCTCTCTTTTCTGCAGGCACTCTAGAATATTGTCGGGGTGGATGGTTGCTTCCACCACTCCTGTCTTCACCTCCCACCCTGCATTCACTTGATGCAGTTTTTGCCGTTGACTCTTATGCTACACATTTTACTAGGTTGTCCAACGGATTCAGTTATTACTCATCTGTTGCTCTCATTTTTCATGAGTCCGAAGATTTCGGTTTTGATGACCCACAGCATCGTAGACTGCTTATCCACCAAGTAATCGGATGTATCGAACTTGGCGACATTCCGCCTCATGATATCAGATATTAGTGCAATGAATTCCATACAGTAGACTGTCAATCTGTGTATTAAAGTTTGCAAGCATCTCCAAACTGCAGCTTTATGTAGCCATAGTAGATGTCGTGGACGAGAATCTTTGAGGGATCGTTCCAGTGTGACGGCCCGAAAAATAGCCGATTTTCATGATTTTTTACGGAGCGTTCCTGTAGGCCGATCGATCTGAAATTTTTATGCATATATTTACATAAATGAAAGAAAATGTTTTTCAGTTAATCGATTTTTTTGTTGATATATTTTATTTTTTGTTGTTGAAAATATCGTTGTTTTTAAAACGGCCTTGATGGTGGACATTGTAGAGGTCGCAAATTTTATGTGAAACAGAAAAACGCTACGGATTATTAATTAGTATGCGATTGGTCATCGCGTTATAGAGGCTTTTTTATTTTTTCATAATTGGCAAAATAGCGGTGATTTGAACAAATAGTACTGATTTTAGTCGTTTTTTTCGACAGTTTTTTGTTTAAAAAAAATAGAAGATTTTAAAAAGAGCTTCCATAGCGCGATAAAGAATCAGATTAAGAATATTCTCCTAAAATTTAGAGACGATCTGTTGAAAACTTTTCTCTGGGCAATGTCCACCGTTTTGAAAAATGGTGTTTCGATCAAAACGCGTTCAAAGTTTCGAGTATAAAAATTTCATAGTAATAATGTACTTACGACTAATCAGCGATGCTAGTTTCATAGAGTATACGTTCAGCTTTCTCATTTTGCCCATTTTCCTCAATTATCTCATGTCGTCAATCTGTGCGAGCCTCTTTACTGTCAAAGGAGCGTCGACGGTTCGCATACTTAGCAACGAACGCTGCGGCTGCTGTACCAATTGTCGCACCTATCATTTTTATAACTTTAAAAATTGGATCATAACCTTTGTTGAAGATGAAAGCCACGAATTCCACGATTTGCTTCCCGTTGAAAACGTGTTTTGGCGCTAATTTGAATTATTTTGTGTATTACGAAGTCGCGGATGTTTAGTTTTATTCAATTTAAACGGTGAGTAGCAGACTCTGCTACGGAACGCGGTTTTAGGAGAGAAAGGCGTGGTTCACACTAAATTGATACTGGTAACAAGATTTATTGAGCTGGTACAAAAAATGAACAGAGTAACGTTCTTACAGAGATTCGGAGACTTACTAATTCACTGAATAACGCTGGCGGCGCTTATAAAGCGATAACTGAAGGAAAATAGTAGTAGTGGGGTGGAATTTCAGGAAAAAGTCTGGAAATTTCTAATGGGAATTAGGATACACGCGTGGCTGAATTCCAGAAAAAGCAACTGGTTGACGGAGTTTAACTCTCTGGGGTATCTGTGGGAGAGAAGCAATAAAACGTGCTAATTCGGTAAAGAATTCAAGGGCGGGTTACGCCTAACATAGGGGAGATAAAATTAGAATGCGGAAGCTGCAGCGCTTAAGATGCAACCTAGCTACAAATAAGGGAATGGGAAGTTAGGGTAGACGCGCAGAGAGGACAGTCGCGTTACAGTATTCTCAGCCGTACATCGCTCTATCAAATCATCGACTGTAAAATATTCATAAATTGGCATTAAAACTTCTTAGAGGTATAAAGCAGTAGGTATAAAGTCGACAAAAGAATGAAAAGTCTCTGGCGCACCGTTCGCGCCAGGTCACTCGCCGCTGCTCCATATCCTCTTCGCAAAGAATCGCTATTCCTAGCGAAGTATTTTGAAATTCGCTTTAAAAATTGGAAAACATGTTCTTGACCGTATATAATGGATAAGACCAAAGAAGAATCGAATTTTCTTTTTTCACTGGAAAGATCCTTTAATAGATCAAGGACACATAGACCCACGTAAATTGATTTGCTGAGGTAGACCCCGGTTTTCGTCAACTGACGTGCTTGCGTACGTTCTCCAACGTCTTGTCGAACACTGCGTTGTATATCAGTTTGAACAAATTCTTTTCAAAGCCGTTCTTCGCCTGTTTCTTCATGTCGCTGTTCAAGTCGATATAAGATTTGAGTCACGGTTTTTGAATGAATGTAGTGGTTTGATGAATATGAGTGAGCTTAAGTCCATATTTGAGAGCCTGTTTCAAATTCCTATAGTGAAGGATGTAACGATTCTTTCGGTCGAGGATTCTCATTAACTTTTGCTGAGTGGTTTCAGGCATACACTTGTGTTCAGGGCACAGTCATAAATCCGTGTGGGCATCATGTCGCATCTAAGTCTACTCGAGGTCGACATTGATAATGTAGCCTTCAGACGAGTCATCTCGAATAGTGCTAAAGTTGATGGTTTCGAGATTCACTACCAACTCCAATCCTCCGACTCGATCATTTCCCACCCATAGAGATTATTTACATCACAGTACATGACGTACTTCGTTTTCTTGTTCGGATCGTAGTCACTCATGTACTTGTTATTGGTTCGAGCATAACGGTTGCAATACTGGCTCATTCCGCCTCTCACTATTTGTTCAACAAACATGTGCAAATCCAGGTCTGTGAGAAGCTCCAGTTGGATCCTCGTATATTTAAGCATGGCATTCCATGTGAATCCTGCAATAATGGACGGGAACCAGACTGTAGGCTTTGATGCAATTATCTCCAAAGTATTCGAATCCATCGGCCATGAGTAGGACATCGGTTTCGAGATAGAGGCCCGAGTATATTCCCAAATCACTTATGTTAAACGCTTCTCGCTCGTTCTTAGCATGGTCATAGTCCTTGTCCGAAATGTAACACTCGTTAACGGAACTGTGGAAGTCGTTTTTCGATGGAAGACTAGTGTCGTCCACGTTTGCCATTAAATCAACGTATTTATACCCGACCGTACCAGAGGAGTACCCCTTCGCTAATCAGGAGATCAAATTTGGCATTAAAAAGGGTCGCAAATTCGCTTCTAACAATATTCAATTCCGTCAAGTATCAAGCCAGTTTCTCTAGGGATGACGCCATGAATCGAAAAGAGTCGATAAAGCAGAAACTGATGTCACTGCCGTCCACGTGCTTTGTGAAGGAAATGTATCGTTTCTTCATCTGCGGCAGGATATCAACTCAACCATCGAAGGAAGTGGCGATTTTCCGGATGATAAAATGGGAGTCGTATCCCATTTTATGGTTATAAAAAACAACAGGAATGGTGCAAGAGTTCTGATAATTGATATTGTGATCGTTCTGTGATGAGCCTCTGTACCGCTCCGTCAAATGGCGGTATTCACGAAATTGTCACTGGGAGTCATGGGCTTAGTGCAGATGTGACAAATGGTTGCCGCTCGAAATTTTGGCTCCAGCTGCAGATCCGCTCCATCGGCTTCAGATTCATATGGACTGCTTCGAGGTTGCTAGCCAGCTGCTTCAGATCCTAAACGAGCCATTCTGTCGGTTTCTCGCCTCGTTTGCCGTGGCACTTTCACAGAGTGCCATCATAGCTACACTTCACATAGTACCCAATACTAAATGCCTAATGCTGCTACAAGCATTTTCATGGCGAGTCGATTTTAGGAGGCATTCGAAATCAACGTGGACAGTCAAGAGCACTGTCTCCTTGACATGATGTTTGTGGCCACTCTTCGATAACTGATTCGAGGCCAGGTGAGACAAATCTTTGATCATAATAGAGTCTCGATAGTTCGTAGACATTCTTAGACGAAACAAAATCACTGACGGACACCGATGGATACTCATATGTATGCATCCTGCTTACTATTTTCCCGGATTTACCGAAGACTATCAGAAAATCATGATCAACTTAAGCATGAACTTATTCTCATAAGGTCAAAGAACGATACGAATGCAGTTAAGCAAATGCCAAATGCAGATGGAACATACGACGAATTCAAGATTGAACTTAAGGCAATTGACTGGCTCATGCTATATGTCATTCTATCGGATAAATGCAAAATATGGTTACTCAACCACATTGACAAGGATATCAGGATGAGTTTTGGCACCTGAGAGTGTAGGAGTATCTGATGCTCCCAAACACACAACGGAACATATTTGGGAAGTCAGAACATCCAATCAGTTGGGCAAACCACGTTTTATCATTCTGCCTTTCCAAACAACGGGCATTAGCGTATACTACAGATCTTCGATTCGATCCCTGCAATATCGCGGACGTGAAACTCTTTCTTAACCCTTTGACTGCTACAGACGCATATATGCGTCTGGCGGAAGCTATCGGTATGGACTAAGGACGCATAGCGATCGTTAGTACTCGCCGCGCGCCGTCCGTACGGACTGCATAGGCCAGGAGTGTTCAGCAGTCAAAGGGTTAACTCGCAGTACTATCCATATGGTAACCTCAATCGTGATATGAATCGGAATTAGTAAGCTCTGTTGTTCAACATGACTGCCAACTTCCAGGAAGTGTATTACGACGAGGATACGAAGCCAATCTTAACGAGGAAAAATTTCCTCGACCACGCTCCACTCATCGTGATTAATTGTTCAAAACAAAACAAGTTACTCAAGCACGTTTCAATAGATGTTCGTCTTGAATTGGAGGCTTAAACGAATTCGGCACAAGAACGACAGCTTACTGTTTGATTATATATGATCGTTTGGTAGATTATTATCTTATAAGTGGCGATGTGAAGAGATGCGTATATACCGACGAATTACAACCGAAACGAATCTGCTACAAACTACTACAAACAATTCTGGACCCTCCACACCTGTTTTCGACGAACTACACACGAAACGGAGCTACTTCAAATAACTACAAACGATTCTGGATGCTTTACACCTGTTTTAGACAAACTAAAAACGAATCGAAGCTACTACGAATAACTACGAACAATTCGGGACCCTCCACACCTGTATTCGACGAACTAAAAACGAAACGGAGTTACTACAAATAACTACAAACGATACTGTACCCCCACACCTGTTTTGGACAAACTACAAACGAATAGAAACTACTACAGACAACTACAAACAATTCTGGACCTTCCCCACCTGCTTTCGACGAACTGCAAACGTATCGAAGCTACTACAAACAACTCCAAACAATTCTGGATCCTCCACACATGTTTTCGACGAACTGCAAACGAATCCAAGCTACTATAAAAAACTACAAACAATTCTGGACCCGGGATGTCCCATGGAATTGATGTACAACAAACATTGACTAGTTAGTCGTTTGCAGTTGTTTGTCGTAGCGATTGTTTCGTTTGTAGTTTGTTGAGTAGAAACGTGGCGTCGAACTACTACATCGGTGGGCTCCAAACAATTACGTCGGAAATCAAGATGGAACCGAAAAAAAAAAATTCAATTACGCACAACGTTTTTTTCCTTTTCACTACAAACGGAAATTTTGGTACTACTATCAATTACAAACATAACTCTATAAGATGAAGTAAAAAAATATACGATTTTTTAAAATCGGGTGCTAAGTTCACATAGCTTATATCAGGGATATCACCGGATAGGCTCTACAAACAAGACCCGATGTCCACATTATTCTGAATAATGCAATTGTGTTACGGAAAGTGTTAAAATTTTTAACAAGTGGCTGATTAAGCTCGACAATAGTTAGTACGGAAATTTTTCAAAATAAGCCCGTGAACGTTCTATGATTGTATATTCTTATAAATATCGCAACTCGTGAATAAGATAGAAACTAAAAATGTCTCGAGATCACTGATGAGCCCTTATCTTAAAATAGAAATCTAGTGTCCGCCACATACAGATATTGGTAAAACAGAGTGATTAGGTTCAAATGTTGGTAGAACAAAATCTTCAGATGTCAGTAACTCAGGTTTTAAAAATTCAAGTTTCTTGCTCGAAATGTCGGTACATTCTTTGAAATTCAAACTTCCCGCTTAAAATTTAGGATTCAAAATTCAAATGTTGCGCCATATTTTGTGCAGCAATGCTGTCATCTGTCGGGATCAGCTTCATGCTATGGCAATATAGCGCGTCACGTATCCAATTCTGCAATTTTTGAACTATTGGACAATTTTATTTATAATCTTCAGGTTAGATTACCGGTAAAAGGACTTCAGGTTCTTTAGGTTCTTTGAGTTCTCTAGGATATTTAGGTTATATTTGCAGTAAATAGTCTTTAGGTTCTTCTAGGTTTTAGGTTCGGTAAGGTAGGAATATGTTTTGTCGACATGGCTCAGACTCGGCTTTGCTTATCCACTCGCATCTAGTTGTAACTTTGGCTCACCGAAGACACATGGAATATGACGTAAAAAGAACGAGTATGGATGTGAACGTCAACTTCTGAACTTTCCAGGGCATGGTGTATTGATAGAGCGTTATCCCAGTCCCGAAAATATATAGCCTGTTCACTTGGTTCCAAATACGCAGAACCAGTGATTACCCTTCTGGATGCGATGCATGGCGAGTCTCGACCTAATACTCCGATGATATGTTTTTTGAGTATGGGCTCAGATCCGACACCGAGTATTGAGCAGCTTGCAAAGAAAATGGACATTATATGCCGTAGTATATCTATGGGACAGGGGCAAGAGGTTCATGCCCGAAAATTATTAAGCAATGCAAAAACGGAGGTAAATGATGCTACTGTGCTTGTTAAATGAATATTTATTGCATAGAGCCAAATGGAAATCCACTACAAACAACTGCATGCTTAGAATCGCGGAGGACAAATATTGACTTGACAGTAATTATCTAATGGTTGGGTCCAATATTTGATTGATTGTTATATTAAAGAAATAATTCTGATGGGAATTCAAGTAGTCAGTTAGTTTTGTTAGATAACCATTTCTGTCCGTACGTTACAGTAATTAACCCTTTAACGCCTGATTTGACCAGAATTCATCGCTAGTTTTGGCCTAGAATAGTTTATAGATAAAATCATTTATAAACATTGCAAGCATCTTTTCTAATATTTTCAGTTCCGTTCTTATCGAATCCGACATCAGATTGACTCAAAAAACAGTTTAAGTAATAGTTTTTTCATGTTTTTCACCAAAAAAAGCCATTTTTACGAGAAAATTTTTGTTTGAAACGTGAATTTTACTTCGATAAAATTGTAAAATGCTTCAAACTATCTTATCGTGGACATCGATAATTGCTCTTGAGATACGAGTGGTTCAACAATTTGTGCCGGTTTCAATAAATAAATATCGCGGTTGTTTATATGCGATGATTCGCATAATGCTTTATATGTATTTACTTGTCAAAGATGCGTTCACATAAAAAAATTATGAGTATAAAAGTTGTTTTATTTGTTCAAAACGTTTGAATGATATTCCCGAAATAGGGGCCCGATAAATTTTAAATTTAAATAAAACCATTTTTGTACTTATGATTTTTTTATATAAATGCATGTATGACAAGTAAATACATATGATGCATTATGCGAATCATTGCATATACAAAAACCCCTATATTTTTTTATTGAGACCGGAACAAGTTGTTGAACCACTCTTATCTCAAGAACAACTATGGATGACCACGATAGGATAGTTTGAATCATTATTTTCTAGTTTTATCGAAATGAAATTCACGTTTCGAACAAAAATTTTCTAGTTATATTTGCATTTTTTGTTAAAAAACAGCTAAAAACTACAATAGTTTTTTGAGTCAATCCGACCTCGGATCTGATAATATTAGAAAAGATGCTTTCAATAATAATAAATTATTTTTTCGGTGAAATATATTAGGCCAAAACTAGCGATGAATTCTGGTCAATTCAGGCGTTAAAGGGTTAATGTTGTATAGAATTCAATATACTCACAAGTTTGCAGGGTTTTTGGGCACTATGTCAAAATTGTCATTTGGGTCTGGAATATATGGTTGAGCTGGCAAATTTCATTACCGACATGGACTCGCCCCATCCCGATTTTCGAATCTGGATTACCACTGAACCGCACAAGGATTTTCCTATTTCCTTGTTACAAATGTCAATCAAATACACTTACGAGCCACCCCAAGGTTTATATACCTACTATATTTCATGAAATAATTATTTTAAAATGATTTCACGACTCTCATCAAAGAACACATTTGATCAGGTGTTCGAGCAGGATTACTGGCTACGTACAGCGGAATGAATCAAGAAATGCTAGATCGATGCGACTCAGCGCAATACATCCCCCTCGTTTATGCAGTCTCATTTCTTCATACAGTCGTTCAGGAACGTCGAAAATTCGGCCCACTCGGTTGGAATATCCCGTACGAATTCAATTCGGCCGACTGGCTGGCTTCCTGTATGTTTATAAACAATCATCTCAATGATTATGACCCGAAACGTGGAATAAGCTGGGCAACAGTGCGGTACGTTTCAAAGGAATAGTGCACTTGAAAGATTAAGAGAAATATCTCTTTCTCTTAAATGTTGAAGGAAACTTTTTAGTACGACACCAGTAAACTGCGTTTTCCTGGTACTAATATATGTCTCATTCAATTTTTCAGTTTCGGTATTTCGAACATATTTGTTTATTTGAATCAATTTTCACTGTGCAGCGGACACTTAAAAATTAACCTATTTATTGCTATATATTGTGACGTATTTTTCGTGAATGAACTAGAATATTTTTAATATTCGAGAAGCCAAATCGTGAATCGTGAATCGTGAATCGTGAATCGTGAATCGTGAATCGTGATCTTCGGCCGTCCACCCTCATTCGTGCAGCCGCAAACCCGATGGGCGCCAGATAATTTTTATTTCACCGGTAATAACTAACTAATTAACTAACTACTATTAGCTTCGGTATGTCTGAAGAATCGAGGTGAGCAAGCTCGATTTCGGTTAAAAAAATTAATCAAATTGAAAGTCGGGGCAGAACTAACAATCGAAAACAGTCAGGACAAGAAAATTTCGGGAGCTTAGTTAATCTTCGGAGTCGCGTAAAGGTGACAAGCGTAACTGGATGCATTCACGGGAGCGAACGGTTGCAGAAATGTACAGCCGCTCAATCTGTTAGGTTGTGAAAGAAAGGGTCGAGGTATGGCCCATTAACACGTTAACTGCCGTGTCACCCGTATTCGGGTGACAGCAAAAGTTCTCATCAGGCCACGTCACCCGTATTTGGCTTACAGTGGCACGGGTGGCCTGACGGGGATTTTGTTGTAAACACGCGTGGCAGTCAACGTGTTAAATAGCTTAATTAACCGAAATCTTTAACACCGGAAGCTTTAATATTCGTCGAGAAATGTCCGAGAACAAATACAATAAATTTTATTGTTTAATGAATATGTGAGAGCCAGCGCAAAGCATCGCGATCTTTCACGGTAGTAGCGAGTTATAAAGCAACGCGTGTCATACCCCATCCAACGGCAGCTGCACGAATACTCGGGACCGCAAGATTTATGATCGAAATAATTAATTAAATAATTATTTAGATATAGCGAAAACGACTTACCAAGATAATTGCCTATAAATCAAGGAGCGAGAACTATAATCCAAGGAAGAATGCGAGGTCCAAATGTACTGAACTCCAGTGAATAATTCACAGGACCACTGACTTTACTTTAAGAATAAAATTCGCAGCAAACTAGAACTTGTACCATACGTTAGACACTGCGTAGGCCAAGCGCGAGAGCTGAACAATAGATGCGGCGAGATGGGCAGAAAAACTATCAACACGGGAGTTCAAGACGGACCTCACTCACCTCACCGGTGTCCCGAGCAAGACTAATTACTTTGAGTAATCTTCGATAGCTCAACATTATGATTATTCGATGTTTCCCAAAATCGCTTACCTGAGAACTAATGCTCTCTGACTCGAATAGTTTCGTAATATATCGAGAGCGCAAATCATGCCAGTAACATTTTCGAAATCTATACAATCGTGTCCCTTAGTGCTTTACGCGAAAACGGGCCTTCACTTCACATCCATAACGCATCAGAATGCACTATCCTACGCCCAAACTTAACAACAAAACTCCACCCGTTCTCCAGTGTGATGCACTTTTACTATAGGGCACCGGATTTGCACCGATCTACAACTAATTGCAAAAACTCGTATAGGTGACTCTCATCTGCCCAGCTGCTCGTTTCGATGAACTCTCGTCCTCGCGACAGTGTTTTATTGAAATGTATTAGAATTTCATTTAAATCTAATCTTTATTTATTTCCTTTAATCATTGAACATTATTTCTTTGTCATAGATTTATTTATTTTAATCAATGTTTCTTTGGTAACATCGAATAATGAAAGAATAAACTTAACTGTAATATACGTTTGTGTGCATTCAAAGGAAAGATCTAGATAGACTAAATTTATATATGCAATGCATTTCATTTCATGAACTACGAATGTCTCAACGTTCAACGTTTATCGATTAAATTTAATTCTTGTCGTATATTTATTAGGGTGTTTCAAAAAATATTTTCACTGCAAAAGTATGTATTCTGACATTCACCTTCTATACAGAATGCGCAACTCAAGTCCTCAATGTGTTTTAAAAAATTGAAATTTGCTGAATCTCAAAGATCGCAATTGAGAAACCTCGAAATATTATTAAGGTGAGGTGTTGTTTCAGCCGTTGTAAGAATGGTGTATGTTGTTGAGGTATCGGCGAATGACGGCTTTTTAAGTTTTTTTTTTGTTTTAAAACTTTACGTTTCGCCCTGATCAGGGCCTCTTCAGAATTTTATTATACATTTATTGTATTAATATTATGGTTGTCATGACTCTCCGGTCAAATAGGTTATATTGTACCGTTTATCATAATGAGATTCTATGATGTTGAAGAAGCTCATTTTTTTGGTTGATAGATTTTAACGCCAGGTGATAACGAAGGTGAGGTGTTGTTTCAGCCGTTGTAAGAATGGTGTATGTTGTTGAGGTATCGGCGAATGACGGCTTTTTAAGTTTTTTTTTTTTATTTCAAAACTTTACGTTTCGCCCTGATCAGGGCCTCTTCAGAATTTTATTATACATTTATTGTATTAATATTATGGTTGTCATGGCTCTCCGGTCAAATAGGTTATGTTGTACTGTTTATCATAATGAGATTCTATGATGTTGAAGCTTTTTTTTTAAAAAGCCGTCATTCGCCGATACCTCAACAACATACACCATTCTTACAATGGCTGAAACAACACCTCACCTTCGTTATCACCTGGCGTTAAAATCTATCAACCAAAAAAATGAGCTTCTTCAACATCATAGAATCTCATTATGATAAACGGTACAACATAACCTATTTGACCGGAGACCCATGACAACCATAATATTAATACAATAAATGTATAATAAAATTCTGAAGAGGCCCCGATCAGGGCGAAACGTAAAGTTTTAAAACAAAAAAAAACCTTAAAAAGCCGTCATTCGTCGATACCTCTAAATATTATTTGTTAGCGAATTTCTTTGGCATGGTCGATTGTGAGGTCGCAGCCCCTCGCGTTTAAGCCAAGAAGACCAAAAAATAAAAGTAGCAGAAAAGAGAAGTGGGAAACAGTAAGCAGAAACTGACCCAATAAAATATTTTTAATGAAATAACTTTCTTTCCTTTTTACTGCCAAAGTATATATACTGACCTCAATATCCTCCTCCGATACAAAATTCGAGCCTACATATTTTTTGTTTTGTTATTTGGAATTTGATAAAAAATTGAGATCACAATTGAGAAACCTATAATTATATTATTTAACGGCTAATTCGAATGACCCAGTTGATTGTTAGGTCTTCCCCGCCAGTTTAAGCCATTAAGATCCAAAAAAGTGCGATAATCCACAGTAAAAAGCATAAATATAATAAAAATTGTTATTTTTTGGGCAACTGCTTATTATCACACTTTTTTTTAGGTCTTCACAGCTTAACTTCAAAGAATTTACCTAACAGTCGACTGTACCAACGGAATTCGCTGAAAAATCATGTCTAGAGGTGTCTCAATCCGATCGCTGTTTTGAAAAAATTTCAGATTTAAAAAATCATAAAAAATTAAGCCGTGTATTCCGTGTATTAAGGTGTGAATATATACTTTTGCAGTAAAAAAATTCATTTACAAAATTAGAACATTGTTTTGACACACACTTATATTTTTATTAAAATTATATTTTCGTACCGAGGAATATCCCGATAAATTTATCTGACTTATTATTAACGTTTGTACAACTATCGCCCGAAATAAATAGTTCTTGGGTTTGAATATATCTACTGTGAGGAATTTCCCTAGTGGGACCCACAACTCCGGCTCTCCTCCCTTCGACACGACCTCCAACCCTAAATCGGACGACTCAACTGAACCGCTCAAAACTCAACGTTAATTATTTACATAATCCAAAACTCAATATGATTCGCGGATCCATCTCATTGGCGACTGGACGCCAGGTACCGAGGTACCGCCGATTTTCATCGATTTATATTGTCGCCGATGAGATAAAGTCAGGAGTGGGGTCGCGCGAGCACGACTGATATATGGTATAGAGGCTGGACGGAATGATGAGGCGACAGAATTAGAATTTGAAAGGAATTATTTGGTTTATTAACCATTTCCCGGGCGTCACTTGAACAAGGTGAAAGCGCATTTACGATGACATGATGGTCGACCAGAATGAGAACTACGGTGACTCGATATAAAATAAAAGAAAGAAATCATAAGAACAAAATTAATCAAAAGCATTGCGCGAGGTTAAAGGTAGCATTAACTCGAAGCGGCGTCCTAAGCAATAGGTGGCGTAATTGTAATTCAAACCATGGCTGCAGATTAAAGGTAGCTTTAAACGAAATAATATTAAAATAATCGCGGAAAATAATCATAATAAATAATCGGAGGTAGCTTAAATACGAGAACGGATTCGGAAGAGAAAACATAAGTGGACCGAATAGATTTCGAAAACCAAAGGGCAAGCCAACAATCAAATTACTAAATAATCTCTCGAAAAGAGGATTGGCAAGCATTTGTAGAAGGGGAGCAAATGATAAATTTCGAGTCCTTGAATTAGAGCTAACGCAATACTAAAATAATTAAAGGTAGCCGACGAAACTTGAAAGTCAAAGATCGTAAAGTAAAGTATAGGTGGCATACGATAGGTAGTATGAATGACAACAAGTTTCATAATATCACAGAATAAAAATCTACAGAAAAATTACAAGAATAGGAAAGTTGTGAATTTTCGGGCAGCTCACATGAAGATAGTAAGGTAGTGTAGGGGAGGTAGCGTGACCCGAACAATACGCGCGAGATGGAAATACCCCACCGGTCCAAGTGACCTTCGGCGAGTAACCCACCGGCAGACAAGCAAAATATAGAGAGCTAAGCATAATGAATTTACAAACATGTAATGTTTCCGCGTACTAGCGTGAACAACATAATTTCAGAGAGCTAAACTAATGCAATAATTTAGACGATCGGAACCACAACGGAAATGAAGATATTGAATACTATTAGCAGAACTATAGTACAATTAAATAAGTAATAAGCAAGTGCGATTAAACAAATATTTTCGGCAATTATCTGAACGCCAAACACAGAACTAAATAAATTGAACCTGAAGCTAATCAAGAATATACGTGACAAATTAATTGTCGAGCACTCTTCGCTCTCAGCACGCTGCCGGGGGGTGAGTGACACGCGTCCTCCGTGAGCAACTCCAATAAAAATTATCAATAACCAAAATTTACTGAAACAAAAGGCAAAAACTTACTCACAGGGCTGAATCACTAACTCCGAAAGATCGCTCGACTCATAGTAGTAGAAGGTGGGCTGAGTCTCACCGGAATTCCCGCAGCGTTCAGATGATCAATTTCCCAAAACTGATTCCTCAAGGAGCGATGTTCTGATCCTGAATTTCCCGATGCCCACTCGCACGTGGTTCAACAGCAGACAGAGAATTTTCATGGTGACTCGTCGGCCGCCGGTCGATATCCCTACTTCGCCCGCTCGCCGGTTACCGCTCGCGCACGCGCTCAGGTGTAGCGTAGCTCCAAAGATCTTCGGGAGTTGCGGCGGCGCACTGCGAATCTCGTGCACGGGCGCGCGATTCAAACGATCGTTTGATATGCCAGTTTCATTTTCTTGTGACGTGGGGGCTCGTACCGTTGGTATCTTCGTTTCCCTCCAATTTCTTCTGCAGCAAATTAATACTGGAACGTTGGTATCTGCACCTCGGATCCGGTGGGCACGGTGGAAGAGTGTGGGGTCGCTCACGCCGGAATTCGTGGCCACGATGCTTCGGCGTTATTGGGCCCACAACAAAAGGCCGCCACACTGCAATTAACTCTTTCCACCGGTGCTTTTTTGCCCTTTCTTCGTGGGGTGCCGGGTAGGGAAGTCGTAGGGAGGTGTGTGGCACAGTAATTTATCGGCCCATTTTCCAGCGCGCTCCCCGGGCATCCATAATCCACGGGCACGCTTGTTCGGTGCCCGCCTGCGATTCTGACAATCAGAATTCCGAAAATCCAAAACTGGAGTCCCGCGCAATAATCCAAACTCCAAACACATATCCAAAAATACTCGAAGTTCCTTGGTGTAGGGAGGCTTCGGAAACGTAAGAGAGCGATAGGTAATGGCCCGTGCGGTCGAAGAGTGTGTGGGCGTTAAGTAGCGGTCTGCCGGCGGAGGGTCAGTCCCTAGGTGGTAGTAGGTAGCTGGGGCGAGACTCAGCAGATGGGAACAAAGTGGTCAAAAGAAATATTCAATTCGAAGAAACTAATTATTTGCTAACAAAAACGCTTAAAAGTTCCGATCGCAAGGTAGCTTTATCGTAAGTAAGGTAGAGAGCGAAAATACAGAGCGATTACGCTGTTGACCAGCAGTTGGTAAAAACGAACATGCACCGACCTAAGTGTCATAAATACGACACTCCTCGCCGTTTACACTTCGCGCAAGTGGCGTAGAAAAAAATCACGTCACACTACTAATTAATAAAAATATTAATTGTAACACGGTGGCGCGTTACTATATTTTCCCCCCTGGGCCGGCTCCAAGGCCATCACACACCACTTTTCATGACTTTTAGGCGTTACCTTAATAATTAATAGCAAGCGTTATTTTGTGTAGGAATCCCACCCTTTTTGCCCCCCCCCCCCCCCCCTGGTATGAATGCATAGTATATGGTCGTTTGGAATTGAGAGGACATCGCCGAGGCATCAAAGACGAATCAGAGACACTACGGCCGCCTCAGCAAAGTGACATGGTGAGAGTGTGGGCTGGAGACGGAGAGACGATCTGCCACGCCAACCAGCTGAGGAGTACACGCCGCGTCACACGAGGAGCCTCCACTCGTGGGGACAAACTTTGGAGTTAGCCACCCAACTGCGTACGTGTTTACTCCAGCGATCGTCATTGACAATCAAATCGCCCGCGGCGAACGCACCGTCCATCTGCACCACACCGTTCCGACGCAGCACAACCCGAGCGCCACTGACCACACTCGATCCACCAATCGATGCGCAAGCGCCGTAGTGTTCTCAAGCCGAGGAATCCCGAGGATCTCCGAGCAGGACCGAAAAGATCGGAGAGGAAGACGGACGACATTTTACTCACTTCGAGCCCTGCCGTCGTCGCGACCCGTGTGATAAAGAGTGTGTGATTAAGAGTGACCGGGGGTATTGTCCCCGGTGCTGCTTTTGAGTGTGTGTGAGAGATTTTGAGTGAGTAATTTTTATAATATTTTTAGTCCCCTTTTGCCCCCCCCCCCCTCCCCGGCCCGTATTTCTCGAGTTATTTTTCTTTTATCTTTTGGATCTAGAAAACCGGCGCCTCTAATTACAGCCATTTGTATTATCTTGTATCGAGAGGGCCGACTGCCACCGCGTGGAGATCGGTGCTTCTGAGCACAATTGTTATTAGAGTTATTATTGTGGTTTATCGCGACTATCGTTCGTACATTTAGTATTTAATTTCCCTTTGCGCTATTTCTCATCCCCCCCCCCCCCCCCCCATTATCTAAAATTCCCGTGCTTCACTCCCCCCCCCCCCCGTTTTGGTTTACCTGACCGAGGTAATAATTAAGTAGCCAACGAGTTCAGGAATTCACCCCCTGAGACCCCTCATTCCTCTACCCTCTAGCCGCGCCCCTATTTCTGCGATTTATTGTTTTCTTTTATTTTCTTTCGGATTTGTCAGATTACCGAGTCAAGTGACCGGTAATATTTCGTTGCTACACGAAACGTAGCTGGCGCCCACCCTTCTTGTCAAGGTTTATTATAATATACTTTTAGTACTTTTGTTATTGCCTTTATTATTTCGGGCATTCATTAGTATTTCTTCACTAACCCCTTCCCCCTCATTTAATAAAAGGGAAGCCGGTTATATAATCAAAATAAAAATTAATATATTTCAAATGAATTAAAGTCTATGAGGTTGACATTCAGATTTGGAAAAATTGTTTTCGATGCGTAAATTCTAACTAGACAGTTAACTCAACTCGACAGGTCAACTCGACAAACTACTTTTTTGTTCTGGCGCCATAGATCTTCTCCAATACCTCGAAACTCATATTTTGGCGCTCCTTGGAGTTTAATTAATGGCATTTTTTGTCGAATTTTGCGAATGCCATAAAAATAAATACTATAGATTATGTGTTTCAATGCACTTTTCCATTTTTTTTTTAAATGTACAATTTTACGAAATTTTTATATGTTAATATTGACCGAACAGATACATGATCGGTGAGGTACAATACGGTGGTCGAGTAACCGACGATTACGACAAAAGGCTCTTGAACACATTTGCGAAGGTCTGGTTTTCTGATGCTCTCTTTACGGAAGCCTTTGCATTTTACAAAGGCTACGGAGTTCTGAATTATAAGCAAGTTAGTGATTACTTGAAATCTATCGATGCCATGGCGTCTGTAGATCCTCCTCAAGCATACGGACTTCATTCGAACGCTGATATTACGTGAGATATACCGATTCTCAATTTACATTTCAATTAAACAACTTTTTCTTGCATTTGTTAATAGAGATGGTTAGAATGCCGGATTAATTTTATTATCTATAGGTACCAGAGCAACACAACACAAGATGTACTGGATACGATAATTTCTGTGCAACCTAAAGAAGCCGGGGGTGTTAGTGGCGTCGAATCGCGTGAAGTTTTAGTCATACGACAGACGAAAGAAATGCTAGAAAAACTGCCACCAGCTATTGATCAATATGAAGTCAAAGAAAGGTTGATAGAATTTGTAACAGTTTAATGTCATTCTTGGTAATTGCTTTATTCGAAGAGGAAAAAATATTTATATCGAAACGATGAAAATCTTTCTGTATTCTGAAAACTCTTTTACACTAGTTTCATGAGCACAATATATGGCAGCCCTTTTTTCTTACACATTTCATTCAGCACAAGTCTGATTCAACATATCCGTTTCGCCACTAAATAGATCGCGCAAATTAAGTTTACTATACATTTTTTAACATCACACGAGTTTTTCAAGACATTTTGATACTGTTCATTTTAATTCTACACAATTGAAAATATGAAAAAAGGATGCAAAGTAGAACCTTGTACATTGCTTCCTCATTAAATTTTGCTCTTTACATAGCTACCTCTACGAGGAAGTATTGAAACTGATTTTGGCTTCCTCGTAGAGGAAGCTTTGTCAAGAGCAAAATTTAATGAGGAAGCAATGTGCAAGGTTCTACTTTGCATCCTTATTTTGAATAAATATATAAATCACTGGCACATTTCATTTTTATTAGGCACAAAGTTTTGTTTTATTTTAATAACGTTTGCCGAGATTACAGCGGAAATCGCTATTTTAAAAAATATTCAAAACGGTGTAAAATTTGAAAGACTTTACCGATCACCACTAAATTTGGTACACATTAGGTCTGTATGTTATGTTTCGTTTGTAGAACAGTTCAGGTAATTTGCTGAGATTCGATGTGATTTATAGCAAAATTTTTATTTTTTGAAAAAATCCCAAGTTCTATAAAATCCGAACCGTTTTCCCGATTTTGTCGAAATTCAATACCAAACAGCATTTAACGTCTCTCTAGTTATAAAGAACTGTTTAGGTCTATCGGCGAACTTTTATGAAAGTTAGAGAGTATACATTTTTCAAAAAAATTCAAAATTCTAGAAAATCAGTGTACATAAATATATTTTCTTCAAAATTACAGCAATTGAAGAGGAATTAATACTCTACTTGCGTGCCAAATTTGAGCTCGATCGATCGTGCCATTCGCGAGTTATCGACGATTGAATTTTCGGTCTCTGGAACCCAGACACACACACACACACACACACACACACACACACACACACAAACTCCGCTATACCGGTGGCAAGCCCGGGGCCTCTTAGGAAAGAGGAAGGAGGAGTCGGAGGAGTAACAACCTCGTTAAAAAACCAGGGTCCATCTGGCTCCGGATGGTAGTACCCTGTAAGGGCCCCTTAACTAGGGTTACAGAGGAGCTGATGAGGAAACAGCTACCAGCCGTGTATCCTTGTGGGTCAGAGAAAGCCCTCTTGTTTCGAGACAGAGGGTAGGAGTCAAATAAAATAGCTCCCACGGCAAAAAGCATAAACTCCCCTTCAGACATGGAGGGTCGGACCCAACATCTGGTCAAGGGTCACATACACAAGCGGATACAGGTGACGCTGCTCGAAAGAGATGTGCGAAATGATCCGTATAGCGCGGCGTACGTGGTAACTCCCGGCATCTACGTGCCGCACCCACGGGAGCAAGAGGAAGCCGATGAAGGAAGAAGGTGCAGGGTCGAAGCGGTTGACATTTCCCGCTTCAATGGCCGAAAGCTCTTATAGCAATGGAGGTAGCTGTAAGAGTGATCACCCCTCCACTTCCGGAGGCATCGCGTTCGGAGACGGCCTTTTGCTCTGGAGTATCATTCAAGTTATGGATGCAAATAAAAAACTAGAGAGTGCAAGGATCAAGAAGAAACTGATGAGAATCTTGTCAGTTCCGAAGGAGGAGCAAGTGTCGGGCAAAGGACGAAATGCCCTCAAAGAGGTAATGGATAGTGGCGCTAAATTCACCAAGGAGCAAGCGTGGGATATCCTAGGCAAGCTCATTAGCGACCTACGGGGCTTTGTCGAGCCAAAGGTAAATGTCCACAAGCCTATCAAGAACCAGTTGGTAAGCATATAAGGTGTTTTCGAAACCCTTCAGATGCTAGAGAAGCAGGAGCAGTCGCAACAACAGATGTCAACGCCAAAACAAGCGGATCTTCCAGCTGCTGAGGCGATGGACACCGGAGGAAAAGATGACGCTGAGTCAGGTGCTGACGACATTAAAAAAAATGATACTACGAGTAACAAGAAGCGACCTCGAAGTTCACCTGACCCAGTAAACACACAAATGACGAAGAAGTTGAACGCCGAAAAAAGTCCGCCGTCGAAACCAATGGCGTCCGACGCTGGCAACAAAGAGACGACAATGGCCTGAAATCTTGTCCAGTCGAAGAAGGACTTGAAAAAGCAGAAGAAAGAGCAGCTACGGAAGGAGCAGCCGACGAAGGAGCCCCGGCCGGAACCTAAGCGCAAGAAACCGCGCAAATCGATCAGACCAGACGCACTGATCATCCGCCCGGCTGAGAAGGCAAAGTACGCCGAGATCCTGCGTCGAATAAAGCAGGCCGTCCCCGATGAACAAGTCCGCACCACCGTGGAGAAAATTCACAAGACCAAGACGGGGACATGCTGATTACGCTTTCGAGGAAGAGTGCTGACAAAGGCCAAGCCTTGCAAAAGACCATCATGGGCATTCTCCGAGAAGACGCCAAAGTAATCTGCAAAGAGCCGCAGGAGAACATCGAGATTCGAGACGTTGATGATGACACGACGAAGGCGGACATCCAAGACGCTCTACAAAAGGAAGTTGGAGACACTTGTGAGATACCATTAGAGGCAATCAAGATCCGTAAGGCCTTTAGAGGTACGCAGACGGCCACAGTGCTACTACCAGCAGCTGTTGCACAGAAACTACTAGAAGGAAACGGCAAAATAAGGATTGGCTGGGTAAACTGTCGAATGAGAGCAACGAAAAGACCTACCCAATGCTTTAAATGCTGGCACTTTGGCCACCAGGGACCTCAGTGCAAGAGCAATGTAGACCGGTCTAAGTTGTGCATCCGATGCGGACCAGAAGGACACAAGGTTGCTGACTGTAAAAACCCAGCTAAATGTGTATTGTGCGCTGAAAAACAAAACACAGAGAACGCTGCCCACCATGCCGGCACATACAGATGTCCGGTACTCCAAGAGGCGCTCCAGAAGATAACGACCAAGAAAGCATGAAGATACTACAGCTAAACCTCAATCATTGTGAGGCTGCACATGATCTGCTCTTGCAGACCGTGCGTGAACTAGAGCTTGACCTGGTACTAATAGCAGAGCCGTACAAACACCTCAGCACCCAACCCTGGGAATCTGACAGCACCACCAAAGCCGTCATCTGGTCTTGTGGCAAACTCCCATTTCAGAGTGCAGTTAACAGTAGCAACGCAGGCTTTGTAGCAGCGTCAGTAGATGGCATCCGCTTCTACAGCTGCTATGCACCACCTAGCCTCTCTATTGTGGAATTCACGGACTTTCTGGATAAACTAACCGAAGACGCGAAGAAGCATCACCCAGTGGCAATAGCCGGAGACTTCAACTCCTGGGCAGTAGACTGGGGTAGCAAGCAGACTAACCCGCGAGGTAAAGCACTACTAGAGGCCTTTACGGCACTTGATGTAGTCTTGCTCAACAGTGGTGACACGCCAACTTTCATCAAAGGCGAGGCAAGTTCCATCGTAGATCTCACTTTTGTCAGCAGCAGCCTCGCCAGAGGTAACTGCAACTGGAAAGTGATGGATATCTACACTGCCAGCGACCACAGCGCGATACTCTGGGAAATATCAAGCAACCAGAAACTCAGGAGACCTATCAAGCAATGCAACATTGTTGGATGGAAAGTGAAATCTTTTGACCCGGAAGCATTGCTAATAGCCCTTGATAGTAACCCGATTAACACTGGATGTGGAGAAGAAAAGACCAAGGACCTGATGAAGAGAGTGACCCAGGCCTGTGACGCCAGTATGCCTCGAAAACGAGGCATGAATTCAAGACCTTCGGTGCACTGGTGGAACGACCAAATCAGTGTCCTTCGCAAAGAGTGTCATAGAAAAAGGAGAATCTCTCAGCGTGGCTATCAACGACCTAACTCGGCGGAACTGATCGCAGAGTACAAAAAGGCTCGCCAAGAACTGAATAAGGCGATTGAAGAGAGCAAAAGAAGATGCTGGAAAGAGCTCATCAACGAGGTGGACAAAGATCTGTGGGGTAGGCCCTACAAGATGGTCATGACCCACCTAAAATGCCAGCCAATGCCGTCACCTACGTGTCCCCAACTTCTACGGAAAATCGTGGCTGCGCTCTTCCCAAAGCAACGAGGATTCAACTACCTTCTCGCCCAAGACGAATACGAAGACATACCACCTGTCTCAATAGAAGAACTCATGGAGGCCTGTAACCGTGTAGGGAATAATAAAGCGCCGGGATTGGACGGAATCCCTAATATTGCCTTAAAAACCATCATAAAGGCAGCACCGACATTATTCCTAGATGCGTACGATACTTGCCTCAAGGAAGAAATTTTCCCTCGTAAATGGAAACAGCAACGATTAGTACTGCTTCCCAAGGGAAAGAAACCACCAGAAGAGCCGTCATCTTACCGTCCACTTTGCATGTTGGATACAGCGGGTAAGATATTCGAACGTATGATCCACCAAAGGATAGACACAGTTGTCGATTCACTCCTGGCAGATAATCAGTATGGTTTCCGAAAAGGACGATCAACTCTGGACGCAATCAACCTGGTCGTTAACACGGCCAAGAAGGCAATTGCAGGAACCAGATGGAAAGGCGGTGAGAAGGAGTATTGCCTGGTTGCCGCGTTGGACATCAGGAACGCCTTCAACTCCGCTAACTGGGACTGCATTATGCGAGCTCTCCGTGAAAAGAACGTACCAGGATATCTATGCGCGATAGTGGCTAGCTACTTCACTGACCGAGTCCTGAAATATGACACGAAGAACGGTCCAAAAGAGTACGATATTACCGGCGGTGTGCCACAGGGCTCCGTTCTTGGTCCACTGTTATGGAATATCATGTACGACGGACTCCTGAGATTGAAGCTTCCAAGATGTGTCAAATTAGTGGCGTATGCGGACGATGTGGCCGTGGTGATCGTCGCTAAACACCTTGACGAGATTAGTCATATGTTTGATATCACCATTGAGAAAGTCAACCAATGGATGGACACAGTGAACCTCCAACTGGCTAAGTACAAGACCGAAGCAGTGTTTATTACCAGCAGAAAAGTGATAGAGACCATCAAGCTGAAAGTCGGCGAACAGGAAATCACATCACAACCTTATATCCGATATTTGGGAGTGATGCTTGATGCCCGACTCAACTTCAAGCAGCAGGTGGAACATGTCAGTGCCAAAGCGTCAGTAGTGAGGGCCAGTCTCGCACGACTGATGCCTAACATCGGAGGACCAAAGCAGAGCAGACGACTACTCCTATCATCTGTAGTCACATCAGTGCTCACGTATGGCATATCTATTTGGGCCGATGCACTAGGCTTACAGGAATCATGGAGAAAGGCTGGACCAGTATATCGACTGAGTGCCCTACGAGTAGCTAGCGCCTTCCGCACAATATCAGAGGAAGCAGTGTGTGTAATTTCCGGAACTCTACCCCTTAGAGTCCTAGCAGAGGAAAGACGGGCCCTCTACCAACAAAAGAGGTCAACTACACTAAGCGCCGAAGAGCTCAGAACTGAAGAACGGCAGAACAGCATAAGCCGATGGCAGCTCCAGTGCGATGCCGCAGACAAGGGTAGGTGGACGCACCGTCTTATACCACGGATCGACGTCTGGCTAAACCGGAATCACGGGGAGGTCAACTATTATCTAACGCAGATGTTGTCGGGACACGGCTGCTTCCGAGCATATCTTCATCGCTTTAAGCACGATGACTCTCCAGAGTGCCCGTCCTGCCCAGGGGTTGCTGAAGATGCGGAGCACGTCTTTTTTGTATGTCCTCGTTTCGATCCACAGCGCGAACTGTTGGAGAGGATCCTGAACCAGAGAATGCAACCAGATGCATTAGTAGAAGCAATGTTGTCAACAGAAGCTGCCTGGATCGCTACAAACACCTTCGCCACAGAAGTTCTCACAGAGCTGCGTTCCATTGAAAGAAGAAGAGCAAACGACAAAAGTTAGAAGAAAGGAAGTAATCACCTTAGCTACCAGATAGAAGAGCAATAGCTAGATCCTCCCCTCACGAAGTAATGCCTAGCGGCGGTTTCCATGAGGATCAGAGGCCAGAGTTAAGAGGAAGTTTTAGTCGGTATTAGCATTGACAAGGCACCAGTCAATGCTCGAGTCCGACATATCTAGGCAAAACACCTAAGCCTGGAATGCGTAAATGCATTTTTTTCACAACCTCTTATTTAAAAAAAAAAAAAAAAAAAAAAAAAAAAACACACACACACACGCACACACACAGACACGTACGCACACACACACACCCATACATACGGACACATTTTCTAAACCATTTTTCTCGACGTTTTAGGTAATTCTAAGCATACTGACATGAAAATCCCGAAAAAAAAAATTTCATGAAAACAAAGCTTCCTTTATGACGAAGCAATATAGAATAAAAATGTATAGACATTACAGCATGTACAATTCAGTTTGTGCAGAATCGGATGTGTTGTTTGGATAGTGTGGTGCATCAGTTT
Source organism: Clistopyga incitator (assembly GCA_947507545.1). NCBI lineage: Eukaryota > Metazoa > Arthropoda > Insecta > Hymenoptera > Ichneumonidae > Clistopyga > Clistopyga incitator. Next base: position 2,603,263 of record OX382189.1, read on the forward strand.
GCGCGGTAAACTAAGGGTATTTGAACGAACTGTATAGGAATAATTGTGTAGAATCAAAATGTGCAGTATGGAAATGTCTTGAAAAACTCGTGTGCTGTTTAAAATGTATAATAAACTTAGTTTGCAGGATATATTCAGTGGCATATGGCATATATAGAATCAGATCTGTGCTGAATGAAAATGGGTAGGAAAAACGGGCTGCCCAATATTTCATTCTATTTAAGTATATGGTGTATGTATATACCAGTATGCATTACTATTGAAAATTTGATACAAAATTGTTAACATAAATTGGTTTCATGTGGTTATAGACTCCGAATAATGGATCCGACGACTCCTATGAACATTTTTCTGAAACAGGAGATTGACTGCATACGAGTAGTCATCAAATTGGTGCGTTCTATGCTAACAGAGTTACTGTTGGCCATTGAGGGTATCATTATAATGAACGAGGTATGTCTCTAGTCTCTTTGTTTATGTAAACCTACAGTAGACCTATTGAGAAACCAAAAAAATCTTCTTTTTTAGCAATTAAAAGATGTTCTGGACAATATTTATAATGCGAGGATACCCCAAGCTTGGAAATCTCTTTCCTGGGAATCATCCACATTGGGTTTTTGGTTTACCGAATTGCTCGAACGGAATCAACAGTTTTCGAGCTGGATCTTCGTAGGGAGGCCAGCAAAGTTTTGGATGACAGGATTTTTCAATCCACAAGGTTTGCCCACACCTCGATTTTGCGAACAATTCCCACTTTTAGCTTCTATGTAGTTTTATCCTCACGCCGTACAGCATATCTTGCGCATTATAAAGATCTGGGTTTAAGGGGTCTGGTCACCCCGAGCGCCGCCAGATGGGTACTATTCTTAAAAAATTCATAAACGCGAAAGTACAACACAAAACATTTTAATTTTTTGTCACATACTCTAAAACAGTTTAATGAACAAGTAAAAAAAAATGTTTGCGATTAAAAAAAAATGGCAGCGTTTCAAAAACTTTTGTTAAGGGTCGCGGGACGAAACGCGCTTCGGCTGTACCGACAGCATCTTCTCCATGTTGCATCTGACAAAAGGATGCAAAGTAAACCTTGCACATTGCTTCCTTATTACATTTTGCTCTTTAGATAGCAACCTCTACGAGAAAATATTGTAACTGATTTTGGCTTCCTCACAGAGGAAGCTTTATAAAGAGCAAAATTTAATGAGGAAGCAATGTGCAAGGTTCTACTTTGCATCCTTGTTTTGAATAAATAAATAAATCACCGGCACATCTCATTTTTATTAGGCACAAACTTTTGTATTACTGTATTAACTTTTGCGGAGGTTATAGCGAAAATCGCAATTTTTTCAAATATTCAAAATGGTGTAAAATTTGAACGACTTTACCGATCACCACCAAATTCGGTACACGGTAGGGCTATGTATTATTTTTCGTTTGTAGAACATTTTACTTAATTTGCTGGGATTCAATGTGATTTATAGCAAAATTTTAATTTTTTACTCACACACACGGACACATTTTCTAAACCATTTTTCTCTACGTTTTAGGTGATTCTAAGCATACTGACATGAAAATCTCGAAGAATCAAATTTTGTAAAAACAAAGCTTCTTCTATGAGGAAGCAGTTAATCAGACAAATCGCCGGATTGTAAAATCAATAAAATCGCCGGATTGAACAGGCGATGTCTTTTTTAAACACTTATCGTTCGAATCTTTTGTTTCCTTGACCCCTTTTAACCAACATAACTTCGAAACCGAGACCTACCCGGGGTAGGGACCCGCTGCTCCGCGCTCGGGACATATATATCGTTGTCCCCACTGCGCGTCTCATGCGGCCCGTTCAGGCCCGCTCAGGCCCGCTTCCTTGGTGTGTGTAGCGTTGAAGTTGTGTGGACGCTCGGTGGCGTGATGTCTACAGACCCAGCGAGCATTCAGTCACAACCTGTAACTTTCACAATTTTGCGATTTTTAGCACTAACTATGGATTAAATGATGCGTACCATTTGTAAGGTTATTATAAAACGATTTTTAAAATAATGAAAAAAAAAGAACTGCAGGGTGGCCAGACACCTTAAAGAGCATCGTTCCCATGGACTTCGGGATCCGAGTCGGTCATAAATACAGGGCCCTACTGTATTGTGTTTCAGTTACCATCATAATTATATTGTTCTCGGTGGCTATTTTGTAAATTGCAGGTCTTCCTAAAACAACACGATGATATTGTCATTTTAGGTTTTTTAACTGCTATGCGTCAAGAAGTGACGAGGGCACATAAAGGCTGGGCCTTGGACAACGTAACCCTTCATAACGAAGTTACACGTCAGATGGGCGAAGAGATTAGAATGGCACCCAGCGTGAGTACTTATCAACGAATAATGAAACAATGTTATGTTTGTGTTATAGTATTGTTTCCTAAACAACAAATGGAAAAAGGATACAAAGTAGAACCTTGCTCATTGCTTCCTCATTAAATTTTGCTCGTTACAAAGCAATCTCTACGATAAAGTATTGTAAATGATTTTGGCTCCCTCGTAGAGGAAGCTTTGTAAAGAGCAAAATTTAAGGCCGTATTCTAGTCTAGTAGCCCGAATTTCGAGCGTTTTTTGAGGATTCATGATAAAAAAGCAACTGATATTTTTACAATCTTATTTTTATGGTTTATTAATTTATTTCTCAAGAGTACGTAGAAAAATAATAAACAACAAATATTAAAATTTCAGCAAGTTATGCGTCGTTATAGTAAAGGGGAGAAACAAAGTTTTGTCCCGGTCGTCATGATATCGACCCACCTGATTACCTGAAAAAATAAAATTATGGATAATTTTTGATCAGGATAATTGCCAGTATTGTATGAACCAGGAAAAGTGAAGAACACGAAATTCGCCAAATGGTGGCTACTTAAAAATTGAGATCGACTTTCCCATTAATTTTTTAACGTTCCCGTATTTTTTTTAAATATGAAAAATTAAACATTTTCAGTTTTTATTGATTCATACAATAGCGGGATATATAAAGAATATTCATGCAAAATTTAAAATAAATCGGTCGATTAGAATTTGAGATATTATGTCGAGCGCATCGAAAAAATTAGTGTCGAGCGAAAAGCGTTTAAAGTTTTACGTTAAGTTTCAGGCAGTGTAATGATGATGTACTGATAGATGCGTACTGAAACGTTTTCTTATTTTCCTCTATGCATGGACGCCCCGCCGTAGTTCAGGTGAACCGAGGGCAGCGGCTCCGCGGGTTTCCTCCTTTACATTTATTATTATTATTATTATTATTTTTTGTTACCCGGAGTCTAGTTCGGCTCCGTGCATAGGACCCAAAAGCAATTCATTTTACAGAGAGAGAATAACCGCAATAATCACTAAACCACATGGCCCAGATCAATTTCATCATTGGTTATTCTTTTGAAGATTTTAAGCCTACGCAATGTGTTTCGTTTTTGATTGCGAGAAAGTAACCGGTAAGTCGTAGAAGCTAAGGTTCCTAAAAAAAAAGAAATTTTGAAGGCGTGCAACGACAGCGCAAGAGGACTGCGCACCGATGCGTTTAGAGATAGTTTATGATTATAACAGGGAGATCTATAAGGAGACGCGGGTATTGCAGCGATAGCAAGACCCGTGCGTTACGCGGGATTCACGCGCGTCGAAGTTGTATCGAGACGCCTGAGGGAGGTGGGTGTTTGAACGGAGAGGAAGGCGGTTGACATGAGCTCGGGTGTCGAAGCGATATCGAGGCCTGGTAACTTCTGCCTGGGGGAGAGACTCCCTTTGTGGGGGAGAGGGACGTATGTCAGATCAATATTGAGGTTTACGTGGGCTGAATTTCTTTTTCTTTGTGGAAACAGGGGAAGGCTCTGTGTGTCAAAGCAGTATTGAGGCACAGAATGTAGTCGCAATGAAATATGCCGAATCTCTAGGATCTAGTTAGGCAGAGACTCGGTTAAGGAGTCAGGTGCCTGCTCACAGGCCTTTCATAGACCTATTCCTCCCACCTTCAATGTCAAGAGCAAATCTGACTTCGTACGTCACGTGTTTGCAGGCTCTCTGCTCGCTGTCGCCCGAGCTTCGTGTGTGTGCGGGGCCGGGACAATACATACCGGTACAGTACATATAACTTACAATTTCTTAATCAGCCATTCCAGCTCCATACATCGAGCCTTCTTCTACATCATATTGCTGATTTTCAGCTTTTTTTCCGCAACATGAGCAGCTCTTCCTTCTTTTGAAGCATATGAAGATCAAACTTCAGAACGTTGAACTCTTACTTCATTGCGCCTAACAACAAACCCATGGGTTTCCACACGAATTTTTACCCCCATAATTTTCATTATATTTAAAATGGCATTAATGCCTTCATTGAAAATACTGTCTGCTAAATAAGTAGCAATTTCGATTGTCTGGACTCCAGCATACATGTGTTTGGGTGCAAACGTCTATATCAAACAATTGAGTGATTCGTTGTTATTTTGAGGCTCGGAACTCAAACAACATTTCAATAAAGAATCATCTGACAGGCCTTCGTAAATATGGTTTAAAACTGTTAAAACTTTATTAGTAAGTGGTGAATCTTCGTGTTGAAGGTCATCCAAAGTTCCTTCGGTTGTTGCTTTCTGCGATTTGCACCAACTGGATGGTCCAGGTGGGCAATTCATGTGCTGAGGCTTCTTATCAGTTCAACTCCTATGATTATAAGTAGCCCATATTTCGCGAAATAGCTGTTCCGTAGTACAAAGATAACTTGTTAGTCAACTCACCAGCACCCTTTCCACCAATTTCACTATTGTCCTTTTTTGCCTTCCGAAGTCGCGATAACATGCGCTTTTGGACATGCCCAACACACTTTTTTATGACACAACTGGATTATCATTGTAAGGATTCATAGTACGGACATTTTTAAAAGTCTTCGAGTCACCATCCCCAAAATACTTAACGAACTTTACTCCATGATTTTCTTCGGATCTTTCAAACGTTTCAATCACTGGGTCGACCTCCATTCTTCGAGCATTTCCTTTGTAGTTAATCGAGCAAGAGTCTTGATGTGCTTCATACGAGTCTACGTAGGCACCGATGATGGTATTTTTATATGCATCCATTAATTACAGCCTTGGCAAAAGATCGACTTCACGACTATATCAATAACTTTTTTACTGAATTTACCTACAAGCGTAGTAACTCCAAAAAGTGAATTGAAACCTCTCTTCTTCCACGACCCATCACCAAAAACTGTGAAATGTGTAGGATCAGCATTCGGATCAGAAGCTTCAATTCACTCTTTCTCTTCCTCCACAGCTTTACAAATAACCAGGTTATGCAGCCGATGCAGCCAGATGGAAATTATCTAGATAACTATAATAAGTTCCGATAGCCAAACCATTATCCACGATGCTACAAAATATAATAATTCCTTCTCTCCCACCTCGGATGAGCCTCATAGCTGTTACAATTCTGTGATTTATTTCATATGCTTAATTGACAAATGGGCATGACTGAATATAACGGGTCTCTTCGCAGCGACATACCACTCCAATTTTAAATCCTAGTTGACGTGCAGCCGACCTAGAAAATGTGAGTTGCTCCTTACAAGTAGCACATATAATCATTGGTGCAAAAGATGAAAACACACAACAAAACTCTAAAATATAGTGGCCGAAATTATAATCAAGAAGAACTTCATCGTCAGCTGAATTTTTCAGTTTTGCTGCAGATGCACTGGTAAAAGATGTACTCACTTCGAAAGTATGTTGATTGACACTAAATCTCCGTTTTTTTATGCGTCTGGACGATATGAACTTCCTTTCTTACTTTTTCGATCCATTATACCCACACAAGTAAAATATTTCTCTCAATTTTTTTAAAGTTCACAGAAAGTTTCTCACTCTTTTGTACGTCTTTATAGCTTCGAGGGTAAAATTGGACTAACTGTATAATGAAAGAAAGGCGAGAGAGTTATTCAAATTCAGGTAGCCGGAGCCTATTGTTACAGCCGCTCTGCCTAAGCCGGTTTGGGTGCTACGTCAGTAAAATAACTATAAATTGAAAAATAATTCAAATTAAAAAAAATCTTCTTAGGGAGATATTCTTGGATATCTAAACTATCGAAATATCGACAAATATTTTGCGATTCTTCAAATTTCTAGACTAGTATAACGCCTTAATGAGGAAGCAATGTGCAAGTTCTACTTTGCATCCTAGTTTTAAATAAATAAATGACACACCGGTATACCTTATTTTTATTAGGCACAACCTATTGTCTCACTTTGTTAACTTTTGTGGAAGTTATAGCGAAAATCTCTATTTCTTTAAGTATTCAAAATTATGTAAAATCTGAACGACTTTACCGATTATCGCCAAATTTGGGGTGTAGCAGGGGTGTATTTTATTTCTCGTTTGTAGAACATTTCAGTTAATTTGTTGGGATACGACGTGATTTATAGAAAATTACTATTTTTTATAAAAATTCAAAATTCTATAAAATCCGGAGCGCTTCACCGATTTTGTCGAACTTCAATACCAAACAGCATTTAACGTGTCTCTAGTTATGAAGAACTATTTAACCAAATCGGCGAAATTTTACGATAGTTAGAGACTATGTGACATTAAAAAATAACCCTGTATAATCAGTATACATAGATATATTTTCTTAAAAATCACAGCAATTAAAGAGGAGTTGAAACTCTATTTGCGTACCAAATTTGAGCTCGATCGTGCCATTTGTGAGTTACCGACGATTGAATTTTCGGTTCCTGGAACACACACACACACACCCACGTACACACGTACAGACACATTTTCAAAACCATTTTTCTTGACGTAGGTGATTCTGAGCATGCTGGCATGAAAATCTCTAAAACGAAAATTTTCATGAAAACAAAGCTTCCTCTGTGAGGAAGCAATTGTTTTATACAACAATAATAAGACTTAGCGTTCGATTCAATATAATTCCAGGAAGGTGTTTACGTTTACGGCCTTTATTTGGAGGGAGCTGGCTGGAACAAAAGAAATAACGGCTTGTGCGAATCGATCAACAAGGTTCTCTACGTTATGATGCCAGCGATTCACATTTTTCCTCTGTACAATACAACGGACAGAAATCCAAAGTTGTATCAGGTAAGGGATCACTTTTATGGGTGATTGCATGATGCAATTCAACATTTTTTGAAATATTCATAATTATCCTGTTTTTTAAGTGTCCAGTTTACAAAAAGCCAAAAAGAACATACGTGCTCCTCGTAACGCCGCTATGGCTTCAGACTTCGAGAGCTCCGGATTTTTGGGTTCTACGGGGCGTCGCACTTCTATGTGATAATAAATAATGGATAAAATCATTAAGAGCCCGTTCGCTAATAATAAACATTTATATATCTATATATTTATTGTTATTGAAAATTTATTCTTTATTAGTATTGTAACATAAAGTTTTTGTGAACTCTTAAGTTACGCTCATCAATGTACTATCTAATTTATGCTCCCCTTTGGAAGTTTTCGATTTATGTCTCAATCGATTACGTTCACTGAGTATGTATGAGAAATGCTTACTTGGACTTTACATTGGTTATTTTCACGTTTGTTAATTTTTGCGATGAATCGGTTTACGTGGAATAACAGTATCACGTTTAAATAACTTCGACAAAATCATTTGGACAATGTAACTTGTAATGAAATAATTTATGATTGAAATTGGAGTATGAAAAAACTTATTACCAAAATAAATCGGCGACAAATCTTCGAATAAAATAATCAACGTAATAATCTAGGATCGCGGTAACGACTCGACGCCAAGTCAAGAAGAAAATGCATGTTGCCTACACATACGTATGGTTTAACATCCCCATTTTTGTCTGATCTTTACTGGGCTCTATTTGACGAGCGCTATTGCTACTCGATTTATCCTGAAGGTGGCCACTCACTGGCTGGTTTCAAATTGTAACTTAAAATATCTCTGAACAGAGATCGCAGACAAAAAATATATCAGTTCAATTTTTTTTTCTCACTTAAATAAGCCCACAAGAACATATGTTGCTTTAATGTTGATGTCGAATTTTTGTAATTTCCAGTCGACAAAAAAACTTACGTTTGACGAACTCATACAGCTTTGAATGTTACACGTACGTGGTTACGTGTGTGACCACTTATCGCTAACAACAAATGTATCGCAGCGATTTTTTTTCTTTCTGTTTTTAATGTGACATGCATCGAGAAAAAATCTTCGTAATTTCGCCATACACACAACGTTAAATGTCCGTTTTGTAACTCATGCACATAAAGTTGCACATTACGTGTCTGCAAAACGTGCGTAAGATGGTGCATTATGCTGATATAAACGTAGATAATTTTACGAACGCCATCTGGTGCGTAATGGTATCTAGAATTCTTGAGATAACTTTATGCACCAGATGGCGTCTGTAAAACTATCTACAAAATGATTTTGCGCAATGCTTCGCAAGCACGAAGATGTGCGACAGTATGTTGTCATTTGTTACAAAAAATAGTATGTGACACTTATACGACGAAGCGGCCATCCCGCGGAGCTTAGGAAGCGGTGCACTCGCCTTCTCTCGCGCTATAAACAACACTCGGCTTCGCCTCGTATCGTTGTAGCACTCGACTTGGCTCGGGCGCGGCTTCCTAACCTCCGCGCGGTAATGGCCGCTTTATCGTACTAGTATGACAATACACGATTTCACTTATACAAAATGACGTATCGTGTGACGTCAGACAAATAGACCACATTTCGAATAAAAGATATTTCTGCCCACACATCACAAACGAAAAATGTGAGGTAGTCAATATAATTTATTAATTTTTTCTCTTCACGATGAGACCTGTCGCAAGAAAATCTGTCTTTTTAATGGTGATATTTGTTATCGTCGTCTATGCGTGGGGTATATCACCTGTCACTCGGTTCAGTATTCGGCACACAGCGCATCGCATCGTTCGTCAGTGCATCAGTGCATTTATAAATTAATGCGTGGCAGTGATTTAAAACAAGTGTGTCATAGTGATTATTGTGCACACTCGTGCTTCATCGTTTTTCTGTATGTGTTTATTGCTCCCCTTAGGGTTACAAGGACCTCCGTTCCGTTTTTAGAATTGCTTTTACACTCTATTTTCTTCCATTTTCATTTATATTTCCATTTTTTAATGTTCTCACTTTCTCTAGTCTTATTCTACTCCGTTTTTCACCTCCATCGAACCTTTATTTTTACATTTCTTTTACATTTCGTTTACATCTTTTACTTTCTTTATCCTTCCTTCTGTTTCTTCTCTCCTTCGCCCGCTCGTTCGCTCGCTCTTTCGCACGCCCTCTTTCTTTCTCGCTTACACTTGCGCTCCTCCTTTCCTCTTCGTCTTCCTTCTTCGATTTCCTTCACCCACCTTTCTCCCCATCTCTTTTCATCCAGTATTTTCTTTACTCTTTCCTCTATTCCTCTTTCACTTCCTCCTCCCCCTCTGCATCTATCCAGTACATGTTCTCACGATTCCCTTTCCCTCCCGCATATCCTATTGCTCCTCTCGTTTTCTGCCCCCCAGTACCTTCCTTCCCTCATTTCGTTCCCTAGCCGAAACCTTGCGATTCTCCCGTACCTCTCCTCACTCCACCCTATTCTCAGGTATCCTGGTTCCCATTCCGCCCTTATCATTTTGTACCATTTATTATATCGTGATTCTTCTCTTTCTTCCTTTTTTTTCTTTCCTGTCTCTGTTTAGCCTCCTTCACCCACTTCTCCAGCCCTTCTTCCCCTTCCTCCGCTTCCTCTCCTTCTCCGTTTCCTTGTCTCCCCTTGAACGTCTCTCTTTCTGTCTCCCATTCCGATATCCCTTGCTCACCTCCCCTCTCTCTCGCCCTTAATTCCTCCCAGCACTCCCTTGCCAGCTAGCTTTCTTCTCCTCTTCTTAGTTTCTCCATGAACCTCCAAGTTCTCCTTCCTGCCCTTATCCTCATCTTTTCCCTCTTTGTCTGTTCTCTCACCATATATCAGTACGGACTGTGGTCTATTGCTGACAGGTCGCTAATTTTTCGCTCTGTGTTCGAGACCCATCTATCCGCGTTCTTGTGGCCCGTTTTTCCTCGGTTAAAGACCCGTGTGTGCAGCTTCACCTGTACTTTCAGTGCATGCGATTAATGCATCGGCGTGCCTATCGCGTGAACTGTACTTGACGTTTTTATTTCTCCGCTTTTTTCTTCAACGGTTTATAAGACTCGATGCTGGACTCTTAACTCTCGTGTGTGCGTGTATGTGTATATCCGTGCTTACATGTGAATTGTGCTGCGCATCGGCTGTTTACCGCGGCATGTTTAGATCAGACTGTCTGTAAGTGCTAGTGTTGGCTGTGATCCTAAGCTTGGTTGGTGTTTCCCTCGATATGTCTGTTCAGTGTGGGGCCTGTCGCGCTCCGTGTCAGAGCTCCTGTGGACATCGATGCACCGGACCGTATTGACGACTATTTCATGGAAAACGCTGTTTGGTGGATACAGGCTCTTCTGTGCTGGCATCTAATCGTATTCTTCGTTGCGCCAACTGCATCGCGGCATCGTCGTCACCGCTCAGAGGGCTGTTCCAACGTGGTAGTGCCACCCCTCCCTCTGGTAGTTCTCGGTCCGCTGACAGCGGCTCTATCCCCGCCAACTCTGCTGTGCAGCCTTCTCAGTCTGAGCTCGAGTCTGCTATACTTGATGTTGCTGGTTTTCAGGCTGGCCTAAAAGTATTTACAGGACTCATTACTGCACTCTCTTCGAAGGTCGATGTCGCGCTAGATCGTCTCACGTCATCCGAGATGTCTATTAATGACCTCCGGCTCCAGCATTCGGCGCTTGACGCCAAGGTAGAAACCCATGTCGCCTCGCTTTCGTCACGCCTTGATGCAGTTTCTGCGGATGTTGCAGCTCATGTTGTCGCTCCCTCTGCCCCTCCTGCCAGCGTCATTGCGCCTGCAAACATGCATTGATGCAGTCGCTTCGGAACTGTTTGAGCGCGAGAAGCGGAGCTGCAACTGCATCGTCATCAGCCTTCAGGAAGGTGCCACCGCCACAGTGAACTTGGCTACTGTGCGGCGCTTGTTGGAGGTTGTATGTCCTCGTATTGCTGCTTCTGATATTATTGCTGTTCGCCTGGGCGCAGCTGCACCTGCTGCTTCTACTTTCATCTCGCGACGCCCTCGGCATGTAAAAGTTACGTTGTCTCCGCCGGATGTAGTCGTTGCGGTTTTCCGTGCTGTCGGACTATTACGGCAAAGTGCCGAATTTTCTGGTGGTGTAATCCGGTCTGATCGGATGCCTGTTCAGGTTGCAACCTACTGGACCAGCCTACCGGCGCTGCGTATTGAACGCGCAGCTCGTGTTGCTGCGGGTGAAGAGGGGCTTCGTATTGTTACGCGGAATAGTGCCCAGTGCATTATGTCCGATCGTCGTGGAGCTAGAAATACGGCTCCTGCTACCGCTGCTGCTCATGCTACCGCCGCTGCTTCTGCCCCGGCGCCTCCGACTGGCCCCAAAGCTGTTCCCGATGCCTTCCTGACGGCCCCTAATGCTCGTTTTGGTGACCCTGTTGGCCGTGGAGCTCTTCGTAGTCGCGGTGCACTACGTGGTCCTTGCCCTGGTGCTCGTCGGCAGCCTTCGGTTTCCACTTCGGCCCCTACTACTGCTGCGTGTGCTGCCCCGTATGCTGCTGCTCGCTCTGCTCCTGTATCGGCGACCTCAATCTCTGCTTCTGCTGCTGCTCCCATTGCTGTTGCCTCGACTGCTTCTCGTGGTGCGATTTCTGTCGCCTCCGCTAGTGCCGCTGTGGGTGGGGATGCTACTTTTTGGCTCGAGTACTCCCATGATGACCTCCTCGATGATCTCCTGGATGACCGCCTCGATCAGTACCATAATGCGCACTGACTCTGCAATTCCAGTGCACCTATACGTCTGCCATGTTAATATTCAATCATTACCTGCTCATATTGATGAGTTTCGCGATAATTGTTACAATAAAGATTTCCACGTTATTGCGGTTTCCGAGACTTGGCTCAATGATGATATCCCAAACGAATACGTGGCTCTTGATTCCTTTGCGCTTACTCGGAATGACCGTCTCGGAAAAAGAGGGGGGGGGGGGATGGCGCTCGACGTCCACTCCTCCCTTTCGTGCTCTGTGCTCACTGCATCATCGCAAGTGTATTCAGCCAAACTTAAATACCTTATGTGTGAGGTTCGGCTTTCCTTGGCGGTAAAAATATTGTTCGTGGTGGTTTATCGTGCGCCTCATCTTGGTCACTTTGATATGTTCGAGGACGATCTCTGCGCTCTGCTGCCTCTTTACTCACGCGTGGTCTTGCTCGGAGATCTTAATGCGGACTTGCCCAGCCGCTCATATGATGCGGTACGACTGAAGAGTTTCCTCCACGAACATCATCTAGTATTAGTTCCGTTTGCGGCTACGCATCACAACGTTTCCTTTAATACCTGGCTTGATATTTGCGCGGTGAGTGATTTCTCGTTCGTCCTGGGTAGTTCTCAGTCTGCGGTGTCTTTTTTTGTCCAGCCACGATTTGATTGAGGTAACACTTGATATCTCTGTTCAACGACAACAGCCATGCATCTTTACGTAACGGGCCATCGATGCGATTGACGAGGATGCACTCGTCGGGCAATTATTGGGTCAGCACTGGTCGGGTTTTGAAACTGCTGATGCGCTAGATGCTACAGTAGATTTTTTCTCCGCGCGTGTTCGGGATGCCATTCATGTACTTGTGCCGCTGCGTAGTGTGCGACTCTCTCGGCCGCCGGCACCCTGGATTGACGCTTCCGTGCGTGAAAGAATGTGTGCACGTTATCAGGCGAATCGCCGTCTCCGGAGGTGTCGTATTGACTCCCCTTTTCGCCCGGTGCTCTTGGCGACTTTTCGGCAGCTTCGTGATGCTGCCAAATTGTCACTTGCCTTGGCCAAGCGTGTCTAATTGCATGGCCAGATTGCTGCTTGTCGGGGATCGCAGCATGCCTGGGCGGAGCTGCGGCGTTTGGGTCTCTTAAAGAACAAACGGGCTAAGGCACCGATCTCTTTCTCGCCTGATGAGCTTAACTCAGCGTTTTGCTCGGTTTTTACCTCTTCGTCTGCCTCTCTCTCTCTCTTGGCCAACCCGCTGCTCTGCCCGTGCTTGCCTATCCCCGCTTCACCCTTTCTGCTGTCTCACCTTCGCAAGTCTTATCCCTGTTAGTTTGACCCTCCTCAAACTCAGTTGGTGCGGATGGCCTTCCAGCCTCGTACCTCCGTTTAGTATCCAGTCTGCTCCTTCCTCGCATTGTCTACCTCATCAATCTCTCCCTTACTTCTGCCACCTTTCCCTCTGCCTGGCGCTTCGCGTTTATCATGCCTATTAGTAAAGTCCCTGTACCTTCAACTCCTCTCGACTTTCGTCCCATCTCGATCCTCCGTGCGTTTGCCAAGATGGTGGAGAGGTTGGTGTATACTCAGCTTCTCGGATGGTTGGAGGCCCATGGCTTGCTCGATCCCCGTTAGGCGGGATTTAGAGAGGGTCAAGGCACCCAGACGGCCTTGCTTAAGATCACTGACGATGTGAGTATGGACAGGCGGCTGCTGACCGTTGTCGCGTTTTTTGATTTTAGTAAGGCGTTTGACACCGTCAATCACCTGACGTTGCTGCGCAAGCTGTCCATGCTGGGCCTTGGGTTGTCAGCTTTAGACTGGTTTGCTTCGTACGTTTGCGGAAGATCCCAGGCAGTTCGTTTGCCTGACGGCCGCGTCTCTGAGTGGGCTTCGGTATTTTCCGGGGTCCCGCAGCGAAGCGTGCTCGGACCGCTGCTCTTTTCGCTTTATTTGCATGACCTGCCTGGGATCGTTCGCAACTGCCAGTATTTGCTTTACGCTGACGATCTTGTCATCTACTGCCATCGCTCTCTCGAAGAGTTTGTGGCCTCGATTGCGCTTCTCAACGCTGACGTCGCGCAAATTCACAGTTGGGCGGTTAGTAATTCACTGTCGCTCAATGCTGGGAAGACGGATGCTCTGGTCCTGGGTACTGCGCAGTACCTCAGCCGGTTTGATCTGATCTGTCTCCCTAATCTCACCGTCTCGGGCTGTCCCATTAAGTGTGTTGCCTCTAAGCGCTATCTTGGCGTTATTGTTACGTCAACGCTGGACTGGCGGTTGCAGGTTGAGTCGGTTCGGAGGCGCGTCTTCACGGCATTGGCACATCTAAAGAGGACTGCTGGGGTGCTTGATGCCTCGTCTCATGCTTGGCTTGTACGCATGATTGTACTCCCCCATCTTGATTACTGCTCGGCTGTCTTGTGCGATGTCAGCGGTGAGCTTAACCTTAAGCTCGAGCGTGCGTGTAATGCTGCAGTGCGCTTTGTGCTTGCCCTGCGTAGACGGGACCATATTTCTGCTGGTCGGATTTTCGCTCGGTTGGCTGTCGGTGGCGAATAGGCGTCGCTACTTTGTTGCCTGCCTTTTTGATTCTTTAGTCAACATTGGGACCCCATCTTATCTATCCTGCAGCCTTATGCCCTGTTTGAGTGCATACAGCCGTGGGGCACATGGGACGACATATTCGCTCTCGACACCGGTTCTGCGAACGTCGGCCTATCGAAAATCGGTTTTAGTTCGGGGATCATTCTTCTGGAATAATCTCCCGCTGTCCGTAACGCGGACTCCCTCGCTTGCCGCCTTTAATAAAGCCTTGTTGCGGCATTTCATGTTGCAGGAGGAGCTGGGTGTTGAGCCTGCCGAGTAAGCCAAGCTTTCCTACTTATTCCACGCGCATTCCTTCTTATTCTTCTAATTTTTCTACTTTATTTGATTATATGCTCACCTCTCATCTACTCTCTTGTCTCGCCCCATTTAGTTTAGATTAATTTCTGTACCCATATGCTTTTTTTGTCTTTATGATTATGTACTTTTTTCTGTCTTGGTCCTTAGGGAATTAAAAATTCCAGGATCTTAATAAATACTATACTATACTATACTATATCCCGGAGTCCTCCAGTCCACCCCTAACGTCCACCTGATGTACCTTTCGAGCACCCTTTCTACCCCCTCCCATTTTTCCTATTCCCATATCTCTACTCTATACCTCATCACTGTCTACACCAGCGTGTTGAATAGCCACATCCTTCTGCCCAGTTTCTCCTGAATTTCCTCTTCCCTATTCCCCATGCCTGCTTCATCACCCTCATCGCCTTCTTCACCCTATCCTTTATGTGTTCGGCACGAGGCCTTCCATTCCTCTAAAAGGTTACCCTAGGTACTTAAACTCTTTCACCTCCTCTATCCTCTTTCCCGTCCACCTCCATTTCGCTTCCTTCATTCTCCCTCCCCCGTTTCTAAACCTCACTAACTTCGTTTTCTCTACATTTACCTCTAGTCTCTCTCTGTCAATATATCCCTGCAACCTTCTAATCATACTTTTCATCTCCTCCTCGTTTTCTGCCACCAGCACCACATCGTCCGCGTATGTTAGGGAGCATGTCCTCCTCCCGCTCACCCTCACCCCTCCCCACTTTCGCTTTCTCAACTTATCCTCCATGTCCGCCACCAGAATGTTGAAGAGCAGCGGATTCTTCAGACACCCTTCCCCCACCTCCTTTGCCGTCCAAAACTCCTCTCCCGTTTCTCCCCCCGCCTTTACTGTGCTTTTTGTTTTCTTATATACCTCCTCCACTCTCTCTCTCTCTCTCTCTCTCTCTCTCTCTCTCTCTCTCTCTCTTAGACCCTTTCTTATCCCCGGCGCGTATTATCTCTTTGCGCTCTCTCTCCCTGTCTGTGAGTACTATCGGTTGTCGTTATTGTCTGCTTCGTTATAATTCGACTTTTTCTGCCGCTTCGAGCCTAAGGGGCATTTCCGTTGCAGGCAGTAGCGGATCAATTTGCTACTTTTCATCACCACACATCGATTCTGCAACTCAGCTTCTACTTTTTGTGTGTCATGATCTGAAAAGTCGGCATCATTTTCTAACCTAAAAACTACAACCTGTGGCAATATTGCCTTATGATCTTGGGCCCAACTCTGTGCATGCGCATGACTGTCACTCCACTCTACGCATGCGCTTTGAAATCTTCGCATTGACCTTGAATAATTTGTCCGTTTACGCTGCGTATGCTCGATAGATCACATGCTTCACTGGCTACGCACGAAGGAGCCACTTGTACATCATCGATGTTCCACCTCCAGCTACTCCTGTTGACTACTATCTACTATAATACACAACAAGCTGGGTTTAACTCCGCGCTTGCGCATGGCCGTCACCTCACTCTACGCATGCCTTTGAAATCTTAATATTGGCCTTGACGGTTTTGTGACCATCTACGCTGCGCATGCTCGCCTAGTGTAGCCTCCAATCCTGTCCACGCCAACGTATTGCAAGTTCAGCTGCTTCACACCCGCACTGCTATATCTTGCATGCTCTATACGCTCTTTAGACTTTAATATTATGCGCAATGATCGCCTGATTGCCATTGAATTTTTGCTTAATTATTTATACTGCCAAAACTCTATTAACTTAAATTTTTTAAATCATAACTCGGCATGTCTACCTCTAAATGCTATAAGTGCTCCAAAAGGATGGCTGGAGCAAAGGGTTCGTGCCCGACTCGTCTTAAGAATTTCCATCCAGGTTGCGCTCAATCCTATATTGGTTATCGTTCTGCGAAAGTGGAAAGCCTTGCTGAAATGCCTCCTCCACTGAGTCCTGTTGCCACGTCTTCCTCTTCGGGCAACGAGCTATTACTTATTCTTAGCAAACTTGATCTATTAGGCAAACTCGAGGATAAGCTAGGTACTTTTATCGACCAGCAGACTATTGTTAATGCAGATATGGCGAATGCCATTGCTCAGATACTTGTAATTAAGAAGCAGCTTGCTGACCATGACGAGCGACTTAACTCAATTCAAGATCAACTACAAAAAGTTTTTGAAATCGGCAATGAGCGTCCAAACGACTATGCACCACCGCAATCTTACGTGGCTGAGCTTGTTATTGCTAGTATACCAAGTGGTACTCGTGACTCGCCAATGGATATTGCTCACAAAGTTTTTGATTCTCTCAATGTCAAGAATCTTATCCCAGATGTACTTCGGATTCGTAATCTTCCGAGACGAGGAACACCATATCCAGAGAACAACATTAACGAGACCACTGCTCAAACGCTGGCTGTATTATTGTCACTCTCAAATTGTTGTCATCTTAGATAAAAAACGAGCTAAACGTGACCTTACGGTTGATGAAGTATTCGCTGTTGCTGCCCCGGGAAATATCTACGTCAACGAATTACTTCCTCCTCCAGTCTACGAGCTTCTTCGCCGTACTAAAGCCAATGCAGCCACTACATCACACAAATATGTATGGATTCGCGCTGGCAAGATTTCGGTGCATCGCGATAACGACCAGCCTATTATTCATATTACTAAGGACTCCAATCTTGCAAAGCTCACCTGACTTCCTCGGCGATCAAACCCTGCTCTTAACATCTTACAAAATGGTGGCGTTCTAACAAATAAAAGCTTAATTGTATCTCAATGTTATGCGAATTCCTTGCTTAGCCACATAGATCTCATTAAATTACACTTCTCGACTCACTTTGCTCACATTATTTGGATATCGGAGTCATGGCTTCATTCAAGTATCGCTGACTAACTCGTTTCACTTCCTGGCTATTTCTTGGTTCGTAATAATTGCGAAAATGAAATTTGTAGTGGTGTGGCCTGCTATATCCACGAATCACTCAAGGTAAACCTTGTGGCAAAATGTCCGAGCGAATCCAGTAATAATCCTTAGTATTCGCTTTTAAGTATTTGCTTCTCTGGTACTAGTTCTATTCTTCTTGCGTCTATCTATAGATAATCAGCTGGTCACATGTTCAATCCCTTCCTAAACTGACTGAATACCTACATTCATTCCTATAGCAATTTGATTATTGCCGGCGACTTCAACTGCTCTCTCCTGGCTATGAATCGGATTACCTTCGTGGTTTCGCAAGATCTTTTACTCTCTCCTGGCTATGAATCGGATTACCTTCGTCGTTTCGCAAGATCTTTTACTCTCTCCTGGCTATGAATCGGATTACCTTCGTGGTTTCGCAAGATCTTTATCGCTTCACATTGTTCCCTCAGATTCGATTTACCACAAATTGCACTCCGACTCTCTCCTTGATTTAGTCATCGTTGATAACATTGATAAAGTTCATGCATTTCATAAGTCCTCTTCTCCTTTTATTGCTGGCCACGACGTGTAAAGCTTGGTATATTCCTTTGACAATTTAGAAAGGAAAGAGCGCACTATTTTACGCCGCAACTATAAAAGTTTTGTTGATGCCGATTATTGTGCTACTATTCTCACGCAAATTCTTAAATCTAATATGGCGTCATTAAGTGATTGCGGGAATCAATTCGATGTTGATTGTCTTGCCTTCACCTTATCTGATCTTCTCCTGCTCGCTCTTGATACCCATGCCCCCATCCGCCAACTAAGGATATACAGACCCTCGGCGCCATGGCTAACCATAGAAATCGTAAATCGTAAGAAAATAAGGGATGCGATGTACGCTCAGGCTAAGCATGCGAATAGCCTGTTAGAACTTGCGATTTACCGAAACTTTAGGTACCAGCTCATGAAAGACTTTTAATGAAAAGTGCCATTGAAGTGTATAGGTTCAATTCCCTCAATAGCATTACGGACCCTGCGCAGATGTAGAAGGCACTGACCCGACTGGGCCTTGTAAAAAATAATGCGACCTCTCCTCTTCACTTTTTTAACGCTAATCAGTTAAATACTTATTACTCCTCGATTTCTATCGCCTCGTTGCTTTGCACAGCACTGGAATTGTCTACGCTTACTTCAAATTGCCTCGTAAACGGGCCTACTTTTTCATTTGCTCCCATATCGGCTGCCAATATCTACGATATTACTGTTTCGTCTCCACTCCACTCTTTCGGTTCCGGAGCTGACCGCATACGTCTCTTCGCCATTCGTTCGGCCTTTCCTGTAATTAAGCAGATTATTACATCTCTCTTCAATTCCTCCTTCCGTCATGGTGTTTTCCCCCTTGCATGGAAGAATGCCCTTATCCGTCCGTTGTCGAAGGTGAAAACTCCACTGTCTCCTTCCGGTACTCGCCCGATAGCAAACCTTCCTGAAATGTCTAAGCTTCTTGAGAGAATAGCTCATAGGCAAATTACTGAATTTATTAATATAAACAGCATCCTTGACCCCAAGCAATCTGGATTCCGCTCTGGTTACAGCACGCAATCAGCACTACTCAGGCTCTGTGATGATGTGAGGAAGGGTGTCGACGACCGCTTAATAACCATTCTAATTCTTTTTGATATTAGCAAAGTGTTCTACACCATTCCCCAATACATCCTTCTGAAAAAGCTGCGAGCCATCGGTTTCTCGAGTACTGCTCTTAGTTGGATTCACTCCTACTTGACTAACCGCACACAAGTGGTAGTTGATGATGACTCATCTCTTTGCCGCAACCATTAACTAGCGGCATGCCCGAGGGCTCTGTCTTAGGACCCCTTTTTTTCTGTCTTTTTATAAATGATATTGCCACGTGTTTGAAGTTTTCCAAGCACTTGGTATTTGTAGACGATACTCAAATTTATCTAAGCTGTCAACCATCCCAACTAAGACAGGGCCTAACTAGGATTGCCATTAACAATGCTTCGATTGCTGACTACTCAGCTAACAACGAGCTCTCACTTAATTTGTCTAAATCTAAAATTCTGATCATGGCTAGCTTATCATATGTGGCTTAAATCTACTCATCTGTCCTGCATCCTATCATTATCAATGACACCACATTTCCCTACGTTTCTGAAGCGAAAAATCTTAGTGTCATTATCACACGTGATCTCTCATGGAAAAGCCATGTAGCCATGATATCTCAAAAAGTCCACTTCTCGCTTTACATGCTCAAGTTCCACAGAAATTCACTTTCTCTAGTGGACTATTGTTGTCTTGTCTACCATGACGCTACAGACGAGCTGGATTGCAAACTTCAGGTATTAATTAACAATTGTATATGGTTTATCTATAACCTACGCAAAGATGTGCATATTACGCCCTTCAGGCGTCAACTGAAGTGGTTATCGGTGAAAAACAGAAGAACGTACTTTCTTGCGTGCTCTACCTATCGCATCCTCCATTCCGACTCTGCATCCTATCTTCGCAATGAATTTCTCCTTCACCTGAATACTCCGCGTCGCCCAGATCGTGCTGTAGCCTCTTCGCGTGTTTTTACGATCTCCACACATCGTACAGTTACATATCGTAACTTATATCTTCTTTCCTCCTTCCATGTGTGGAACTCACTGCCCTCTAATATTCATGCAGCAACATCACTAGATGTTTTTGAAAAGCGTTATTACTCGTACCTCCACGGATCAGAATTGGAGGCATAATATCTATGGTAATATCTACGGCGTTTTTTAACACTGTACGTAAAAATATTTGGTGGAGAGAGTGTTGCCGTTGGCGTTGCATTCCACATCTTGCTTTGTACCTTATTTAGCTTTATTGTATTGTATCAGATCCAAAATTAAAATTAAAATTATAATTAATACCTAGTAACTTATTTTGTATTATATTGGATATGCATCTTAATCTACTATAGGTTTAACGTTGTGAAATTTGTAATCTATGCCACATGTGCCCCAAAACTTAGGCTAGGACATAAATAAAAACTTATCAATCAATTAATCCCTCGCTTTTCCATCGCCTCCCACAGCACCCGTTTATCCACTGAGTCGAACGCTGCCTTCAAATCCACAAAGAGCGCCACCAGCATCCCGTTTTCTTTTGCCAATTGCTTACTTACCCGTCTGGTTTGGCGGAGTTGCCCCCTTTCCTTCCACTTCCTCTTCCAGCCTGCTCGCCAGTATCGACGTGTACACTTTGTACAGCGCCGGCACCAATGTTACCCCCCTGTAGTCCGCTGCCGTCTGCCCCTCTCCCTTTTCCACTATTGGCGCTACTATGCCTACTATCCACTCTTCTGGCCATCTCCACCCGTCCCATACCCTCCTGCATACCTCCCGCGCTATTTTCCTTATGTTTTCCCCGCCACACTTCCACGCTTCGTTCGGGATCTCGTCGCTTCCCATCGCTTTCTCCTCCTTTCTCTTGTTCACCGCTTTCCTGATCTCTTCCTCGCTTATTCCCGTTTTCTCCCCCTCGCTCTTTTCCTCTTCCCCTTCCGCCCTCACCTTTCTGGCCAGTCCTCCTAGCAGCCTCATGAAGTGCTCCTTCCACTCCTCCGCTCCTATCTTCTCGTTTACCCTTTTCTTGCATTTTTTCCCCCAATTCACTATTTTCCATACCTCGTTTTCCGTTTTCGCTCTCGCTATCTTCTTTAACAGTCCCTCTGTTTCCTCCGCCTTCTTTCTTTCGCATATTTCCTCGTACTTCATTTTCTTCGCCCTACATTTCTCTCTCGTTGCCTTTCCTTTCCTCCATTTCCTGAGCGCTTGTCTTGCCCCCCTCTTCATTTCTCCACACTCTTCCTCCCACCACCCTTCCTTCCTTTTCCTCTTGCTCCTCCCCCTCTATTTCCATCTCCTCCATTCTCTTCTTGGACTCTTCCTTCATTTTGTCTGACCATTTCCCGCTCCCTACTTTCCTTCCTCCCTCTTTCCCTTTTCTTATCACCCTGTCCCCCACCTCCATGTTCTCCATCCCTCTTCTTTTCGGTCCATCTGCTAACGTAATCTATTTACCGTCGCGTTCCTCCCTCCTGTGAACGCGTACTCCCCCTCCTCGTCCCCCTTCACGTTCCCGTTCAGCATTTCCCACCTCACCTCTTCTAGTACTTTCACAATTTTTTCCCCTCCGCATTCTCCTTTTTGTGCTTCGATCTCCTGTTTCCTGTTTCTTCTTCCCCCTCCTCTCCCGTTCCTCGCTCATCTTTCCTTCCCGCGCGTTGAAGTCCCCTCCGATTACTACCCCTTCCCCTTGTCTCTCCATCCACCCCCTGATCGTTTTCATCTTCCTTTCCATGTCTCTGTTCCCGGACACCGCTACCACCGTCCATTCCTCCTCGCCCACTTTTATCTTTGTAGCCATCACCCCCTCCTCGCTTCTTTTTCTTAGTTCCTCTTTCACCGCCATCTCCTCTCTCACTCCTATCAGTATCCCTCCTGCTGCTCTGCCTCTCCTCCTGCTCCTTTTTGCCCATTGTGCCTCCCACGTGTAACCTGCTGGCAGCCTTCTCCTCACCCTGTCCCACTGCTTCTACTCTATCCATGTTTCCAGCATCACTATCACCTCCCACTCTGCTATTTCCGTCCAGAATTCCTTATCCTTATTTCTTATCCCATGTATGTTCCAGAAGCCTATTTTCCACCTGCCCCTTTCCTCCCCTCTTTCTTTCTAGCTCCTCTCTTCTGCTTCCTCGTCTGCCTCGCCTATCCTATTTTTGCCTCCTCACCGCTCCTCCTTCCTGCCTCCTCACCCTTGCCCTTCCGTCTTTCAGCATCTCCCTCATCTCGTCTCACGTCCACACCTCTGCGTCTATTATCAGCTTCCCATATTTCACCTGCACCCTCCTTCCCCGCCTCTCATCCTCCTCTTCCCGCACCTCTAGCAGCCACTGCATCCTTCTCTCCTTCCGAGTGAGGTCGTCCTCTATCCTTTCCCTGCTACCGCTCAGTTTGTGCCTATTCTTCATTACCTCTATCTTGCCTTTCACACTTTCCATCTTCACCTCCACCTTCGCCTCCATCCCCTTTCCTCCCATTCCCCTCTTTCCTATCTCTCTCGCAGTCTCTATCTTCGCTTGCACTCCTATTCTCTCCAGCGGTCTCCTCGCGATCTGCATCACCGTTCCCTCCCTCGCCGCTCTTTTCGTTATGAGACTCCTTCTTTTCTCCTCTCTTTCCTTCGCCTCCATCTCCTCTACCCTCCTTGCCATCTCGTTCAACCCCCTCCCGGCCTCTCTTCTCTCTATCCTCTGAATTCTTCTCTCTAGTTCTTCCGTCTTCTCCTCCCGTCTTTTTGCCTCTTCCATTTTCGCCTCCATCTTCGCCATTTTTCCTTCCATCACCTCCCTCTCCTTCCTCCATCTCTCTTCTTCTTTCCGTATCTCTTCTCTCAATCTTCCTATCTCCTCCTTCGCCTCCCCCCTTTGCTTTTTCATGTCTTGAATATCCCTCCTTATCTCGATCCTCATTTCCCTCAACATTTCTGCTATCGATGCCCCTTCTCCTTGCTCCTGCTCCGGCGACCGTATCACCAGCTTGCTTTTCTGAAACGCCCTTTACTTTTTGTCTTTCTCTTTCTTGTCCCTCTCTCCCATCGGCTCCTTCTTCCTCTTCCACATCTCACCTACCTCTGCTACGGTTCTCTCCTCCTCCTCTTCCTCTATCCGTTCCCTCTACCTCTTCCACATCTCGCCTAACTCTCCTGTGCTCGCGCTCGTCTCTCTCGTCAACCTTCGTGGGTTCGGCGGCCTCCCCCTCCTCTTCGCTTCCTCCTCTTTTCTCTCCTCCTTGTCCCCCATTCTCTCTTTCGAAAAAAATTATTTATTTATTTATTCATCTATAGATTTATCTACATGTATCCGGATAAAAAATCTGGCAGAACCCGCCACTAGATAATCGAGGGTACTACAAAAAAAGTCCTTCGGCATTTTTATCTATGATCAATATTCTAGTTAGGAAATGCTGTCAAAGACAAAAGTCCAAATAACTACCCATAAATAACCGCTACTCGAAAAGTACAAATAACCGTCACCTCAAAATTAGAAAAGGAAGATAATGTCTCGTACAAACTTTTCTCTCCGAGTCAAAATGAAAAAGATCCAGCGTGCCAAAGTTTTCAATTCGCAGTGATCGTCTTAATATCAAATATATATATATATATATATATATATTTTTCAAAAATACCCGCCATTCAAAGACGGGGAATTCAAAGACGAACAAAAAGGTGGTAAACATTTTTCTCTCAGAACTAATGTCACGGCGCTACAGCGTGCTAAAGTTTTTTTCTGAAGATGCAGACATTTTGATGGTCATACTCATTTACTATTTATTTATTTATATATTCATTTATTTATTTATTGACTTCCGTTTCCGGTGTGGGTGAGGGCACAGTGAGTGGCGGGTCAAGAGTGATAAAAGTGGTATAAAACGAAAAATTAAAAGTTGTAGAGAGGGTTAGGTGTGAGAAAGGGTTAGTGTAAAAGTGTAGAGAAGTGTAGGAAATTGTGAAAGTGGGGGAAGGTGACAGAGAAAAGAAAGAAAAGGGTGTGAAAGGGCACAAGAGAGAAGAGGTTAGGTAGCGGGTGAAACGGAGGAAGGGTAAAGGGGGGACGGTCCGGTGAGAAGAAGTTAGCGCAAGCGCAGAGGGATAGGGTGTAGTGAGCAGGCGCGGTCGGTGAGACAGAGCATATAGAGCGGTGAGGTTGGGAACTACAAAAGTCACTAGGAGAGTGGAATTGGACGAGAAGGAAAGAGAGGGAGATTTGAATTAGAAATGGAGAGATTGGAAGAGGAATTAGGTAATAAGAGGGGTAGACCTACGTCGGCTAGGAGTTTAACGAGGGAAAGAGCAGGGAGTGCAGGAAATATTATGGAGATGCTAGGAAAAGTGAAAAGGGACTACAACAGTATAGAAGAGGATAGAGAAGGGGAGTTAGAGGGATTTAAAAAAAAGTAAATTAGTAGAGAGATCTCCAGAGAAGAATGCGAAAGGGAAGTTGGAGAAGAATGCGAAAGGGATGTTGGAAGTGGACAGAAAAGAGTTGGAAGAGATGCTGAGAGGGATAAGGGAGGGGGTGAAAAAGGACATGGGGGAAAAATTGGATAGGTTGGAAAAGAAAATGGAGGGGGAAAGGAAGGATATGAGAGAACAGTTTAGAGCATGGAATGAGAGATGGGAGAAGGAGAGGATGGAAATGAGAAATAGGTTAGATGGGTTTGAGGAGAGATTGGCAAATATGGAAAAGAAAGAAAAGGAGTTTAGCACGGCAGTAGAAGGAAAGGAAGAGGAAAGGAGTGAAAAGGAAAAAAAGGAAAGTAAGGAAGAAGTGAGAAACTTAAAATGGAAGATGAGAGAGATGGAGGTGAGATGGGATAAAAGAGATAGAGAGGAAAGGAGATGTAATGTAATAGTGAAGGGGGTGAAATTGCAGGAAAAAGATGGGAGGAAAGAATTAACGGAGATTTGGGAGAAAATGGGGTTGAAATGGGAGGATAAGGAAATAAGGAGAGTGGGAGGAGTGGATAAAGAAAACAGGGGTATGGTAATGATAAAGTTGGATGGAATAGAGGAGAAAAGGAGAGTGATGATGAGGAAAAAAGCGTTAAGGGCAGGAGGGAAAGAATAGAAGACGATTTGACACGGGAGGAAAGAAGAGCGAGGTGGAAAATTGAGGGGGAGGTAATGAGATGGAGGAGGGAAGGGAAGAGGGTACAGATAGGTCACATGAAAGTATGGGTGGAAGGAGCAGTAAAAAGGTGGGATGAGGTGAGGGAGTGTTGGATAGAGGATACGGGAAACGAGTAAAGGAAGGCAAAGAGAAGAAGAAGCAAGGGAGAAGCAGGAAGAAGGAGAGGGGGAAAGAGGGGGTAGGAGGGATAATTAAAATAGCTTTTTGGAATGTGGCAGGATTAGGGAATAAGGATGAGGATTTTTGGGTGAAGTTGAAGGAATGGGATATATTGATATTAAGTGAAACATGGGTAGAAGAGAAAGGATGGGACAGATTAAAGAAGAAATACCCGGAAGGGTACGTGTGGGAGACGCAGTGGGCAAATAGGAAGAAAAAGAAGGGGAGAGCGAGGGGTGGTATGCTATTAGGAGTTAGGAAAGAGATAAGGATGGGGAAAGAAGAAGAGGCAAAGGAGGAAGAACAAGGTATGTTGGAGAGGAAAATTTGGATGGGAGAGGAATGATGGAGGGTGATAGGGATTTATGTAAACGGAGACATAGAAAGGAAATTAGAAAAGTTAAGAGATTGGGTGGAAGAGAAGGGTGGGAATGTGAAAGTCTTGCTAGGGGGCGATTTTAATGTGAGGACAGGAGGATTGGGCGGAATAATAAGAAATGGGATGATGGAAGGAAGAGAGGGGGAAGGTAGGCAGTCTAAGGATATGGTGGTAAACGGCGAAGGGAGGAAATTTTGCAGGTTTTTAGGGGAAATGGGGTGGGGAATTTTAAATGGAGAAACGGAAGGAGATGAGCAAGGGGAGTGGACGTATTTAGGGAGTAGAGGTGAGTCGGTAATTGATTATGTGGTGGGGAATGGGGATGTAGCTGACAGGGTAAGCAGATTGGTAATCGAAGAAAGGATAGAATCAGACCATCAACCGGTGGTTGTGTGGATAAAGGCGAGGGGGTATAAAAGAGAAGAAAGCAAGGGAGGTGGTGTAGGAGGAAGGGGTAGAAGGAGATGGACAATGGAAGAGAGAAGAAGATTTACAGAGGAGTTTGGGGATTTAGGAGACTTGAAAGAGGGGATAGAAGAGGGGTGGGGTGAGCTTAGGGAGAGAATAAAAAACACGGTGAAGAAAATAGGGGGGAAAGAGGTGACGGAGGACAATAAAGGCTGGTGGGATGAAGAATGTAAGGAGAAGAAGAAGAAA
The DNA here is from genome assembly GCA_947507545.1 of Clistopyga incitator. Classification (NCBI taxonomy): domain Eukaryota; kingdom Metazoa; phylum Arthropoda; class Insecta; order Hymenoptera; family Ichneumonidae; genus Clistopyga; species Clistopyga incitator. Next base: position 2,629,851 of record OX382189.1, read on the forward strand.
GTTAGAAAGACGCTGAGGGGGTGGAGAAAAGAAGGAAGGGCCAGGGAGGAGTATAGGAAAGAAAAAAGAGAGTACAAGGAACTGTGTGAAGAGAAAAAAAGTGTTGAAAAAGAAAAATGGGAAAGGGAGTTAGAAAATATTAAAAAGGAAGGGGAGGTTTGGAATGTGGTAGGGGGGTAGGGGGAGAAAAAAGAGAACAAAAGTGAATGAGGAAATAGGAATTAATGAGTGGGATGAATATTTTAAGGATGTACTAGGTGGAGTGGGATGGGAGATAAGAAGAGAGGGAGAGGGTAGGAAAAGAGGGGACGGCGAAGAAGAGATAGGGATAGAAGAGCTAAGAAAGGTGACGAGTAAACTGAAGGAGGGAAAAGCGCGGGGAGGGGATGGAATTGAAAATGAGATCTGGAAATATGGGGGGAAAGAAATTGAGAAGGGGTTGTTGGAAATATGTAATAGAGTATGGAGAGGGGAAGGATGGCCAAAAAGCTGGAAGGAAGGGATGATAGTGCCAGTACGGAAGAAGGGGGATGGGAAAGTAGTAGGGGATTATAGGGGGGTAACGCTGACGCAAACAGCATATAAAATTTATGCTGCGGTATTGGCAGAATGGCTAAGGGAGGAGGTAGAGGGGAAAAGGATTTTGCCAGATAGCCAGACGGGTTTTAGGAGGGGAATGGGAACAATAGATAATGTTTATACATTAAACTATTTGATAAATAGACAAATAAGGAGAAGGGAAAGGAAGTTAGTGGTTTTATTTGTGGATATGAGGGCAGCTTTTGATAGAGTGGAGAGAGGGATCTTATTGAATACGATGAGGAAGAAGGGAGTGAGGGAAGGGCTGATAGATAGATGTGAGGAAGTATTAAGGGAAACAATAAGTAAGGTTAGGATAGGAAAGGAGGAAGGGGATAGTTTCTGGACGGAGAGGGGGGTGAGACAAGGGTGCCCTTTAAGCCCCTTGTTATTCACCCTTTTACTGGCGGATGTAGACGAGGTATTGGAAAGAGGGGGATGGGGTGGGGTAAAATTAGGAGGGAAAAAGATATACACACTGGCATACGCGGATGATATAGCGGTGTTGGCGGAGGATGAGGAGGGGATGAAAGGAATGATAGGAAAATTAGAAAGGTACGTAGAGGAAAAGGGAATGGAGGTGAATACAGGAAAGACGAAGATCATGAGGTGTAGGAGTGGGGGAGGTAGGAGAAAGGTGGTAAACTGGTGGTGGAAAGGGGAGAAAATAGAGGAGGTGAAAGAGTTCAAATACTTGGGGTATGTGTTGATGGCGAGTGGGAGGCAGGAGGCTCACATAGAGGACAGAGTAAAAAAGGGGGCGGCGGTGATGGGGCAGGTATGGGGAATAGGGAAAAGAAGGTTCGGGAAGGACTGGGGTAGAAGGGTATGGCTGTTTGATAAGCTGGTATGGTCGGTGATTGGTTACGGGGTGGAAATATGGGGATGGAAGGAGAGAGAGAAAGTGGAGAGGATACAGGAGAGGTATCTGAAGTGGGTCTTGGGGGAGGGGAGGAACACGCCAGGATACATGGTAAGGGAGGAAGTACAGAGGGAGTTGCTTAGGGGCAGAGCGGGATTAAGAGCATGGGGATATGAAAGGAGGTTAGAGGAAGGAGGGGGGGGGAGAATTAGCGAGAAGGTGTTGGGAAGAGGTAAAGGGGAGAGCTAGGAGGGGGGTGGCATTAGAAGGGTGGGAGGAGGAAAGGAAAGAATTCTGGGAAATTAGGGGGTGGAAGATTGAAGGAATAGAACAGGAAAGAGAAAGGGGAGGAATTAAAGGAGAAGATTTAGTTAAGAGGGAAAGAGACGTACAGGAAGAGGAAAGATGGGGGAGGATAGTGGAGTCTGGGTATAATAAGTGGTATGGGAGGGTAAAGGGTAAAGGAATTCCAGGGTATTTGAAGAGGGATTGGGGGGAAAAAAGATAGCAAAGGTTGGCAAGGTTTAGGTTGGGAAACGAGATGAAGGGTAACAGGTATTGGGAGATAGAGGAGAAAAGGTTGTGTAGAGTTTGTGGGTGGAGGGTAGAAACGTGGGAACACGTATGGGAGGAGTGTGTAGATTGGGGAAATGGTAGAAGCTGGCAGGAAATGATAGGGGAGGTGTTAGGGGATGATGGGGAAGGGGAGGAATGGATAAGGAAAATAGAGGAGTGGAGGTGTGAGAGAGAAAGGATTAGAAGAGGGGTGGAGGAGGAGAGGACAAGGGGAGAGGATGGGGAGGAATCAGAAGGGATATAGGCAAGTAGGTGAGTAAAGGGTAGAATGCGAAAGGAAATTGATAACTAGCAGTAAGAGGGAGGTAATTGCATCGGAAATGGAGGTCAGAGGATGAATGGGTTGAAGAATGATGTGGATGGATGAGTGCAGTATCTCTCTCTCTCTCGAATGTATGAGTATGAAAGATGCGGAGTATGAAAGATGGAAGTATGGAGGTATGGCGAGTTGGGATGGATGGAATGGAAGGAGGGAAAGTAGGTTAAGGCTTAGGAGTAAGTAAAAAAAAAAAAAAATTTTGTAAGTGGAACGGGAGTCCACTGTACCCCGGGTAAGGGAAGCAGGAATAAATACAATGTACTCATTTATTTATTTATTTATTTATTTATGATGTTATTTTACTTGTTTATTAACTGGTTCCTTTCTCCCGTTTATTCCTATTCCTTCATTCCTGCGCCTCTCTTATATTTTCTTTCCCTTGTACCTTTCTTGCTCCGTTCTAACCGGCCACTTCCTCTGTTCCCCCTGTCAAAACCCGTCGCCGCTTACCCGGTCCACTGTTTCTCTTCACCGGACCCCCTCTTTGTTCTCCACACTATTGCTTACCTGAGTTGCTCTCGTTCGTCTGTCTCCCGTTCGATGGCCCTACGTACCTGCGCACTTTCTCCTTTCCCCACTTGCCCTCTGCCACTGCGGTTTCCTAACCTCGCTCTCCCTTTTCTTTCCTTCTTCCCTCTTCTATTATTGCCTCTGCAACCTCTTTTTTCACCTCGATTGATCCTCTTTGTCCCCCTCTTCAATATCCACCCACACATCTCTCCCCATTCTCTCTATTATTCTCTTTTTTCTCCACTTCTTTTCCCCACCTTTTTACACGAGTCCTCACTCTCTCACACCGGAAACAGGAGTCCTGTATCGTTTTTATGGAATTATTCATTTTTCTTGGATATATATGTGATGTGTGTTACCGTACAGTATTGTGATTTTGTCTCGTTCTCGTCAGTGTCTGACTGCTGTCTACATAATTTCATCGGAGTCTACAGAGTTACATTTTAGTGTATAATTTACTACAGTTTTACTGTCGAGTATTGTTTTATAGTCACTGTGTGTCGTATCTAATCTTATTTCCGTTATAGTCCGATAGCAATTTGGTGCAGATTCCTGTATCAATAAAAGCTGGAGCTTTTGTCATGGGGACGAACTCTTATTAACAACAGAAAGAACTTTTGGGCTTGGTCGCTGTCAGTTTATAGGGTTTCGACAAATCCTCAGTGAGACAAGAGAGATCTGGTTTCGTGGCTGTTGATGTAAAGTTCTGACATTTCCTCATCGACAATAGAAAAAAAACTGTTCGGATTCATCACTGCCAGCATAGGGTTTCGACAGATTCTCATTGGCAATAGACAAGAGCTGCTTCAATTCATGGCAGTGTGGGGTTTCGATAAACCCTCAGTGACGAGAAAGGGTGTCGACATATCCTTCACGATCGACGAACGTTGTTGGGTACCGTAGGGTAAGTGGTTTCCGTTTTATATATAAAAATGAAATATAATTCATCTCAAATTTAAATTTAAATTTAATTTAAATTAAAATTTCCAATCAATTTCAATTTTTGCTCGTCATTATGTTATTAATCAATCAAAAATCATATCTCACATACACATTGCATGTTGACTCATATTTATGCATACTTATCATCATGTTTTCAATGCGCATGCTTAACTTTTTCATTAATTGTATGAATGTTCAAATAATGAAGCTCTATGAAATACAAATAAATGAAATCTTACGTTTTTCTTACAGAAAAGATAATGATTGGATCCATAGCAGTTTCCAAGGCTGTGAACAGGCCCTTACCTTAGCAGTCTCAACCACCGCCAGTTTACCGTCAAAACCACCGGGTGGTTTTTTAAAGAAAAAATATCGAAAATTTGTCGTACCGACCGTAAAAATGACCGCTTTGAAAAACTTTATTCGGTCGTTTTCTCGGTCACCGACGAATCAAAACAACTGCTGAAATGACTGGTCATGGACTGTATATTCGGTCCTTTTTTCGGTGAATATAGAAAATAAGAATGCAAAGTAGAACCTTGCACATTGCTTCCTCATTAAATTTTACTCTTTACAAAGCAACCTCTATGAGGAAGTATTGTAATTGATTTTGGCTTCCTCATACAGGAAGCTTTGTCAAGAGCAAAATTTAATGAGGAAGCAATGTACAAGGTTCTGCTATGTATCCTTCTTTTGAATAAATAAATACAATACCGGTACATCTCATTTTTATTCGGCACAATTTTTTGTATTACTTTATAAACTTTTGCGGAGGTTATACCGAAAATCGATATTTTTTCAAATATTCATAATGGTGTAAAATTTGAACGACTTTGCCGATCACCACCAACTTTGGTACACAGTAGGGCAGTATGTTATTTTTTGTTTATAAAACATTTCAGTTAATTTGCTAAGATTCGACGTGATTTATAGCAAAATTATGATTTCTTATAAAAAATTCAGAATTCCATAAAATCTGAACCGCTTTACCGATCTTGTCGGAATTCAATATCGAACAGCATTTGAAGTGTCTCTAGTTATGAAGAACTATTTAACCATATCGTCGAACTGTTACGCAAGTTAGAGAGTATACGACATTTTTCAAAAAAAAAAAAAAATTCCATATAATTAGTATTGTAACGCCGCAAAATTGAGCGTTACAAGGAATGATCTCGTCCTCCTCGCTCGATGACTCAAGGGCGATCTCGCAGGTTCAACCTTGGACTTTTAGGATACTTATTAATTATTTGTTTTATTTTTATATTTTTTTTTATGTATGATGGACGGAGACGAACCTTCGGGTACGACAAGGAGAGCCCATAATCAAAGAGAACGATGTATTTAATACGGGGATTCCACCTGACTCGTGTCGGACATTTCCCCGGCATATGATCTTCACCGACGAGCTTCCATCCCGCTGAACCTTTGGGGAAGACTTGTGGCCTTTATTACGTCACACCATCGGCCACGCAGCAAGGAGAGTCATTTGAACTTGGGCGCTCGGAAAAGGGATCTAACGCATGGCCGGTAGTGTAGCGAGCTACCGGACCTTAATGCACGAGCGACGTTTCTGCTAATTTTGTGTATTCGCCTAGCGAGGCGTCAGGTCCGGCGTTGCGCGAGAGCGCTCTAGCGCTTACCCCCAATTAGGGCATTTTGGAAGTCGTTAGGTGGGGAGGAAAATTCCCGTGGAAGATCGATCGTGATCCTTCGAGGCTTTTGCGCGTTGGACATCGAGCGAGGAGGACGTACCGCTAATCATAATATACTGTACCGAGGATTCTGGCAAGGAATAACCGTCGAAAACCCCGTTATCAAGGAACTGTGTCCGAGGAGTAATTCGTCGGCTTCCTTTCGTCCCGGTGAGCTTTTACACTCTATTTGTTATTTTTCTGGTCTCCCAAAATTGTATATCTTCGTTATTTTGTTATAAACGATAAAGTGTTCAAATTACGAAAATAGCTTCTGGTCGTGCCGCCCGTGTTCGTCTCCCCGCGTGGAGAATATAAATCGTTGAAGATCCGTAGAATATTTCATGTGCCCTTGCGAATTGTGGGCAGGTACTGTGTCGTGGATTATAAAACATTTATTTCCCCTAACGTGCGGGAGTTCTTCGCGTGAGGCTTCAAGCCATTTTCTATAAATTTAGCGTCCGTTAATAGATATTAAACGAGTAGAATCAGACGTGTGCGCGAATCGTCCTTGGGCCGACGTCCCGCAACAAGCCATAGTTTTTAGTGTGTGTGTGGTCCGCGTGAGTGTCCTTGATTAGTCCCGTTAATAGCGTATTTTGGATTTTGGCGTGAGGGATTATAATCAAGGCCTTATTGCGCGTAAAGTTCTTTTAGACAAACTAATTCCATTGACCGAGTCGTTTGTCGCGTTTAGATATTTGTTACTCGTCCCTCTCGGCCCTTGTGAATTGTTTGATTGAGTGTGTGCGTGTGTGTGTGTGAGTGAGTGCTCGTCCGTTGTCGGGACGATTATTAAAATTGTTGGAGACGTCATTCATTCAGTGTGTCGAAGTGTGGCCACTAAACGGAAGAAATTTACGTGGACAATTTTATCGATTCACTATTGGAGATATTTATTGATTGGAATCCATCTTTCATTTGTGTTGAATAAATTGTTATTTTTTTTATGAGTCCCGTAATTAATGGTTTTATTATATCTACACGAACTCTCGGCAGTCTTACCCCCCCACTCTACGTATTGCAGCTGACGCGCGGCCTGGGCTGATAATTGTCGCTGCAAAGCATTGTTTCTCCTCCGGCGTGAAAGCGCCTGGCGCCCTGTTCTTTAGGAACGAAAAATAAGGAGGAGAGACAATTGGACAATTTAGGTTGCAATCGAATTTTCTCACGTTGGGTAAAATTCTGGTTACAGTATACATAGTGTAACGTGGTGTTTATTTCTGCACACCCCGTTACTGCTGCTGTCAAATATCGTAGGTTAAGATCTGGCACACCGTCCGCTGTCGAGCTCTCTCCAGGGCAACGAATTAGAATTAAGTTAGTTTGAGAAACAATTTTGTGTCGTATTTGTGTGCTTGTGTGTTAGTTATAAGGAAGATTTTGTAAGGTCCGACCTCACTGGGTTCTCAACGTCTCGACCATCGTTGGAATGAGCCTGAGGGGTCTGCGTCTTCGTTCGTTGGCGACCTGCTGTCCTGTGTTCCCAGGGACAGCATTAGCTCCGCAGGACGTGAGGAACCTGCGGGGTGGTATTAGTCCTCACCTTCACGAGGAGTGGACGCCGAGTGGAGGATGGATTGTTCGGCGAGATCGTCCACCTCGTCAACGAATCCACAATTTTGAGGCAGAGGGCAGCGGACGGCTGGAAGCTTACCACCGTCGCCCCCGCTCTGTCCGCTTAGAGCTACGGACCTCCACCATTTAACCGCCAACTTGAGGAAAGATGAGGTACCCGATGCTTGGTGGGAAATCCCCTAAATGCCCCGGAGCAGCCCCTGGATTCTCTCTAGGTCTAAAGACGCTATGATGCCCCTGTTAAGCCTACCGTTTAAACAAAAGAACTTTGCTTTCGTAATGATAGAATAGTCTTCCTGTGGTGTTGTGTTCTGCTGCCACGGATCTATTTCGTAGAGTATATTTGTTTCATACGGGACGCATCGTGTCTGATGCGTCGCGGGTGGTGTGCGCTTCGACCACCTCATCGACTCGCGATAAGGCTTCGTCTCTCCTTGCACCTCGCGGTGAGTCCCGTCGCGGATCGAACAATGATCATTAGAAGTCGTTTTGATGTGATCGAGTGCAGAGGCCTTATTTGCCATAATTAGGTGCTTTGTTAATCATTAAAAAAAATTACATCAATAACGGAATAATAGAGACTCTTTGGTTTATAACGTGAAAATAGTGCACAAAATAATAATAATACTAAAGAACTATTATTTGTATCCGATAAAACTACAGTGAATAAATCAGTGTTCGCTCATAAATCGTGATCCTTCTCCTTCGCGTAAAGCCCGAAGACATCTTCTCCATTACAGAAAGCTCTGATTCTTCGCCTGCTTCACGTCGTATTCTTCGAGGTTCGTTACTCGTTCTCTGACGGGATCACCTGTTGCTGTAACGAAGATCCAAGGAAACGAAACCTGTGATCAACATCTTGATAAGTAAACTCATACGTACTGTGTTCGACTCGCTTCTCATATTGGTCCTGACTCTGATATTCGAAGGAAGATTGCTACGTCCATAAAGACACCGTTCTGCCACAGACCTATTGTTGCGCGTATTACCATCTAACGTCGTAATGCAGCCTTGGAAGGGCTTTACCAAAAACTTAACCTGGCGATTCGAAAACCTTAGGTTCTTTATAGTGACGGGTAACCTTGTGACGTGTATTTTGTGCAAGGACAGAGTTAATAACGAACGCTAGTTGGATTCGAGTCATTTTTAAGCCAATTGCGTAACACCCCCGTACCAGATCCATCCCGCGGCGCTCTCGAGCCGTGAGGCGGCACCTCCACCATCTGAGATGCCCACGGGATCTGCGGAAGAGCAGCGTTGGCCGGTACAGGGTTTTCACCGCACCGCAGGCTGAGGCGGGGCCACGTAAGGTTGTCGGAAGATTCGTAAATTCCCGATGAGCGAAAAGCCTCCTGAATGAGGAAGGATCACACTAAAATCCTTCTAGTGATCCGTTATCAGTTGCATATATGGAGCTGAGAAAATTTATTCCGCTGTCGGGTGTGGAGAACTCCACAACATTTTATTTAGTTAGAGTCAGCGTAACGAAGAGCAGAAATGAGCGACGACTTTTGATGAGGAAGGGAGACGATCGGCACGCATCGTTAAATTTCGGCAATCAAGGGCCGAAAGTGGGGATTAGTTGTCCGAGTTGTCGCAAGACAAAGGACCATCAAGCACTCTCTTCGCGATTACCTGTGATCGACAACGGACGTGTCGTGGTGCTTTCCGAAATTCAGAAGATCGGGGTCAGCTACCAGACTTCCTGGAGAGGATTGGGAAGAGTATCGAGGATCAGAGCCAGTAAGGGCCGTGAGTACCCGTATCCCGGGATTTATTCTGTCATTTGCGGAACTGTGATTGGTAAAGTACAATTTATAGGATTTAATAAAATTTACGTTATTACCGAGTGAGATACTCGCGTAGTTTAAGGCCCTGGAAGAGAGGCAGGAGTCGCGAAGGTGCTACTTGTCTCGTTTTGTCTTGTGTGTTGTCTCGAATTTGTGTTGAATATTTATTGATAAGAATTACGTTAGAGATTTCCCGAGGTTGCCGTGCTGTCGTACCGGACTCAGTCTCCTTGGAGCATACCGGTGTTTTAGTATTGCCGCCCTAAGCCGGATTTCGGGAAACTAAAGTTCCGAAAAGAATTGAGTTTTCGTGAGAATTATCGTAAGTTGAGAGTGTGATGTAAGCTGAGTGAGTTAGTGAGTATTGAGTTTATGAGTCAGATTTATTGAGGAAAATTAAGTTAGAGATTTCCCGAGGTTGCCGTGCTGTCGTACCGGACTCAGTCTCCGTGGAGCATACCGGTGTTTTAGTATTGTCGTCCTAAGCCGGATTTCGGGGAATTAAAGTTACGAAAAGAATAGAGTTTTCGTACGAACTATCTTAAGTGGAGAGTTGAGCGGCGAGACAAGTATTAGTCGGATCGTTATTCGCGCTGTTGCATTAGGAGATTATTCCTACGAGAACTACGCGACTGTAATATTAAGTCCCAGCCGATTGTTTAAAGAAGAGAGCGATCGCGAGCCTTGCTGCGGAATTAGTTAGTGTTTGTCCGTTCTATTTACTTATTTATTTTCCGATAAAGAGTCGACACACACACGCACGCACGCACGCACGCACGCACGCACGCACGCACGCACGCACGCACGCACGCACGCACGCACGCACGCACACACACACACACACACACACACACACACACACACACACACACACACACACACACACATTCATTCATTTTTATTGAAGAATTCATTTTTATCGTATCTCTCGCGAAAATAACATGGATGATGAGGTTTTTAAAAAAAACTGGTCAAGAGAAACAACGTTCATTGGGGTGAAAAATGCAGTTGCCATTTAAGAAAAATGACTTCGAGCTTGCAAATATGATCCTGAAAGCTCAAAATGTCGTCTGCATTGAATGTCCCCCTCGAAACCTTAATACTTGTGTTTCAAAATTTTCACGTTACATGCCTCCTTTAGGAGATACTTCGCCGTGCTGTTTCAAATGGGACACCCTGTATATAATAATTCCCTTCCTTAGAAGTGCATTGTTTTATAGTGGTAACATGTGTAAATGTCAGTATTTTCAGTGAGTCGTACATAATATGTAACCTGAATTTTCGAGTCTTCCGTTTTTGCTTCCTCATAGAGGAAGCTTTGTTTTCATGAAAAATTGTTTTTTTTCGAGATTTTCATGTCAGTATGCTTAGAATCACCTAAAAAGTCGAGAAAAATGGTTTAGAAAATGTGTGCGTGCGTGCGTGCGTGCGTGCGTGCGCGTTATTAACGATATTTTAATTCCGTGTTGGTATATTTTTTGGCACTGACAATTATGAAATGGTCCGTATGAGTGAGCTTTTTGGTATCATTCGTTCAGGCCATATGTTCTCATATAGGGTGTAAAGAGAACATAAAAAATAATTGCATCACTGGGAAAAGTCTAACATGATTTCTGAAAATCTATAAACATTTATAAAAAACAGTTTTACATAAATCAATATTTGCGTAGTAGATTTATTTATTTATTTATTTTTAAAATAATTTTAATAATCGGATTTAAAGATTAAAAACTATATAAAAGAACGTCTCCACTGTGGCTATAAGCTAGAAAGTATTGATATTTAACAACGTATTTTCAAGATTTTTTTCAGATTCTTAAATGGAGGCATTCGATATGTCTTGACTAGGTTGGACTTGTCCAAGTTGAACCATCTTGCTAATATCAATTTTGCCGACTTATCATAACTTCGGTTTAATCTCATAAATTGTCTTATTTTTCACCTTGACACGCAATTATTAGCGTATTTTTGATACATGTACAACTTTTACGAGTTTCTTGCTCGATAAATATTAATAATATGACCAATATTTATTGACAAGAGTTGACAAAGTAATTTTTTTTCAAATTGCTCCTACAGGTAGGAATTTCCGTAACAATGGGACTCGTATTCTGGACCTGAGTGAATGAAATTGGTTTATTTTGGTAGAGGAGAAAACTTCAGTAATCCTTGTGCCAAGAAGCTAGGATATACTTATCATCGGTTTAGCATGAAGGTTGGATATTTTGAGGAAACGTCACGAATGAAATTATTCAATTCACGCTGATGTATGATTTTGTCTTATAGTTTTCTTAAACGCTCAGGTTATTGTTACAAATCACAGGGCGTGTAATTGTCACAATAATAAGAATTAACTGCGAGACTTACAAAAATGCTGATTCTGAAAGTCGTGCACAGAGCTGGTGACCGTACACGAAGCATGCATAGCTCATCGCCAAGTGAAGTTACAAAATGTGCTGATGAACTCCTAGTGATTGCTGAGTTGACGGAAGGGCAGGATATTATTCTTCAGATAAGTACACCCGTGCGGTGTAACAACTTCATTATTGGATAAGAGTTTAGTCTGAGATTATTCTATCGGTCGTCTCGTGTTATGTTTTGTTATTAATTGAAGAAAAAGAGAAGACCTTAATTTTTTAAAATATGAAGAAGGGAATCTAGTCGACTTTGGGTGCAATTATAAGTGAAAGGAAATAGAGGACCAAGTGAGTTGGGAGTTGGGCAAATCGCAAATGGACCAGAATTCCTACAGAGTTATTCTCGAACCGCGTGTGATGGGCTATCACCAGAAATTCCTATAGGAAACACCGACTCGAGAACAAATTCTCACAAACTATCATTCGCAAGAGTAATAGGATTACACAAAGCTCAATTGGATTATCTACCGCTTAATACGATAATTTTTTTTTATAATGTGAATTGTGTATCCCCAAAACACGAATATTCAAGGAAAAGACAGAGGGACAGATATTATGGGTCAATAACACCCATCCCGAAGAAAAAGCCATTTTTTAGTGCAAAACGGATGGTTTTGCCTGTGTAATACTGTATAGTGAAATACGCTAGTATATGTGAGCGTCTTAAGCAGAGCAACGCGCGACAGTAGCTCGAGCGTGTTGATGAATTTTGCGTATGGGCGCTGCGCTATGTTCAACGCGTCTAGAACGAGCCGATCGTCATAGGACGACTATAACTACAGCTATCACGAAAGATCGAAAGACGCTTTCTCAAGTTTGTAATTTTACTGAGCTTTTAAAATACTGAAATACCGTTTGTGTCATATCCAGCTGTTTAATCAGAATTTATTGTTGGAGACAACGCAATGTTGTGGCCCACTGCAACGGTATTATCGCTTTATACCAGAGTTGTGAGTTAATGCAATATTGGTATTCACAAAGGTGGAACAACAATTTTAACAATTCCTATTATTATGCGAATTATAGTTCACTTCAATTTTTGAATAAAAAAGTAATCAGAACAGAATTGTAGGTTGAATTGATTACTTCACGAATGTGAGAGCTAAATGCAATATTGGGGCTCACAGCGGTGAAACAATAAATAAAACAACTCCAATTATTATTGGATTAATTCAGGATGGAGGAAAGAAAAGAGAAAGACCACAGGAGCTGATGCAATATCAGGAGCTTGCCCGAGCTGAGTTTGCTTAAGGGAAAGGACCCGGTGAGCCTGTGCATTGCAGGGGCACTCGGTTGAGTCTGGGCTCTGCTCAGAGATAATACGAGAACCAGGCGCAATGCTGGGGTTCGTATTAGGACAATATGAAACGAGAGTTCCTGAAAGGATGATTGGTATGGTAAGGAATGAGGTGACTGCTGCGTTCGGGCTCCTTATATACACCGCGCCACACCAGCTCTTATCACGTCATAATGCGCTGTTTGCGTGGAGCTCGGACGCGCGGTGCGTTTGCTGGTATGGTGGTACTGGTTACGCACTCAGTTGACTTGTATCTCGTGTGCGTGTGTGTGAAGGCGCTCATCAGTGAGGTCCTCGTACCATAGAGCGTCCCGTTACACCATGCAACATTATTATTTTGCTTTCTAATAGAGAATGCTTTATAAAATGTGGAAATAATGAAGAATTTTTGTACTCAATGTTTTATCAATTTCTTATTTTTTGTACGCACGAAAATTTGTAAATTATTAACCCGCGTGTAAGTGGTTTTCGCATTGATCACTCTTCTTATCCTAACGGTTTTCGGAATCCGACTGTCCTTCATATATAGTAGCCACTGATTAGTACACGGAATGTCGTAGACAGTGGTCTTTTCGTCCTCGCCGTAACTCCTCAGTTTTATAAATTTGAAAGTTTGTTGCGTCTCTGTAACCAGCTGATCACTCTTCTTATACTAACGGTTTTCGGAATCCGACGTTTCTTCATATATAGTAGTCACTGATTAGTGCACGGAATGTCGTAGACGGTGATCTTTTCGTCCTCGCAGTAACTCCTCAGTTGTATGAATTTGAAAGTTTGTTGCGTCTCTGCAACCAGCCAATTGACAGACACAAAATGCAGCTTCGCCCATGTACAGTCATATTGTACTGCTTGATATAAATAAATAAATCTTTAGTACCTATGATATTTTAGGCGGATTCAGCGAATCCATTTATTTTTGTAATATATAAAAATACGAAATAACATTACTTTATGAGTGCCATTATTTACCTGTTGACGTCGCGCCAGAGGTAATGAGATGCTTAATAAAAATCTCGTATGGATGGCACTCCATTCACCATACACGCGTCCTGTAAGTTCGCAATGAAATCTACAAAGTTGTTCACACGTTACACACCTGGAGTGCGTACAGAAATTTGTACGATTAAACGAACTTACTTGTAAGTGAAGTTCTATCGTAATTGTATGAAGCGCCTCTTCCGAAGAGATCACCTGTAAAGCTGCAACTTTTTCCGTTGCTATGGTAACGTTACACCGACGTTCTGTGCTTCATTTCTTCAAAGTTCTGCCGTAATATTTTGGGGGCTAAGAAAAACTTAGCTGTGGGACTTGGGTGGGAAGTGATCTCTTCCGAAGAAGAGGCGCTTCATACAATTACGATAGAACTTCACTTACAAGTAAGTTCGTTTAATCGTACAATTGTATTGCGCGCCTCTTCCTCGAGATCACCTGGTAGATGTTTAAAGTCTATTACGGCAGAATTGCGTTTTGGAAGATATTCATATATTAAATAAAAACATACTTTTTTTTTTAAATTATACAGTTAACACAGATTATTTATTTATAAACTTGTCACAAATGGTGCTCAAACATTCAGAATGGATCTCGCAAAAGTGTCTTTTTCCTGAGACACACGCAAATTATAAAATTTCGCAAACGTTTCCGAGGATTTAGTCCACCCTGCGGAATTTTTGATAATATCAATGAAGACCCCACTTCGCTTTGCTGCATAAGTAGAAGCATGTCTCGTGCTGTATGCCGTAAAAATACTGGTATCCACTCCGCTCTGAGATAAAGTGGATTTCATCCAACGGCTCAACGTTTGAGTGGTGACGGCCTTATGTGGTCTTTTAAACGAGATAAACAGACTCGACACATTATTTCGTAACTCCCGAGTTCGGTCTATGTAAACATCGAGAGAAGACGCTGCACATAAATTTTTGTTTGCCGAATAAAATGGCAAAATTAAGGTTGGTTGTTTTCTACCTGGACCTGATGTTTTAATTGGAGCCGGAATTTTTATCTCGATAATTTCGCCAGTCTTTGAAATGTTCTGGATATCTATTAAAGATAATGTTTGTATTCTATGACCTGTAATTAGCGCGAGTAGAGTAGCTAGTTTCATGGATAATTTTTCCAGAGAAATTTCAGTGTTTTTAGGCCAAGAAGATAAATTGTCCAGGACGACCTTGGGATCCCAAGTGACATTGTATTTAGGTTTTTGTGGGCGCTGTTTCGCGATTCCTCTGCAAAATTTTTTAACTCTATCGTCCTGGCCAATTTCTGGACCAAGGATAAATGCTATGGCCGATCTGTAACTATTAATAGTTCCGTAAGATGCTCCCTTTTGAAAATTTTCTGTGAGAAAGGTTAAGATTTCAGGAATCGAAAGCTTATAAAGATCCAGACGTTTTTGTAAACAAAAATACCACAACTTTTTGTAAGCAGTCTCATATTGTCGTAGGGATGAATTAGTTAAAGAATAAATACAGATGTCCAAAGACTCCTCTGGCATTCCTTTTATTGAGAACGCCTTCCTGATAATATTCCGGCTACCAGGGTAAGGTTCTTCCACAGAGGGTGCGGCTCCCTGTTCGAAGAATGAATAAGGTTAACATCGGGTTGAAAAGTAATTGGTTCCGATTCTAACATAGAAACGTAGCGTGGGAACCACGCTTAAGTTGGCCAATGAGGAACAACGAGAATTCCTCTCGATCTTTCAAACTTAATTTTCTTTAAAATTCTCAAAATGACCGAAAAGGGAGAGAATGCATAAAAATGATAAGGAGCCCAATCGATAGTAGAGGCGTCTATTGCAATGGAGTATGGGTCTTTTAGCCACGATACATATTTCTTGCGTTTAGCGTTCGCTCTACTTGCGAAAAGATCTAATTCTGGAGTTCCAAAAATTCGACAAATCTTGTTAAACGCAAATATCGATAATTCGAATTCCATTTCTTTCTCAACCTTTCTCGAATTCGAATCCGCTATTGTGTTATCCTTCGATCGAATATACGACGCGAAAATCCATAGATTGCGTTGTTCGCACTATCTCCAAATATCTTTCGCGAGTATGCTGAGAATTTTTTGTCGAGTACCACCGAAACGATTAATATACGCAATAGCAGTAGTATTATCGATTCTCAGTAAAATTGCGCAATCTCTAAGATTTACAGCGAAACATTTTAAACCAAAAAAAGCTGAGAGAAGCTCTAAATAATTAATATGAAATTTTCGATCTTTAACATTCGAATGAACGTACGATGTTTCACCGTTACAACAAACTCCCCATCCTGTGTCCGAGGCATCGGAGAATATTTCTACGGAGTATTTGTCCTCTAAAATCGGATTATTGGCAATCAAAATCTGAGATCTCCACCAGGATAAATCGTCTTTAATATGTTTGGATAAGGACATTATTTTCCCATAATCATTGCTATTTGCTTTTAAGGCTGAGGTTTTTTCACTCTCCATATTTCATGTAAACCCAGCTGTATCGTACTGCCTTGCAGCAAGAACCAAATGTTCCAACAAACAAAGCGAAATCCTGTATCGTGCAAGAGGTAATTCTTTCAAATTTTTGAATTTCCGATAAAACTTTAGTTCTTTTGGTTTCTGGAAGTTCAATCACCATCTTTTTGGAGTCTAGCACAAAACCAAGATATTGACGTTGTTTCGCAGGTATCCACTGACTTTTCTCTTCGTTAATAACGAAGCCTAATTCTTCTAATAAACAACGAGTTTCATCTCGAATATTTGCACATTCATCGTAGGAATTACCGATCAGGAGAAAATCATCCAGGTAAACAACGCATAAATGTCCTCGATTTCTCAACAAGGACAAAGCAGGTCTCATAATTTTCGTGAAAATAAAGGGTGCTATGCACAAACCGAATGGTAAGCAACAAAATTCAAAACGTTCGTCCTTAAAAATAAATCGTAAATATTTTCTGTATGACTCTGCAATTGAGAGGGCATAGTACGCGTCTTTCAAGTCGATAGTGACCATGAAAGAATCTTGGGAGAGTAAGTCCCTGGCCGTGCGGATATCTTCGAGTTTGAAATGTTGTTTTTCGACAAATTCATTTAAATTTTTTAAATTCAAAATGAAACGACTAGATCCGTCTGGTTTAGGTGTCAGGAAAATTCGAGAAACAAATTCACCCTCCACTCTTTCGCACTTCTGAATTGCTCCTTTTTTTAGAAGTTTATCAATCTCGAGCGAAAGCTGTGTCAACTCAGAGCTCGACCAAGTTGGTTCCCTAGGAGCCGACGACTGAATGACTTTTTCTCTGAAGGGTATTTCTATTCCCTTTACCCAATTCAAAATCACGACATCTGAGGTCAGTGATTCCCATTTCTTGAGAAAATATTGTAGTCGTCCGGCCAGAATACTCACAGGAATTAATATTTTTTCTTGCGATAGTATCCCTGTTTCGGGTCCGACTTCCGGTACCCCGAGCTCTGGTAACTGTACTTCTTTTGTCCGCCCATCGTCGCAGATTGCTGTTTGAAGGGCGGATTCTTGAAGTTTTTTGACTTCTGGGAATTCGAATTTTTTGGAACTGGTTTTCCCAGATCCTTCGCTGAACGTTCCAAATTTTTTGCAATCTTGATATTTTCGTCCAGCTGTCTCTCGAAGAGCCATTTATCGACAGCGGTCGCCTTGAGCGCTTCTTTTACCGAAGAGTTGAAATTCGGAAGAATTAAAGTTCTTCTCGTTAAGGTTTCGTCTCGCTGAAGGTCGACGAGAAGCCTGCCCATGTCGCTCAATCTCCCCAGAAGCGTCAGTTTGTCGACTGAATCTCCTTTGAGCATATCCGATAAGGTAGACCCAAGAATTGAGAGACAAACCGTAACTTTTTCTTGTTTGGTCACCAGTCGACTGTCTCTTGTTAAGACAGGCTCCTGAAGAGACGCTTTAATCTCCAAATTTAATTTTGGCGGGTTTAAGAATGAGCAATTTTCGGGAGTGAGAAACTTATTCAGTAGAATCGTTTTTTCCTCCTTAGGAAGACCGTTTTCGAATAAGTCTGTCCATCTCAGGACGATGTCGTCGTGGATCGGTGCACCAAGCGGCTTCTGCGAGGACACACGCTGACCGAGAACCTCGAGAATCTTTCCATCGAGTTTTTCTTTAGAAACCGATTGGTTCGAAATTTTGACGACATCCGGATTGGCAACAGATGATGAACCTTCATTAGCCTGTCCTTCGATCTGCTCATCTCCTTGATCAGTAGTTACCGGTTCGATATCAGTAGTAATCGTTTCGGGCTCTGTCGCTGCGGGTATCATATCCCCCTCCTCGTCAGATTCAACGGTTTCGACATATTCCGTGGATGCCGAAACTCGCGAGCGAGTGTCGGAATCGTCATGACCTGAGAGAATATATAATATCCTCAGAAGAGCCGATTTCTAATCGAACTGAGTCTGACTCAGTGATCAGATTTTGTATCTATTTAGTCCCTGAGACCAGATCAAAAAATCAGGTTACGACAAAAATACTCAAAAGAACTCTTGTTCTTCAGTATCGAAAAAACCTCCGGATCAAATCCGTTCCGTTCAAGCCTGACTTGAGACGGATGGGTTTGTGGAAACAAAACTAAACTCGCCTAGCGAGGCGTGCGCCGATCTAATCGGACACGAAGGATTAATAGTTTTACTCACTGCGAATTAATTTTCGTAATATCAAATCGTTCTGCTCTTGTATGCGTTTTTCTAAACGCTTGAAACGTTTTTCCCAGCGATTTTCCTTCTCGTCGTCGGAAGAAGAATGACGTTTGTTCTTGTTGCCCATCTGCGTCCGATAAAAAAGTTTTTCACCAAAACGCGTGTGACGTGCTCGGCACAAAGAAAAAGAATGAAGCACAGAACGTCGGTGTAACGTTACCATAGCAACGGAAAAAGTTGCAGCTTTACTTTGAATTTGTGGCTACATTCGGCATGGGAAATGGGTACTACCAGGTGATCTCGAGCAAGAGGCGCGCAATACAATTACTTTTCTAGGTATGGTAACGAAACCATGAAAAAGATCACATCATCGTCGGGTAAACCACGTTCGACATCTATCTGTGCAGTTTTGGAGTCGAACGTAAACAGGAAGAGTCATCGGCGTTTATGGAGGAGAACCATGATGTGGAATGAATCCACGTATTATTTTATTCTTTTCCAAAACATATGTTATTCTCGTGTATTATTTCTCTATATAAGATCTCGGGGACAGATCCTACCATCTTGTTGGTTAGCATTAGGTTACATCTTGGTAGGATTTCGGTAGGATTTGAGTTCTACAACCGAATATCACCCGGATACCTGCCGGTTATTTTGTACTAATAATCAAGCCGCCTAAGTTCCAACCGCTTAAAAGTGAATTTACAATTAGATTTATGGTTCGATTTACACATCCGTACCAAATTCTAATGTTAGTGCTGATAAATAGTTAGCATTAGGTTGGTTATAGGTTATGTAGCATTTAGCAATGCTTATAATCCCAACAGTATACACAGTATATACAGTTCATTGATATTTACTCCAAATAGTATCGTTATGATCCTCCGAAATGTTAGCGGTAAGATCAACAGTTTTGAGTAAAGATTAATCGTAATTTATATTCATGGCTTATATGTTGTGATGAAGCCTCCGAAAGGCCACCCCACAACTGGCCGGTTAAGGGGACGGGGGGGGGGGGGGGGCTCGCTCACCTGAAAACGAAAGTCAATAATCAATTAATCTAAGTTATTGTATCTAATTCATTAGAAATTCTACAGTATTTTTACCTTTTACTCTCTCCCCCTCGATGAAGTCCCTCAAATCGTAAGATAGCGGAGCTGGCTTGGGAGTTCCAACCCAGCCGGAGCGCATCGAGAGTCCCCAGAGAAGACAACGGGGGAGCATCCATGGGTCTTCAGGACCAACAGGGAGTGGTGACCGTTTAGGTGGAGGTTGGTGGTGGTTCTACGGACCCTAGAAACAATTACAGAGTCTTGGAGCCAGTGCAATCCATATGCTAATGTGACCTATATTCACTTGGCTGACATGACCTCCAGAGGAAAATTCTTCAGCATACACACCGGAGTTCGTCGCCCGGGAAAAATCGGGTGAAAGGATCCACGCACTTTCACTGATTCTCCTAAGTAGCTCACGCCCTAGAACTCCATTAACCAATAACCGGAGGCTATCGGGTTGACGAACACGGTCGGTCTCGCTTTGTCGTCAAGGCTTGTTAGCCCTTTACTGCAGGGACAGAGACCTCGCCTACCGATTAGGGAGAATGGACTGTACCTGGAGACTTGTTGGCTCAGCTTCGTGATGGTCGGGTAGCAGTTGGAAAGAGTAGTAGTCAGCGGCGTTGAGGTTACACAAAGATTTATTTCTTACTTTCACAAAATTTAAAAAAAAAGTAGCCGTTGTTCGACTAATTGAATACATGTCACCCTGGTCCCTAGTAGTGTAGTAACAGAAGTTAATTGTGTTGCGGACTAATTCCAATAGAAGACTGAGGTCTTGTCTCGGGAAACGTCGTGGTTTTATACCCCACAATGGCCTAATTCGAGAGAAAGAGGGGTGTGAATTTCTAGGAACTGTTCCTCTTATTATTGATTGATATCCCTCCTTTCGAATGGTCCCTTCCTGTATTTCCATTATAGTATAAAATCAGACTAACCTTTGGGGAAGGGAGTCTGGCGCCATCACCCCTTAGGTATAGATTTTACGGAGGGGATTGATATACTCGTTTTTAATACGAACTATCTCAGCTATTATTTAAATAGAGAAAATAGGGCCTTTTGACGTAACACCTCCTCCCTCCAAGACGAGTGTTAGTGAAGCTAACACTCGTTTACATGTCCTTATGTCGAGAAAAAGGAAACGAAAAGAAAGAAAAATTTAATTCCTGTATAAGGATATATTCATATATATATGTGAAAGGGTGCATTTAGGGTCCATTTCGAGGCTCCAGGGGTACTTATGGGGACATTTGGCACATATGGGGACGGACCCGGTATTTTTCTAGACGCAAAGGATGATCTTGGGTCCGGTCTCCATAATTTATTCTAGATGAGATGGTATTAATGAGGACCGAGATATCTGACGGCAAACGGTCAGTTTGGGGTCCGATGGAGATATTTTTTAAAAATATCCATTTTCTCTCGTTAAAGCAGTGTCATGCTAAAAAAGGCGTGACATTCGCTAAAGATGTGATCGAAAAGATTGAGATATCAAAGTTCTTCGATAAATTTTTCTTCTTAGTTCATATCGGAATATATTGACATTAACCTTTTTGATATATAAGCGATTGTAGTGTACAACATTATTTTAGACAACAAACGTGTGTTATATTGTAACAAAAATTGGATTATTGAATCCCGTGTAATTATTCGTTTATAGGAGTGATCTGATCATAAGTTCAAAAGATTTCTGTATACTAAATTGTAGAAGGACTTCCATTTTTATCAACATTTTATCCATAGAAAAATGAAACTTCTCCTTTTCCGGATTGACCCAGGTGACCGTAAAATCCGACAGTTACGGAATAAAACTTATGTGCAGCTTCTGTGATTCAAAATTGCATTGTGAGATTACATTTCTCATTTTGTATTATGGTCGTGGTACATATCGGGACCAACATGTATTCCATAAAGGTGATTTTGGGGACCGATGTGTACTTTATAGTGCTGGACCCCGCATTCACCGTTACAGCATTCGTACTGGTACCCATATGTATCATTACATATCAAAATGAAACACAGTTTATCTTCTTATTTGTACATCTTGCGAGTATGTTCTAATCCTCTTTCATTAAAATTGCTCGGCCTTGCTACAGACGACCGTGGCATTACAATCAAGCTTAGTAGTATGGATATCATGTAAAAGGCAAGCACCCGAACTTGCTTACAACATCACACAGTCAACCAGTATACAAATAAAGCGAAAATTATACATTCATATTTGAGAGCTTTATAAATTATTCTCGAACAACGAACTGCCTTTAACTAAAAAGATCGTAGAGTCACACAGCTATGAGATAACACTCGTGTACAGTTTCTGTTATTGTAAATTCGACTGCAAGAGTACATATTTTGATTCTTGTTGTAATGGTACATATCGGGACCAACCGGTATGACATAAGGGTAATTCTGAGGACCGATGTGTAGTTTATAGCGCTTGGACCCCACATTCGCCATTATAACATACGTGTTGGTACCCACAAGCACCGTTACATATAAAAACAGAAAACTGTTAAGCGTTCCATTTGCACATCTTACGAGTACACAGTCAACATTTAAAAAAAAGACTAATCGACATTTCCATAGACGGTGGTTTGTTTTGCAATATTAGAATGAAATTTTGTACTATGGCAATGTTGTACAAATCACACTATCCAACTTTCTAACGACCATGCCGTAAAGTCAACTAGTGCGCAAATAAGTTAATAGTAAGCATATTTATATTTCATGTTTGTAGATCTCAACCTTAAAAACAGACAACCATTGACCAATACAATCGTAGAATCACGCAACTGGGAAATCATTCTTATGTGCAACTTCTATCCATTGAAATTCGAGTGCGAGATTACATTTTTCATTCTGTACCATTGTAACGGTACATACCGGGACCGACCGGTATGACATAAGGGTAATTCTGGGGATCGATGTGTAGTTTATAGCGCTTGGACCCCGCATTCACCGTTACAGCATACGTACCGGTACCTATATGTATCGTTACATATCAAAACGAAAAACAATTTATCTTTTTATTTATACCTCTTGCGAGTATGTTATAATCCTTTTTCGTTAAAATTGCTCGGCCTTGCTATAGGTGACTGTGACATTACAATCAACTTAGTAGTATGGATATGTTGTGAAAGGCAAGCATACGAACTTGCTTACGCCAACTTCGCATAGTCAACCCGTATATGGATAAAGCGAAAATTATGCTTTTGATATTTCAGGTCTTTATATGTTGTTCCCAAAAAAGAATTGTTCTTGACTAACAAGATCGTAGAGTCACACAGCTATGTGACAATACTCTTATGCAGTGTCCCTTATTATAAATTCGACTGCAAGAGTATATTTTTCGATCGATGTTGTAATGATACATGTAAGGGTGATTCTGGGGACCGATGTATAGTTTACGATTCTGGACCTCACATTCACCGTTATATCATACGTATTGGTACCCACATGTACCGTTACGTATAAAAAAAAGGTATATGTTGACGTTATTAAAAAAAAATATCGTTCTCAACATCCAAAAAAACGTGCTTAGGGCTGCGAGCATAATCGAGTACAGGCAAGTTCGCAACAATGCTTGCGAGATCCTGAGATCCCATAAGTGTATAAGACGATAAAATATTCATACTATAACAATTTTTTTGCAAATCGACAGTAGAATTGCTCATAAACAGGACATAATTTATAATGACCCTCAAAATTTTTGCATCTTCAAACAAAAACTTTAGCACGCTGTAGCGCCGTGACATTAGTTCTGAGAGGAAAATGTTTACCACCTACTTGTTCCTCTTTAAATTCCCCGATGGTGGATATTTTTGAGAAAAAAAATTATTTTAAATCAAGATGTTCAGGAATTAGCGAATTAAAATCAGCCGTTGCGCGGCCTCGGGTTTGGTTTAGTGCGCGGCCGCTGACGCTGGCGGCGCCACTTTCCGGGCACTGCGGTTGCGAGCGCTACGCGCCTGCGCGAGCCGCTTCTTCATCGATTTGCCGTAACGACTCCTTCTTCTCGATCCGCGAGCGAAGCATGCAACACGTGTTTTCGGACTCTTCTCGGCCTTTGTCGAAATTCTCGGGTTACATTCAAATTTCGGGTCAGTTTTTTCTCTCTTTCAACTCACGGGATATTCTCGGGTTCGGTTACGGAATCGGGTCAGGGCTTTTCGAGCTCCCTGGGTTCACGAAAAAACCGGAAAATAACGGGAAAATATTCGACGCGTGGTCGCTAACACTTCGTTTTTCGGGTCGTGCGGCGTTTTCGGGACCAACGGGCGGTGAAACTATTGCGAGCGGGAATTCATTGCATCAATTTCATTAATTATTTCCGGGAAAACACTCACTGTAATTAATAACTCTTATTTTTTTTGTGTTATTGTTGGAAATAAACATTCGTTCTTTTTTTTGTACGTAATTCACGTGCACCCTCTTTGTAAAAACCACCTACACCAGACTCCTTACAAAACATTTTTGATCTTCTGCCGTAGCGCTATGCGCAGGAGAGAGACGCCGGCTCGAAGGACCAAAAATGTTTTGTAAGGAGTCTGGTGTAGGTGGTTTTTACAAAGAGGGTGCACGTGAATTACGTACAAAAAAAAGATCGAATGTTTATTTCCAACAATAACACAAAAAAATAAGAGTTATTAATTACAGTGAGTGTTTTCCCGGAAATAATTAATGAAATTGATGCAATGAATTCCCGCTCGCAATAGTTTCACCGCCCGTTGGTCCCGAAAACGCCGCACGACCCGAAAAACGAAGTGTTAGCGACCACGCGTCTAATATTTTCCCGTTATTTTCCGGTTTTTTCGTGAACCCAGGGAGCTCGAAAAGCCCTGACCCGATTCCGTAACCGAACCCGAGAATATCCCGTGAATTGAAAGAGAGAAAAAACTGACCCGAAATTTGAATGTAACCCGAGAATTTCGACAAAGGCCGAGAAGAGTCCGAAAACACGTGTTGCACGCTTCGCTCGTAGATCGAGAAGAAGGAGTCGTTACGGCAAATCGATGTAGAAGCGGCTCGCGCAGGCGCGTAGCGCTCGCAACCGCAGTGCCCGGAAAGTGGCGCCGCCAGCGTCAGCGGCCGCGCACGAAACCAAACCCGAGGCCGCGCAACGGCTGATTTTAATTTGCTAATTTCTGAACACAAGACGATTACTGCGAGTTGAAAACTTTGGCACGCTGCATCTTTTTCATTTTGACTCGGAGAGAGAAGTTTGTAGGAAACATTTTCTTTCTTTTCTAATTTTGAGATGGCGGTTATTCGTACTTTTCGGGTGGCGGTTATGTGTGGGTAGTTATTTGGACTTTTGTCTTTGACAGTGGTTCCTGACTAAAATATTGATCATAGACAAAAATGCCAAAGGACTTTTTTGTAGTACTCGCGATTATCTAGTGGCGGGTTCCGCCGGATTTTTTTTAAGGGCGAAGAAATATTTTTTTTAGCCATTTAAAAACTTTGGTTCGTGATATCTTGGCCAGATCACCTCCTAGAGAAAAAACACATATGTGCCTTTTATGTTCGCGATCCAAAGTTTTGAAAGGGCAAAAAAAAAATTTTTTTTCGCCCTTAAAAAAAAATCCGGCGGAACCCGCCACTAGATAATCGAAAAAGGAACAAAAAAGGCACATATATTTTTTTCTCTAGGAGGTGATCTGGCCAAGATATCGCGAACCAAAGTTTTTAAATGGCAAAAAAAAATATTTCTTCGCCCTTAAAAAAAAATCCGGCGGAACCCGCCACTAGATAATCGCGAGTACTGCAAAAAAGTCCTTTGGTATTCTTGCCTATGATCAATATTCTAGTCAGGAACCACTGTCAAAGACAAAAGTCCAAATAAATACCCACACATAACCGCCACCCGAAAAGTACGAATAACCGCCACCTCAAAATTATAAAAGAAAGAAAATGTTTCCTACAAACTTTTCTTTCCGAGTCAGAATGAAAAATATGCAGCGTGCCAAAGTTTTCAACTCGCAGTAATCGTCTTCATTTCAAATAATTTTTTTTTTTCAATAATATCCGCCATCGGGGAATTTAAAGAGGAACAAAAAGGTGGTAAACATTTTCCTCTC
Source organism: Clistopyga incitator (assembly GCA_947507545.1). Lineage (NCBI taxonomy): Eukaryota > Metazoa > Arthropoda > Insecta > Hymenoptera > Ichneumonidae > Clistopyga > Clistopyga incitator. The sequence goes on from OX382189.1 coordinate 2,655,196, forward strand.
AGAACTAATGTCACGGCGTTACAGCGTGCTAAAGTTTTTTTTTGAAGATGCAGAAATTTTGAGGGTCGTTAATTTATATACAGTTTGCGTAATTTGTATTTCGTCGTCAATAATATCATACCGACTTCTCATAGAAACCGTTGTTTCCATTCTTTAAAAATTTCTTAGATTTTCATTTCAGTACACTCAGAATGGTCCGAAAGGTCGAGAGAAGTGGTTTAATAAAACCGTCTATTCATGTCTGTGTGTGTGCACATGGTATATACAGGAACAAATCCTCCTCATGCACACTTATTTTTTTATTAAAATCTCTGTGACTGTTAAATTTTGGGACCCTTTGAAATTTGAAAAAAATGTTTGTTAACACGATAAATTTTTCAATTGTCCTTCAGCCTTGCACGGGGGGGGGGGGGGGGGGGGCAGAGCACTGTTTTTATTGTTGGTACCTGTAATTACCCATACAAATACATAGACGGTACCCATAGCATATAAATACAAAACCGTATATCTGTCTGTTTCTGTTTTTCAAAGATCCGTTGAGAATTACGTTATCGCTCTCATTATATACTTTCGTACAGTCTAGTACGTAAAAAACTGTTCGACATGGTGCCGCAGATTTTGGCACTTGTGTTTACGCGTAGTTTGAAGGGCAATCGTTGCTACCGAAAAATTCGAGCTAAAGGTACTTGCGAGGACCATCTTCGGGAGATATTAATGTTTACAAACATTGAGAACGCCGGTTCCCACTGTTCATCGTTACGAGAATCAGTCTTTCGTCGATTGTGGCAAAAGAAAGACGTGAAGTGCGGGTTCCATTTTTGTGAGGTGAAGAGAATAAAATATGTTGGCTTTAGTAGTGTTCGACGATGGAGTATATTACATTTGCAATAAGACTGCTGTAATTACTAACGGCGATGATTGCAGTATTCGTTACAAAGGATCTCGATACGCAGGCCGTGTCGTGGCAGTTAGCGGTAAGTGCGATATTTTTTATGCTAAAAACGCACGTTTGAGCCAAATAAAGATTGTTGTTGAGATGTAATACAAAAAAAACGCAAATTATATAATATAATAGTTTTTGAATAGCTAAAAAAAGTGAACGTGCGTTTTTCGTAGATTCCTACGGTGTCGCGTGCTCGTGCTCGTGCTCGATTACATCGATACCTTGTTGCACCCGATCAATATTTTCTTTCCACACACCGCGTGTTTGCCATTCGGAAAATTTACGTACGCGAATCCTAATATTATAAAGCCATTATTTCAATCCTTTGAAATTTCGAACATTTTTGTTGGTTTATGAAAACAATAAAACCATTTTTTTTTAATATCTGACTCTTCAAATCTGATACTCGACTCGAGTAATTAAGGTAGTCCTAGCGTGCAAAAGTTGCAGAAAATTTTGAAAAAGTTCATTCTGATTCAAAAAAATTAGTAAAGCATTTTTGTTCGAAAAAAATGGTAAGCGGATGATTTGTTGCACAATTTGTTTTTCATCTATTTGGTAATAAAATTTTGGGATTATTTTCATGCAAAATCTATCCCTCAAGCACTTCCTATACATATTTGATTTTTCTCCGATTCTTATCCTATCGATAAGGGTTCCCAATTCTATCTTAATAATTTAATTTTAATTTTGAGGAAGTTGAGCACCGTTGCACGCTAGGACTGCATTAGTGGGGTTTAGTATGCTATTATAAATGTTGCGATGCAACGTAATGACCCCGCATATGAAATCATTCAATTATAAGATAAAATTAAAATTATAAAAGTAATCCACGATTTTTTTACAGATCAGAGAAAGGAACTAACAGCCTTAAAGGCGAAACTAGAGCAAGAAGACGATACTGATCCCGCGGTAATTGAGCAGAAAAATCAACGATCTAAATCGTTGGTCGAACTGAAAAATGCCGACGACTGCAGTTCTTATAAACAAAAAATAGGTACGTAACAGTTCCCGTATATATTTACAATTTTAATACGATTATCTCAAAAATAATCTCTTATAAGTTAGTCTCTTGTAAGTATATTTATTTGAGAGTGCTAAAAGCATGTGCTATACTTTTCATATAATTAATAAACAATAATTTCATGTAATTATTGCTTTACAGTAAATGAAAACGAAACTAATGTTTTACCGTCGTCCCTGGAAAGTGAGCAGCACTTCGTTGAACCTGAAAATGGTTTATCCGCAGAAAAAAATTACCCGGTCATTATTGAGAGTTTGCTTGAAAAGAATGAAAACATTATCGCTGTGGAGAACGTGGAACCAAACTGTGCTGTCGCGTGTGCAGGTACGTTCGTAATATATCTATCAACGATTGCTCGATAGTATCGAAGTTATTTATAAAATTCTATTGCCGCTTCGCAGAAAAAGAAAATGACGTGTTAGCGTCGCATCTTCAGGATAACGTCGAAGCAAAAAGTGGCGATTCATCGCGTATCGGAGTGTTCGAGTCTGCCGCAGTCATAAACTCAGTCATAGATTCCAGTTCTACTTTCACCTTACCCAACGATCTGATATTCGAAGATGACGGTTCGTACATTTTACACTATACATCGTAGTAAGCATTACACATTATGATATATTATTTGATTTTCAGATTTCTATACTGGCCTAACGGATGATGATTCTTGGGTCTGGAAAAACAACACCTTATCGTGTAAGATACATCTTTCCACACTTGTATGTGGGGCATTCCATGCCAACTTGACCTGGGCCTGACCTTCGATCTCTCGAATTTTATCGAAATGTTTGGAGTTTTTGTTTTGGAATACATTCATAAAAAAATTGAAGCGAGATGCGGTACTCTTTGGGTCGAATATTGATATCCAATACAGGATTTATAAGAATTTTTTCAAATTTCTTATTTATGGCCCTCAATATGTGTCATATAAATAATGATAAATAAATATAAATAGTTATTGTTGAACAAATCAGATAATAAATGTAGTTGCTTTCCAGGGCTAGCAAAATAACATATAAAGTCGGAGACGATACCTGAGAGGTCAAGGGTCAGACCGAGGTCGAGTTGTTATGGAATGCCCCATAACTTACCTTGTAGGCAAACTTAAGCATTTCTAAAAAAAATTAATCAAAAATTTTCCATAGGCCTGAAACCATACCAAAGAACACGAGTCCGAAAGGTATTCTCACCGAGTCAAGTATTTCAAAAGTAGGAAAAGGAAACTACTCGGATTCTGATAAGAGCTGGAATATATCCGATCATGTGCCTGAACCAAACGATTCGGATGAAAGTGAACATGATGTGGACAAGAAAAAAAACACGGTCGTTGGTAATTTGGCTGAGCAATCTGGTACTAACGTATCTACCGATTGGGAAGCATCTCTCGAGGTCAATAAAGTTGGACACAGTGCTCCAGACGATAATGAGATGTATATAAAGACAGCAGAATCTGGTTCCAAAAAGGCGTTCTGCATATATTGTCACAAGGAGCAAACGAAGCTGAGCCGGCATATCGTAAGATTTCATAAAAACGAGGAAGATGTTGCGCAATTTTTGAGCCATGAAAAAGGTTCGGATGAGCGGAAGAACATCATGGCTAAAATTAGAAAAAAGGGACAATTCTTTTTTAATACTAATCGCGACGTTAATACCGGTGAACGGAAAGTCACTAGAAGGCCAAACGCTAGGTACCAGAAAGCTGCAACTGATTTTGCAACGTGTCCTTCGTGCTTCGCGGATTATGCAAAGAGCTCACTTCGGAATCATTTTAGACGTTGCGCGGAAAAGAAATCTACGGTTCGCAGAAATATACTACAAAACTCGAAAAAAATTACCGGTCGAATCCACTCCCAGGCTTGCAACATTCTTCGGACGAAAGTGTTCCCAACAATGACTGAAGACGCCGTAGCGATGGCCATTCGTTACGACGAATTAGTCATCCTCTTCGGCAATAAATTGTGCTTAAAGTACAAAGATCCTCATTTTTACGACATGATACGTCAGAAACTGCGTCAACTTGGAAGGTTTCTGATCGAAATCAGGAAGCACAACGAAAATGTTCACGATATGTTTAGTGTGTTATATCCGAAAAACTTTGACTCTGTGGTTGCAGCTGTTCAATCAATGGCTGGTCTAAACGAATCAGGTACTGGTTTTAAAGTGCCTTCGATTGCAACATCTATCGGAGGTTTATTGAAGCAAATTGCAAGAATGTGCATATCAGTATGGATTAAAAGGCAAAACAATGAAAAAAAACAGTATGTTGAAGATTTTTTGTCGCTTTTTTGTGATGAATTCTCTAGCGTTCTTCGCACCGCTGTCGAAACGCAAGCTCGCAACAAACGACAAGCAAAAACGATCCTTCCATCGCAAAACGATATACAGAAGCTACAAAGTTATCTAAAACGAACTGTGACGGACAACTACACGGCTCTGAACACGAAATTCTCGAAACAGAATTGGATGCGATTGGCTGAAGCCACTTTAATTTCGATACAACTCTACAACAGACGCCGAGCAGGAGAAATCCAGCGGATATTTATTGATGATTTTTTTAATCATCAAAGAATCGACGCTAGCACCATCGGCGAGGCGTATTCTAAGTTTACGCCAGAGGAAAAGCGGTCTGCGATGAAATATACGAGGTTCACGATTCGCGGCAAGTTGCAACGCACTGTATCCGTGTTGCTGCATAGAGAGCTCATGGTTTGCTGTCAATTATTGATCAAGTACAGATCGGCTATAGGGGTACACAAAAAAAACCCGTATTTTTTTGGGATTCCTGGAATGATTGGAGGAGACTACAGATATCTTCACGCTACCCAACTTATGAGAAAATTTGCAGTGGATTGCGGCGCCGACAAACCAAATACTCTACGGGGAACTATCCTTCGTAAGCATATTGCTACGATGTGCGTCAATTTCAATTTGACCGAAAACGAAGTTGCTGATTTGGCGAGTTTTATGGGCCATGCGGACTAAATCCACAAGGATAATTACCGCCAGCCTATAATATCCCGGGAAATTTTACACATGTCCAAACTTCTCGAGGCTGTGCAAGGAACGGAAAAGAACGATGAAGACGATGATGATGAAGAGGACGAGGTAGAGGAGAGGAGATTTTCGAAGGCAGATCCATCAACGAGCGAACCACGAGAAGATCTTCCAGAAATCGAAAATCCATCAACGGAAATCGATGACGGTCGACGAACGCCAAGCAATCTACCATCGACATTATCTGTTGGTAGTGATTCGGGTAACGAGGAAATGTCCGATGACGAAACTTTCGAACCGAAGACAAAAAAAAAAACGTTCAAGTAAATAAAATATATAATTATATTGACTACCTTAACACGTTAACTGCCGTGTCACCCGTATTCGGGTGACAGCAAAAGTTCTCATCAGGCCACGTCACCCGTATTTGGCTTACAGTGGCACGGGTGGCCTGACGGGGATTTTGTTGTAAACACGCGTGGCAGTCAACGTGTTAATCCACATTTCTTCCAGTATATGTTATTAATGAAACTTTTTGCAGCATCACCGTATGGAAAGACCCGCCGGGTTCGTTGGACAGCAAAAGAAGTACAAATCGCACGCCGAGCTTTCGAATCGTCTATCACGAAAAAAACTGGTCTTCCGTCATTCGAGCGTATCCAGCAAGTTCTCGATGCCAATCCCGGCGTATTCAATCGCACTGCAGCATCCATAAAAACTTGGGTGTACACGGAGAGACAAAAAGCAAAATAAAATTATAACTCAGGCACTGTTAAACTAAATACAAATTCGTATTTAACAAACCATCATAAACAAAATGCGCATTGTATCAAACAATATAATATTAATAAAGGATGTTTTTAATGTGCCTGTGATATTAATGATTCCATTAGCCCGCTAATTGTGATATTTTGTCGAAGAATTTTCGCTGGAAGTCGTCAAAGGTATGGGGCAGATAGGGCGAAAAGGGGCAGGGGGTAAAACAGGAACCTTAACGAAAAAAAAAATTTAGCGACAAAACGGACACGATCGTAACTTTCATAGAAACGACATGTATAAGTTTAAAAAAAAAGAATAAACCTTTTTGTTTTTATTCTGATCAAATTAATTTTTTTAAATATTTGCTATCAAATCTTTTTTTTTTACTTTGAGTACTTCATCGATTTTTCTCAAACTTTGCATTAAACGATGTCACATCCATGCACACGAAAACTTTTTCTATATCACTTTTATCGATGATTTGGACTAATCTGAGCCCCCGAAATGAAAAATCTTCTGACAGAAAACAAAGCTATGTATACTGCAGTTACTTGAATGAAGATAATCGTACACCACGTATGGTTTGTCATTAAATTTCGGCGTAAAACCGGACCCTGTATATATCGGTACATATATAGAGGTGGTACCGGTTTCGATCCTTTCACATATAAAACCTAAAATCTCTTATATCTTATAACCGGCTTCCCGGTAATTAAGGAACTGGGAAGAGGTCAGTGAGAAATAAAAATGAATGCAACAAAAAAGAAAAATTAAGTAACGAGGCGAATATAATAATGACAATAAAAGAAAGTAGTTACAATAATAACAAAAAAAATGGAGGTGGGTTTGGGCGCCAGCTACGTTACGTGTAGCGTACGTAACATTACCGGTCACTTGACTCGGTAATTTAACAATCGATTATACTAGAAAGAACGAAAGAACAAATGAAATTTACACGCGGCTAGGGGGGGGGGGGGGGGGGGGGGCAGAGAGATGAGGGGCCTCAGGGGTGAATTCCCGAACTCGTCGGCTACTTAATAATTACCTCGGTCGAAAACGGGGGGGGGTGACGTAAGGGGGAGGGGTGGGATTGATACAATAATTTTGAAGAATTCTGTGCTATCGGTTATGGGCCACAAAAGAAAGGGGGATATTAATTGCATAATTCAGGGGACTCTATAGAAGCGGGGTATTTCGGGGCGATTACTAAGATTACGCAAAAGAAAATTAAATACTCAAAGTAGCCGGGATAGTCGCGGTGAACCACCACACTACCTCGCACGCAAATACAATAATAATTATCAAAAACAATTATGCACCGATCTCCACGCGGTGGCAGCCGGCCCTCTCGATACAGAATATTGCAAATGGCTGCACTCTGAGGCGCCGGACTCCACGTGGTGGCAGCCGGTCTTCTCGATACAAAAAAATAATAAAGGAAATGACTCGAAAGATACGGGGCTGGGGGGGGGGGGGGGGCAAAACAGAAACTAAAAATATTATAAAAATTACTCACTCACTCACTCACACACGCAAAACCAGCACCGGGGACAATACCCCCGGTCACTCTCTATCACACAAACGGGTCGCGACGACGGCGGGGCTCGAAAATGTCGTCCGTCTTCTTCCTCGTTCTTTCGGGAGTCTTCGGGCATCCTCGGGAATCCTTGGCTTGAGAACACTACGGCGCTTGCGCATCGATCGATGGATCGAGTGTGGCTGGTCAGTGGCGCTCGGGTTGTGCTGCGGCGGAACGGTGTGGCAGAGTTGGGCGGTGCGATCGCCGCGGGCGATTTGGATTGCCGCTGACGATCGTTAGAGTGAGTACACGCACGCAGTTGGGCGGCTAACTCCAACCATTGTCCCCACGAGTGGAGGCTCCTCGTGTGACGCGGCGTGTACTCCTCAGCTGGTTGGCGTGGCAGATCCTCTCTCCGTCTCCAGCCCACACTCTCACCACGTCACTTTGCTTAGGCGGCCGTAGTGTCTCTCGTTGGTCCTTGATGCCTCGGCGATGTTGCAATCCCAAGTGGCAATCTAATACGCATTCATACCAGGAGGGGGGGGGGGGGCAAAAAGGGGGAAGTCTTACACAAAATATCGCTTGTCTTCATTACCAAAAATAATTCTTAAAAGTTATAAAATGTGGTGTGTGATGGCCTTCGAGCCGGCCGAGGGGGGAAAATATTGTAACGCTCCACCGTGTTACAATCTTAAAAATAAAGATATAGAAAGTGATTTCAATAGATTTCTATACTTGCATTTCCAAATGTATATCTAAATATACTCGATTTGCATTATCTACACTTGGACCCCAAATGCACCCTTTCACATACATATATACATATATACATATATAGGTGTGTATATATATACATATATATGTAAAGATTCTTTTCACAATAGATTAGATTACACCCTTAATATTTGGTTCATGTCACTTATAGTCCCTAGTTCCTTATAGTCTTTAATAGTTAGGAAGTTGTACACAATAAAACACACACAAAAATCGGGAACAAGGAACTTCATTGCGCACGCACTCATTCCATCTTGGTGAGCTTCTCAAGTTCCGCCTCCAGAAGCTCGATTTCCGGAAGCTCATCGCCGGTCGACGTCAAATATTCGAGAGACCTCCCAGGGTATTACTAATTACCCCTTATGTTCTTTAGGTTTCTCGAGCAATAGCTCGGTGCCGAGCCGTTGAAGGTCCTCCCGTAGTGTAGTTTGAATCCATTCAAGGTTGGACAGCGTACTTGTTAGGAGTGAACCCCGGCCCCTTCCTGTAGCTCCTGTTTTCCTCGGGTGGACGGCGTTCGTCGTGCCGCAAAATGTGTTGTGGTGCGCGAAAACTTCTATCAAATGGTCAAGAAAACACCAATCCATGGTGACCATGAGTTCCCTGAACATTGGGTCCCGAAAGCCTTCTTTAGCAAGAAGTAAACTACGCACTTTATTGAGGTCGGCGTCCAATAATAAGTTTAGGAAATGGACCACCTTGTTCATGTTCCTCAATACCCATATATCGTTAAATTTGGGGTGGGTGTTCGAGTTCATTTTCAAACGCTCTTTTTTTTACGGAAAGACTGGTTGTGAAAGATAGAGCTGGAGTATTCGACCTTCTTCTTGTAGATAAGGCCTTTTCCTTGATCTTTGTTTATATAAAAATGGTTCCCGCTTCCTACAACCGAGAAAAGATATATTTAACGGAAGGTCCAGTATATCTACCTGTGAGGGATGCTTGAGTTTCCACGTGTGGACTAGGATACAGTGTTGATCGTCCTTTCTTTATTTTGGGTAGATTCGTAGCCTTCGTTGGTTGTGAACAATTTGCCCTTTTTCTGACCACGTTGTAAAAATACATAGTCTCCGACCTTAAATTGCTTAGGATTTATTTTGCGATCGTAATATTTCTTCGATTTTTCCTTGGCGGATATGAGGTTTTCCCTGACTACTTCTTGAACGTGGCGGAGCTTGGTTGTTAAATCTTCGAGATAGTCCGTGTATGTTTTTCCTGAATTTTCTTCATGACTGGAATCACTAGATGGAGTCCGGGCTAATTTGCCGAAAACTAGCGCATGCGGTGTGTGTTTCATTCCTTCGTGAACGCTTGTATTATAAGAGAAGGTGGCAAGTTCTAATAAATCGTCCCAATCTTCGTCGCGACTTACGAATTGTTTAAGGTATTCTACTAAAGAGTGATGAGATCGTTCTAGTGAGTCATTTGATTGTGGATGATAGGCGATTGTTTTAACCTGTTTTATTCTGAATTTTTTTGCTACTCTCTTCATGAGGTCACTCAAAAAGTTGGCGCCTTGATCAGTTAATATCATTTTAGGTGCTCCGAATACACCGATGAAATGTTTCACTAAGGCATCAGCAATGTTAACTGAAGTTCTTTTGATAACGCAACAGCTAGGACATATTTCGTTAGTAAATCCTGCATTGTAAGGATATATTCGTTTCCTTTTTCAATTATTGGTAATGGTCCCACAATATCCATCGCGATCTTATCGAAAGATAAATCAGGTGTATCTGTTATAACCATTGGTTGCTTAACCTCTATGCGAACTAATTTCTTTAATTGACATTGCAGACAATGTTCAATATAATTCTGCATATCAGTTTTCATGTTTTCCCAAAAATATCGTTGTCGAACGCGATTGTATGTTTTCGTGATTCCTTTTTGACTTCCTAATGTTGATGCATGACCCTCTATTATTATTTCCTTTCTCTTTTCAGCTGATGGATATTGAATTTCACTGGGACAGATTATTAATTTCGTGGATATTTTGGAAAAACTGCTCCGCAGCATGGATAGTATTTTATCCCATGGAATTCCGTTTATCTCCTTTGTTTTCGAAATGCTGATAGATCGAAGCCGTGCCCTTTGCAAGCTATTCGCTACGTGATCAAACATTCTGTAGAAATTCCGTTTATCAAGTAGTGCGCCATTTTTATTTCGTATTATCATTTCCACGTGGTGTTTATTATGAGTTTTTATCATACTTATTTCCCCGATTTTCAAGTGCCGGAATTTCGGTAATGCTTGTCTTTCGGCAAGGCCTTTGAAACCCTCGTCGCATGGATCGTCTGTTTCCGATGGAAAATACAAAAAATTATCCTTTCTCATAAATAGTTGTTCCCTTGTAGTAGCTTGAACTTGTGACGGGGCTTGGGTTAATTTTTCTTTCAGAGGAAACTCTTTTTTATCATGTTGGGTAAATTTGGTTTCTTGTTCACTTTCAAATGTCAATATTTCATTTGACCTATCTGTTATGTATTCATCGGATTCCCCGGATATACTGAACGTTTCGAAGTCCCACATTGGTGCTTGTTGTGCGGTTCTTCCAGGACACATGGTTCCGGTTTTTTTGGTGGCTTATTGGCTTGGTAATCAACTCCCGGGTTGGGCCTGAGTGAACTTTCCTTCTTCGTTTTCTGACGTTGCGACGATATTACAGGATCAAGGACGTCGTCCGCACGTGCGCCGAGTCGGCTCCGAAGGCGCGAGGAGATAGGTTAGTCGTCCAAATTAGTATTTTTTGGTGGTATATTTACCTTGTTCGAGTTATTATCGTGTTGCTTTTGAGACTGAGGAGTCTCGCGTGTCCTTAACCTTCTGGCCCTACGCTCTTCATCAATATCTTTGTTATAGTCAAAGGGCGGTGGCCTTCTGTTTACAGAGAACAAGGCTTTTGTAGCGTTTGTAGTATTATTTCTCTGGTTAGCGGCTTCGGTGTAAGTTTGTTTGGTAGTATTGATTATTTGCGTCTTCTGGAGGGTTTCGTGATAAAGAATCAGCGTTAATATTGGTCTTGCCTGCCTTATACACCACTTCATATACGTATTCTTCTAGTCTGAGACGCCAGTTATTAAGACGGGACGTAGGGTCCTTAGATGAATGTAACCAAACGAGTGGGTTATGGTCTGTTACTAATGTAAACTTCCGCATAATATTCGATTTCGTCTATTTCAGACCCCTGTCGATTAGTAGATTCCGTATTGTTTTCGTTGACTTCTTTAATATGCTGATTAGCAGATTCTATATAATATTCATCTTCGTAGAAATTTAATTTTTGGATTAGTAGATTCCATATAATATTCATTTTCATCGAGATTTGACGCATGTCGATTAGTAGATCTGATATAATATTCATGTTCATTAATTTCTGGCTCCTGCCGATTAGTAGATTTCGCATAATTTTCATTTTCATTGATTTCACTCATTTTTAGATTAGTAGATTCCATATAATATCCATTTTCATCGAGATTTGACGCATGTCGATTAGTAGATCTGATATAATATTCAGTTTCATTAATTTATGACGCCTGCCGATTAGTACATTTTGCATAATTTTCATTTTCATTGATCTCATTAATTTTGGGATTAGTGGATTTCATATAATATTAATTTTCGTCGAAATTTGACGCATGTTGATTAGTAGATCTGATATAATATTAATTTTCATTAACTTCTGACCCCTGCCGATTCGCATAATTTTCATTTTCATTGATTTCATTAATTTTTGGATTAGTCGATTCCATATAACATTTATTTTCGTCGTTATCATCAACTCGGCGTTGCCCTATCTTCGTAAGGAAGAATGGGCAACAGGGTTGAGCCGCCAACCGAGCGCGTCTCCAGGTGGCGGATAGGAGGGGGTCAGGACCCCGGAGTCTCTGCGGTCGCGTGCAATGGGGCGTCGTTACGGCGACCAGGGCACAAGACGGGAGCACGCCCGGACCTGGCCTGCGGGAGCTATACGCGAACCTAGCGGGATAAAGTCCGTATTAGGGGAACTAAGGCCCCGCCGCGGACCAAATCCTCGAATCCTACGGTGGGAGCTATCGTGCGTATGGGATGCATGGCACTAGGGAAGTAGTGTCTTTAACGATGCCCTTTGGGTACCAGGCGACCCCCAATTGTATTTAGCCTTACCCCCCTATGCAGGCTCTGAGGGGGGGGGGGGGGACCTTTTGTTCCTAGCTACTCGTGGGAACCTATGGAGACCGACGATAATTCAAACCAACAGGAGGTGGGCGTCCCTACGGAGACCCAACCCTTCCACAACGCGGAAGCAATGACCGCGGGGCCCGCCGCGGGCGATGGGGCCTCGGCCCCCTCGAACCTGGCGGAGGTCCGCTTAATTGCAACCGACATTACGGAGGGAGAGGAGGGATCAGCGAAAGCTGGTCTCACCGACCCCTCACAAAACAAGGAGAAGAAGAAGGGACGCTGCGGAGCTGCGAGGAGGAGAGCGCGCAAAGCCAGAATGGCGGAGCAAAACGCGCCCTCCGAGCAGCACCCCAGCGGCTCCTCTGACGCTCCACAGCCCGCGGGCCAGGGTCCAAAAAGGCCTAGGCCTGCGGACTACACTCTGCCGGAGACAATAAAGGCACCTAAGAGGGCAAAGATCTACCGGAAACCGACTGGTTACGGGGATGCGGCGGCGGCGGACAGAAAGATGGCCATAGTGCCATCTGACTACCCCACGGCGGTCCTCGGCCAGAAGGAGAGCAAGCTGGTGGTGGCGGCGCTGCTCGAAATCTTGGATGCTGCCCCTCTGGGGGATGAGGCTCCAAGATTCGACCGCTACCGGTACGACCAGGGAGCACTGTGGGTGACCTGCACCGACGAAGGTGCCAAGATGTGGCTGCGGAGGACGGCCCCCAGCTTAAGGCCATGGAACGGAGTCTCCCTCCTTGCCATAGGGAGGGAGGAGCTGCCCAAGCTGACGAAGCTGACGGCCGTGCTCCGCGACGCTACAGATAAATCGATAGAGGAGATATATCAGCGCCTACAATGTCATAACCGTGATCTGCGCCCGCACCTCTGGAGGTTGTGGGACAGAAAAACGGTTAACGACACCGAACATCTGGTCGTAGGCGTGGATGCCTCCTCACTGAAAGTGCTGGAGGCCACCAACTTTAGCCCCCACTTCGGGCTGACGAGGGTCCGCTTTTATCGGGTCAGCGCCAAGCCCGGCGGGGCTAAGGGAGGCTATGGAGACACCGAGACGGCAGCGGGGACAGTACCGACTGCGAGACCCTCGGCGGGGACTGCGCGAGCGGATGGGGCCCCTCTCGAAGGGATTCCGACCGCAAGTGCACCCCTGCCGAGAGCGCCCGCAACGCTCGAAGCACCCCCGCTGCCGACCGGTGGATCTGCAACGGACCGGAGACCTGGGACACCCGTCCTACGGTCCCCGATCCTGTCGGCTCCGTTATGTGGGGAGACAGGTGGCGCGAGCCATATGATGCCTGCGAAGGCTAGTATGACAAGCGCCACTAGACACCCCAAGGAGCACTGGCTCAAGGGACGGGGAACCGCGCCCGGGAGGGGTACAAACCCTCGCGGACGAGGGGGCTTCCCGACAAGCCAGGGCCCCAAAACGCCGAGGGGCTGGCCCAGCACCGTGCGGAGGGTGGCGAGGACGGGCGCCGAGGGGATTCAGGGGGGTACCCAAAAAGTACTCGCTCTGACCCAGAGGAGTCTGCCCCCGCCGCCCAGTGCGGTGCCTGGGTCTACTGCCCCAGCGGACAATGTGGAGGTGGCGGACCAGTAAGCAATGGCTTGCTGGGCCCCATCCCACAATCATACCCCCCCCTTCCACCCGTCTCCCTTCCACCATCCTTTCCCCCCTCCCCTCCCTGCACTAAACGCGAACGAGATAATGCCTGCAGCCAACATGACTGTAGGAACCACCAAAGTTTCGCAGATCAATTTGCAGCACTGCAAGGCGACCACGGCTCTCCTGAGCCGGGATCTTGCAAGGTTGCAAACAGACATAGCCCTAATCCAAGAACCCTGGGTATACAGAGGTCTGGTGAGGGGTATTAGCGTAGACATAGGTTCATTGATCTATGTCTGCGCAGAACCAGGGCCACGGGCATGCCTCTTTATTAATAAGAGGCACAATGCCATTAAGCTCAACCGGTTCTGCACAAGAGACCTTGCGGTGGCCACCATTAAGCTCAAGGTCGGGGGTGGAACGTCGGAGCTAGTAATAGCATCGGCGTACCTCCCGTACGACTCTGTGGAGCCCCCTCCAACGAGGGAGCTTAGAGAGCTGGTGCCCTTCTGCAGAAACAAGGGGCTAACCCTGCTGGTGGGGTGCGATGTAAACTCGCACCACACCATATGGGGCAGCTCGGACGTAAACGAGAGAGGCACTGCTCTCCTGGAGTATCTCTCTACGACGGAGCTTGAGATCCTGAACAGAGGATCCAAACCGACCTTCGTTACCTCACGCAGGCAGGAGGTAATCGACCTGACGCTGGGGTCACCTAGAGTGGCCCAGGCTATAACGAGTTGGCGGGTCGGCGACGAGGACACCCTATCCGACCACCGACTGATAACTTTCTCCCTGGCAGGGAGCAGCAAACAGGACCCGACGGTAGCCTACAGGAATCCCAGGGCTGCGGATTGGCCTCGATTTCAAGCGGAGCTGAACAGCAGGCTCGGGGGTACCCGTGGGTGGCCGCGAACAGAGGGAGCGATCGAGCGGGAGGCAGAACATCTGCAGAACGCTCTGGTCCGCTCCTTCGAGGTTGCTTGTCCCCTCAAAAGGAGGAAACAAAACAACAAGAAGGTAGTCTGGTGGAACGGGGAGCTGAACCAACTCCGCTCCCGGTCCCGCAAGCTACTAAACAGAGCCATGAGGACGAACACGTTCGACGACTGGGCCGCCTACAGGACGACCCAGAGAGAGTACAAAAAACTCATAAAGAAGTCCAAAGAGACGGCCTCAAGGGAATTCTGCCGTGAAATCGAGGCCCTACCCTTGGTAGCCAGACTCCGCAGAATCTTCACTTCTGGTCCACCCAACAAACTCGAGGGACTCTCCCTGCCCGATGGCAGGACG
This sequence comes from Clistopyga incitator, assembly GCA_947507545.1. NCBI lineage: Eukaryota > Metazoa > Arthropoda > Insecta > Hymenoptera > Ichneumonidae > Clistopyga > Clistopyga incitator. The sequence continues at coordinate 2,670,278 of OX382189.1, forward strand.
ACTGAGAATCACGAGGATGTGTTAGCGCATCTGTTTGAGGTGCATTTCCCGGGCTCCGAATTGACGACCCGTGAACTGCCTCAAATGGAGGCGCCAAAAGCTAGCAGACCAGGCGACTGGGCTACAGCATCCAAGGCTGTCACAGGCAGCAGAATAAGATGGGCGATCGGGACTTTTGACCGGTTCAAAAGTCCAGGGGTGGATGGGATATTCCCTGCCCTCCTCCAGGAGGGAGGGGAACTACTCATCAGATACCTAAAACGAATTTTTCGCTCTTGTCTAGCACTAAGGTACGTGCCGAAAGCATGGCGTGAGGTCAGGGTCGTTTTTATCCCGAAACCGAGCAAAAACAGCTACGACCTAGCCAAGTCCTTCAGACCCATCAGCCTGACATCCTTTCTACTGAAAACGATGGAAAGACTCGTGGACAGATTTATCAGGGAGGGAGCGCTGGTAGAAAGGCTAGTGCAGCCCTCACAACATGCATACCAGGCGGGCCGTTCTGTTGAAACCGCCCTCCACAGTATCGTTAATGATATTGAGAGGACGCTCAGCAGAAGGGAATCAGCCCTGTGTGTGTTTCTGGACGTCGGAGGGGCGTTTGACAACACTTCCTTCGACGCCATCTGCGAGGCAGCAAGGGAATACAGGGTAGATGAGTCGATCATCGCATGGATTCACTTTATGCTTCGAACGAGAACGGTTACGGCAGGACTCAAGGGGTCAACCGTGAGGGCGCACGTCAGGCGAGGGTGTCCACAGGGGGGGGGGTCACTTCCCCTCTCCTGTGGATCATGGTCGTGGACGGGCTACTTGCGGCACTCAATGGGCTCGGCGTAAGCGTGGTGGGATATACCGACGATGTCATGATAATGACCAAAGGCACCCACTCAGCGGAGATGACGTGGAGGATGCAACGCGCCCTCCACCTCATGCAAGAATGGTGCACCTCTAAGTCGTTAAGGGTAAACCCCGACAAGACGGAGATGGTGCTCTTTACGCGGAAAAGGGGTTTCAGACCGAAGCCCCCTCACATATTTGGAGCTGAGCTTCAGTACTCTACGGAGGTACGCTATCTTGGCGTCACCCTGGACAGTAAGCTCAGCTGGAAAAGCCACATAGCCAAACAGGCCACGAAAGCTACTGCCACTTTCTGGGCCTGCAGGCGTATGTTCGGATAGACTTGGGGATTAAGGCCGGATATGGTTAAGTGGTTATACACGGCCATCCTAGTCCCCCAAATCACCTATGCTTTCCTTGTATGGTGGCCCGCCCTAGAGAAGGCCACCAACAGGAAGACAATAGACAGAGTCTACAGACTCATTGGTCTGGGAATTACCGGGGCGATGAGAACCACCCCGACCCTAGCGATGGGGGCCCTTCTAAACATGGCTCCCCCTCACATCATCGCAGAAGCTAACGCTAGGAAAGCAGCGTTACGCTTACATTTTAATGGTAAGTGGAGAAGATCGGCAACGGGCCATGCATCCCTGCTACATCGACACGGGGACCTGAAGGAGATCCGTACGCTGGAAGGGGATTGCTGTGATCGTTGTTACAACTTCGACCACAACTACCAGATCCTCTTTACTAGCAGGCAGGAATGGAAAGAGAATCAAGCGGAACTCCTGACCCCTAGAGGACTCGTCTGGTACACGGACGGGTCCAAAAGAGGAACTGGAGTTGGAATAGGAATCTGGAGTGGTGGGCCCAAGACAAGGGTGTCCTTGGGACTAGGGCAAACCGCCACGATTTTTCAAGCGGAGGTGTATGCCATCTGGACCTGTGCCTGACTCATTCTGGACAAAGGATACAGCGGCAAGCACATCTACATATGCAGTGACAGCTGGGCAGCGATCGGGTCTCTCCATCACGTTATGAAGAAGTCCCGACTGGTGCTCGACTGCAATGCGCTGTTGTCGCAGATAGCACAACAGCGTCAAAGTCCTCTGGGTGCCGGGACACTCGGGCATCCTAGGGAATGAGGAGGCGCATAACCTGGCCAAGATCGGTGCGTCCGCAACCGATCCGGCGGTTATCCGCCCAATCCCAATAGCCATGGACCATATTAGGTCCCTGTCAAACCAATGGACAGAGGGACGTTTCACGGATCTCTGGCTACAGACAGGTGGCTTGGGACACTCGAGGGCCATCTTTAAGGGCCCCTCGAGCTCGCTAGGCTCTACTCTTGTAGGCCTGGACAGCCATCAGCTAAGGGCTGTGGTTGGCCTTGTCACGGGACATTGGCACACAGGTATGCATCTCAATCGGCTGGGGCTGAATGCGGAACCACGGTGTTGGAGATGCAAGGAGGAGGATGAAACACCCCTCCACGTGATCGCGAGATGCAGGGCGCTGGCCAAGACCCGTAAGGACATACTCGGAGACCCTGCTCTCGCCTCACTAGATCTGGAGAAGGTCGGAGTGGCCGCCCTCTCGCGCTTTGCTACGAAGGCAGGCCTAATCGAACCTCTCACGTGAAGGGATACCCTCCCCAGATGGGAACGAGCACAATGGTCCGCAATGGACTGAGCGCTCGGTTAAATAAACAATACAATACAAAAATACAATACAATAATACGTTATCATCAATTTCCTCATAACATATTAGATCTATCTCTTCTTGAATGGGGAATGATTGTTCGATTTCGTCATTTATTTTTGATGGACTAAACTTCCCTTCGATTTCATCTTGTCTTGAATACTTGATTATTGGAGGCGTGGTTATTTTTTAATTTGTTTGCTCCCATAGAAAATTTAATCCGAATACTTTTCCAGGGTAAGTACAGGAAATTTCTTCATACGGTTGAATATTCACGATTAGATCAACCACTTTCGTATCCTGCTCGGTTGTGTTGATTATGTAGAGGTATGCCTTACCATTATTGTTTGTTACTAGCGCTTCCCCAAGATATAGCCCGTCGGAAATGCATAATCGCGGTATGTATCCCTATTTTACCGTCGGGTTTCCAACTCGAACAAAGAAGCCATTTTTCGTTCGAGCTGCTATAAAGATTGTTTCTACAAATGGGATTTCGTTAAGTCCCCATTTCATACATTTCTCTGAATACGATACTACAGCTTTATGAGACCCGAAGAATTCGGTTCCAAGCAATCCATCATCTTCGACTGGAAAATCGTTGTCAACGAGATGGAAAGTTACGGAACTGTGTAAAATTTGAATTTGTGTTTTGCCCAGAGTTTCGACACTGTTATGTGTTATATCCCTGATTTGTATGATATCTTCTTTCTTTACGTAAATGTCGGGTGATACTAAATTGCTTTTGATTAAGTTTAATGCCGAACCAGTGTCAATCATCAAAAATGCTGGCTTTACAAGATCTTGTGAGCTTATTTGGATAACTGGAACATTACTCTCCCGGTTAAGTTGTACGGTAGATATATTTTTGCTGTTGCTACCTTTCTTTGGCGATTCAGCGTATCGCGTCGTCTATTGCGAAGGATCACGTCGCGAGGTACTTGGTTGTGGATTAGTGGAGCTATTTTGTTGAGTCTGTGGTCGTTTTTGATTGCTGAGTGAGTTAAAATATTCTCTTTTCCGGCATTTATCTATTGTGTGACCGATAGATTTGCAGTAGCGGCAGAATGGTGCTTCATTCCAGGTTGTATCATTTAGTGGTGAGTCGTCCTCGTATTGTTGATTTCGGTAGGTTGATCTCGGGTTATTACTATTAAAACCAGTAAATCTAGTGTTTCCAAAAGAAGGGAATCTTTGAAAACAACGATCGGCAGTGTGGCCTGCTTTGTTACAAATCTGACAGATTTGTGATTGAACATGATGAATTCTGTCTCTTCCGTAGTTACGATTCCCAGTATAATCATGATTTCTGAAATTTCGGTTATTTCGAATTAATTCTTTAGCTCGTGATTCCCATTAAATTTCGATAGCATTTTTCATGGTCGCTTTGAAATTTTGGTCGCGCTTGATTTTATTTTCCATTTCTGGATATAAACTGCGGATAAAACAATCTGCTAATTCGAGATCTAGTTTTCTTTTCTCATTCTCGCTTAAACCGTTTGCTTGATTTGATTGATGTGTTTCGAATATCTTATTTCCCAGGTCTTTGGCTCGATTTACGTATGATAAGCTACCCTCGTTTTCTCTTTGAAAAATTCTTCCCAGGTCTCCTTGTAGTTGGTAGATAGATTTTGCTGGAGCATAGAGGGTTTTACGGAAACCCGTAAATTCAGTGATAGTATTAGGTTGATGCAATATAAATGCAGGTTTTTAAACGTCAACTTTAAATGAGTACAACTCAGCTCAGAAACAAGTTTATTAATCGAAATAAAAAACACTAGAATCAACACATTTTTGCCAACGCGAAACAAGTTTATTTATGCCGATAGCGTAGAAATCCGGAGTTCTGGAGGCGATGAAGTCGGCGAAGGCGTTTTTGGCATCTTCTTGGTTTTTGAAGCATTTCTCACGGAAAAAATTGTCCAGATGCTTGAAAAAATGATAGTCAGTGGGCGAGAGGTCCGGCGAGTATGGCGGGTGAGGCAGAGTCTCGTAGCCCAATTCGTTCAACTTCTGCAGGGTCGGATGTGCGACGTGCGGCCGAGCGTTGTCATGGAGGAGAATTGGTCCTTTTCTGTTGACCAATGCTGGGCACATATGTTGAAGCTTCTGGTGCATTTCGTCGATTTGTTGACAGTATTTCTCTGCTGTAATCGTTTCGCCCGGATTCAAGAAGCTGTGCTGGATAAGACCGGCTGCAGACCACCAAAAAGTCACCATAACCTTCTTTTGATGCAATGCCGGCGTCGGAAAGTGTTGTGGTTGTTGATCGCGGTCCAACCACTTCGCCGAACGTCGCCGGTTGTCGTAGACGATCCACTTTTCATCGCACGTTACAATTCGTTCCAGAAAAGGATCGTTTTTATTGCGCAAAACGAGCGAAGACGCAACTTCCAAACGACGATTTGTTTGCTGTTCGGTCAATTCGTGCGGCACCCACTTATCGAGCTTTTTTGTCTTTCCAATTTGCTTTAAATGGCGAACGATGGTTGATTGGTCGACGTTGAGCTCTTCAGCAACCTATCGTGTCGTTTTGCGAGGATCGGCTTCAATTAACTGCTTCAATTGCTCATTGTCAATAGCCGATGGACGTCTGGCATAAGGCTCATCATCGAGGCTGGTATTGCCGGAACGAAACTTCTGATACCAACGTTGCACCGTACATTTGTTGATACTTCCCTTGCCCCAAAATTCGTTGATGTTCCGTGCGGTTTGAGCTGCATTACGCCCTAGCTTGAATTCATAGAAGAAAATATTGCGGAAATCGTGTTTCGACATCTGCAGTTAGAAGAAAAATTATAGATAGAAAAAAAGAATTACAATAAATTTTAGACATATTTAGAAAGAGCATAAAATAAGCTTTCGAATGATATATAATACTACAGGTTAAAACCACAATTTGTTGGTATAAACTTGAGCTAAATACAAAAAATAAAAAAACCTGCATTTATATTGCATCAACCTAATAGTAAGTCTAACTCCATGTACAGCGGGCCGTGCCTCTCCTCTTAATTTGTTTCGAAGAATTAGCGCAAGACTGTGTTGAGCATCTGGGGACATCATTTGTTCCGCTTCTTGACATCCCTCCTTAAAGTGTGATAAAGGTATATTGTAGCCATCAAAAATAGGTGCAGCTTCAAGGGCATATTTGATCGAGATGGGTATGGTTGTTGCCGGGCGTCGTTCGTTGGCCATGACTGTTGTTATGATCTGATATTTCGTGAATTTGTTGAATTATACCGTCAATTTGCATACTCAAATTTGATATAACTGGTATTAGCTCTAGAGGATTTTTACTACTTGCTGCGTTTTCCCCACTGGGTTTTGCTTGATTTGTATTTCTTGGGTTGGCATCTTGACAACTGGGTAAGGTGACTTTATCTCCGTCTGCTTTCTTTGTAGGGGTTCTACCAAGCGTCATTCTCCATTCCTATTGTTTGGGCGTTTCAATCCCACTTCTGACACCAATTTTTTTTATGTTACGTCTTACCCGAGAATCGGGTTGACGAACACGGTCGGTCTCGCTTTTGCGTCAAGCCTTGTTAGCCCTTTACTGCAGGGACGAAGACCTCGCCTAACGATTAGGGAGAATGGTCTGTACCTGGAGACTTGTTGGCTCAGCTTCATGATGATCGGCACCCTGTGTGATGGCTTCTTGGTCGGGTAGCAGTTGGAATGAGTAGTAGTCAGTAGCGTTGAGATTACACAAAGATTTATTTCTTACTTTCACAAGATTTAAAAAATAAGTAGCCCTTGTTCGACTAATTGAATAAATGTCACCCTGGTCCCTAGTGGTGCAGTGACAAAAGTTAATTGTGTTGCGGACTGATTCCAGTAGAAGTCTGAGGTCTTGTCCCAGGAAACATCGTGGTTTCATACCCCACAATAGCCTAATTCGAGAGAAAGGGGGGTGTGAATTTTTAGAAACTGTTCCTCTTATTATTGATTGATATCCCTTCTTTCGAATGGTCCCTTCCTGTATTTCCGTTATAGTATAAAATCAGACTAACCTTTGGGGAAGGAAGTCTGGCGCCATCACCCCTTAGGTATAAATTTTACGGAGGGGATTGATATACTCGTTTTTAATATGAACTATCCCACCTAGTATTTAAATAGAGAAAACAGGGCCTTTTGACGTAACAAAGCCGCCATTACGCATCCGAAAATTAGCAGCGAATAAAAAGGAATCGATTAAGCGGAATAAGAGGGAAAAACGAGAAAAAGAGCGAGTAGACTTATTACGTGAGTACTCCTACGCATATTAATACTCCTATACCCCCCCAGCGTTCCCCATAAGCAGATGAATTATTCGAAACATCTCGCCGGTTCCAGCCGACCGCGTGTCAAGAGGTGAGCGTGGTGATTTTTCTATAATACGATTATTCGATCTCTGAATTAGCGTGGACTCAAATCGATCTGAATAACCCTTCCCCTTATTGGATTTAATTAATGCAGTGCCGAGGTAATAACATAAGAAGCCATCGTGTTCGGGAACTCATACTCTGAGTATAGAGCCTGTCAGTTCTTCCTCTGAGCTACCAATAGAAAAATAAAAGAGGAGTTTGGGAGTCCGCTGTGTGAAATTTGAATATAAGTTACGTGCTACACGTTACGTAGCCGGCGCCCGTCCTCTGCATCCCTTTTTGTAGAGTTAACAAACACTCTCCGGCACTATAAATGGAAGTCCTTATAAAAATTAAGTCCAATAAATTTTGAAATTGGTAAAATGAAGTCCTATCGAGCATTAATATTTTAAAAGTTGTTACCTCTCTCTCTTTGAAAAGTCTCCCATGCGACCCCTATGTTTTACATAAATGCCATTAACGGATTATTAGAGGTTTTAGGAGAACCTTTAACCCCTTTAATACTTTTATTGTTATTGGACCCCCATATCTTATTGAGAGTTCGGTAACATCTATCTTCTTTCGAGTAAATTAGAAATTAATAAACACTATTTGTAATATCATTATGACTCCTAAATTTATCTCCCACCCCCTAGGATAAAAAGAATGTGAGAGCGTATACCTTAGGGTGTGTAAAACAAAACCTTTTTCTTTCACTTCTCACCCAAAAAATAATAGATTAGACTATTATAAATTCATGATTGGTATTAAATTTGAGCTTAATCTATAAAGTCATTACATGTTTACGCTATTTTCATCCTTTCAGAGAACGTCTGTTTGCACTACCATTTTTACTATAACTACAATTTTTTCGAGATTGCGATTAAATATTTTGTACGAAGTTCAACTATCATAAATTCATAATTGGTATTGAATTCAAGCAAAATCTGTAAACCCGTTCCATTTCATGGA